>OY997264.1:60748278-61460721 GCA_963921465.1 Triticum timopheevii | reverse complement strand
TTAAAACAGAAAAAAGAAATAAGGAAAAGAAAATAAAAACAAAAATTAACACTAACAACAACAAAATAAAAAGGAAACCTCCCCTCCCACGGCCCACCGACCCACCTGGACCAGGCCAGCCCACCTGGCCCATCCGGCCTCACCCCACTCCCCTTAACCCCCGATCCACACCAAACCCTAGCCCTGTCCCCTCGTCCTCCCACTTCCGCCCGATCTGGATCAGGGATCCACCCATCGCTCGCCCTGCGCGACCCCAGCGCGCCCCGCCCCGCCGCTTGTTGCCGCCCCGCCCCGCCTCCGTCCTCCCCCGCGACGCCACCTCACCGGTGCCGCCCGGCCCCGAACGCCTCGTCCTCGCCGAACGCCTCGTCCTCGCCGCCCCCTCCCGGCCTTCTTCCTCACCCTCCGGCACCGCGCCCGTCTTCCCCGAGCCCCGGCACGACCTCGACGCCGCTGGACCCCGCCATCGTCGGAGCTGCCTCGCGGAGCGGCCCTGCCGTCCTCCTCTTCGACTCCTCCTCGCCGGACCTCCTCCTCTACGTCGCCGGACAGCCGCCACCTCGTCCTCTCCCTCGTCGGACCTCCCCGACCGCCTCGTGCACACTGCCCCGTTCCCTACTCCCCCTTGTGAGCCCCGACCTCTCCTCTCTCCCCCTCGCTCGCTCACCGCGCCATGCCCGCACCGTTCACGCTCCGGCACGCCGGCGCCTCGCCGGCGCCCGCACGCGCCCACGCGGCCACAGCCGCGGCCCCGCTCGCCCACGTCCCGCGTCGTGCCTGGACCGCGCGCCCGACCATCTGCTGCACGCCCGTCGCCGGCGCACGCACGTCCATGGCTCCGGTCCCCTCCGCCCCGTTTCGCCAGTGTCCACACCCGCTGCGCCCAGCCTCGTCCAGCCTGCCTCGCCGCCGTCGGCCGGACCGGCCCCCGTCGCGCCCCGGTAGCCGCGCTGCTGAACCCGCCCGAGGCCAGCGCCCAGGCTCGCCCCATCGGGCGCTCGTGCCCGCGTGCTCGCACGCCCGACCCGCTATGGCCCCTAGGGCCAATGACATGTGGGGCCGCCCCCTCTGAAACGTTAAAAAAAAGGATAATAAAAATAATAACAATTAATTAATTAATTAGGATAATTAATTAACTTAATTAACTCTGTTTAGTTAACTAACTAAATCTAATTAACCTACTAATTAAAATGTTAGCTGCTAATTAGTGAACAACCTATGACATGCGGGACCCACATGTCAGTTGACCAGTCAACGCCCTTGTTGACTGCTGACGTCATGCTGATGTCATGCTGACGTCAGCGTGCACTGTTCTGGATAATGTTGAATTTAAATAATTAAATAAATCCTAAAAATGAATTAAATCTTTTAAAATTAATATAAAATAAACCGTAGCTCGGATGGAAAAACTTTATACATGAAAGTTGCTCAGAACGAAGAGACGAATCCAGATACGCAGCCCGTTCGTCCGCCACGCATCCCTACCATAGTGAACCTGCAACATTTCCCCTCCGGTTCATCTGTCCGAAAACACGGAACACCGGGGATACTTTCCCGGATGTTTCCCCCCTTCACCGGTATCACCTCATACCGCGTTAGAACACGTCTAGCTCTGCTTGTTGTCCTGTTATGCACTTGCTTGCTATGTATTTACTGTTTCTCCCCCCTCTTCTCTCCGGTAGACCCCGTGACGATGCTGATGCCCCTGTGGTCGACTACGTCACCGACGACCCCTCGTCTGAGCAACCAGGCAAGCCCCCCCCCCCCCCCTTGATCACCAGATATCGCCTATTCTGTTCTATACTGCTTGCATTAGAGTAGTGTAGCATGTTACTGCTTTCCGTTATACCTATCCTAATGCATAGCCTGTCCTTGTTACTACTGTTGTTACCTTTACCTGCTATCCTACTGCTTAGTATAGGATGCTAGTGTTTCATCAGTGGCCCTACACTCTTGTCCGTCTGCCATGCTATACTACTGGGCCGTGATCACTTCGGGAGGTGATCACGGGTATATACTATATACTTTACACTGTTACACAACCTGTGATACTGTTCGGAGTTGGGGGCTGAAAGGACAGGTGGCTCCATCCCGGTAGAGGTGGGCCTGGGTTCCCGACGGCCCCCGACTGTTACTTTGTGGCGGAGCGTCAGGGCAGGTTGAGACCGCCTAGGAGAGAGGTGGGCCTGGCCCTGGTCGGCGTTCGTGGATACTTAACACGCTTAACGAGATCTTGGTATTTGATCTGAGTCTGGCCATTTGGTCTATACGCACTAACCATCTACGTGGGAGTAGTTATGGGTATCCCGACGTCGTGGTATCAGCCGAAGCCTTCTTGACGTCAACGACTGAGTGGCGCGCGCCGGATTGGAACGTAAGCCTGCACTTGTATTAAGGGGGCTAGTTCTGCTTCCGGCCGCGTACGCAACGTGCAGGTGTGCAAAGGGCGATGGGCCCAGACCCCTGCGCCATAGGAGTTAGACCGGTGTGCTGACCTCTCTGTTGTGCCTAGGTGGGGCTGCGACGTGTTGATCTTCCGAGGCCGGGCATGACCTAGGAAAGTGTGTCCGGCCAAATGGGATCGAGCGTGTTGGGTTATGTGGTGCACCCCTGCAGGGAAGTTTATCTATTCGAATAGCCGTGTCCCTCGGTAAAAGGACGACCCGGAGTTGTATCTTGACCTTATGACAACTAGAACCGGATACTTAATAAAACACACCCAGACAAGTTCCACAGACAACCCGGTGATCGCTTTTCTACAGGGCGACGAGGAGAGGATCGCCGGGTAGGATTATGCTATGCGATGCTACTGGAGATGCTACTTGGAGATGCTACTTGGAGATGCTACTTGGAGGACTTCACTCTACTCTCTTCTACATGCTGCAAGACGGAGGCTGCCAGAAGCATAGTCTTCGATAGGACTAGCTATCCCCCTCTTATTCTGGCATTCTGCAGTTCAGTCCACTGATATGGCCCCTTTACACATATACCCATGCATATGTAGTGTAGCTCCTTGCTTGCGAGTACTTTGGATGAGTACTCACGGTTGCTTTCTCCCCCCTTTTCCCCCCCTTTCCTTTCTTTCTGGTTATCGCAACCAGATGCTGGAGCCCAGGAGCCAGACGCCACCGTCGATGACGACTACTACCCTGGAGGTGCCTACTACTACGTGCAGGCTGCTGACGACGACCAAGAGTAGTTTAGGAGGATCCCAGGCAGGAGGCCTGCGCCTCTTTCGATCTGTATCCCAGTTTGTGCTAGCCTTCTTAAGGCAAACTTGTTTAACTTATGTCTGTACTCAGATATTGTTGCTTCCGCTGACTCGTCTATGATCGAGCACTTGTATTCGAGCCCTCGAGGCCCCTGGCTTGTATTATGATGCTTGTATGACTTATTTATGTTTTAGAGTTGTGTTGTGATATCTTCCCGTGAGTCCCTGATCTTGATCCTACACATTTGCGTGCATGATTAGTGTACGATTGAATCGGGGGCGTCACAAGTTGGTATCAGAGCCGACTGCCTGTAGGAATCCCCTTTCCAACTCCTTGGCCGAAGTTGAGTCTAGTCATTGCAAAACCTTTACTAACATGGCTGTGTGGCCTATGGGCCCACGTCGCCATTGGGTGGTAGTAAGATCTTTTACTCCTCGATCTATACTCTGGGACTCTGAACTCTTTTCTATTCAGGTTTAAATGGTTTTACTAACTCTAACATTAGGATCTCGTGATCACTTCCTCCCGGAGGGCCCCTTAGTACAGATGATCGCCTGCTGCACCAGAAAATTCCGAAGATACTTTATAGTGTTCTCTTAAGACCTTGAGTCATCGCTTTTTGCATACCCTACCACTGTTATATCCTTAGGCATAACCATATACACTTGCCAGTCTTACGTTCAACCCCATTGATCTTGTTAATACAAGATGCCTCGAACTGCTCTTTGTTATTCCGAGAATCCTTTGAGCTTACCGCCTTGTAGTTCTTGCCCCATGAATACCCCTACGGATAATTTTTCCACACTTATCGAGTATCCGCTCAACCCCAGTTGATTCATGTATTTCAGAAAGGTCTTCGAAATACTATTCGATCTTTCGGAAATCCTCAGCAGCTTATTGCCCTTGAAATTCTCGCTTGTTGCATTATGGTTAATCCCATAAGCATAATAATCTTATTGGCATCCTTTGTCACTATCATTTTTAGTCCATTGATTCAATAAGTTGTGAATGTTCACAATCATCAGTCGAATCCTAGGATTATCCTTCTGGCTCAGATGACATTTGGATATGAGCTGGTTCTTGACCAGTCAATGCCTTGATCGGCTGTGCTTCTAAGTCTATCAAACTTATTCATTTTCGATCAGAACGATTGCTTCTGATCCCTTGATTTGGAAATTATGATTCTTTGCCTTTGGACTTTGAATTAGTCAGTTGTTTCTACAATCTGATGCCTTGGCATTCCTTCTTCCTTTGATTGAGTACCGATACTCACATCAGCGCCATTGTGGACCGCCATACCCATTACCGGGTTATTATCCGACAGTGTCCTTCACAACCAAAATCCTTATGAGTTCCTTACTCGATACATAATACCTTTGGTAAATTGTATCCTCTACTTTTGTCAACCATGCTCTACTTTTGAGCTTGTGTTATTTACTCCTGAAGTTTGTGGTATATGTACCTAAGAGACCCTCGTGGGTTGAACTTATGCCTTTTCTTTTTTTAATCCGTGAGAACCCGGAAACTACTACGGGTCATACTCTACTGTGGTTATGTCAGATAAAATTTCAACACAACTTCGTTGAAGGCGAGAAGTGAATGAAAGGTTATGCATTAGAGAAGTGGGAGTCGACCTTGAACTTTGTGTTCATGCCCATGGACTCGATGTAGATCCTATCATGGAAACTTCTTGCAATAATAACTATTTCCTTGAAAATATCATCTGGATCTGTGAATTGATCCTTTGCAATCGTGGTTCCGACCATAATTTCTTCCTTTGATTTCATTTCTCAGATAAGTAAAAGCGCTTGTCTTCTATAGATCAATACACCCCACTTCAACCTTTAATTTGATATGCCTTCGAGTATTATCTTCCTGGTATCTCGAGGGTATCATGCCATTGCACTACATGTTATGAATTTGTGTCGGAGTAATACCTTTCCCTATCTTAGTCACTCCATGAGTTTTGGGTTGTCGTCCACCAAGAACACCGAATAGTGAATCGAGTCCGCACTGCGATTCGACAACTCTTAGTAACCTTCATTGATTATGAGTCTAATACTCCATCATGTCATTCCTAGCCTTATCGATTACATCATTATCGTGCTAAAATTAATTGTGCTATCTGGTTCTTCCCGGAGCACAAATTTCGATGGTGAGCTAATCTTACGTCGATCTTCCTCGTCATATCATTTCTCCTTGAACAACAAATTTCGTGATGTACCCATGGTTCCAATAACCTTTCGCTTCATCATTCCTTCAACTTGATGTCATCGCCGATCGATTACATCTTCATGAGATCTCTCGACAAATGTGGCGTGATCATCATCAGCATTCCGAGCTCTTCCAGGATATCAATTGAATTCATGATGAGAAATACCATCCTTGCCCTCGATGATTTGTTTTATCATCGACCACTTTATTGCCTTCCGTTCAACACAAACTTGTTCATGTTTTGTGTTATACCTTGAGATCCTTGCTATCCAGCATTTGTTCTTCTTTACCTTGGAGTATTACCATCTTTTATGTCAAGAATGTCATGAGGATTACTCCACCTCTTAAGAATTCTTGGTATAGTCATACTTCTCACCATCACCATTCTTTCTTGGTTCCCGTGTTGATTCTAACCGGGGTACCTACAAGTGAACGGTGCTGTTTGGATTATGTACTTCTGGCAACCCTAATGCTTTGAAGTTAATGATCGAAGTTCATTCTTAGACCAATGGTTATCGAATTACCATTCTGACATTGGTCGTGCAACCCAACCCATATTTCGGGCGCACATTTCAACCAATGTTTAATTGTGAATGTTTTCCTCGAGCATACAACATTATATCATTTGAATTGACAAGTGTCATCTTCTTGTTCACATTATTGTGGAAATCCATCCGTTTGGAATTCTTGATGAATTGTCGTTGAGCCCATTAGCCACCTCCTCCTCTCCTTGTCTTAATGATGAACTATTGTTTTAGGAACCCGCTCCCATAGTTCATTTCCCAAGAATCTTGCAATGCCATTTCATCGATTTGTGCTGCACCTTTTCTTCTCGGACATCCTGAGTCTGAGGTATTATGACACCAATTGGATCTGAATCTCGGTCAGATATGATGGTTGGGACAACTTTCCAGGAGTTATGTTGTTGGTCCCTTGATGACCCGGTAATATGATGTCATGCCTAGCACCCCTGGCCGGAGGACCTATCATTATAATATCTTTTGCAAGGATAACCATTCTTCCTGGAGGAAATTGAAAGACTTATTCTATATGTTGTTCCTGATGAATCCTTTGTGTATCCAAAGTCCGACCTTTGCTTGAAGACCTTGTCAATGCTATCTCGAAGCATGTCTGTGGTGCTTCGATTTTCAACAAGAACATTTGAAGCCCAATGCTAAATGTTACTTGCTCAATTATCCAAGCATCGTTGCATAGGTAACGTCATGAAATTTCTCTCCTCTTTCTTAAAGAGTTTCTACATTATATCCTGCCAAGGATATCATGCTCTGCTTGTCCTTGGGAAGGGTATACCCCTGATATATGTGTTTAAACACATTTTCTTTTCCATTGTTTGGTTTAACCTTTCTTGTGATCTATATGATCTAAGCAGTAATATTCTCCTACTTATGTATATACCTCGGTGTACAATTCTGTCAGCAAGACCCTGTTACTATTGTTGATGACATTTCGGTAGCCACCGATGGACGGGAACCTTGCCTACCCATTATCCTTTTTCGTAAGTACAACGGAACCCCTGAAGAAAGGATGACGACTTCATCATGATGCCCTGAAGCAGAGGAATGAAGACAACAACACAATGGATCAACCTCTTCGAGAAGAGAAACCAAGACCGAGGACACCCGTTAAAATTTCGTAGCCAGAACTTTCCCCCTTACTCCCCTCTTAAATCTCGGGACGAGATTTCTTGTAGTGGAGGAGATTTGTAACGCCCGGATAATCATGCTACAGTAATCCCATGCTAATCATGCCACGTCACCTCAGTTACTGTTGCTAACCTCACAATGATTCGAAACTGTTTCAAAATTTAAATTCTAAACATGTCAAACAATAAAAGCTTTCAAAAGTTGAAACAAAAATGTTCGGTGGGTGCCGAATATTACAAGGGTAATTATAGTAAAGAAAACATATTTTTAGAAAGTGCCTGAATATTTTAAAATGAATTAAAACAGAAAAGAGAAATAAGGAAAAGAAAATAAAAACAAAAATTAACACTAACAACAACAAAATAAAAAGGAAACCTCCCCTCCCACGACCCACCGACCCACCTGGACCAGGCCAGCCCACCTGGCCCATCCGGCCTCACCCCACTCCCCTTAACCCCCGATCCACACCAAACCCTAGCCCTGTCCCCTCGTCCTCCCACTTCCCCCCGATCTGGATCAGGGATCCACCCATCGCTCGCCCTGCGCGACCCCAGCGCGCCCCGCCCCGCCGCCTGTTGCCGCCCCGCCCCGCCTCCGTCCTCCCCCGCGATGCCACCTCACCGGTGCCGCCCGGCCCCGAACGCCTCGTCCTCGCCGAACGCCTCGTCCTCGCCGCCCCCTCCCGGCCTTCTTCCTCACCCTCCGGCACCGCGCCCGTCTTCCCCGAGCCCCGGCACGACCTCGACGCCGCTGGACCCCGCCATCGTCGGAGCTGCCTCGCGGAGCGGCCCTGCCGTCCTCCTCTTCGACTCCTCCTCGCCGGACCTCCTCCTCTACGTCGCCGGACAGCCGCCACCTCGTCCTCTCCCTCGTCGGACCTCCCCGACCGCCTCGTGCACACTGCCCCGTTCCCTACTCCCCCTTGTGAGCCCCGACCTCTCCTCTCTCCCCCTCGCTCGCTCACCGCGCCATGCCCGCACCGTTCACGCTCCGGCACGCCGGCGCCTCGCCGGCGCCCGCACGCGCCCACGCGGCCACAGCCGCGGCCCCGCTCGCCCACGTCCCGCGTCATGATTGGACCGCGCGCCCGACCATCTGCTGCACGCCCGTCGCCGGCGCACGCACGTCCACGGCTCCGGTCCCCTCCGCCCCGTTTCGCCAGTGTCCACACCCGCTGCGCCCAGCCTCGTCCAGCCTGCCTCGCCGCTGTCGGCCGGACCGGCCCCCGTCGCGCCCCGGCAGCCGCGCTGCTGAACCCGCCCGAGGCCAGCGCCCAGGCTCGCCCCATCGGGCGCTCGTGCCCGCGTGCTCGCACGCCCAACCCGCTATGGCCCCTAGGGCCAATGACATGTGGGGCCGCCCCCTCTGAAACGTTAAAAAAAGGATAATAAAAATAATAACAATTAATTAATTAATTAGGATAATTAATTAACTTAATTAACTCTGTTTAGTTAACTAACTAAATCTAATTAACCTGCTAATTAAAATGTTAGCTGCTAATTAGTGAACAACCTATGACATGCGGGACCCACATGTCAGTTGACCAGTCAACGCCCTTGTTGACTGCTGACGTCATGCTGATGTCATGCTGACGTCAGCGTGCACTGTTCTGGATAATGTTGAATTTAAATAATTAAATAAATCCTAAAAATGAATTAAATCTTTTAAAATTAATATAAAATAAACCGTAGCTCAGATGGAAAAACTTTATACATGAAAGTTGCTCAGAACGAAGAGACGAATCCAGATACGCAGCCCGTTCGTCCGCCACGCATCCCTACCATAGTGAACCTGCAACATTTCCCCTCCGGTTCATCTGTCCGAAAACACGGAACACCGGGGATACTTTCCCGGATGTTTCCCCCTTCACCGGTATCACCTCATACCGCGTTACAACACGTCTAGCTCTGCTTGTTGTCCTGTTATGCACTTGCTTGCTATGTATTTACTGTTTCTCCCCCGTCTTCTCTCCGGTAGACCCCGTGACGATGCTGATGCCCCTGTGGTCGACTACGTCACCGACGACCCCTCGTCTGAGCAACCAGGCAAGCCCCCCCCCTTGATCACCAGATATCGCCTATTCTGTTCTATACTGCTTGCATTAGAGTAGTGTAGCATGTTACTGCTTTACGTTATACCTATCCTGATGCATAGCCTGTCCTTGTTACTACTGTTGTTACCTTTACCTGCTATCCTACTGCTTAGTATAGGATGCTAGTGTTTCATCAGTGGCCCTACACTCTTGTCCGTCTGCCATGCTATACTACTGGGCCGTGATCACTTCGGGAGGTGATCACGGGTATATACTATATACTTTACACTGTTACACAACCTGTGATACTGTTCGGAGTTGGGGGCTGAAAGGACAGGTGGCTCCATCCCGGTAGAGGTGGGCCTAGGTTCCCGACGGCCCCCGACTGTTACTTTGTGGCGGAGCGTCAGGGCAGGTTGAGACCGCCTAGGAGAGAGGTGGGCCTGGCCCTGGTCGGCGTTCGCGGATACTTAACACGCTTAACGAGATCTGGGTATTTGATCTGAGTCTGGCCATTTGGTCTATACGCACTAACCATCTACGTGGGAGTAGTTATGGGTATCCCGACGTCGTGGTATCAGCCGAAGCCTTCTTGACGTCAGCGACTGAGTGGCGCGCGCCGGATTGGAACATAAGCCTGCACTTGTATTAAGGGGGCTAGTTCTGCTTCCGGCCGCGTACGCAACGTGCAGGTGTGCAAAGGGCGATGGGCCCAGACCCCTGCGCCATAGGAGTTAGACCGGCGTGCTGACCTCTCTGTTGTGCCTAGGTGGGGCTGCGACGTGTTGATCTTCCGAGGCCGGGCATGACCCAGGAAAGTGTGTCCGGCCAAATGGGATCGAGCGTGTTGGGTTATGTGGTGCACCCCTGCAGGGAAGTTTATCTATTCGAATAGCCGTGTCCCTCGGTAAAAGGACGACCCGGAGTTGTATCTTGACCTTATGACAACTAGAACCGGATACTTAATAAAACACACCCAGACAAGTTCCACAGACAACCCGGTGATCGCTTTTCTATAGGGCGACGAGGAGAGGATCGCCGGGTAGGATTATGCTATGCGATGCTACTTGGAGATGCTACTTGGAGATGCTACTTGGAGGACTTCACTCTACTCTCTTCTACATGCTGCAAGACGGAGGCTGCCAGAAGCGTAGTCTTCGATAGGACTAGCTATCCCCCTCTTATTCTGGCATTCTGCAGTTCAGTCCATTGATATGGCCCCTTTACACATATACCCATGCATATGTAGTGTAGCTCCTTGCTTGCGAGTACTTTGGATGAGTACTCACGGTTGCTTTCTCCCCCCTTTTCCCCCCCTTTCCTTTCTTTCTGGTTATCGCAACCAGATGCTGGAGCCCAGGAGCCAGACGCCACCGTCGATGACGACTACTACCCTGGAGGTGCCTACTACTACGTGCAGGCTGCTGACGACGACCAGGAGTAGTTTAGGAGGATCCCAGGCAGGAGGCCTGCGCCTCTTTCGATCTGTATCCCAGTTTGTGCTAGCCTTCTTAAGGCAAACTTGTTTAACTTATGTCTGTACTCAGATATTGTTGCTTCCGCTGACTCGTCTATGATCGAGCACTTGTATTCGAGCCCTCGAGGCCCCTGGCTTGTATTATGATGCTTGTATGACTTATTTATGTTTTAGAGTTGTGTTGTGATATCTTCCCGTGAGTCCCTGATCTTGATCGTACACATTTGCGTGCATGATTAGTGTACGATTGAATCGGGGGCGTCACAGTTGTCTACGTACCCTCGTAGACCGAAGCGGAAGCGTTGACGCAACGTAGAGGAAGTAGTCGTACGTCTTCCCTGTCCAACCGATCCAAGCACCGTTACCCCGGCACCTCCGAGTTCTTGACACACGTACAGCTCGATGACGCAACCCCGGGCTCCGATCCAGCAAAGCTTCGGGGAGGAGTTCCATCAGCATGACGACATGGTGATGATCTTGATGTTCAACCGTCGCAGGGCTTCGCCTAAGCACCGCTACAATATGACCGAGGTGTAATATCGTGGAGGGGGGCACCGCACACGGCTAAGGAACGATCACGAAGATCAACTTTTTGTGTCTATGGGGTGCCCCCTGCCCCCGTATATAAAGGAGTGGAGGAGGGGAGGGCCGGCCCTCTCTATGGCGCGCCCTAGGGGAGTCCTACTCCCACCGGGAGTAGGATTCCCCCTTTCCTAGTCCAACTAGGAGCCCTTCCAAGTAGTAGGAGTAGGAGACAAGGAAGGGGAAGAGAGAAGGGAAGGAAGGAGGGGGTGCGGCCCCTCCCCCTAGTCCAATTCGGACTAGGCCATGGGGGCGCGCGGCCTGCCCTAGGCAGCCCCTCTCTCTTTCCCGTATGGCCCAATAAGGCCCAATACTTCTCCCCGGCGAATTCCCGTAACTCTCCGGTACTCCGAAAAATACCCGAATCACTCGGAACCTTTCCGAACTCCGAATATAGTCGTCCAATATATCGATCTTTACGTCTCGACCATTTCGAGACTCCTCGTCATGTCCCTGATCTCATCCGGGACTCCGAACTCCTCCGGTACATCAAAACTCATAAACTCATAATATAACTGTCATCGAAACCTTAAGCGTGCGGACCCTACGGTTCGAGAACAATGTAGACATGACCGAGACATGTCTCCGGTCAATAACCAGTAGCGGGACCTGGATGCCCATATTGGTTCCTACATATTCTACGAAGATATTTATCGGTCAGACCACATAACAACATACGTTGTTCCCTTTGTCATCGGTATGTTACTTGCCCGAGATTCGATCGTTGGTATCCAATACCTTGTTCAATCTCCTTACCGGCAAGTCTCTTTACTCGTTATGTAATGCATCATTCCGTAACTAACTCATTAGCTACATTGCTTGCAAGGCTTATAGTGATGTGCATTACCGAGAGGGCCCAGAGATACCTCTCCGACAATCGGAGTGACAAAACCTAATCTCGAAATACGCCAACCCAACATGTACCTTCGGAGACACCTGTAGTACTCCTTTATAATCACCCAGTTATGTTGTGACGTTTGGTAGCACCCAAAGTGTTCCTCCGGCAAACGGGAGTTGCATAATCTCATAGTTACAGGAACATGTATAAGTCATGAAGAAAGCAATAGCAACATACTAAACGATCAAGTGCTAGGCTAACGGAATGGGTCATGTCAATCAGATCATTCAACTAATGATGTGATCCCGTTAATCAAATAACAACTCTTTGTCCATGGTTAGGAAACATAACCATCTTTGATTAACAAGCTAGTCAAGTAGAGGCATACTAGTGACACTCTGTTTGTCTATATATTCACACATGTATTATGTTTCCGGTTAATACAATTCTAGCATGAATAATAAACATTTATCATGATATAAGGAAATAAATAATAACTTTATTATTGCCTCTAGGGCATATTTCCTTCAGTCTCCCACTTGCACTAGAGTCAATAATCTAGATCACATCACAATGTGCTTAACATCGATAGTTCACATCATCATGCGATTAACACCCATAGTTCACATCGCCATGTGAACAACACCCAAAGGGTTTACTAGATTCAGTAATCTAGTTCAAATCGCTATGTGATTAACACCCAAAGAGTACTAAGGTGTGATCATGTTCTGCTTGTGAGAGAATCTTAGTCAACGGGTCTTTCAGATCCGTTATGTATTTTGCAATTTTCTATGTCTACAATGCTCTGCACGGAGCTACTCTAGCTAATTGCTCCCACTTTCAAAATTTATCTAGATCGAGACTTAGAGTCATCCAGATCGGTGTCAAAACTTCCATCGACGTAACCCTTTACGACGAACCTTTTGTCACTTCCATAATCGAGAAACATATCCTTATTCCACTAAGGATAATTTTGACCGTTGTCCAGTGATCTACTCCTAGATCTGGTACACAGTATGGCATACTTTATAGAACCTATGGCCAAGGCATAGGGAATGACTTTCATTCTCTTTCTATCTTCTGCCGTGGTCGGGTTTTGAGTCTTACTCAATTTCACACCTTGTAACACAGGCAAGAACTCTTTCTTTGACTGTTCCATTTTGAACTACTTCAAAATCTTGTCAAGGTATGTACTCATTGAAAAAACTTATCAAGCGTCTTGATCTATCTCTATAGATCTTGATGCTCAATATGTAAGCAGCTTCACCGAGGTCTTTCTTTGAAAAACTCCTTTCAAACACTCCTTTATGCTTTGCAGAATAATTCTACATTATTTCCGATCTACAATATGTCATTCACATATACTTATCAGAAATGCTGTAGTGCTCCCACTCACTTTCTAGTAAATATAGGCTTCACTACAAGTCTGTATAAACTATATGCTTTGATCAACTTATCAAAGCGTATATTCCAACTCCGAGATGCTTGCACCAGTCCATAGATGGATCGCTGGAGCTTGCACATTTTGTTAGCACCTTTAGGATTGACAAAACCTTCTGGTTGCATCATATACAACTCTTCTTTAATAAATCCATTAAGAAATGCAGTTTTGACATCCTTTTGCCAGATTTCAAAAAATGTGGCAATTGCTAACATGATTCGGACAGACTTTTAAGCATCGATACGAGTGAGAAAATCTCATTGTATTCAACATCTTGAACTTTGTCAAAAACCTTTTTCGACAAGTCCAGCTTTGTAGATAGTAACACTACTATCAGCGTCCGTCTTCCTCTTGAAGATCCATTTATTTAACATGGCTTGCTGATCATCGAGAAAGTCAATCAAAGTCCATACTTTGTTCTCATACATGGATCATATCTCAGATTTTATGGCCTCAAGCCATTTTGCGGAATCTGGGCTCATCATCGCTTCCTCATAGTTCGTAGGTTCATCATGGTCTAGTAACATGACTTCCAGAACAGTATTACCGTACTACTCTGGTGTGGACTTTACATTGGAAGACCTACGAGGTTTTGTAGTAACTTGATCTGAAGTTTCATGATCATCATCATTAGCTTCCTCACTAATTGGTGTAGGAATCACTGGAACTGATTTCCATGATGAACTACTTTCCAATTCGGGAGAAGGTACAAATTACCTTATCAAGCTCTACTTTCCTCCCACTCACTTCTTTCGAGAGAAACTCCTTCTCTAGAAAGGATCCATTTTTAGCAACGAATATCTTGCCTTCGGATCTGTGATAGAAGGTGTACCCAATAATTTCCTTTGGGTATTCTATGAAGACGCACTTCTCCGATCTGGGTTCGAGCTTATCAGGATGAAACTTTTTCACATAAGCATCGCAACCCCAAACTTTAAGAAACGACAAATTGGGTTTCTTGCTAAACCACACTTCATATGTTGTCGTCTCAACAGATTTAGATGGTGCCCTTTTAATGTGAATGCAGCTGTCTCTAATGCATAACCCCAAAACAATATTGGTGAATCAGTAAGAGATATCATAGATCGCACCATATCCAATAAAGTGTGGTTACGACGTTCGCACACACCATAACGTTGTGGTGTTCCAGGTGGCGTGAGCTGTGAAACTATTCCACATTGTTTTAATTTAAGACCAAACTCGTAACTCAAATATTCGTCTCCGCGATCAGATCGCAAAAACTTTATTTTCTTGTTACGATGATTTTTCCACTTCACTCTGAAATTCTTTGAACCTTTCAACTATTTCAGACTTATGTTTCATCAAGTAGATATACCCATATCTGCTCAAATCATCTTGTGAAGGTCAGAAAGTAACGATACTTGCCACGAGCCTTCATACTCATTGGTCTGCATACATCAGTATGTATTATTTTCAATAAGTCAGTAGCTCGTTCCATTGTTCCGAAGAATGGAGTTTTAGTCATCTTGCCCAAAATGCACGGTTCGCAAGCATCAAATGATTCATAACCAAGTGATTCCGAAAATCCATCTTTATGGAGTTTCTTCATGCGCTTTACACCGATATGACCCAAACGGCAGTGCCACAAATAAGTTGCACTATCATTATTAACTTTGCATCTTTGGGCCTCAATATTATGAATATGTGTATCACTACGATCGAGATCCAACAAACTATTTTCATTGGGTGTATGACCAATGAAGGTTTTATTCATGTAAACAGAACAACAATTATTCTCTGATTTTAAATGAATAACCGTATTGCAATAAACATGATCAAATCATATTCATGCTCAACGCAAACGCCAAATAACATTTATTTAGGTTTAACACTAATCCCGAAAGTATAGGGAGTGTGCAATGATGATCATATCAATCTTGGAACTACTTCCAACACTCATCGTCACTTTCCCTTCAACTAGTCTCTGTTTATTCTGTAACTCCTGTTTCGAGTTTACTAATCTTAGCAACCGAACAAGTATCAAATACTCAGGGGCTACTATAAACACTAGTAAGGCACACATCAATAACCTGTATATCAAATATACCCTTGTTCACTTTGCCATCCTTCTTATCCACCAAATATTCAGGGCATTTCCGCTTCCAGTGACCATTTCCTTTGCAGTGTAAGCACTCAGTTTCAGGCTTTGGTCCAGCTTTGGTCTTCTTTACGGGAGTGACAACTTGTTTGCCATTCTACTTGAAGTTTCCCTTTCTTTCCCTTTGCCCTTTTCTTGAAACTAGTGGTCTTGTCAATCATCAACACTTGATGCTCTTTCTTGATTTCTACCTTCGTCGATTTCAACATCATGAAGAGCTCGAGAATTGTTTTCGTCATCCCTTGCATACTATAGTTCATCATGAAGTTCTAGTAACTTAGTGATGGTGACTAGAGAATTCTGTCAATCACTATCTTATCTGGAAGATTAACTCCCACTTGATTCAAGATATTGAAGTACCCAGACAATATGAGCACATGCTCATTAGTTGAGCGATTCTCCTCCATCTTTTAGCTATAGAACTTGTTGGAGACTTCATATCTCTCAACTCGGGTATTTGCTGGAAATATTAACTTCAACTCCTGGAACATCTCATATGGTCCATGATGTTCAAAACGTCTTTGAAGTCCCGATTCTAAGCCGTTAAGCATGGTGCACTAAACTATCAAGTAGTCATCATATTGAGCTAGCCAAACGTTCATAACGTCTGCATCTGCTCCTGCAATAGGTCTGTCACCTAGCGGTGCATTAAGGACATAATACTTCTGTGCAGCAATGAGGATAAACCTCAGATCATGGATCCAATCCGCATCATTGCTACTAACATCTTTCAATACATTTTTCTCTAGGAACATATCAAAATAAACATATGAAAGCAACAACGCAAGCTATTGATCTTACAACATAATTTGCAAAATACTACCAGGACTAAGTTCATGATAAATTTAAGTTCAGTTAATCATATTACTTAAGAACTCCCACTTAGACAGACATCTCTCTAGTCATCTAAGTGATCACGTGATCCAAATCAACTAAACCATAACCGATCATCACGTGAGATGGAGTAGTTTTCAATGGTGAACATCACTATGTTGATCATATCTACTATATGATTCACACTCGACCTTTCGGTCTTCGTGCTCCGAGGCCATATCTGCATATGCTAGGCTCGTCAAGTTTAACCTGAGTATTCCGCGTGTGCAAAACTGGCTTGCACCCGTTGTAGATGGACGTAGAGCTTATCACACCCGATCATCATGTGGTGTCTGGGAACGACGAACTTTGGCAACGGTGCATACTCAGGGAGAACACTTCTTGATAATTAGTGAGAGATCATCTTAAAATGCTACCGTCAATCAAAGCAAGAATAAGATGTATAATAGATAAACATAATATGCAATCAAAATATGTGACATGATATGGCCATGATCATCTTGCGCCTTTGATCTCCATCTCCAAAGTGCTGTCATGATCTCTATCGTAACCGGCACGACACCATGATCTTCATCATCTTGATCTATATCAATGTGTCATCACATGGTTGTCTCACCAACTATTGCTCTTGCAACTATTGCTATCGTATAGCGATAAAGTAAAGCAATTATTTGGCACTTGCATCTTATGCAACAAAGAGACATCCATAGGGCTTCTGCCAGTTGCCGATAACTTCAACAAAACATGATCATCTCATACAACAACTTATATCTTATCACGTCTTGACCATATCACATCACAACATGCCCTGCAAAAACAAGTTAGACGTCCTCTACTTTGTTGTTGCAAGTTTTACGTGGCTGCTACGGGCTTTAAGCAAGAATCAATCTCACCTACGCATCAAAACCACAACGATAGTTTGTCAAGTTGATGCTGTTTTAACCTTCGCAAGGACCGGGCGTAGCCACACTCTGTTCAACTAAAGTTGGAGAAACTGACACCCGCTAGTCACCTATGTGCATAGCACGGCGGTAAAACCAGTCTCGCGTAAGCGTACGCGTAATGTCGGTCCGAGCCGCTTCATCCAACAATACCGCCGAACCAAAGTATGACATGCTGGTAAGCAGTATGACTTATATCGCCCACAACTCACTTGTGTTCTACTCGTGCATATAACATCAAACCATAAAAACCTAGGCTCTGATACCACTGTTGGGGAACGTAGTAATTTCAAAAAAATTCCTACGCACACGCAAGATCATGGTGATGCATAGCAACGAGAGGGGAGAGTGTTGTCTATGTACCCTCGTAGACCGAAGTGGAAGCATTGACGCAACGTAGAGGAAGTAATCGTACGTCCTCCCGGTCCGACCGATCCAAGCACCGTTACTCCGGCACCTCCGAGTTCTTGACATGCGTACAGCTCGATGACGCACCCCGATCTCCGATCCAGCAGAGGCGCGGGGAGGAGTTCCGTCAGCACGACGGCGTGGTGACGATCTTGATGTTCTCCTGTCGCAGGGCTTCGCCTAAGCACCGCTACAATATGACCGAGGTGTAATATCGTGGAGAGGGGCACCGCACACGGCTAAGGAACGATCTCCATGATCAACTTGTGTGTCTAGGGTGCCCCCCTACCCCCGTATATAAAGGAGGGAGGGAGGAGGAGGCCGGCCCAAGGGGGAGGCGCGCCCTAGGGGGGCAAACCTGAAGGAAATATGCCCTAGAGGCAATAATAAAGTTATTATTAATTTCCTTATATCATGATAAATGTTTATTATTCATGCTAGAATTGTATTAACCGGAAACATAATACATGTGTGAATATATAGACAAACAGAGTGTCACTAGTATGCCTCTACTTGACTAGCTTGTTAATCAAAGATGGTTATGTTTCCTAACCATGGACAAAGAGTTGTTATTTGATTAACGGGATCACATCATTAGTTGAATGATCTGATTGACATGACCCATTCTGTTAGCCTAGCACTTGATCGTTTAGTATGTTGCTATTGCTTTCTTCATGACTCATACATGTTCCTGTAACTATGAGATTATGCAACTCCTGTTTACCGGAGGAACACTTTGGGTGCTACCAAACGTCACAACGTAACTGGGTGATTATAAAGGAGTACTACAGGTGTCTCCGAAGGTACATGTTGGATTGGCGTATTTCGAGATTAGGTTTTGTCACTCCGATTGTCGGAGAGGTATCTCTGGGCCCTCTCGGTAATGCACATCACTATAAGCCTTGCAAGCAATGTAGCTAATGAGTTAGTTACGGAATGATGCAGTACATAACGAGTAAAGAGACTTGCCGGTAACGAGATTGAACTAGGTATTGGATACCGACGATCGAATCTCGGGCAAGTAACATACCGATGACAAAGGGAACAACGTATGTTGTTATGCGGTCTGACCGATAAAGATCTTCGTAGAATATGTAGGAACCAATATGGGCATCCAGGTCCCGCTATTGGTTATTGACCAGAGACGTGTCTCAGTCATGTCTACATTGTTCTCGAACCGTAGGGTCCGCAAGCTTAAGGTTTCGATGACAGTTATATTATGAGTTTATGAGTTTTGATGTACCAAAGGAGTTCGGAGTCCCGGATGAGATCGGGGATATGACGAGGAGTCTCGAAATGGTCGAGACGTAAAGATCGATATATTGGACGACTATATTCGGAGTTCGGAAAGGTTCCGAGTGATTCGGGTATTTTTGGAGTACCGGAGAGTTACGGGAATTCGCCGGGGAGAAGTATTGGGCCTTATTGGGCCATACGGGAAAGAGAGAGGGGCTGCCTAGGGCAGGCCGCGCGCCCCCCATGGCCTAGTCCGAATTGGACTAGGGGGAGGGGCCGCACCCCCTCCTTCCTTCCCTTCTCTCTTCCCCTTCCTTGTCTCCTACTCCTACTACTTGGAAGGGCTCCTAGTTGGACTAGGAAAGGGGGAATCCTACTCCCGGTGGGAGTAGGACTCCCCTAGGGCGCGCCATAGAGAGGGCCGGCCCTCCCCTCCTCCACTCCTTTATATACGGGGGCAGGGGGCACCCCATAGACACAAAAAGTTGATCTTCGTGATCGTTCCTTAGCCGTGTGCGGTGCCCCCTCCACGATATTACACATCGGTCATATTGTAGCGGTACTTAGGCGAAGCCCTGCGACGGTTGAACATCAAGATCATCACCATGCCGTCGTGCTGACGGAACTCCTCCCCGAAGCTTTGCTGGATCGGAGCCCGGGGTTGCGTCATCGAGCTGTACGTGTGTCAAGAACTCGGAGGTGCCGGAGTAACGGTGCTTGGATCGGTTGGACTGGTAAGACGTACGACTACTTCCTCTATGTTGCGTCAACGCTTCCGCTTCGGTCTACGAGGGTACGTAGACAACACTCTCCCCTCTCGTTGCTATGCATCACCATGATCTTGCGTGTGCGTAGGAAATTTTTGAAATTACTACGTTCCCCAACAGTGGCATCCGAGCCTAGGTTTTATGCGTTGATGTTATATGTACGAGTAGACACAAGTGAGTTGTGGGCGATATAAGTCATACTGCTTACCAGCATGTCATACTTTGGTTCGGCGGTATTGTTGGATGAAGCGGCCCGGACCGACATTATGCGTACGCTTACGCGAGACTGGTTTTACCGCCGTGCTTTGCGCACAGGTGACTAGCGGGTGTCAGTTTCTCCAACTTTAGTTGAACCGAGTGTGGCTACGCCCGGTCCTTGCGAAGATTAAAACAGCACCAACTTGACGAACAATCGTTGTGGTTTTGATGCGTAGGTAAGAACGGTTCTTGCTCAGCCCGTAGCAGCCACGTAAAATTTGCAACAACAAAGTAGAGGACGTCTAACTTGTTTTTGCAGGGGCATGTTGTGATGTGATATGGTCAAGATGTGATAAGATATAAGTTGTTGTATGAGATGATCATGTTTTGTTGAAGTTATCGGCAACTGGCAAAAGCCCTATGGATGTCTCTTTGTTGCATAAGATGCAAGTGCCAAATAATTGCTTTACTTTATCGCTATACGATAGCAATAGTTGCAAGAGCAATAGTTGGTGAGACAACCATGTGATGACACATTGATATAGATCAAGACGATGAAGATCATGGTGTCGTGCCGGTGACGATAGAGATCATGACAGTACTTTGGAGATGGAGATCAAAGGCGCAAGATGATCATGGCCATATCATGCCACATATTTTGATTGCATATGATGTTTATCTATTATACATCTTATTCTTGCTTTGATTGACGGTAGCATTTTAAGATGATCTCTCACTAATTATCAAGAAGTGTTCTCCCTGAGTATGCACCGTTGCCAAAGTTCGTCGTGCCCAGACACCACGTGATGATCGGGTGTGATAAGCTCTACGTCCATCTACAACGGGTGCAAGCCAGTTTTGCACACGCGGAATACTCAGGTTAAACTTGACGAGCCTAGCATATGCAGATATGGCCTCGGAGCACGAAGACCGAAAGGTCGAGCGTGAATCATATAGTAGATATGATCAACATAGTGATGTTCACCATTGAAAACTACTCCATCTCACGTGATGATCGGTTATGGTTTAGTTGATTTGGATCACGTGATCACTTAGATGACTAGAGAGATGTCTGTCTAAGTGGGAGTTCTTAAGTAATATGATTAATTGAACTTAAATTTATCATGAACTTAGTCCTGGTAGTATTTTGCAAATTATGTTGTAGATCAATAGCTTGCGTTGTTGCTTTCATATGGTTATTTTGATATGTTCCTAGAGAAAATTGTGTTGAAAATGTTAGTAGCAATGATGCGGATTGGATCCGCGATCTGAGGTTTATCCTCATTGCCGCACAGAAGAATTATGTCCTTGATGCACCGCTAGGTGACAAACCTATTGCAGGAGCAGATGCAGACGTTATGAATGTTTGGCTAGCTCAATATGATGACTACTTGATAGTTTTGTGCACCATGCTTTATGGCTTAGAATCGGGACTTCAAAGATGTTTTTGAACATCATGGACCATATGAGATGTTCCAGGAATTGAAGTTAATATTACAAGCAAATACCCGAGTTGAGAGATATGAAGTCTCCAACAAGTTCTATAGCTAAAAGATGGAGGAGAATCGCTCAACTAGTGAGCAAGTGCTCAGATTGTCTGGGTATTACAATCGCTTGAATCAAGTGGGAGTTAATCTTCCAGATAAGATAGTGATTGACAGAGTTCTCTAGTCACCATCACCAAGTTAGTAGAACTTCGTGATGAACTATAGTATGAAAGGGATGACGAAAATGATTCCCGAGCTCTTCGTGATGTTGAAATCGACGAAGGTAGAAATCAAGAAAGAGCATCAAGTGTTGATGGTTGACAAGATCACTAGTTTCAAGAAAAGGGCAAAGGGAAAGAAAGGGGAACTTCAAGTAGATTGACAAGCAAGTTGTCACTCCCACGAAGAAGCCCAAAGCTGAACCAAAGCCTGAAATTGAGTGCTTACACTGCAACGGAAATGGTCACTGGAAGCGGAACTGCCCTAAAAATTTGGCGAATAAGAAGGATGGCAAAGTAAACAAAGGTATATTTGATATACATGTTATTGATGTGTACTTTACTAGTGTTTATAGCAACCCCTCGGTATTTGGTACTGGTTCAGTTGCTAAGAGTAGTAACTCGAAACGGGAGTTGCAGAATAAACAGAAACTAGTTAAGGGTGAAGTGACGATGTGTGTTGAAAGTAGTTTCAAGATTGATATGATCATCATCGCACACTACCTATACTTTCGGGATTAGTGTTGAACCTAAATAAATGTTATTTGGTGTTTGCATTGAGCATGAATATGATTTGATCGTGTTTATTGCAATACGGTTATTCATTTAAGTAAGAGAATAAATTGTTGTTCTGTTTACATGAATAAAACCTTATATGGTTACACACCCAATGAAAATGGTTCATTGGATCTCGATCGTAGTGATACACATATTCATAATATTGAAACCAAAAGATGCAAAGTTAATAATGATAGTGCAGCTTATTTGTGGCACTGCCGTTTAGGTCATATCGGTGTAAAGCGCATGAAGAAACTCCATGCTGATGGGATTTCAGAATCACTTGGTTATGAATCATTTGATGCTTGCGAACCGTGCCTTTTGGGCAAGATGACTAAAAACTCCATTCTCCGGAACAATGGAACAAGCTATGGACTTATTGGAAATAATACATACCGATGTATGCGATCCAATGAGTGATTGATGCTCGTGGCAAGTATCGTTATTTTCTGACCTTCACAAGATGATTTGAGCAGATATGGGTATATCTACTTGATGAAACATAAGTCTGAAATAGTTGAAAGGTTCAAAGAGTTTCAGGGTGAAGTGGAAAAATCATCGTAACAAGAAAATAAAATTTCTGTGATCTGATCGCGGAAACGAATATTTGAGTTACGAGTTTGGTCTTCAATTAAAACAATGTGGAATAGTTTCACAGCTCACGCCACCTGGAACACCACAACGTTATGGTGTGTCCGAACGTCGTAACCGCACTTTATTGGATATGGTGCGATATATGATGTCTCTTACCAATTTACCAATATCGTTTTGGGATCATGCATTAGAGAGCTGCATTCACGTTAAATAGGGCACCATCTAAATCCGTTGAGACGACACTATATGAACTGTGGTTTAGCAAGAAACCAAAGTTGTTGTTTCTTAAAGTTTGGGGCCGCGATGCTTATGTGAAAAAGTTTCATCCTGATAAGCTCAAACCCAAATCGGAGAAGTGCATCTTCATAGAATACCCAAAGGAAATTGTTGGGTACACCTTCTATCACAGATCCGAAGGCAAAACATTCGTTGCTAATAAATGGATCCTTTCTAGAGAAGGAGTTTCTCTCGAAAGAAGTGAGTGGGAGGAAAGTAGAACTTGATGAGGTAATTGTACCTTCTCCCTTATTGGAAAGTAGTTCATCACAGAAATCTGTTCCTGTGACTACTACACCAATTAGTGAGGAAGCTAATGATGATGATCATGTAACTTCAGATCAAGTTACTACCGAATCTCGTAGGTAAACCAGAGTGAGATCCGCACCAGAGTGGTACGGTAATCCAGTTCTGGAAGTCATGTAACTAGACCATGATAAACCTACGAACTATGAGGAAGCGATGATGAGCCCAGATTCCGCGAAATGGCTTGAGGCCATGAAATCTGAGATGGGATCCATGTATGAGAACAAAGTGTGGACTTTGGTGGAGTTGCCCGATTATCGGCAAGCCATATTGTATAAATGGATCTTCAAGAGGAAGACGGACGCTGATAGTAGTGTTACTATCTACAAAGCTAGACTTGTCGAAAAAGGTTTTTGACAAAGTTCAAGATGTTGAATACAATGAGATTTTCTCACTCGTATCGATGCTTAAAAGTTTGTCCGAATCATGTTAGCAATTGCCGCATTTTATGAAATCTGGCAAATGGATAAACAAAACTGCATTCCTTAATGGAGTTATTAAAGAAGAGTTGTATGTGATGCAACCAAGAGGTTTTGTCAATCGTAAAGGTGTTAACAAAATGTGCATCTATGGACTGGTGCAAGCATCTCGGAGTTGGAATATACGCTTTGATAAGTTGATCAAAGCATATAGTTTATACAGACTTGCAGTGAAGCCTGTATTTACTAGAAAGTGAGTGGGAGCACTACAACATTTCTGATAAGTATATGTGAATGACATATTGTAGATCGGAAATAATGTAGAATTATTCTGCAAAGCATAAAGGAGTGTTTAAAGGAGTTTTTCAAAGAAAGATCTCGGTGAAGTTGCTTACATATTGAGCATTAAGATCTATAGAGATAGATCAAGACGCTTGATAAGTTTTTTCAATGAGTACATACCTTGACAAGATTTTGAAGTAGTTCAAAATGGAACAGTCAAAGAAAGAGTTCTTGCCTGTGTTACAAGGTGTGAAATTGAGTAAGACTCAAAACCCGACCACGGCAGAAGATAGAAAGAGAGTCATTCCCTATGCCTTGGCCATAGGTTCTATAAAGTATGCCATGCTGTGTACCAGATCTATTGTATACCCTGCACTGAGTTTGGCAAGGGAGTACAATAGTGATCTAGGAGTAGATCACTGGACAGCGGTCAAAATTATCCTTAGTGGAATAAGGATATGTTTCTCGATTATGGAAGTGACAAAAGGTTCGTCGTAAAGGGTTACGTCGATGTAAGTTTTGACATTGATCTGGATGACTCTAAGTCTCGATCTAGATACATATTGAAAGTGGGAGCAATTAGCTAGAGTAGCTCCGTGCAGAGCATTGTAGACATAAAAAATTGCAAAATACATAACGGATCTGAATGTGAAACACCCGTTGACTAAGATTCTCTCACAAGCAAAACATGATCACACCTAAGTACTCTTTGGGTGTTAATCACATAGCGATGTGAACTAGATTACTGAATCTAGTAAACCCTTTGGATGTTGGTCACATGGCGATGTGAACTATGGGTGTTAATCACATGATGATGTGAACTATCGATGTGAATCACATGGTGATGTGATCTAGATTATTGACTCTAGTGCAAGTGGGAGACTGAAGGAAATATGCCCTAGAGGCAATAATAAAGTTATTATTTATTTCCTTATATCATGATAAATGTTTATTATTCATGCTAGAATTGTATTAACCGGAAACATAATACATGTGTGAATACATAGACAAACAGAGTGTCACTAGTATGCCTCTACTTGACTAGCTCGTTAATCAAAGATGGTTATGTTTCCTAACCATGGACAAAGAGTTGTTATTTGATTAACGAGATCACATCATTAGTTGAATGATCTGATTGACATGACCCATTCCGTTAGCTTAGCACCCGATCGTTTAGTATGTTGCTATTGCTTTCTTCATGACTTATACATGTTCCTATGACTATGAGATTATGCAACTCCCATTTACCGGAGGAACACTTTGTGTGCTACCAAACGTCACAACGTAACTGGGTAATTATAAAGGTGCTCTACAGGTGTCTCCAAAGGTACTTGTTGGGTTGGCGTATTTCGAGATTAGGATTTGTCACTCCGAATGTCGGAGAGGTATCTCTGGGCCCTCTCGGTAATGCACATCAATTAAGCCTGGCAAGCATTGCAACTAATGAGTTAGTTGCGAGATGATGTGTTACGGAATGAGTAAATAGACTTGCCGGTAACAAGATTGAACTAGGTATTGGATACCGACGATCGAATCTCGGGCAAGTAACATATCGATGACAAAGGGAACAACGTATGTTGTTATGCGGTCTGACCGATAAAGATCTTCGTAGAATATGTAGGAACCAATATGGGCATCCAGGTCCCGCTATTGGTTATTGACCGGAGACATGTCTCAGTCATGTCTACATTTTTCTCGAACCATAGGGTCCGCACGCTTAAGGTTTCGATGACAGTTTCATTATGAGTTTATGTATTTTGATGTACCGAAGGTTGTTCGGAGGCCCGGATGTGATCACGGACATAACGAGGAGTCTCGAAATGGTCGAGACATAAAGATTGATATATTGGACGGATATATTTGGACACCGGAAAGGTTCCGGGTGAGATTGGAAATATACCGGAGCTCCGGGAGGTTACCGGAACCCCCCGGTAAGTATATGGGCCTTATTGGGCCTTAGTGGGATGGAGGGAGAAGGAGCAAGGGAGGGGGCGCCCCCCCCCAAGCCCAATCCGAATTGGGAGGGGGGCCGGCCCCCCCTTTCCTTCTCTCCTCCCCCCTCTTCCTTCCTTCTCCTACTCCGAATAGGAAAGGGGGGGGGGCAAACCTACTTGGAGTAGGTTTGCCCCCCTAGGGTGCGCCTCCACCTTGGGCCGGCCTCCTCCTCCCTCCCTCCTTTATATACGGGGGTAGGGGGCACCCTAGACACACAAGTTGAGCATTGAGATCGTTCCTTAGCCGTGTGCGGTGCCCCTCTCCACGATATTACACCTCGGTCATATTGTAGCGGTGCTTAGGCGAAGCCTTGCGACAGGAGAACATCAAGATCGTCACCACGCCGTCGTGCTGACGGAACTCCTCCCCGCGCCTCTGCTGGATCGGAGATCGGGGTGCGTCATCGAGCTGTACGCATGTCAAGAATTCGGAGGTGCCGGAGTAACGGTGCTTGGATCGGTCGGACCGGGAGGACGTACGACTACTTCCTCTACGTTGCGTCAACGCTTCCACTTCGGTCTACGAGGGTACGTAGACAACACTCTTCCCTCTCGTTGCTATGCATCACCATGATCTTGCGTGTGCGTAGGAAATTTTTTGAAATTACTACGTTCCCCAACAGACACACCCGAGGAGGAATGTCAGATGTGTATTGGCGTAGTTATTTTAAAGATTACAAGTTCGTAGTTGCTAAAACCTTAATACCCAATTAGTTTTAATGGATCCTTTAAAATCTTCATGTCGTTTCCAAATCTTCTCTCACCAGGAATCTTATGGTGTCAATATGTTTTTCTTCATGATGTCCTTGAGAATATTATCACATAATTTTTGTTCGTCTTTAGTTGTACTCTATGGAAATCGTAGGAAAAGTCGTGAGGTCCCTAGACAACAGTGAGCGACTATATTGCAGTTCAATTTCTTTTGTAACCTATACTTGGTGGCAAATAACTTGAAACATCTCATGAATCGTGTATATCTTCTGAAATCGAAAAAAAAAACTCAGGCACTCCATGTCGGAGTGGTATGTGGCATGTCAAGTTTTTCAATCAGGGCTCATAGACGCATGAGAGCCGGCTTGCATCGCAAGTTGTACTACAATCATGGCGTCAGACCCTGAGAGGTGCTTGCATGCCTATAACCGATTATTCTGCTGGTTGTTGTTTTTTTGAGATAGCTTACCAGGCTTGCTGCCATCTCTTCTCCGTAAACGATGTGGTAATATCAACAGCACAACCTTACGTACGTGCCTTTATATGGCCCAAACGGAAAGCCCAGTGCAATAAAACCGGGTAACCCACGGGCCGTCTGCCCGGCTCGTAAAGGACGTTCGATTTGGATGAAGCTCGGTGGAGACCTGACCGCCGATTCATCATCATCATGAAACCAATACAAGCATGGCTCGTGCTGCGCGCCGGTGCCGCGCTGCTGGCTTTCATGGCCATGGCGCTCGTCGCTTCCACTCGCCACGGAGACTGGATGGACTTACTCGTGCGTGTTATCTCTCTATAGCTTATTGCTCGATCGGTCATGTGCATGCATGGTGTGTTGAACCGTTGATCATGGGCTGGGTGCTGGGTTTGCGATTTGCACGCTCAATTTGCTAGGTATCTTCTCTGACGCCTGAACCTCTGGCAGCAATGGGGGCGTCAGTTTCTTCACAATGTTAGAGCATCTCTAGCAGACATTTTAAAAGCGATCAAATCCGTAAAAAAATTGGCATTTACAGTTTCGGTCGGAAAAACGGTCCCTAGCAAATCCCGTAAAATTCAATCGACCCTTTAATTTTTTAAGAGGCACCGGGAATCCATCCGCGAGAACCTCAAAGGTACAGTTTGGAAGGCACTATACAGTTCAACCCGTAAACAGTCAAACCTCGTCGAGGCAGATGCGCCTCCGCGGAACTAGTCGAATCAACCCGAAAGTCGCCGAATCCGTCGCCGCACATCGGAAAAGGTCGCCGCACGCTGAAATTTGTCTATCAGTCCAAATTGTGGCCGGCTCGACCTTCACCGCCAAGTGCGAGGTCGGCCACGGGCGGGGTGGAGCAGACCACCGGCGGCTAGAATCAAGGCAGGGCGGCGCCGGAGAAGGGCGAGAGAGGCACGGCCAGGGCGGGGGAGGCGCGACTGGGGCGGGCATGGCCGGGGCGGAGCGCGGCGGCGGCGGGCGGGGCCGGTGCGGGCATGGCCAAGGCGAAGTACGGCGGGGGCGGGCACGGCTGGGACGGGGCGTGCATGGCCTGGGCTGGACGGGCTGTGGACGGGTGGCGGCCGGGGCGGGCATGGTCAAGGTGCGGCGCGGCCGGAGCGGGATGATTGCTTATTGTATCATTCCGGATATAGTTCGTAATACGGTATCTGTTTTTTGGCCCAGTTTCGCACTGTAAAAACAGTTTAAAGGACCTTTTAAATGTGTTTTTATGGATGGCAGTTTTAAAAGGTCTGATGGAGATGCTCTTAGCACAGAAGGTCTTAGTCTGTCGAACGCCACTGCCTCTTGGGCAGTCTTTTTTTTCTTCCTAAATTCTAAAAAGTGCACGCACACTATTTCACGTCATCGAGCGGCCAGCCGTGAGCCGTAGGATTTTGATGCGATGCGCACCGACTACTGTCGTTTCGTGGTCGGCGTCCATTCCCCACCCTTCCGATGATTTGTCCCACACACACACCCCTCTCTTATCCCTTCTCCCCATCCATCCACAGCGACATGGGTCGGCGCAGCGGCTTGGTGCCGGCGACAGTGCATCTTGGATCCGGTGAGCTAACGGAGCTGAGCGGCTCAGCATCTGCAAGCACGGCGAGGGAGTAGCAGGACTTCGCTCGCTGTCGGAGGGCGCCCCCAGGGTGAGGGAGATAAGTCGCTTGACACTAACAGCTCACGCGACCCTCATGTAGCAGGAGGCGGTGGTGCGACGGGAGTTTGTGCAATGGCGGCGTGTGAGAGGTGACTCCGCGTGGTACGGGAGCTAACTGGTTCTGCATCGGCAGCGTGCAAGAGTGGAAGTCGCAAGGTTTGCCCCCTTTCGAACTACTTGTTCATGTGGTTCTCTCCTTCACTTGAGTATCGATGTAGCCATGTGTGTTGCTTCCATTGTCCGGGAGATGATTCAGCGGGACGGTGTGGAGAAGACTTGGGGAGATCAAGGGAGATTGGTACACAAGAGAAAATTTTCCCCATCAAATTTGTTGGGCAGTTCGGCCGTGTACTGGGAATTGTAGAAAGGATTGAGAGGCAATTATGGACACTGTGTTTGAATCACTGGGACATTTTTCGTAGGCAATAGTAGATAGACAATTATGATTATCAGTTTGTTTAGGAATTTTCGAATTGGGACATAGCAGTATCCCGCATCAATTTATCCTGAATGTTGTCTCAAAGATGAGTTTAGAAGCATATGCCATACTCTATTTAAAAGTTCAGAGTTCTTTTTTTTCGAGATTTTTTACGGTTGATTTGCTGTATCAAGGAAAATCAAAGATGGATGGGAAGGAGATGATTCAGTGGCGGTGGTCTGGGTTTTGTGGTTTCACGTCTTGGCGTTTCGCGTCCGCAGCTGCGGTTTCCGGGGAGGTTCTAGTCGCCGTGGATGTGGTGGGTAGGTGGGGCATAGGGATGGGTTTCTTGCTTCGGTCCCGGCGTGTGTTGCGTCGGGACTACAGGATGAGATTCTAGGTGATGGTGCGCCCTATGTGTTTCCTCGACGGATCTGGGTAGCTGCACGGATAGCATTACATAGTTGGCTAATTAGAATTTGTAGTTGCATAGAAACGGTAGGGAAGTTGACTGCATTGCATAAAAGCATGTTCATGCACTCTAGGTGTTTTTGCAGACACATATACTCAGTTGGCCTGCAATGTAGTCTAGTTGCACACGCATTGATGTTTAGTTGGTAGGAGTAGTTGCACGCACATATGCTCAGTTGGCCTATAATGTAGTCTAGTTACACACACATTGATGATTAACTGGCAGGACTGGTTGCAGACACATATTCTCAATTGGCATGCAATGTATTCTAGTTTGACACACATTGATGTTTAGTTGGCAGTACTAGTTGCACACACATATGCTCAGTTGGCCTGCAATGTAGTCTAGTTGCACACACAGTTAGTTGGCAGGACTAGTTGCACCACATATGATAAGTTGCCGCGGCATGAGGATGCAGACCTGTTGTCGGGCGCTATGATAGGATGTAGAGGGGGCGACCGAAGGATGCAAAATTGCTGCCGGACGTGGCGATGACAGTGAGGAACCACGCACGGCAACAACGGTCGCTCGGGGTTGCTGCAGGAGTGAGTCGCAGGGGGTGGGCGATGTTCCATTTATGTGTTTGCACGGGACTCCGGCGAAGTGCTAGTTGTCAGGGGATTGACTGCATTGCATAAGTTGTCCAATTTTAGTTGTTTTTTTAGACAGGTCTGGTGAAGTTGCACGCAAAGGAGTACATAGATGGCTAGTCAGGTTCTTTAGTTGCACATGAACCTTTAGGTAGTAGACTGCATTGGACAAAGCATGTTCAGTATGGGGTGTATTTTCTGGACATACATGTATGCTTAGTTGGCTTGCATTGCTGTCAAATTGCACACACTGTTGTTGTAGTAGCATACCACACGGATGTCGGTTGGTTTGCTCTCATTGTTAACTGAATAATCAACGACATTTTGCCGATTATATGATACGCCTGCTGCCGATGATGATTTTTTGCATTGTGTTGTATGCTACATGATCTGGTTCTTGTTTTTCGTGGCTGTAACTAAATTCCTCTAGTGATCGTATTTAAATTATGTAGAAGTTGCATGCTAGAGGTTGTTTATGGGTAATTCACACAAGCCATTGCCAATATTTTAATTTCTTTTTTGAATTTTCCTGTACATGATTTTATAACACTAGTAGGCTTGCATAACTAGTGCTTGAAACAGCAGGGCATCTGTAAGAGAGAGGCATGACATCCAATTTCAGTTCCCTGCAGTTTATCCAATTTGGTCATTTTTTTAGTACTAGTGTCCGTTGTAGCATCCCTACTTGGTTAAGAGTATGAGGAAGTTGCACAATACGACCATACTTAGTTGGCAGTTTAATTATCTTGTTTCTCCATAGTCACATTTTTTGTTGGCATCTCTAGCAGTTGTAGTTGCACATGAACCTCATAGTAGTTGGCTCCATATTTTCATGCAAGTTTCTTTCATACACGAAACTGATTCAAGTTGGCACCCCTACAGTTCGTAGTTGCACATGAACCTTATAGTAGTTGGTATCCATATAAGGCATAGTTGCACATGATACCAGTCGTGGATGTGGCCTGGCGTGTACTAACGTCTTGTGCATGATTCCTCTCAAGGTGTCTGATACGTCTCCAACATATCTATAATTTATGAAGCATTCATGCTATTTTATTATCTGTTTTGAATGATTATGGGCTTTATTATACACTTTTATATTACTTTTGGGACTAACCTATTAACCGGAGGCCCAGCCCTTATTGCTGTTTTATTGTCTGTTTCAGTATTTCGAAGAAAAGGAATATCAAACGGAGTCCAAACGGAATGAAACCTTCGGCAGCGTGATTTTTTGGAAGAATATGATCTTGGAGACTTGGAGTCCACGTCAGAAGATCCTCGAGCAGACCAGGAGATAGGAGGGCGCCCTCCCCCTACTGGACCCCCTGTCTCGTGGGCCCCTCGAGCACCCCGTGACCGACTTCTTTCGCCTATATAGTCCCACGTAACCTAAAAACATCCACGGAGAAGATAGATCGGGAGTTCCGCCACCGCAAGCCTCTGTAGCCACCAAAAACCTCTCGGGAGCCCGTTCCGGCACCCTGTCGTAGGGGGAACCCATCACCGGTGGCCATCTTCATTATCCCGGCGCTCTCCATGACGAGGAGGGAGTAGTTCACCCTCGGGGCTGAGGGTATGTACCAGTAGCTTTGTGTTTGATCTCTCTCTCTCTCTCTCTCGTGTTCTCTCCATGGCACGATCTTGATGTATCGCGAGCTTTGTTATTATAGTTGGATCTTATTATGTTTCTCCCCCTCTACTATCTTGTGATGAATTGAGTTTCCCTCTTGAAGTTATCTTATCGGATTGAGTCTTTGATTTGAGAACACTTGATGTATGTCTTGCCGTGTTTATCTGTGGTGACAATGGGATATCACGTGCCACTTTATGTATGTTTTGGTGACCAACTTGTGGGTTCCGCCCATGAACCTATGCATAGGGGTTGTCACATGTTTTCTTGACTCTCCAGTAGAAACTTTGGGGCACTCTTTGAAGTACTCTGTGTTGGTTGGATGAATCTGAGATTGTGTGACGCATATCGTATAATCATGCCCACGGATACTTGAGGTGACAATGGAGTATCTAGGTGACATTAGGGTTTTGGTTGATTTGTGTCTTAAGGTGTTATTCTAGTACGAACTCTTGAATAGATTGATCCGAATGAATAACTTTGAGGTGGTTTCGTACCCTACCATAATCTCTATGTTTGTTCTCCGCTATTAGTGGCTTTGGAGTGACTCTTTGTTGCATGTTGAGGGATTATTATATGATCTATCTATGTTATTATTGTTGAGAGAACTTGCGCTAGTGAAAGTATGAACCCTAGGCCTTGTTTTCTATCATTGCAATACCGTTTACGCTCACTTTTATCATTAGTTACCTTGCTGTTTTTATTATTTCAGATTACAAATACTTATATCTACCATCCATATTGCACTTGTATCACCATCTCTTCGCCGAACTAGTGCACCTATACAATTTACCATTGTATTGGGTGTGTTGGGGACACAAGAGACTCTTTGTTATTTGGTTGCAGGGTTGCTTGAGAGAGACCATCTTCATCCTACGCCTCCCACGGATTGATAAACCTTAGGTCATCCACTTGAGGGAAATTTGCTACTGTCCTACAAACATGTGCACTTGTAGGCCCAAAAACGTCTACAAGAAAAAGGTTGTGTAGTAGACATCAAGCGCTTTTCTGGCGCCGTTGCCGGGGAGGCTAGGTAAGCGGCACTCACACCCAGTCAACTAAGTTCTTTTCTGGCGCCGTTGCCGGGGAGGTGAGTGCTTGAAGGTATATCTTTAGATCTTGCAATCGAATCTTTTTGTTTCTTGTTTTATCACTAGTTTAGTTTATAAAAGAAAACTACAAAAAAATGGATTTGAGTTTGTCTCATACGCTTCATCTTTTTAATATCTTTCATGAGAATGATGGAAAGGAAAATTATGCTCAAGTGCTAGAAGAAGAATGCATTAGAATGTTTGGTACTAGACCTTTGTATGATGAGCATGATTGCAATGTTGTTAGTATGAATTCCTTGAATATCTATGATGCTAATGATATGCAAAGCCACAAGCTTGGGGAAGCTATGTTTTATGAATATGATATGTTTAGTCCCCCTAGTTTTGATGAGAATATTTATTATGATGAAAGCATGCCTCCTATTTATGATGATTATATTGATGAAAGTAGGTTTGGAAGAGTGTCAACTTTAGGAAGTAGTGATCCCACTATTTTGGAGGATGTTGAATATTATTGTGATAATTATGAAAGTGGATTTGGAAGAGTGTCAACTTTATTTAGTGATGATTCCACTATTTCGGAAGAGGTTCCAATTGATTATGAGAACAAAGTTGCTATCTATGATGATTATTGTGATGACTTGTATGATACTAGGAATAATGATAACCATGAAACTTGTCATCATGACTTTAGTTTTCTGTCGGATTATGCCTCACATGGTAATTATTTTGTTGAGTTTGCTCCCACTACTATTGATGAGAAGAATTTTGCTTATGGGGAGAGTAGTAAATTTTCTATGCTTGTAGATCATGAAAAGAATGCTTTAGGTGCTGGTTATATTGTTGAATTCATTCATGATGCTACTAAAAATTATTATGAGGGAGGAATATATGCTTGTAGGAATTGCAATAATGTCAAGTTTCCTCTCTATGTGTTGAAAATTTTGAAGCTATGCTTGTTTTACCTTCCCATGCTAGTTGATTATTGTTCCCATAAGTTGTTTTCTCACAAAATCCCTATGCATAGGAAGTGGGTTAGGCTTAAATGTGCTATTCATATGCTTCATGATGCTCCCTTTATGTTTCAATTCTTATCTTTTATGTGAGCATCATTGCCATCATCATGCCTAGCTAGAAAGGCATTAAAGAAAAGCGCTTGTTGGGAGACAACCAAATATTTACCCTTACTGTTTTTGTGTGTTCACATTATTATGCTACTGTAGTAATCATGTCTTATAGATTTTGTTTCAATAAAGTGCCAAGTAAGACCTTTAGGATGGCTTACGGTGATAGTTGTGTTGATCCTGCTGAAAATCAGAAACTTTTGCACCCAGTAAATTAGTTTTGTTAATTAACAGAAACGTACTATTGATCTTATTATTTTTTATATGTATTGGTACACACATTGCTTAGGACTTCCTAATTTGGTAGGATTTTTGGAGTTCCAGAAGTATACGTTTGATACAGATTACTACAGACTGATCTGTTTTTGACAGATTCTGTTTTCTATGTGTTGTTTGCTTATTTTGATGCATCTATGAGTAGTATCGGAGTGTATGAACCATAGAGAAGTTGGAATACAGTAGATATTACACCAATATGAATTTAGAATAAGTTCATTACAGTACCTAAGTGGTTGTTTTATTTTCTTATATTAACGGAGCTTACGAGTTTTCTGTTGAGTTTTGTGTTGTGAAGTTTTCAAGTTTTGGGTAAAGATTCGATGGACTATGGAATAAGGAGTGGCAAGAGCCTAAGCTTGGGGATGCCCAAGGCACCCCCAAGGTAATATTCAAGGACAACAAAGAGCCTAAGCTTGGGGATGCCCCGGAAGGCATCCCCTCTTTCGTCTTCGTTCATCGGTAACTTTACTTGGAGCTATATTTTTATTCACCACATGATATGTGTTTTGCTTGGAGCGTCATTTTCTTTTGTTATTTTGCTTGATGTTATTTAGAATAATGTTTTGCATCTTTAGTTTCAATAAAAATGTCAAGGATAGCCTTTACCATGCTTATTTTGCTAGTATACATGTTGCTGTTTGAAAACACAAAGTTTACCACTGTTGCGAAAATTCCCTAGAAAATTCAGAGAATGGTATAATGTTGAAACTTTTTGCATATTTAGATATGATAAATTTACTACAGTGGGAATTTTATTTCATAATTTTTGGAGTTAGGTAAGTATGATGAATCTTGCATTCTTTACAGACTATACTGTTTTGGCAGATTGCTGTTATGGTTGCATTGTTTGCATATGTTTGCTTGTTTAATGATTCTATTTGAGGATAGGAGTATTAAATACGCAGAGGCATTTAGTGCAATGTTGAATAATAATTTTAGTAATTTGTTACAGTATAAAATAATAAGGTTTTGCATTGGTTTATACTAACCTATCTCACAAGTTCTTGTTGAGTTTGGTGTGGATGAAGCTTTTGATAAAAAGAGAAACCATGATATGAGAGGAATTAAGGAGACACAAAAGTTCAAGCTTGGGGATGCCCAAGGCACCCCAAGATAATATTTCAAGAAGACTCAATCATCTAAGCTTGGGGATGCCTAGGTAGGCATCCCACCTTTCTTCTTCAACAACTATCGGTTAGTATCGGTTGAGCCTAAGTTTTTGCTTCTTCACATGAGTTGTGCTATCCTTGCAATGTTATTTTATTTTGTTTTCCTTTCTGTTTGAATAAAATACCAAGATCTGAAATTATTAAATGAGAGGGAGTCTTTGCATAGTTACATAATTATTTAGCTACTCATTGATCTTCACTTATATCTTTTTGGAGTAGTTTGTCATTTACTCGTGTGCTTCATTTATATCCTATGAGTAAATGGTTGAATGAGTTGAATGTTATAAATCTGAAATTATATATGTCTCATTTGCTTATCCCATGGGGAGTTATGACTTCACATCTAAGAAGTAGAGGATGTAAATTTATTGAAGGTTAGCAAGCATTGTATTGGTCATTTGAACAATTCATGAAAGAATATTGAAGGAAGAGAGATTCCACATATAAATATACTATCCTAGACATATTTTATAATTGGGAGCACTCATTAAGTATGACATGCTAAAGAGTTGATGTTGGACAAGGAAGACAACGTAATGGTTTATGTTTTACGACATCTCAGTTAAAGTATATTGTCATGGATCATTCAAACATGTTGAGCTTGCCTTTTCCCCTCTTGCTAGCCAAAATTCCTTGCACCAAGTAGAGATACTACTTGTGCTTCCAAATATCCTTAAACCCAATTTTGCCATGAGAGTCCACCATACCTACCTATGAATTGAGTAAGATCCTTCAAGTAAGTTGTCATCGGTGCAAGCAATAAAAATTGCTCTCTAAATATGTATGATATTTTGGTGTGAAGAAAATAGCTTTATACGATCTTGTTATGGAAGCAATAAAAGCGACGGACTGCATAATAAAGGTCCATATACAAGTGGCAATATAAAGGGACGTTCATTTGCATTAAGATTTTGTGCATCCAACCCTAAAAGCGCATGACAACCTCTGCTTCCCTCTGCGAAGGGCCTATCTTTTACCTTTTGTCTTTTACTTTACGCAAGAGTCAAGGTGATCTTCACCTTTCCCTTTTTCATTTTATCCTTTGGCAAGCACCTCGTGTTGGGAAGATCCTGATATATATATATATATATATATATATATATATATATATATATATATATATATATATATATATATATATATATATCCAATTGGATGTAAGTTAGCATGAACTATTATTGTTGACATCACCCAAAGGTGAATATGTTGGGAGGCAACACTATAAGCCCCTATCTTTCTCAGTGTCCGATTGAAACTCCATAACCATTAGTATTGCGTGAGTGTTAGCAATTGTAGAAGACTATATGATAGTTGAGTATGTGGAGTTTGCTATTCCTGAAAATAAGATGAATTGCAAGTTTGATGACTGAGAATGAAGTTTGCTAGTTTTCAAGAAAGTTTATGGTCTATGCTTTGACATGTGAATTGCTTGTTACTTTATCGTAAGAAGTTTTATGAGATGAACTACTCTTATGACATATTATCATGCTAGAAAAGGTGATTGAAATTATCATTGATCAAACTTGTGCACCTTCTAGCATTCACACTTCATAAAATCTTTCTTTTATCATTTACCTACTCGAGGACGAGTAGGAATTAAGCTTGGGGATGCTGATACGTCTCCAACGTATCTATAATTTATGAAGCATTCATGCTATTTTATTATCTATTTTGAATGATTATGGGCTTTATTATACACTTTTATATTACTTTATTATGGGCAACGTGATTTTTTAGAAGAATATGATCCTGGAGACTTGGAGTCCACTTCAGAAGATCCTCGAGGAGACCAGGAGATAGGAGGGCCCCCCCTACTAGGCGTGCCCCCTGTCTCGTGGGCCCCTCGAGCACCCCCCCGACCGACTTCTTTCGCCTATATAGTCCCATGTAACCTAAAACATCCACAGAGAAGATAGATCGGGAGCTCCGCCACCGCAAGCCTTTGTAGCAACAAAAAACCTCTCGGGAGCCCGTTCCGGCACCCTGCCAGAGGGGGAACCCATCACCGGTGGCCATCTTCATCATCCCAGCGCTCTCCATGACGAGGAGGGAGTAGTTTACCCTCGGGGCTGAGGGTATGTACCAGTAGCTATGTGTTTGACCTCTCTCTCTCTCTCTCTCTCTCGTGTTCTCTCTATGGCACGATCTTGATGTATCGTGAGCTTTGTTACTATAGTTGGATCTTATGATGTTTCTCCCCCTCTACTCTCTTGTGATGAATTGAGTTTCCCTCTTGAAGTTATCTTATTGGATTGAGTCTTTGATTTGAGAACACTTGATGTATGTCTTGCCGTGTTTATCTGTGGTGACAATGGGATATCACGTGCCACTTGATGTATGTTTTGGTAACCAACTTGCGGGTTCCGCCCATGAACCTATGCATAGGGGTTGGCACACGTTTTCTTGACTCTCCGGTAGAAACTTTGGGGCACTCTTTGAAGTACTTTGTGTTGGTTGGATGAATATGAGATTGTGTGATGCATATCGTATAATCATGCCCACGGATACTTGAGGTAACAATGGAGTATCTAGGTGACATTAGGGTTTTGGTTGATTTGTCTCTTAAGGTGTTATTCTAGTACGAACTCTTGAATAGATTGATCCGAAAGAATAACTTTGAGGTGGTTTCGTACCCTACCATAATCTCTACGTTTGTTCTCCGCTATTAGTGGCTTTGGAGTGACTCTTTGTTGCATGTTGAGGGATTGTTATATGATCTATCTATGTTATTATTGTTGAGAGAACTTGCACTAGTGAAAGTATGAACCCTAGGCCTTGTTTCCTATCATTGCAATACCGTTTATGCTCACTTTTATCATTAGTTACCTTGCTGTTTTTATTATTTCAGATTACAAATACTTATATCTACCATCCATATTGCACTTGTATCACCATCTCTTCGCCGAACTAGTGCACCTATACAATTTACCATTGTATTGGGTGTGTTGGGGACACAAGAGACTCTTTGTTATTTGGTTGCAGGGTTGTTTGAGAGAGACCATATTCATCCTACGCCTCCCACCGATTGATAAACCTTAGGTCATCCATTTGAGGGAAATTTGCTACTGTCCTACAAACCTGTGCACTTGCAGGCCCAACAACATCTACAAGAAGTAGGTTGTGTAGTAGACATTAGTGTCCCATCGGTGTGCGTGCATGCAACCCGAAGAGTTTAGCCGAGAATAAATGATCTTCCAATTCCCGAAGGGCTCGGCACGCGGTGAAGCTTATATATAGGAAGGCACTGGGTCCAGGAAGCTTCCACTACATCTCCCTTCCCGGTCCATGTCCTCCTCGCCGCCGGCGCCCACTTTGGACAAAGAGGATATGGACACGGTGGCGGGAGAGGCACCTCCTCCACTGCACGGCGCCAGGGAAGATGGAGCTGCCACATCGGCTTCGAACATGGAGGCGTCCGTCTCAGATGATGGAGAAGGGAGCGACGATATGGACGACAACGATGATTACGATTTCAAGGTTAGGGAAAGAGACGACATGGACATCGAGATGAGCCCCGCTTCCTCGCAACAACCCGATGGGCAGCAATTTGACGATGACCGGGAGGAGCTTATGGCCCTGGTTCGGACATTGAGAAGCACTGAGAAAAAGGCGGCGGCGGATCGCGGCGGTACTAAACCGTTGTCAGCCACTTGTTGCGTCTGCATGGAGCCATCGGCCTCCGATGGCACGCATCGCATCTGGTACACACATCTGTTTACAATTTGATCCATACTAGTTTTAGTTTGACGCAATCCGTACGCGCGTGCTTCCGTTTTCATTCTCAACTCCATTCGCTACGCGCTTATAGTTGCATCTGATAGGTTCTGTGGGATCGTCTAGGCTAGATCATTAAGGGTAGATGGGAGGAGGAGTAGGATATATCTTCACTTTGATTCGAGGAGGTCCTTATACCGGCCATGGTGACGGTGGCCGGTGGTAGCAGAGAGCGTGAGTGGCGGCGGTGGAGCTTCCCATCGCTTCAGTGCCTCCCTCTGGATCAGATAGGGTTAAGAGTGGGGACCAGTGGCGGTGACAAACCTCGTACCCCGTGCCCATGGTCCCCACCTCCTCTTTATAGCACTGTGCGACAGGGGCCCACCATCCTTGCTTGGGTTGGACGCCCCCGATCAGGGCGTGGGTCAAGGGCCCAATTAGCCGTTGGGCCCATTGGTGGAGAGATCAACCTAACATTCTCCCCCTTGATCTCATCATTATACTTTTAACTTTATACTTTTAAATAACTCTTTTCTAAGTACTCATTCCATCACAGGTTTGCATGTAGAGCATGTCTCATCATCACAGTTCATTCCCGGTAGAATCAACACCTACAACACACTCCTCTGTTTTGAAACAGATTCTTTAACCTTGGGCCCTTTTATTGTCCAAAAATCTTAGACTATACCATAAAACCCATGTCGACTGTGTGTTCTCCAAACACACTAGGCGGCAAGCCTTTAATAAGCAGATCTGCAAACACTTGTCTATTGCTTTTATACTTCAAGCATTTCTAAATAATTCCGGACTTTCTCCTTTACAACGCATAACTCTGTGTCAGTGTGTTTGGCGTCAACACTTGACTCGTTGTCATAGGAGGGAAAAATCTAAAATGGTTATCGCTGTTGTCAACCGTTATCAACTCCGGGTACAGGTATACTTAACCATTTTGCCTGTCCCTCAGCCTCGTATCAAGCTATAACATATTTTGCATCGCATTGATGGTAATTATTTCATTCTTTGGAGCTTTTCCACACCAAAACTCCAAGTGTGAAAATTAGCGACAATTGTGGATTTCGTTACATTTCACAACTCATGTCTTTGTACTCACAATCTTTTGAGAGTACTTATTTCTTTCAGCATGAGGTCGATATCTTTGAGTCCATTTCAGTGTTCTATATATGGACTGGACATTGCCAAAACAACCCAGATACGTGAACTATGTCATGGTAATATATTGAGCTTCAACAGCTGAAGCATATGGCACCATATCCGTTCTCAATCTTTTCTCATCAACTTTTGGAACACCATAGTTTCCAGTTCCATTACCCTTGACTATAAGAACATGTGTAGGCTTTCTCGCATGCATACTTTAGAGACCTTTCTAAGCATGTCCATGCGACATTACTAATGCCCCTTTTGTTCTTTTCTTGGTGAATCTCGATAATTATAACGAGAGACACTCTACCGAGAACATCCTTTTGAACTCTGAGAACAAGAACTTCTTTTCTTCTCCTTCAGTAGATTGACATGACCACTAGCAAGTAGGACGTCATCCACATGCACAGGATTATGAAATGAATTTCCCATTCTATAACTTTGCATGGATACAATTGTCCTCTCATTTTCTTTAACCCAAAACAACATTTTATTGCTTTAATCCATAAAAGACTTCTTCAGGCAGTATCCCCTGTGTTCTTTACTTTCATCTGATGTAACTCAGATCATAATATATTTCATCTGATGTAACTCAGATCATGATGTGTTACCAACACTTATTGTAATCTATTCAGTGTAAACGCGCAAAAACCTTTCGATTTAAGTTGTGTTTTACACCTTTACATATTTCCTTTGGAGTCACATTGACCTTGTAGACCCTTTAGAGCCTACTGTTTTGGCTCCATTGGAAATTACTTATGAGTCCCAAACATCGTCGGGACTCACCAATTTTATTTCATCTCACATAGTCTCTTATCATTTAGACAAACAAACACTTCTCAAAACTCGATTGAGCGCTTTAAATGAGGTAGGATCTACCTCCATTAACATAGACTTTATAGTAATTAGAAGTATTTGATTTTCTCATTCCTTGAGACCATATGTGTCTCAGGTACTAGCACTTCTTTCATATGGGTTTTTTGTTGCTCTGTCATTGCCAAGAGGCAAATTCATTGTATAGCCTTTCATTTCCAAGAGGCAATAGGTTTTACAGGGACCTTTATCACAAGATCCATGTTTACTCATTCCTCCTTTATAGACAAAACAACATGTGTTGTATAGGTCATACAACATGCTCTCCCAGATTACTCCATCTTCACTAAAAATGGCATATCTTTAAACTTTATTATTTGGGTTTATTCTGTTAAAACTTTCTTCTTTATGGCACTTTAAGCACCGTCTTAGTATTCCTTAGTATGATTTCAAAATGGAATACATGTATTTCTTTTCTTTAGCGGTATTATTATGATCGTTGTACTCCCCCAGACGACCACATTCTTCATTCATGGATCACTTTAGATGCATAATGTGCATCACATTATCTAAAGTATAGGGGAGTTTCATCATTCTTAGATTATCTCATATTTCTTTCTCCCCCTTGAAATGTGGCAAGAACTTTTCTGTAACAATTTTGAAAGACCATTCATAACTCTTATGAATTGAGGAAACTTTGATTATCTACTTCATTTAACTGATTACTTCATACGTAATGAAGTTATCTGTTAACTGGTATGGGAGTACTTTTTCCTCATTCCATTTCAGAAACTCAACATAGTTCTTTATCATTAGTACTTTTGCAAGTCGCACTTGCATATCATTCTTATCTTTACGTTCGTCTGTAACTTTTTTTCTCTTTGGATTTATTGAGTGCTTAATGACCGTTACACATAAGATGTACGGTCGATACTAGGAAAGCATAATAGCTACTCCATACTTTTCTCCCAGAGTGGGACATATTAAAAGCACATGAGTCATCATGTCTTTCTCCTGTCATACAGGATAAGTCCTTTGCCAAAATTTCTCCCGCCATACAGGATTTTTGACATAATACTATGTCAACTTTACCCAGTTACGCAGGTATTTTTCCCAGACTTTTCCCGCCATGCTGGTTTTATCATAATCATCTTTTCCCGCTATGCGGGTAATTCCCTATAAGGGACATAAATGCCAGAATTGGCTCTTTTGACCGCATATTCAATCATCAAATTCAGAAATAAATCCGAATGCTCTTTGACGCACATGCTTGATCCGATGTTGGTCAAATTAAACATGCATGTTGTTTGTTTCATCTCAAATCATGTTGACTGGAAAATCTTCTTCATAGAGAGTACATGAAAGACATTCGTCAACCAAGACTCTCAATGATCTATCTGTTTTCTTTTCTTGGATTAATATCCAAGAATTCTTTTCTTTTGAAGCCATTCTTTAGAGAGAACATACTCCCTCACGTTATGACCTTTCTTGGTCATCTTTCGGGTCACAAGTACCCAGCCATTCGCTTTCACGAATGAAGGCATGGAAAACTTTTAGTCTGAGAAAACTTAGCCCATAATCAACAATAATGAGCATAAAAATAACCCTATGTTGGTCTGGTTAAAAAAATATGCACATTAAACTTTTGAAACTTTCTTTTATATTCTAAATCATCGTTGTGGAAGAATTAGAATAAAACATCACCTCTTTAAATTAATTCCACATCACCGTTGGGCAGAAATGGAAAAAACGCATGTAACTCATAAATAATGTGATGATAAAATTTCTATTAAGTAACTTTGCCAAGAAAATAATCATCATTATCAACTTTATTGCAGCGGAAAACTAGCAATATACATTTCTCAATCTTTATCAAATTCTCTGAAAATTGGGCAGAGATTTGAACTTTTAACTATAAGACTCATTGAATTATAATATTGTCATCTTCAACGTTGGTCAGAAAATAACAATACTATAATTAAAGGTTAATCAAATATCTTTCTACTGAAGCTATCTGAATCTGATTTCACCCACAAGTGAAAAAACTTCTCTCAAAAACCGTTCTTCCAATTAAATTTCCTGTTGGTTCCAATTTAATTGGAGGATAAAACTTTTACTTTCTTTGTAAAAGAACACTATTAATTATTTAGGCAGTGGAAAAACATGAATAAAAATTCATGAACCTTTAATTCTTTACAGAAACTTTTCTTTGACAAAATAAAAAATTCACGAACTTCATTATTTTCTTTATAAAATTCATGAACATTTCCTTTTCTGAAAATTTTCATTCTCAGAAACTTTTTGTGTTTACTTTTCTATTTTCTAAACAAAAAAATTCTTTGAATAATTTTGAATAGAAAGAAAACTGTACTGCAATTAGCCCAAAACTGGACAGGAAAAGCAAAAACAAGACAGAAAAAACAGCAGCCCAGTCGGTCGGCTTCGGCCCAGCGCATGCACGGATCACGGCCCATTGCCTGCGGGCGAGCTCCATGGCCTGTAGCTGGTGCTGGCGGTTGCGGCCTGGTGCAATGGCCCAGCTTCCCCCAGCGCTTTCGGCCCAGTGGCTCAGGGCTGAGCTAGGGTTTTAATCCCAGCCGTCCTTTCTGGTCTCCCGCTTGTTTAGGACGAACAAAACCGAGAGAGAGCTCCCGTCCGAGACCTAGTGCCTCCTTTTTGTTTCTGTCGATCTCTCTCTCTTCTGTCGCCAGCGACGGCGAGACATGGGAGCTGCGCCCCGGCCTACCTTCCCGGCCGCCGGCGACGGCGGCGAGAGCCACCACAGCCGTGCGCACCTTCTTTTCCCTTCCCCCTTTCTTTCCACTCTCTCTCTCTCTCTCTCTCGTCGCCATCTTCCTGTTCTGTTTACCGTGTGTGAGAGAGAGAGACGCAGCAGAGATGCGACCTCCGCAGCTCCCTGGCTGCACGACGGCAACCGGAGCGGCGGCGCCCCTCCCGGCCGTCTTGCCGGTGTGCGCGTGCTCCCGAACACTAGTGCAGAACCAGGCCTTAGCGCCGGTTCGTAAGGGCCCTTAGTGCCGGTTCTATAACCGGCACTAAAGAGTGGAGACTAAAGCCACGTGGCACCACGAACCGGCGCTAAAGTGCCACCACGTGGCACGAGCCAGGGCCGGGTGCTGGTAGACCATTAGTACTGGTTGGTAACACCAACCGGTACTAAATATTTGGGGGGGTTTTGGTTTTATTTTTTATTTTCCATTAATTTTGTGTTTTCCATTTAATTCTGTTTTGTTTGCTGGTATTTTACGATACTACAAATTGTACACGTTATGCATATATATAAAAAGATTTTCTCGTACGTAGAACCGCATATATATATATATATATATATATATATATATATATATATATATATATATATATATATATATATATCATCGAATGTCTCACAACCAACACCATTAATTATTCACACATACACATGTATATATACATATATGTGTGTATATATATATGTATATATATATATATATATATATATATATATACACATACAATTTCACCTACATGTTGCCTTGGTGCCTTCGGAGCACGATGACAAGTGGTTCATGGGGGCGGTACCGGGTAATAGTATTCTCCTTTGGGATCTATGACCTGGTCGAGCAAAAATCCGCTATTTCCTCTTGAAGTGCTAGTATGCGGTCCGTTGGTAGGAGCTGCTCCCGCAGCTCTCTGAACTGTTAAGAAGGAGATCAATATGCATGTATATTAGTTGTGTGACTAGATATCGATAATGGTGTGAATAGTGTTCTGACAAACGTACCCAGTCCTGTCTTTGAGATCTGCTCCTTTCGGACGCCATCATGCGAATGTTCTCGCAAACATAGTATGCACACAGATCATTCCCCAGCGCCTACTTCAGGGCCTTTACGAGAATGGAATTGAATCAGATAATGATTAATTAAGCATGATAATTAATTAATGGTATTGAAACAAGAATTAAAGAGATGGTAGCTAGCTAGCTAGCTAGTACTACTTAATTAATTACTTACCTTTGGTCGATACCAAAACAGCTTTGTTGCCCATTTGCCTGGAGTCACCTTGATGAACTTTGCCCAAGCCCTGCCCGCCGGCAAAGAAAATTAATAAATGGGTTATTAAATAGTTCATATCAGGAAATGACGAACTAAATAGGCCGAGATATAGTTAATAATGATTGAAATTACCTGTTGACTATCCCCTTCAAGATGGTGTAGTCACTTTCTTCTTTAAGTAGTGAGTCCAGTACTTCAACTTTTCCTTCGTCAACTTTAATGTCTAACAAGATCCAGTGAAAACTGCATGCGCACACGTTTGCATGTCTTAATTAAGCGGGCATGTGCATAACACTAATCAACTATCGTAAACCCTATACACTTAATTATTAACATCTAGCTAGCTAGTAAGCAAAAACAGAATTTGTAGTACAAGACAGTGTGACTCACAGGAAGTTATAAGGAAGTAGTATATCTTCATTGGTATTGTGGCGCTTGAAGAACTCTAGCATGCTTTCCTCTAAACTTACTCGACAAGTTGTAAGATTCCATGTGTACTCATTAATGGTATTTGGGTCAATGAACACAATGCCATAGCGTCCAGATTTTTTCATTTCATACATCTTTATCCTGCATAGAATACCACAGAAAAGAATATAGTGAGGATAATTACATATAATGATTGATCAAATTAATCACTACAGCTAGCTTGAGACTTAAATTACAGAAAGAAATCACTTACATACAATAGCAACTGACGATAGATTTGTCAAGTGCGTCTTGATTGTATAACTGAAATAGTTCTGAATACTCAACGGACAGAGCTTTCTCATGGAAGTAATGCTCCTCCTTGACATTCAGCATGAGGGACTCTCGATTGGAAATCTTGGTAATGTTCATGTACCACTGATGCAATTCATACATTCTCGTTGGGAGGTTCTTGACCTTGTCTGGCTCGACCAAAGGTTGGCCCCGGACATATTTCCGTTTTATTTCCTCCTCTCTAAGCAGAGACATGGGCTCGATTTTGAGGAGTTGTCCAACAGTGATCTTGAGCATTTCAGCCTACATTATATGCTCCTCGGTTATTACCACATCGCCCAGCTGGGGAACATTAACGGTTTGCCCACAATAATATTGGGCGCGCGTGCTCCTCTCATGTGTTGTTGGCACAACAAGTAGGGGGATCGATTGTGCCGCCTGTTCTCCCAGCTGGGAAACGGTTTTCCCACATTTTTTGTCAGCTGCTTGTTGGCTCAAGCTCGAGCTCGCTTCCTTCTGTAGTCGTGCTCGATGTGCCTTCCTGATTTGGCGCTCATAGTCCGAGTCAACAGGCTTGGGAGCTGGTGGTCTAGCCATACGAATGAAGTGGTCAATCTTTTCCTCAGGCACTTTCTCCCTTGGCGGCGGTGCCGGTTTCGGTCCAAAATGGGCGTCCACTTGGGCCCGCACTATGGATGCATTTTGCTCCTCGGTCATGTCGTAAGGCATCTGAGGAAGAGGAGCGAGGCTTGGACCATATTTATATCGCTTGTCTCCGCCTGTACTTCCTGTACTACCTCAACTCGTACCGCTACGCACCATAGCTACGGCGTGTCTCTTCTACAATTGTTGAGACGGCGGAGACGGCTGACGTGGCAGAGTTGGAGCAGGACGAGTGGCCTGACGCTGTGCCGGATTTGAAGTAGGAGGTGTGGCCTGACACGGTGTTGGACTTGAAACAGGAGGAGTGGCCTGACGCTATGCCGGACTTGAAGCAGGAGTCTGCTCACGCGTTCGTGGACTTGGAGGAGGTGTCAGACTTCATGGAGGAGTCGGCTCACGCGTTCGTGGACTTGGAGGAGCGGGAGTCTGCTGACTCGGTGGCGGACTTCGAGAAGGAGTCGGCAGACGCGGTGTCGGTTGACTTCGAAAGATGATGCAATCCTTTCTCCATAGGATGATACGATGTATGGCCTCTCCCAGTGTGCGCTCGTCGTCACCTCCAGGAATGTCAAGTTGTAGCCCCGAATATGGGTCCAACACTTCATCAACCAAGACACGAGCATAGCCCACTGGAATCGGGGTGCAATGGAAGCATCGGGGGTAACTGTAAAAGCAACGGCGTCTGCCACCTTCATGGATATGTTCTTCATTTTGGAGTGTAGCTCACAGTTAGTGTTCTCTATGATGTCATGCACAGGGTATGTATCCAGCAGTGTGTCGCCCGGGGCGGAACCAACGCTGCTTCTTGGCATGGATGGAGCGGTGCTATCCAATGTTGGACGATCATCCGCTTGCTGCTGCCGCTGCTGAGACCCACTTTCCTGGCTAAGTGAGTCGATCTGCTGCTGCTGCTGCTGGAATTTGAGTGCCAAGTCCGTGTGCCTTCCTTCTAGGCCTTGAAGGCGTTTTGCATCCTGCTTCCTCTGCTCCTCCTCCAGCTTCCTCTTCTTCTCCTCCTCCATCTTCTTTCTTGCATGGGTCCTGTAGTCGTCGTTCCATTCCAAAAAGCCCTCATACCAGGGAATAACACCCTTGCCTCGTGTTCTTCCCGGGTGTTCAGGATTTCCCAGGGCATGAGTAATCTCATCGTTCTCTCTGTTGGGCGTGAACACCCCTTTTCGAGCATCTTCTATTGCATCAAGTATCTATTGTTCGACTCCTTTTAGACTTGCCTTCTTCGAAACCAGGCCCGTCTTCGGGTCCAATGCCCCCCCATGCGCATAGAACCAAGTTCTGCACCTGGGGGGGGGGGGCAGCTCCTAGTAACCGGAGTGACCCCTGCATCCTCCATCTCTTGCTCAGACTTATCCCACTTAGGCATTCCCACCGCATAGCCACCTGGACCCAGCCTATGGAACTGCGTCTTTTTTGCGACATTGGCATTGTTTTTTCTCGACCGTTCCTTAGATAATTATGATTCCTTGAATTTCACGAAATCGGCCCAGTGTTCTCTTTGATTCTCCAGTGTTCCCTTCAATTCTGGAGTCTTCCTTTCAGCAGCGAGGTAGTTGGCCCATACAGTTTTCTTGTGGGTGTTGAATGCAATTGCCATCTTCTTAAGAGCGACGTCCTTGACTTTCTGCACATCTGCATCAGTGAAATAATCTGGTAGGGTGAAATGTTCCATCAGAGATTCCCAAAGGATTTTTTTTGCTCTGTCGTCGACCCAAGTAACATCTGGACGTTTAGTTTTTGGCTCTTTCCATTCTTGAATGGTGATCGGGAGTTGGTCCTTCACAAGAACTCCGCACTGACGAGTCCACTTGTTCGCAATGTTCTTTGGCGTGAGGGGTTCGTCACTAGCTTTGATGGAGTCGATGTTGTACTTTACACCCTTCTTCAACTTTTTGCCCGGGCCTCGCTTTGTCCTGCTGTCTGTAGAAGCAGATTTGCTCGATCCGGAGGGCTGAAAGAACAAAGATCGATTTGTTAATATATCTTCAAATAAAAAAACATGTGATGATCACCAAATGCCTGCTTATATAAATATACCTCACCGGTAGTCTTTGTTATTTCAAGATCAACATTATTGTCTGTGTCATCATAAACATTGTCTGCGTCATCATAATCATAATCATAGTTCATGATTTCATTAGCTCGGTCGTCGAGATCGAATATCTTATCATCACCCTCCCCGGTATTGTTCAGATATTGGGAGCCGTCATCTGCTTCATTCAGATCATCTAGCCTGCAAGGGCTGCGTATGATCTCGAACAATTCCTCTTCTCTCTCTCTCTGCCGGTATTGTCCGCCATAGCTTTTACTTAACTAATACAGAAGAAATATAAAACAATTTAGTATTCAAATTACAATGCATGGATGCAATCAATAAGGAAAAACTGAATCATATAGTACATAATATGCATCGTCTCGATTAATATATAATCTCGAATACATCATCTCGAATAATATATATAATCTCGAATACGTCGTCTCAAATATTATATATCGAATACATCACTGGCTAGGTACCTAATAAAGATCGAATACTACAGAAGAATCTAGGCCACTCGCGGTTCTTGGGGCGCGGGCAGTGGACACCCAAAGAAAAGAACCATCAGGATCATATCTCCGGTCATCTGCCCAAAGAACCTACCAAGTATTGGAGAACCTGACGTCCATAGCAGCCATGTAGCGATGGACGTGCTCGTCCTCCTCCCTGACACGGTGACGCACCACCTCCGGCGGGGCTGGCTCCCTCTGCACCGAATGTGGCCCACACGAACGCCACCAAAGGAGATCAGGGTCGACGACGGGACCCGAGGTCGGGTTCCTCACCAAGCAGTGCGCCCCTCTAGGTAGCACCTCCCAGTGTCAGCCCGACGGAGCCCAGTCCTGGACATGGGTCAGTCGGACGTCGTCGCGAACGGGTTGACGGCGAGGATGCGGGTCGGGCATCATCGAGAACAAATACTAATATGCCCGCAAAAAGTAACATTTTTTAAATGATTGGATTGTGATAACTAAAATTCTATGTGCAAAATTCTAACAATTTGACATTAATCTAATTCATCTAACTAAAACTAATTCTAAAATTTCTAAAATTTCTATATATATAACTAACATTTCAATTGCCTTTGGCTCCTAGGTGCATATGCACCCATTGTCGAAATACACATTCTGAGAAGTTGTAAAAAAGATAAAGAAATGCCTCGTGAATAGTTGGAATGAAGCAACAGAAATTGTCTTTTTTACACAAGCCACAAAAAACATCGTTTTTCACTGAAACTTTGTGCACGCACATAAAATGTCTGGATATACACGCGGGATTTTTGTTCCGAATTTTTCAACTTCTCAGAATGTGTATTTCGACAATGGGTGCATATGCACCTAGGAGCCAAAGGCAATTACCGTTACTCGTATAATTATCTTACCCGTATGTTGTTTGTTATACATAGTGCCATGGTTTTGATATCCATCCCCGTCGGCCCTCGTCCTTGTTATGACTCGGATGTGGTATATTCTCTTTTAAAACTAGTTGTTGCATTTCATGTTTATGACAAATTATGCCCATGAAGTTGACATAGGTATTTTTATCTAGGAGGTATGTGAACCGGAAATTCCAACCGACCCTATTGTCGAGAGGTTAAATTTAGTTGAAAGAGAAAACGAGTATTTGAAATAAAAATTGAAAAGAATTGAGGGGGAGAAGATGGAGTTGCAGTTGCATGTTGCCGATGTCGTTGATGATCACAAGATCAAGATGGAGAAAATGCGCTTGAAGATTAGAAAGATTAGAAAATATGCCATTGATAGTGTGGCTTGGTATCATTATGTTGTTGGATCAATTGTTACCTTAGTTGCAACCTTGATCGCATTTGTTGTTGCATTTAAATTTTTTAGCTAGAGAGTTATTTGTATGTTGCATTTAATTAAGTGTTGTATATGAACTTTATGTATGAACTTTATGTACGAACTTGTATTAATTTGGTCTATTCGGTGTTGTGTAATGAAGATGAGCCGACAATGGATGTATGATGACTGATGCTCTCCCGAGTTCATTAATGGCGTGCATACTTTTCTGCTTGCCGCTGAGGCAAACAAGCGGGCGGATGGTTTTATGCCTTGTCCATGTGCTGGCTGTAAGAATGGTCACAATTACTCTACGTCAAGAACCATTCACGTCCACCTATTTGAGTTTGGTTTCATGCTCCACTATAATGTTTGGACCAAGCACGGAGAAAGAGGGGTTATGATGGAAGACAATGAAGAAGAAGAGGACGACGACAACTATCCTGGCCATGGGTTCCCTGAATACGATGATACAACAATGGGGGAAGAAGCTGAGCCGGCAATGCGGGAAGAAGCTGAAGAAGAGGCATCAGATGAGCCCACTGATGATCTAGGTCGGGCCATTGCCGATGCAAAGAGAAACTGCGCAAGCGATTTGGAGAAGAAGAAGTTGCAGCGCATGTTAGAGGATCACAAGAAATTGTTGTACCTGAATTGCGAAGCTGACAAAAAAAGTTGGGCACCACACTGGAATTGCTGCAATGGAGGGCAGAGAATGGTGTATCTGACAAGGGATTTGGAAAGTTGCTGGTAATGACAAAGAATATGCTTCCAAAGGACAACGAATTGCCCGAGAGTACGTACACTAGTAGAAAAAGGGTCTAATGTGAAACTCATTAGTCCCAGTTTGCAATTGAACCGGCACTAATGTGACCATTAGTGCCGATTCCAACAGCCAGGCGGGCGGCGCTCATTAGTACCGGTTCATGGTGAACCTTTAGTACCGGTTCGTGCCACGAACCGGTACTAAAGAGGTGGTGGCCTTAATATGGGTTGGTGCCTCCAACCGGTACTAAGGGGGGGGGCGAGTCTTTAGTACCGGTTGGAGCCACCAACCGGTACTAAAGGTGGTGGCCTTTAGTACGGGTTGGTGGCTCCAACCGGTACTAAAGACCCCCCCTTTAGTACCCTTTAGTACCGGTTGGAGCCACCAACCGGTACTAAAGGTGGTGCGCTGCCACCCGTAGTGCACAATGTTTAGTCCCACCTCGCTAGTTGAGAGGAGCTCACACCGGTTTATAAGCCCCGCCGCGGCTACCATGTCAAGCTCCTCTCTAAGCAGGCCTTTGTGGGCCTATTGCAAGTCTTCTGCCCTGTGGGGCCTACTGGGCCGTACGGGCCTGCATCCTAGCCCAACTAGAAATTGGGTTTCTAGTCATATGCAGGCCGTGCCGGCCTAGTAGGCGGGCTGTTTTTGCTTTATTTCAAAAAAAATCCTTACCAACCGGGACTAAAGGTCCCCCAGACCACGGCGCGCCTCATGCCACATGGTGGGCCTTTGGTCCTGGTTCGTGTTGAACCGGTACTAAAGGGGGGACCTTTAGTCCCCACTCTTTAGTGCTGGTTCCAGAACTGGTACTAAAGGTCCTTACGAACCGGTACTAAAAGTTGTTTTTCTACTAGTGGTATGAAGCAAAGAAGGTTGTCTGCCCTCTAGGGTTAGAGGTGCAGAAGATACATGCATGCCCTAATGACTGCATCCTCTACCGCGGTGAGTACGAGGATTTGAACGCTTGCCCGGTATGCGGTGCATTGCATTATAAGATCAGACGCGATGACCCTAGTGAAGTCAAGGGCGAGCGCGCCAGGAAGAAGATTCCTACCAAGGTGATGTGGTATGCTCCTATAGTACCACGGTTGAAACGTTTGTTCCAAAACAAAGAGCATGCGAAGGCGATGCGGTGGCACAGAGAAGACCGTAAGAAAGACGGAAAGTTGAGAGTACCCGCTGACGGGTCGCAGTGGAGAAAAATCGAGAGAAAGTACTGGGATGAGTTTGCAGGAGACCCAAGAAACGTATGGTTTGGTCTAAGCGCAGATGGCATTAATCCTTTTGGGGAGCAGAGCAGCAACCATAGCACCTGGCCTGTGACTCTATGTTTGTATAACCTTCCTCCTTGGTTGTTCATGAAGCGGAAGTTCATTATGATGGCAGCGCTCATCCAAGGCCTTAAGAAACCCGGCAACGACATTGATGTGTACCTAAGGCCATTAGTTGAAGAACTATTACAGCTGTGGAATGGAACAGGTGTACGTGCGTGGGATAAGCATGGACAGGAATAATTTGACCTAAAGGCATTGCTGTTCGTAACCATCAATGATTGGCCTGCTCTCGGTAACCTTTCAGGACAAACAAACAAGGGATACTACGGATGCACGCACTGTTTGGATGATACCGACAATATATATTTGGATAGTTGTCGGAAGAATGTGTACATGGGACATCGTCGATTTCTTCCGAGCAGGCATCCCGTAAGAAAGAAAGGCAAGCATTTCAAAGGTGAGGCGGATCACCGGACGAAGCCTCGCCACCGTACTGGTGCTGATGTACATGATATGGTCAAGGATTTGAAGGTAATCTTTGGAAAGGGTCCTGGCGGACAACCTGTTCCGAAGGACGCTGATGGACGTGCACCCATGTGGAAGAAGAAATCTATATTTTGGGACCTGCCATATTGGAAAGACCTAGAGGTCCGCTCCGCAATCGACGTGCTGCACGTGACGAAGAATCTTTGCGTGACCCTGTTTGGCTTCTTGGGCGTGTATGGGAAGACAAAAGATACACCAGAGGCACGGGAGGACCAGCAACGTATGCACGGAAAAGACGGCATACATCAGGGTCAGGCCAGCTACGCTCTTACTAAAGAAGAGAAGGAAATCTTCTTTGAATGCCTGCTCAGTATGAAGGTACCGTCTGGCTTCTCGTCGAATATAAAGGGAATAATAAATATGGCAGAGAAAAAGTTCCAGAACCTAAAGTCTCATGACTATCATGTGATTATGATGCAACTGCTTCTGGTTGCATTGAGGGGGCTTCTACCGGAAAACGTTCGATTAGCCATTGTGAAGTTATGTGCATTCCTCAATGCAATCTCTCAGAAGGTAATCGATCCAGAAATCATACCAAGGTTACAGAATGATTTGGTGCAATGTCTTGTTAGTTTCGAGTTGGTGTTCCCACCATCCTTCTTCGACATCATGACGCACATCCTAGTTCACCTTTGCGAAGAGATTAACGTTTTGGGTCCTGTATTTCTACACAATATGTTCCCCTTTGAGAGGTTCATGGGAGTCTTGAAGAAATATGTTCATAACCGTGCTAGGCCAGAAGGAAGCATCTCGAAGGGCCATGAAAATGAGGAGGTCATTGAGTTTTGTATTGACTTTATTCCTGACCTTAAGCCGATTGGTGTTCCTGAATCGCGGCATAAGGGTAGACTGGATGGAAAAGGCATGCTAGGAGGGCATCAAATAATATGTATGGACGGGCATTCTCTCACTGAAGCACACTACACAGTTCTACAGAATTTCGTCTTGGTGGCTCCGTATATGGAGGAACACAAGAATTTTCTACACTCCAAACACCCGGAGCAGTCTGACGACTGGATTACACGTGAACAAACGAGGACTTTCACCGGTTGGTTGCAGAAACGTGCCATGCATGATGGCGATATTGAAGATGACCTGTACTCGCTGTCCCAATTACCATCTTCGAATATAATGACTTTCAAAGGGTACGAGATAAATGGGAATACATTTTACACGATTGCCTAAGATAAGAAGGGCACCAACCAAAATAGTGGTGTCCGCTTTGATGCAACAACCAACACGGGAAAGGAAACATATTATGGTTACATAGAGGACATATGGGAACTTAACTATGGAGGTGGTTTGAAGGTCCCTTTGTTTTGGTGCAAATGGGTCAATATGACACGAGGCAGGGTAACAGAAGACTCGCAGTACGGAATGACAACAGTCGATATCAACAATCTTGCGTATGCAGACGAACCATTCGTCCTAGCCAATGATGCGGCCCAGGTTTTTTATGTGAAAGACATGTCTACCAGGCCGAGAAGAAGAAAAGATAAGGAAGTGAATGGATCATACGATGAGCCAAAGCGCCACATAGTTCTTTCAGGGAAAAGAAACATTGCGGGAGTGGATGACAAGACAGACATGTCAGATGATTATGAAAAGTTTGATGCAATTGCTCCATTCACCGTGAATATTGACCCGAGCATCCAGTTAAATGATGAAGATTTTCCATCTACGGCGCAAAGGGACACACGCGAAGAAAAAGTTTCACACCCAAAGATCTGGGATGTGATCGGCTTCACTATCATCACTTTCTTCTGTGTTTCACACCCAGGAGGGAATCTCTGTAATAGTTAGGGTAGTTATGTGTTTTGGCATTTGAAACGCGAAGAAATTTTATGTGCAAACAAATTCTTTCATGCATTTACTGATTTTTTCAGCTAAATGACCCTGAAATTGAAAAGCATTTCAAATGAACTCAGAAAAGGTTGAAAGTTGGCATGGTATCATAATTTCACCCATATAGCACATGCAAAAAAGTAGAGAGGGTTACCGCAAAAACTGGATGCACTTCGTGTACAAAATGGACAATCTCTTTCGAAGTATCAGGGTTTCGGACGAAAACTCATCTGTTACAAAGGCATTTCATTTTATAAATAACCTAAGCATTACCAAATTGAATATAATGATAAAACACACTAATATTAAACATAAGAAAAAATAATCACTCAAAAATCTATTTCAAAGTTAAGGTATTCACAAACTAGCGATTCACACAAATTTCAAATAATTCAAAATTTAAACTATTCAAATTTGAAAACTACCGGCACTAACACAAAGTTTGTAACTTTTTGTACCTAAAGCAAAAATATTCACAAAGAAACTCTAAATACAGCAAACAAACAACTCAAAAATAAATAAAACAAAAATAAATAAAGCAAAAAAAAATAAGAAAATAAAAAAGCCCGCCTACTGGGCCAGAGCGGCCTGCATACGACTAGAAACCCAACGTGTTGTTGGACCAGGATGCAGGCCCGCAAAGGCCCAGTAGGCCCACATGGCAGTAGAGAACAGGTAGGCCCAGTAGGCCTGCTTTGGAGAGGAGCTCGAGAGAGAGCTACCGCACTGGGGCTTATAAACCAGTGCGAACGCCCCTCGGCTAGCGAGCTGGGACTAAACTTGCCGCACCGCACCTGCGCCAGCGCACCACCTTTAGTACCGGGTGGTGGCTCCAACCGGTACTAAAGGGTGGGTCTTTAGTACCGGTTGGTTCCACCACCCGGTACTAAAGGTGGGGCGCTTCCCACCGCTTGGCCTGGCCAAAACAGACCTTTAGTACCGGTTGGTGGCTCCAACCGGTACTAAAGGGGTGTTCTATATAAGAAAGCACTTCAAAAATATTCAGTTTCTCATCTCTCCCTCTGCTTCTTTCTCCTCTGCCCCGTCGCCGCCCCCGTTGCAGTCGCCGTCGCTGTCCGTCGCCGTCCCCGTCGCCGTCCGTCATTGTCGCCGCCCCGGCCGTCCCCGTCCCCGTCATCCCCGTCGCCGCGCCCCGCCCCGTCGTCCCCGCCCGGCCCGTCCCCGTCCCCATCCCCGTCGTCACCGCCCGCCTCCGTCCCCGCTGCCGCGCCTCGCCGGTGAGCTCCTGCCCCGGCCACAATGTCCACACACACACACACACACATTAGTTTTTTAGTTATAGAAATTTTTCTGTTTTTTAGTTATAGAAATATCTATAGAAATGTTAGAAATTTTTTCTGTTTTTTAGTTTATAGAAATATTAGAAATGTTATAGAAATGTTAGTTATATAGAAATGTTATATTTTTTTCTTCTATTTTTTAGTTATAGAAATATTTATAGAAATGTTAGCAATTTTTCTGCTTTTTAGTTATAGAAATATTAGAAATGTTATGAGAGTGGCGTTTTGGCTCCTAGGTGCATATGCACCCATTGTCGAAATACACATTTCGGAAAGTTGAAAAATTCGGAACAAAAATCCCGCATGTAAACATCGTTTTTCACCGAAACCTTGTGAACGCACATAAAATGTCCGGATATACATGCAGGATTTTTGTTCCGAATTTTTCAACTTTCCGAAATGTGTATTTCCACAATGGGTGCATATGCACCTAGGAGCCAAAACGCCACTCTCTACGAGTAAATATATATCCAAATCACACAAACATCAATTTGGTAATGTAAAACATTCATGAAGAAGAGCCTCACCACAAGGTGGTGCCGGCGACGGGACGGTGCGGGCGATCGACGGTGGTTACGACGGAGATTTAGAAGGCACTAGGTAAACCACACCTACATATGCAAACTAAGTGTCATTTTTGACCTCAAATTGCATATAAATCAAATTCTAGCACATATAATTCCTCCCAAATTACTAAACTCACAACTTAATCAGTATACAAAGCATTAAAAGAGCTATTCTAGAAATGAGAGATGAAAGGGCAAAGTTGCTAACCTTTGTGATCATTTGAATGGATGGGGGCCTTCAAATCTTGACAAATTTTGGGCAAAATGTGTGATGAGGTCGAGGAAGAGGGGAAGAACAGAGGAGGAGAGGGGAAAGGAGAAGAAGAGAGCGAGCTCGGGTGGACGAAGGGTTTATGTAGGACGACCTTTAGTACCGGTTCGTAACACAAACTGGTACTAAAGGTGCTGGAGGGTGTCGGTGTCAAAACCGGCGGATCTCGGGTAGGGGGTCCCGATCTGTGCGTCTTAGGTTGATGGTAACAGGAGGCAAGGGACACAATGTTTACCTAGGTTCGGGCCCTCTCGATGGAGGTAAAACCCTACTTCCTGCTTGATTAATATTGATGATATGAGTAGTACAATAGTTGATCTACCACGAGATCGTAGAGGCTAAACCCTAGAAGCTAGCCTATGATGATTATGATTGTGATCGTCCCTCTAAGGACCAAACCCTCTGGTTTATATAGACACCGGAGGGGGCTAGGGTTTACATGGAGTCGGTTACAAGGAAGGAAATATAATATCCGGATCGCCAAGCTTGTCTTCCACACAAAGGAGAGTCCCATCCGGACACGGGACGGAGTCTTGAGTCTTGTATCTTCACGCTCCAACAGTCCGGACAAAGCATATAGTCCGGCTGTCCGGATACCCCCTAATCCAGGACTCCCTCAGTAGCCCCTGAACCAGGCTTCAATAACGATGAGTCCGGCGCGCAGTCTTGTCTTCGGCATTGCAAGGCGGGTTCCATTTCCGAATACTTGAACCGTGTCCGGATCTGCAAGATGATCTTCACATACCACCATAGAGAGAATGATATCTCACAAATGTAATCTGCTGACAACTTTTTAGACAACATGACATGTCATTACGGTCGAGTCATTATTCGAGCCGTTTTCCCACAACCAGCCACAGTGCATATTACGAGGCGGTTTCCTTGACACGTCTTGTCAAAGCAGAGATCATGTCCCCTTATCACGGGATTCTCATCAATACAGGTATGGGTAATCCCACCGCGCCATCAATCGTGGCGCTTGGGAAGTAACTGATTCTCAAGTGGGGAGGCACACCGCTTTCGTCGCCTCTATAAAGGGATAAGGGTTCCCCATTTTCACCCACGCCTTCTTCCTTCTCTGCTCGTCCTCGCCTCCTCGAGCTCTAGCGCCCTAGTCTAGGCCTTCTCCGCACAGCTAAACATGTCCGGAGCGGGAGGCAAGTGGGTGGCTTCCACCGTGAAGGAGAAGCATATCGCGAATCTTCAGGCGGCCAGATACTTGGCCGCAGACATCGCGCACCGGCTACCGGACGATGGGCAGGTCATTCCAACCCCGGAACCCCACGAGAGGGTCGTGTTTCTCGCCCACTTCGTCCGTGGACTGGGATTTCCACTTCATCCCTTCGTCCGCGGGCTCATGTTCTACTACGGGCTAGATTTCCATGATCTAGCCCCAACATCTCGGCGTTTATCGTCGTATGCGAGGCCTTCCTCCGCATCAAGCCTCACTTTGGCTTGTGGCTACAAATCTTCTGCGGGAAACCAAAGATCGTGAGCGGCCAGCAAGCGGAATGCGGAGGGGCCATGGTAGGCAAGATGCCTAATGTCACCTGGCTTGACGGCTCCTTCCGGAGACCGTGAAAGGGTGGCAATCGGGGTGGTTCTACATCACCGAGCCGCGCGACGCCAACTGGGCGGCGGCCCCCGAATTCCGATCCAGAACCCCCACGCGGGTCACCTCCTGGGAATGGAAGGGCCTGGCCTGGGTGAACCTGCAGAGCTGACTGGACTCCAGAACTGCATCAAGAATATTAAGGACAAGAACATCAATCTTGTCAACATGGTCCAGGTAATGCTTGTCTGCCGGATTCTTCCGTGGCAAAGGCGGGTATTTAACCTGTGGGAGTTCGTCCCGGCCGAACACCAGACGCTTCAAAAGCTCTACAGCATGACACACAAAGACGCATGGAAGGCGCTGTTCAAGGCCTCCAAAGTACCTCCTCCCACATCCGAGGACCATGGACTTCATGCCGCACGGCCCCCTTGTCCGGTGAGTTTTCTAACTACCACCGGATTCAGTTATTCCCAATATATTCATGGGGGAGTCTTAAATAATTGCGTATATTTGATCAGGATTATGTGGAGACAGCGGAGCGGATTGACTGTCCGACTCCGCTGCCAGAAGGTCCAGCCGATGCTTTCCTGATGGAGATGCTAGTCCCGGCGCCCTACAAGGCGCTGGAAAAGAAGGCCCCGGGGGCCAGGAAGGGTCTCCGGCGTAAGGTCGTACCGGACGCCTCGTCCGTAGACGGCGAGGCACACTCCTCCCCCGAAGGGGAGGAAGAAGAGGAAGGGGCCGCCCCATCTGGAGAGGATGGGGGGCCTAAGAAGGCGGACTAGGGGCGCGGGAAAGGCCCCCGGCGCAAGGCCGTCATACCCTCGTCGTCCGATGATGATGAGGCAGATTCCTCCCGCGGAGGCGGGGGGAAACAAGAAGAAATTCTGCCTCCCCGCACTGGGGAGGAGAGAAAGAGGAAAGCCGCCCCAAAGGGGGAGGCTAGGACGTCCAAGAAGGGAAAGGCGTCCCTTCCGGACTACTCCACCACGGCCGCCCACAGCGAGGAAGAGTGGCTGCCCAGGGGGAAGCCCCTAGCGAGATCGTAAGTCTCCACACTCTATTATACTTTAGTGCGACTTCGCTTCATAGTCTTGTTATAACGCTGAACATATTTGCAGTCCGGCCATTGTCCATCCCGAGGTATCGTCTTCGGATGGGTCCTTGAGCGATTCAGCGATGAACTCGCTCCCGACGGCCACTACTCCTCAGCCTGCGGGTGACATGGAGGTGTTGTCCCAAAGGCTCCTAGAGCGGGGGGAGGTGACTCTGGAGACGTCCCAAGGTGGAATTCCAGATGTCAGACATGCGGGGTTCAAGATCCCTGCGGACCGTGCCGATGAGAGCCACAGCAAGCTGGGCTCTCAGCCGGATACTGTGCCGGAACCTTCGATGGTTCTGGATGCGGGCAGGCGGCCCCTTACTAGGGAGGTCAGCTGTTCATGCCGATGACTTCCGTTACGCCAGAGGCGTCGGATAGTCTGCTGGAAGCGCTTCACGGCGCTTCCATGGATGAAGAGCACCGTACTCTTATGAGTGCGGTGATTCAGAAGGTTCTGTCCGCCAAGAGCGGACTAACCGAAGCCTGCACCAGCCTCCTGACAGGCTTTGAGGTAAGTAAGAAATATGTAAAATTACCACCCGATAGGTAGTAGCCCCTCATACTCTATTTGGTGTTCGGAAAGAAAAGCCAAACAGAGGGTCAATTGTAATCCGCAGGAGTCTAATGGTAAGTGTGTATGTGAATAAGCAGGTTGTGCTGCTTGCCGCTAATGTCCGCACAGCCGAGGTCGCCGGACTAAAATGGGACCTGGAGCAGGCGCAGGGAGAGCTCGGCCTCACGAAGAGGCAGCTCGAAGAGAACAAAGGTGAGTGATACCCCGTTCGCATATAATGAAGGATAGACAAAATTGGTTATTCTAGCGACAAAGCCTCGTGACTTTGTAATAGGGGCCACCACCGAAGTGGTGTCTTTGAAGAAGGCGTTGTCCGAGGCCGAAGACATGGCGGCCTTGGAGCGCAAGGAGCACGAAAAGCAAGACGCTAGAGTGGGCGAGGTACAACAAGAGCTCCAGGAACTCGGGAAGAAGTTCGAGTCCTTGGAGCATGATCTTAATATGAAAGACACTGAGCTTGTGAAGTCCCTTGCGAGTGTGAAAGACGCCAAGGCCGAAGCCGAAAAGGCACAACAGGAAATCCAGGCAGCCAGGAAGATAGCGGCGGGTAAGACATTCTTTATGCAAAGCAAACATGTGGAGGAGGCGTTTCTTTTACTTACCCGAATTCGGAGCTCTCCAGGGGCATTCGCAAATCTACCACGCAGCATTTCAGATGCCGCAGAGTTCTACCGTGCCAAGGAGGGGAGCTCAACGGAGAAGTTGTTCTGGTCCAAGTATGCTGGGGACGAACACCCAATGCCTCTGAGTGACCAACTAAAGCAGTTGGTTGAACTCCACGGGGCAGCCGAAGTGGCTATGAAAGATTTCATAGTCCGGATGTGGCCTGGTGAGCCCCTGCCCACTAGCTACTTCGGCCTTATCAAGCAGATGGTAATGCCTGTCCGCGACTTGAAGTGATCAAGCAATCCGTTTGCATTGAGGGTGCCCGCCGGGCCTTTGCCCGTGCGAAGGTGCATTGGGGCAAGCTGGATGCAGAGAAGCTGGTGAAGGACGGGCCACCGGAGGGCAAGGCGCACCGCTATCCTGAGAAGTATTATGATGGCGTTATGAAGGGCGCTCGTCTCGTGGCCGATGAATGTACCAAGGACACAATCCTTGAGTAAATGTACTTCTGTCGTTGCTGTAATATAAAGACGAAGTTACTTGCACTATGTAGCACTCTTTTGATTTAAAATATTACCTTCTGTGCGGCTGTTTATAGATTTCTGAAAGTAGGCCAGCCGTCGGCTTCCGCCCTCATGTAACTAGTATCGGGGTGTTCCTGGAAAAATCCGGACACTCTTTATCCAAATTTTTGGTCCCTTAAGGAGGTATCCGGCGCAGCGAACAAGGCAATCGGACTATGCGGCTTTATAACTTTCACTTAGCCATAGAAGTCTATAATTTTAAATTTCGACGAAGCCCCTAGAATTCGGAACGCCGAATTGGGGCGCTATATACGCCTAAATTGGACGAGGCCGATTCCTCTCCTAAAGCAGAAATAATTTTTAAGGATTTTAAGACCTCTCGAACAGTGACCAGCTCTCGCCGCATCATGTCGGTCAGTTTTCGGCTTTCTCTACTAAGGTGCTCGTCTGGAAGAATCGGGACACAATCACAATAGTTCTCCCTGCGCTACCTTAGCCGATATAACGGAACGTAAGGTACCAAAACAAGAGAGCCGGGCAAACCCAACTATTGACCCAAGACGTGATTCGGAACTGATGCATATAATGCTATAAGTTCGGGGTGCCGCACTGTTGATAGTGTTCGGACTTGACTTGCCGTATTATGGGGCGCCATAAGAAGCCCCTGGCAAACTGATCGTACCAAGGTGTACGGATGTAATATTAAATAAACATTTGTAAGAAAAATGCGCAAATAGGAATAATAAGCTGACGCTATATATTATCTCCCATTGATGAATAATACGTTTAAGCGTATGTTTACAATGGGTGTGTTTAAGCAGAAGTAAAATAGGACTATTTAACATGTCCTATCCAAGGGCAGGCTGCATGTAGGTATATAAAACAGGCATAACGATCGTGAACATATTCCACCTGGATATTTCCTTTTGTGCGCAAAGCCTGTTGCCTCCTTGGTTTTCTCTCCTGTGTAAGTCCGACAATCCGGCTCTTCTGAAGAGGATGCCCTAAAGCAGTGTCCTGAAAGATAAAAAAGGGGGGGTTATGAAGGTATGTTGCGGTTATACCGCACTGTTGACTGCGTCACTGCTGCGCCTACGCCTATGCCCATGGTATTTTGAGTGCGTAATTGTGTACGCGCGACACGAATGCTGCTTTGATCGGGCTTGAGCGGAGGCCGGACTGCTAGTCGCGCTCTTGGCGTGCCTGGTGATCCTGTTGCGGGGTGCTCCGGACTCGCTTGACGGTGTTCGAGGTTGTCGTCGCCGGATTGGTGGTTTGTCGGAGAAGGCCGCATTGTACTTCCGCCGCGAGTGCTGCGGTATGTTCTTCTGTACGGAGAGAGCGGTCCATGTTTCCGTTGACTATTATGACCCCCCGAGGTCCTGGCATTTTAAGCTTGAGGTATGCATAGTGTGGTACCGCATTGAATCTAGCGAATGCGGTTCGTCCAAGCAGTGCGTGGTAACCACTACGGAAAGGGACGATATCGAAGATTAACTCTTCGCTTCGGAAGTTATCCGGAGATCCGAAGACCACTTCCAATGTTATAGGGCCCGTGCAACGGGCCTCTACTCCAGGAATTACACCTTTAAAGGTGGTTTTGGTGGGGTTGATCCTTGAAGGGTCGATGCCCATTTTGCGCACTGTGTCCTGATAGAGCAGGTTCGGGCTGCTGCCGCCGTCCATAAGGACTCGCGTGAGGTGGAATCCGTTGATGATTGGGTCTAGGACCAATGCGGCTAAGCCGCCGTGACGGATGCTGGTAGGGTGATCCCTACGATCAAAGGTGGTCGGACAAGCTGACCATGGGTTGAATTTGGGGGCGACTGGCTCCACCGCATAGACGTCTCGTAGTGCTCGCTTCCGTTCCTGCTTGGGAATGTGGGTGGCGTAGATCATGTTGACCGTTTTCACCTGGGGGGGATTTCTTCTGTCCCCCCGTGTTCGGACGCCAGGGCTCCTCGTCATTGTCGCTGTGCAGCCCCTTGTCCTTGTTTTCGGTGTTTATTTTACCTGCCTGTTTGAACACCCAACAGTCTCTGTTAGTGTGGTTGGCTGGTTTGTCAGGGGTGCCATGAATTTGGCACGAGCGTTCCAGTATGCGGTCCAGACTGGACGGTCCCTTATTGTTTCTTTTGAACGGCTTTTTCCGTTGACCAGATTTGGATCCGCTGAATCCGGCGTTGACTGTCGTGTCTTCAACGTTGTCGCCATTGTTCCGTCGCTGATGTCTGTTGCGCCATGGTTTGCCGTTATTGTCGCGGACATCCGAAGTGCCAGAATGTGGCGTAGTGCTGCTGCGAGCCAACCAGCTGTCCTCGCCCGCGCAAAAGCGGGTCATTAGTGTCGTGAGTGCTGCCATGGACTTGCGTTTTTTCTGGCCGAGGTGCCTGGCAAGCCACTCGTCACGGATATTATGCTTAAAGGGCGCCAGGGCTTCAGCGTCCGGACAGTCGACTATTTGGTTCTTTTTAGTTAGGAACCGAGTCCAGAATTTCCTGGCTAACTCTCTGGGCTGTTGAGTAATGTGGCTCAAGTCATCGGCGTCCGGTGGTCGCACGTATGTGCCCTGGAAGTTATCGAGGAACGCGTCTTCCAGGTTTTCCCAACTGCCAATGGAATTTGCGGGCAGGCTGTTTAGCCAGTGTCGGGCGGGTCCTTTGAGCTTAAGGGGAAGATACTTGATGGCGTGTAGATCGTCTCCGCGGGCCATGTGAATGTGGAGAAGAAAATCTTCAATCCATACTGCGGGGTCTGTTGTGCCATCGTATGATTCGATGTTTACGGGTTTGAAACCCTTCTGGGAATTCATGATCCATCACTTCATCAGTGAAGCAGAGGGGGTGTGCGGCGCCTCTGTGCCGGGCTATGTGGCTACGCAGTTCGAATTGGTCTGGGTGGCTGTGTTCGGCCCGGCCGGACTTGTTGATGGTATATCCGGTGTGACGGTCATCGTCGCCTGTTGGGGCGCGCCCCCACGATCCGTAGATCGATCTTGGTTGTCCTGCTTTGTTTTCTAGTATATCTTGCAGGTCTTGCCTATTGCCCCAGGCCGTAGTGTATTGGTGTGGGGGTGCGGGCTGGTATTCGGGCTGATATGCCGTTTTATCCCAGCCACGAGGTGGTCGGTCAGCCGTGTGGCACTCGAGTCTGTATTCCTAAGCTTTCAGGACTTCAGTCCATCTGTCTGTTAGCAGGTCTTGATCAGCTTGGAGTTGTTGCTGCTTCTTTTTCAGGCTCCTCGCAGTGGCCATAAGCCGGCGCTTGAAGCGCTCCTGCTCCATGGGATCCTCAGGCACGCCGAACTCGTCGTCGCCGAGGCTAATCTCGTCTTCGGAGGGGGGCATGTAGTTCTCCTCCTCCAGATATCCATCTGTCGCCTGTTCGTCTGGGCTGACCTTCCCGTCTTCCTGCTCGGCCCGCTCGAAGGCAGGCTGATCAGGGTTGTATTCATCGTCGGCACCATCCGTATTGTTTTCGTCTCCTGTGCCAGTATTGTTGTGGCGGGGCTTGGAGCGGCGTCGACGACGCCCATGCTTTGCTTTCTTCCCTGAGGGGTTATCCTCCGTTGCCTCACCGCCATTGGTTTCTTTCGGAGTGTCCATCATATATATCATATGAGGAGGTGGCTGTCCACCGCCCCGTGAGCGATGGTTCCTGTCCTTCTCCTGCATCGTCGTCCATACCGTCGATGTTTTTGGAGTCGAAGTCAAGCACGTCGGCTAAGTCATCGACCGTGGCAATGAAGTGGGTGGTGGGTGGGCAACGAATTCCTTCGTTGCTTGCTTCCCACTCAAGCTGGACATAGTTTGGCCAAGAGTCCCCTGACAAAGAGAGAGAATTCAACGAGTTCAGCACGTCGCCAAAGGGCGAGTGCTGGAAGATATCCGCAGCGGTGAACTCCATTACAGGAGCCCATCCAGGTTCGGCGGGCAGGAGCGTGTGGACTGGAACCTACAGCCGGATACGAGTCCGGGGGTCCGGTGTCACAGGCTTCTTCAGGGGTGAGGCATGTGTTCGGCTCTAACGCCGATGAGTGTGCGGCCTACGGGACGGGGTCCATCCATCCGTCCTTGGGCAACGCAATCTGCTCCGGATTTAGGTCTGGGGCTACTGCGGGGGTGATATCCCGAGCATTGTCCGACAGCAGGTCTAAGCCGTGCTCGTCGTGACTGTCCGGTGCTCCTGGCACAGGCCCGAATCCGTTGAAGATCAAGTCTTCGCGGATATCCGCCGTGTAGTTCAAGTTTCTGAACCTGACCTGGTGGCCAGGGGCGTAGCTGTCGATCTGCTCCAGTTGGCCAAGCGAATTGGCCCGCAGCGTGAAGCTGCCGAACACGAAGATCTGTCCGGGGAGAAAAGTCTCACCCTGGACCGTGTTGTTGATGATTGAAGGAGCCATCAAGCCTTGAAGCGACGACACAGAGGAACTCTCAATGAATGTCGGTGTCAAAACCGGTGGATCTCGGGTAGGGGGTCCCGATCTGTGCGTCTTAGGCTGATGGTAACAGGAGGCAAGGGACACAATGTTTACCCAGGTTCGAGCCCTCTCGATGGAGGTAAAACCATACTTTCTGCTTGATTAATATTGATGATATGAGTAGTACAAGAGTTGATCTACCACGAGATCGTAGAGGCTAAACCCTAGAAGCTAGGCTATGATGATTATGATTGTGATCGTCCCTCTAAGGACCAAACCCTCTGGTTTATATAGACACCGGAGGGGGCTAGGGTTTACATGGAGTCGGTTACAAGAAAGGAAATATAATATCCGGATCGCCAAGCTTGTCTTCCACGCAAAGGAGAGTTCCATCCGGACACGGGACGGAGTCTTGAGTTTTGTATCTTCACGCTCCAACAGTCCGGACAAAGCATATAGTCCGGCTGTCCGGATACCCCCTAATCTAGGACTCCCTCAGAGGGGCCCCAGACTGACAACATCCTGCCACTAGTCACTTTAGTACCGGTTCATGGCACGAACCGGTGCTAAAGGTTCGCCACGAACCGGTACTAATGAGAGCAGCCAGCTAGCCATTGGAACCGGCACTAATGGACTCATTAGTGCCGGCTCAAAATTAAACCGGCACTAATGTGATTCACATTTGACCCTTTTTCTACTAGTGGAAGGAGCGCGCGCCGCCGTCAAGCGGCCCGGTTGCGGTGCCCTGTCCCCCTTTGGGGTCTCTGTTCTTCTTCCCGGTGTCTCGCTAGGCGATGCGCGCCGGGATCGAGAGGAACGGCGCGGCACAGCGGCGGCGCACAACTCTGAGGAGTGATTCCAGATTTTTTTTGTGTGTGTGGTTCGGATTCGATCCGATCTGGTAAGGGGAGGGGGTTCCTTTTCTGTTCTCTACCCGAAAACAAGCGTAGTTGACATCTGATACCATTGATAGGTTATGTGGGATCGTCTAGGCTAGATCATTAAGGGTAGATGGGAGGAGGAGTAGGAGATACCTTCACTTTGATTCGAGGAGGTCCTGATACCGGCCATGGTGATGGTGGCCGGTGGTAGCAGAGAGTGCGTGTGTGGCGGCGATGGAGCTTCCCATCGCTTCAGTGCCTCCCTCTGGATCAGATAGGGTTAGGAGTGGGGAACAGTGGCGGTGACGAACCTCGTACCCTGTGCCCTGGTCCCCGCCTCCTTTTTATAGCACTGCGCGACAGGGGCCCACCAGCCTTGCTTGGGCTGGACGCCCCCGATCAGGGCGTGGGTCAAGGGCCCAATGGGCCGTTGGGCCCATTGATGGAGAGATCAACCTAACAGCATCCCCTGTTCTTCTCAAAAAAAAAAAACAGCATCCCCTGTGGCCATGTGCACGGTAGATCGTGCCTGGTGAAGTGGCTGCGCCGCTGCGGAGGAACCACGGCCAAGGTTAATTTCATTTCACTTCTCCCTCGATCGTTTATTCAGGATTAAACGAACTTTTTTCTTTTCTTTCCGAAAAGATTAACTGAAATTCATCGAATGGATCCATGCATGCATGTATTCGTCCCTTGATGATCTGCATGCTGCCTCTTGATGCATCGGCATCGTTTTCCAGTGCCCGCAGTGCGGCGAAACCTTCGGACATGAGAGCATCATCAACCTCTACGCGACGAAGCATCTTTGGAACGACTGCTTCCATGATAAGGACCAAAAGGTTTAGAGAGTTCGATTCATCTAGCGTCTTCGATCTATCCCCGTCCATCCATATGCTCATTCGTTCGTTCGTTCGATGGTCCGTTTGTTCGATGCATGATGGTTAATTATGCGAATGCGCCGTCCATGTTCTGCAGGAGCTGCGCTGCCTGGTATCCGACCTGACCCGTCTGGTGTGCCGGACGGAGGACGAGGTTAAAGAGGCCAAGCAGAGGGTGGTGTGCATGAACAAGCGGCTCGAGGAGATGAACGAGTTCAGGAGCAACATCGCCTCGCTGATAGAGAAGACGGAAAGCATGATGAGCAACAATGGCGGCGATGATCCTGGTGCACTCACACTCGGTCAGATGATACAGTTTATAGCGCGGAGTTGGCCCAAGCTGCCACCACCTCACCGGCCATGACCAGTGCTGACAGTACTACCTAGTACCTACCAAGCTGGCTAGCTCGGCGGCTTATTCCTTGCTAGAACGAGCTGGCATGCAGTTTGTCTTGGGGATGCTGTATTTGTGGAACCATATAAATGAGCAAAGACAAGCTCGGAGGCATAGGTAACTAAGATCAAACCTCCAACTTATATCATGGAAAGCCTGGACGGGGGAGGCTAGTATAGGATCTTGCACTAGGTGAGATCAATGAGATCAACTACAAATTTAAAAATTGGTCACGAATTTGTTTAAAATGCTCCATCATCCTCGCCGGTGGCGATAGAATCAGGCGGTAAAACAAACTCAAATGCAAAAGGGATGGAGTGAGTGCCATTGTTTTTCAGACCCAAAAGTGTTGGTTTTCTACTTTTCTTACAAACAAAGCCTTGTTTTTTTAGAAACAAGACCCGAAAGTGTTGGTTTCCTTACAAACAAGGCCAAATTTTGGACAAGCCGTGCGGATTTTTGCTAGAAATTTCGGCAGCATAACGCATGGGGGAGAATCCAAATCAACAAGAACAATGTCGTGTTGTTCATTCTAAAATTTCCAAGTTAGTCCATACACTAGATGAAACATTCCATATCATCCTACCAAATCATCTCCACAACAAAAGCCGGACACAAGCTAATCCTACAGCACCACGCACTAAATAAGCTCATGGATAAATCTAACAACTTGCAAAAAAAAATTCATTATTGGCCCACCGTTGATTAGAAGATTTAGCTTGTATGAATTGCTATTGGTTTGATACGAAATAATGACAATCATTTCAGTATGTTAAGGATAGATATGTATCCACAATTCATTTAGAGTTACTTAATAGTCTATTTCTTATACCATATCTCTATCCCGTGAAATTATCAAACCAAAAGATGGATGCATATGTTGTGTTTCATTTTGCTAAATGATATCAATTAAATGGTGTATCAATTACATAAATTGCATATAGCAATAAATAAATCAGCAAAATTATTTCTAATATTTTAGATAGAAGAAACATTTCTTCTATCTAAAATATTGGAAAGAATGTACCCTTCTATCCAAATCCAATTTGCATCGATAAAGTAAATTCAAATTCCGGTAGTAGATGAATAAATAAATCCAAATTCCGATAGTAGATGAATAATTGCAAATTTGAGTAAAAAAAAAAGCTCAGGCACTCCATGTCGGAGTGGTGTGGCATGTCAAGTTTTTCACTCAGGGCACACATTGACACATGAGAGCCGCTTGCATGGCAAGTTGTACTACGATCATGGCGTCAGGCCCTGAGAGGGGCTTGCATGCCTATTAATAACCAATTAGACTGCTGGTTGTTGTTTTTTGAGATAGCTTACCAGGCTTGCTGCCTGGTGATCTCCCGGTCACGAAACATGCATATAAACATCTGCCATCTCCCCTCCGTAAGCGATGTGGTCCTAGTAAAAACCGTACTGTATATCAACATCACAACCTTACGATTTTTGTTTTTGAGGATCACATCACAACCTTACGTGTGTGCCTTGATACGGCCCAAACGAAACGAAAAGCCCAGTGCCATAAAATCGTCTGACCCACCGGCCGTCAGCCCAGCTCGTGGACTGACATCGTTCTCGTGTTGATTTGCTAGGTAGCTTCTCGGGGTCTCGGGGTCTCGTGTTGATCACGCAGGAGGAACTTCGCCGGATGCGCCGCGGCGCTGCCCATGATTCTGCCGGATGCATGCCAGCTTTCTTGATTGAAAATACGGCTGGTCTAGCACTCGTGACGTCAACCATCATACTCCTATCTGGCGAGACATCGTCAAAGGGGTCGAATTAGTCAGATCACTCACCATGGTGCACCTCGGAAATGGAGTCACTACCTCATTCTGGCTAGATCTTTGGCTCCCTCAGTCCACCCAAACCCTAGCGCAACAATTCCCGGCACTGTTTTCCCACTCCAACAGAATTCACACTTTTGTGGCCCGTTCTCTGGACTCGAATGACCTAACCTTGGACCTAACCCCAAGACTGTCTCACACAGCCGCATGCGAGCTAATTGACCTCCACAATATGTTGGCTATGATAAACTTGAATCTGCAGGTCGCTGACAGAAGAACCTCGAGGGAAGTAGGCAAGCCGCTAACCACTAAGCTGGCATATCAGGCGGTATGGAAGACAAAACCCACAGACACTCTACCTCCGGCAATCTGGAGAAACTACGCGCCAAATAAATGCAGGATCTTCCTCTGGCTCGCCCGCAAAAACTGCATGTTCACAAACGAGAGATGCTTCAAATGGGGCATTGCCACATCCGCCACCTGCCCTTTCTGCAGCTGATGCGAGTCCATCGAGCACCTTCTTTTCGAATGCCAACAACTCAGTCTGCTTTGGGTTGAGCTCGACAGCCTCTGCCATGGTACGCCAGAGGATCTGCTTCAGGCCTGGGACAGTGAATTAAACAACAAATGCAGATCTACGGTGCTGCTGGCCGTCCTCTGGAATATTTGGAAAAGGCGGAACGCCAAGGTTTTCCGGAATTTACACCTAGAGCTCCAAACTATTGCTAGCTCCGCTGCTGATGATCTTCGGCTCTGGTCTCACCGATGTAAAAATATTCAAAAACATATTAGCCTCCATGACTGGGGCTCCATGTTGTTGCACCTAGGCGGGAGATTATAATCCCACCACTTGTTGTAATTTTTCTTTCTTTTTTATCCTCTCACCCCCTGTATCTCTGGTATGTAACACCCCTGACGGTTGATAATAAAGGTTCAGGCAGGCGTAAGCCCGCCGTTGACGCGTCAAAAAAAAGGAAGAACCATTCATTCTTTTCACTATATACTACTTGAATAAGAATGAAGGCAGTAAGCCAAAACATTATTTCTAATCCCCTTAAAAACTGATTTGAATCGTGTGTGTATATATATTCTCAAAGTGTTGTTGCACCTAGGTGGGAGATTATAATCCCACCGCTTGTTGTAATTTTTCTTTCTTTTGAAATCTCTAGAAAGACAAGTATTTAGGAACGGAGGGAGTACTAGCATGCCTATTAACCAATTAGACTGCTGGTTGTTGTTTTTTGAGATAGCTTACCAGGCTTGCTGCCTGGTGACCCAACGTCACGAAACATGCATATAAACTGCTGCCATCTCCTCTCCGTAAGCGATGTGGGGCTAATAAAAACAACCTTACGCATGTGCCTTCATACGGCCGAAACGAAACGAAAAGCCCAGTGCCATAAAATCGTGTGACCCACCGGCCGTCAGCCCAGCTCGTGGACTGACATCGTTCTCGTGTTGATTTGCTAGGTATCTTCCCGGGGTCTTCAGACATATTGGAACTAAAATATAGCTGACTAGGCTAGCCTATTCTAACCTAGTATATGACCGGCCTTCTCGACGCCCGTTTTCCACCCCATATCTTCCGTATGTCCAGCAACAAGCTCATGGGAACGCGGTGAGCCCTAGAGAATATGCTTCGGCGAGAGGGGAAGAATAACATCCGCCTCCATGTAGCCCAAATCAGTGGTTGGTTTTAGAACGGTGGAAGACGGTGATGGTGGCATATGCCTTCACGAACTGGGCAAGACGCCGGCTATGATGCCTGGCGCAACGGCGTTGTGGCTTTCTTGGGACCCGAGCGGCGATGGCCACCTTTTGTTTACTCATCCTCGCTGCCAGTAGTGCCGACGGACATGCCGCCTTCATCATCATGGCGGCGGGGTGCGACCGAGCTAGCAGTGTCGTTCGTGCCGTCGTAAACTTGCGTCACCGCCTCGTCGATCTCCGCATATGCGGCTTCTTTCTCTGCCCGCAAGATGCGATGCCGCATTTTCTCGTGGTGAATTTCGCGGGTGGCGCAGTAGGACATGAGCAAAGCCTCCTGCTCGTGCACGTCCACGTCCACCATGATGACTATGCCATCGACTTGCTCCTCTGTGTGCCATTGCTTGTCCGCCACGATGCCCTTGTCGTCCTCTCGTGCCTCGCCCATGGTGTTGCCGGCTGGACCAACGATAGGCGTGGCGTCGGCTTTTCCTCCGTTGGCTCGTGAGCGTCGCAGCCATTTAGAGAACTCGCTGGAAAGCCATCATGTATCCGGCTATCTCAAAAGGCCAGCCATCTAGCAGCAATACCGGAGAGCTCCTTATTCTGCTCACCGATGATGTCGTGTCACGGGGCTCCAGAGCTCGAGGCCATGGCGGGTGCATAGAGGAGATGGAGAGCAGAGCTGTGGTGCAGCTTTTGCCCAAAGCCTGGCCATGTTTAAATAGCGAGCATATGCCATGTCGCTCGGGGTGTCGGAGTAGGTTTGTTGGCTGACGTGCCGGTTTAATGGAGGGAGGTAGGAGGGTAGATGTCGCTTCAATGCGGAGCGAAGGCACATGTTGTTGGAAATATGCCCTAGAGGCAATAATAAAAGGATTATTATTATATTTCCTTGTTCATGATAATTGTCATTATTCATGCTATAACTGTATTATCCAGAAATCGTAATACACGTATGAATACATAAGACCATAATATGTCCCTACTAAGCCTCTAGTTGACTAGCTCGTCGATCAACAGATAGTCATGGTTTCCGGACTATGGACATTAGATGTCGTTGATAACACGATCAGATCATTAGGAGAATGATGTGATGGACAAGACCCAATCCTAAGCATAGCACAAGATCGAGTAGTTCGTTTGCTAGAGCTTTTCCAATGTCAAGTATCTTTTCCTTAGACCATGAGATCGTGTAACTCCCGGATACCGTAGGAGTGCTTTGTGTTGGGGAACGTAGCAGAAATTCAAAATTTTCCTACGTGTCACCAAGATCTATCTATGGAGAAACCAGCAACAAGGGGAAGGAGAGTGCATCTACATACCCTTGTAGATCGCTAAGCGGAAGCGTTCAAGAGAACGGGGTTGAAGGAGTCGTACTCGTCGTGATCCAAATCACCGGAGATCCTAGTGCCGAACGGACGACACCTCCGCGTTCAACACACGTACAGCCCGGTGACGTCTCCCATGCCTTGATCCAGCAAGGAGAGAGGGAGAGGTTGAGGAAGACTCCATCCAGCAGCAGCACGACGGCGTGGTGGTGGTGGAGGAGCGTGGCAATCCTGCAGGGCTTCGCCAAGTACCGCGGGAGAGGAGGAGGACTTGGGAGAGGGGGAGGGCTGCGCCAGAACTTCGTGTGAAGCTCCCATGCGCCTCCCCACTATATATATGGGTGGAGGGGCTGGTTTCTTGCCCTCCAAGTCCATTGGGGCATTGGCAAAGGTGGGAGGAAAGAAATCTCATCATTTCCTTCCCCACCGATTGTTATCCCCCTTTTTTAGGGATCTCGATCTTATCCCTTCGGGATATGATCTTATTCCTTCTAAGGGGGGATCTTGGTGCGCCTTGACCAGGGGTGTGCGGCCTAAACCCACTACCCACGTTCATGTGGGTCCCCCATGCAGGTGGTCCCCACTCCGGAACCTTCTAGAACCTTCCCGGTACAATACCGAAAAATCGCGAACATTTTCCGGTGGCCAAAATAGGACTTCCCATATATAAATCTTTACCTCCGGACCATTCCGGAACTCCTAGTGACGTTCGGGATCTCATACGGGACTCCGAACAACATTCGGTAACCACATACAAACTTCCTTTATAACCCTAGCGTCATCGAACCTTAAGTGTGTAGACCCTACGGGTTCGGGAGACATGTAGACATGACCGAGACGTTCTCTGGTCAATAACCAACAGCGGGATCTGGATACCCATGTTGGCTCCCACATGTTCCACGATGATCTCATCGGATGAACCACGATGTCAAGGACTCAATCGATCCCGTATACAATTCCCTTTGTCTAACGGTATTGTACTTGCCCGAGATTCGATCGTCGGTATACCGATACCTTGTTCAATCTCGTTACCGGCAAGTCTCTTTACTCGTTCCGTAACACATCATCCCGTGATCAACCCCTTGGTCACATTGTGCACATTATGATGATGTCCTACCGAGTGGGCCCAGAGATACCTCTCCGTTTACACGGAGTGACAAATCCCAGTCTCGATCCGTGACAACCCAACAGACACTTTCGGAGATACCTGTAGTGCACCTTTATAGTCACCCAGTTACGTTGTGACGTTTGATACACCCAAAGCACTCCTACGGTATCCGGGAGTTACACGATCTCATGGTCTAAGGAAGAGATACTTGACATTGGAAAAGCTCTAGCAAACGAACTACACGATCTTGTGCTATGCTTAGGATTGGGTCTTGTCCATCACATCATTCTCCTAATGATGTGATCCCGTTATCAACGACATTCAATGTCCATGGTCAGGAAACCGTAACCATCTATTGATCAATGAGCTAGTCAACTAGAGGCTTACTAGGGACATGGTGTTGTCTATGTATCCACACATGTATCTAAGTTTCCTATCAATACAATTATAGCATGGATAATAAACGATTATCATGAACAAGGAAATATAATAATAACTAATTTATTATTGCCTCTAGGGCATATTTCCAACAGTCTCCCACTTGCACTAGAATCAATAATCTAGTTCACATCGCCATGTGATTAACACTGACAGGTCACATTGCCATGTGACCAACATCCAAAGAGTTTACTAGTGTCATTAAACTAGTTCACATCATCATGTGATTAAGACTCAATGAATTCCGGGGTTTGATCATGTTTTGCTTGTGAGATAGGTTTTTAGTCAACGGGTCTGAAACAATCAGATCCGTATCTACTTCGCAAATCTCCAGGTCATATTGTAAATGCTGCTACCACTCTTCACTTGGAGCTATTCCAAATGGTTGCTCCACTATACGTATCCGGTTTGCTACTCAGAGTCATTCAGATAGGTGTTAAAGCTTTGCATCGATGCAACCCTTTACGCCGAACTCTTTATCACCTCCATAATCGAGAAACATGTCCTTATTTACTCCAAGGACAATTTTGACCGCTGTCCAATGATCCATTCCTGGATCATTCTTGTACCCCTTGACTGACTCATGGCAAGGCACATTTCCGGTGCGGTACACAGCATAGCATACTATAGAGCCTACGTATAAAACATAGGGGACAACCTTCGTCCTTTCTCTGTATTCTGCCGTGGTCGAGCTTTAAGTCTTAACTTCGTACCTTACATCTCAGGCAAGAACTCCTTCTTTGACTGATACATCTTGAACACCTTCAAGATCATGTCAAGGTATATGCTCATTTGAAAGTATCATTAAGCGGTTTTTGATCTATCCTCATAGATCTTGATGCTCAATGTTCAAGTAGTTTAAACAAGGTTTTCACTTGAAAAATACTTTTCAAATAACCCTATATGCTTTACAGAAAATTCTACATCATTTCTGATCAACAATATGTCAACAACATATACTCATCAGAAATTCTATAGTGCTCCCACTCACTTCTTTGGAAATACAAGTTTCTCATAAACTTTGTATAAACAAAAATCTTTGATCATCTTATCAAAGTGCATATTCCAACTCCGAGATGCTTACTCCAGTCCATGGAAGGATTGCTGGAGCTAGCATACCTTTTAGCATCCTTAGGATCGACAAAACTTTTCTGATTGTATCACATACAACCTTTCCTTACGAAAACTGGTAAGGAAACTCGTTTTGACATCCATCTGCCAGATTTCATAAATGCAGCTAATGCTAACATGATTCCGACGGACTTAAGCATCGCTACGAATGAGAAAATCTCATTGTAGTCAACTCCTTGAACTTGTGAAAAAACTCTTTGCCACAAGTCGAGCTTCATAGACGGTGACATTACCATCCACGTCCGTCTTCTTCTTAAAGATCCATTTATCTCAATGGCTTGCCGATCATCGGGCAAGTCCACCGAAGTCCATGCTTTGTTCTGATACATGGATCCTATCTCGAATTTCATGGCTTCTAACCATTTGTCGGAATTTGGGCCCACCATCGCTTCTCCATAGCTCGTAGGTTCATTGTTGTCTAGCAACATGTCCTTCAAGACAGGATTACTGTACCACTCTGAAGCAGTACACATCCTTGTCACCCTACGAGGTACGGTAGTGACTTGATCCGAAGTTTCATGATCACTATCATAAGCTTCTACTTCAATTGGTGTAGGTGCCACAGGAACAACTTCCTGTGCCCTGCTACACACTAGTTGTAGTGACGGTTCAATAACCATATCAAGTCTCCACTATCCTCCCACTCAACTTTTCGAGACAAACTTTTCCTCGAGAAAGGACCCGATTCAAGAAACAATCCCTATTGCTTTCGGATCTGAATTGGGAGTTATACCCAACTGTTTTGGGTGTCCTATGAAGATGCATTTTATCCGCTTTGGGTTCGAGCTTATGGACCTTAAATTTTTTCACATAAGCGTCGCAGCCCCAAACCTTTGAGAAATGACAGCTTAGGTTTCTCTAAACCATAGTTCATACGGTGTCATCTCAACGGAATCACATGGTGCCCTATTAAAGTGAGTGCGGTTGTCTCTAATGCCTAACCCATGAACGATAGTGGTAATTCGACAAGAGACATCATGATACGCACCATATCCAATAGGGTGCAACTATGATGTTCGGACACACCATCAAACTATGGTGTTCCAGGCGGTATTAATTGTGAAACAATTTCCACAATGTCTTAATTGCGTGCCAAAGCTCGTAACTCAGATACTTATCTCTATGATCATATCATAGACATTTCATCCTCTTGTCACGATGATCTTCAACTTCACTCTAAAGTTACTTGAACCATTCAATAATTTAGACTTGTGTTTCATCAAGTAAATATACTCTACATCTACTCGAATCATCTGTGAAGTAAGAACATAACGATATTCACTGCATGCCTCAGCACTCATTGGACTGCACACATCAAAATGTGTTACTTCCAACAAGTTGCTATCTTGTTCCATTTTACTGAAAAACGAGGCTTTTTAGTCATCTTGCCCATGTGGTATGATTTGCATATCTCAAGTGATTCAAAATCAAGTGAGTCCAAACGATCCATCTGCATGGAGTTTCTTCATGCGTATACACCAATAGACGTGGTTCGCATGTCTCAAACTTTTCAAAAACGAGTGAGTCCAAAGATCCATCAACATGGAGCTTCTTCATGCGTTTATACCAATATGACTTACATGGCAGTGCCACAAGTAAGTGGTACTATCATTACTATCTTATATCTTTTGGCATGAAAATGTGTATCACTACGATCGAGATTCAATAAACCATTCGTTTCAGGTGCAAGACCATTGAAGGTATTATTCAAATAAATAGAGTAACCATTATTATCCTTAAATGAATAACCGTATTGCGATAGACATAATCCAATCATGTCTATGCTCAACGCAAACACCAAATGACAGTTATTCAGGTTTAATACTAATCTTGATGGTAAAGGGAGCGTGCTATGTTTGATCATCTCAAACGTGGAAACACTTCCAACACATATCGTCAGCTCACCTTTAGCTAGTCTTCGTTTATTCCGTAGCTCTTTTATTTTGAGTTACTAACACTTAGTAACCGAACCGGTATCTAATACCCTGGTGCTACTAGGAGTACTAGTAAAGTACACATTAACATAATGTATATCCAATGTACTTCTATCGACCTTGCCAGCCTTCTTATCTACCAAGTATCTAGGGTAATTCTGCTCCAGTGGTTGTTCCCCTTATTACAGAAGCACTTAGTCTCGGGTTTGGGTTCAACCTTGAGTTTCTTCACTAGAGCAGCAGCTGATTTGCCGTTTCATGAAGTATCCCTTCTTGCCCTTGCCCTTCTTGAAACTAGTGGTTTCACCAATCATCAACAATTGATGCTCCTTCTTGAATTCTACTTTTGTGGTGTCAAACATCGCGAATATCTCAAGGATCATCATATCTATCCCTGATAAGTTATAGTTCATCACAAAGCTCTAGCAGCGTGGTGGCATTGACTTTGGAGAAACATCACTATCTCATCTGGAAGATAGCTCCCACTCGATTCATTGTTGCACTCAGACAATCTGAGCACAAGCTCAACGATTGAGCTTTTCTCCCTTAGTTTGCAGGCTGAGAAAATCGTCGGAGGTCTTATACCTCTTGACGTGGGCACGAGCCTGAAATCCCAATTTCAGCCCTCGAAACATCTCATATGTTCCGCGATGTTTCAACAACGTCTTTGGTGCCTCAACTCTAAACCGTTTAACTGAACTATCACGTAGTTATCAAAACGTGTATGTCCGATGTTCGCAACATCCACAGACGACGTTTGGGGTTCTGCACATGGAGCGGTGCATTAAGGACATAAGCTTTCTACTGTCCGCATAATCGCTACTGTCAACTTTCAACTATATTTTCTCTAGGAACATATCTAAACAGTGGAACTAAAGCGCGAGCTTACGACATAATTTGCAAAGATCTTTTGACTATGTTCAGGATAATTAAGTTCATCTTATAAACTCCCACTCAGATAGACATCCCTCTAGTCATCTAAGTGATTACATGATCCGAGTCAACTAGGCCGTGTCCGATCATCACGTGAGACGGACTAGTCATCATCGGTGAACATCTTCATGTTGATCGTATCTACTATACGACTCATACTCGACCTTTTGGTCTCTGTGTTCCGAGGCTATGTCTGTACATGCTAGGCTCGTCAAGTTAACCCTAAGTGTTTTGCATGTGTAAAACTGTCTTACACCCGTTGTACGTGAACGTAAGGATCTATCACACCCGATCATCACGTGGTGCTTCGAAACGACGAACTTTAGCAACGGTGCACAGTTAGGGGAGAACACTTCTTGAAATTGTTGTAAGGGATCATCTTATTTACTACCGTCGCTCTAAGTAAACAAGATTCATAAATATAATAAACATCACATGCAATTATATAGTAGTGACATGATATGGCCAATATCATATAGCTCCATTGATCTCCATCTTCGGGGCTCCATGATCATCATCGTCACCGGCATGACACCATGATCTCCATCATCATGATCTCCATCATCGTGTCTTCATGAAGTTGTCTCGCCAACTATTACTTCTACTACTATGGCTACCGGTTAGCAATAAAGTAAAGTAATTACATGGCGTTGTTTAATGACGCGCAGGTCATACAATAAATTAAGACAACTCCTATGGCTCCTGCCGGTTGTCATACTCATCGACATGCAAGTCGTGATTCCTATTACAAGAACATGATCAATCTCATACGTCACATATCATTCATCACATTCTTCTTGGCCATATCACATCACATAGCATACCCTGCAAAAACAAGTTAGACGTCCTCTAATTGTTGTTTGCATGTTTTACGTGGCTGCTATGGGTTTCTAGCAAGAACGTTTCTTACCTACGCAAAACCACAACGTGATATGTCAATTGCTATTTACCCTTCATAAGGACCCTTTTCATCGAATCCGTTCCGACTAAAGTGGGAGAGGCTGGCACCCGCTAGCCACCTTATGCACCAAGTGCATGTCAATCAGTGGAACCTGTCTCACGTAAGTGTACGTGTAAGGTCGGTCCGGGACGCTTCATCCCACAATACCGTCGAAACAAGATTGGACTAGTAACGGTAAGCATATTGAACAAAATCAACGCCCACAACTATTTTGTGTTTTACTCGTGCAAAGAATCTACGCAATAGACCTAGCTCATGATGCCACTGTTGGGGAACGCAGCAGAAATTCACAATTTTCCTACGTGTCACCAAGATCTATCTATGGAGAAACCAGCAACGAGGGTAAGGAGAGTGCATCTACATACCCTTGTAGATCGCTAAGCGGAAGCGTTCAAGAGAACGGGGTTGAAGGAGTCGTACTCGTCGTGATCCAAATCACCGGAGATCCTAGTGCCGAACGGACGGCACCTCCGCGTTCAACACACGTACAGCCCGGTGACGTCTCCCATGCCTTGATACAGCGAGGAGAGAGGGAGAGGTTGAGGAAGACTCCATCCAGTAGCAGAACGACGGCGTGGTGGTGGTGGAGGAGCGTGGCAATCCTGCAGGGCTTCGCCAAGCACCGCGGGAGAGGAGGAGGACTTGGGAGAGGGGGAGGGCTGCGCCAGAACTTCGTGTGAAGCTCCCATGCGCCTCCCCACTATATATAGGGGTGGAGGGGCTGGTTTCTTGCCCTCCAAGTCCATTGGGGCGTTGGCAAAGGTGGGAGGAAAGAAATCTCATCATTTCCTTCCCCACCGATTGGTATCCCCTTTTTAGGGATCTCGATCTTATCCCTTCGGGATATGATCTTATTCCTTCTAAGGGGGGATCTTGGTGCGCCTTGACCAGGGGTGTGGGGCCTTGACCCCACTACCCACGTTCATGTGGGTCCCCCATGCAGGTGGGCCCCACTCCGGAACCTTCTAGAACCTTCCCGGTACAATACCGAAAAATCCCGAACATTTTCCGGTGGCCAAAATAGGACTTCCCATATATAAATCTTTACCTCCGGACCATTCCGGAACTCCTCGTGACGTTCGGGATCTCATCCGGGACTCCGAACAACATTCTGTAACCACATACAAACTTCCTTTATAACCCTAGCGTCATCGAACCTTAAGTGTGTAGACCCTACGGGTTCGGGAGACATGTAGACATGACCGAGACGTTCTCTGGTCAATAACCAACAGCGGGATCTGGATACCCATGTTGGCTCCCACATGTTCCACGATGATCTCATCGGATGAACCACGATGTCAAGGACTCAATCGATCCCGTATACAATTTCCTTTGTCTAACGGTATTGTACTTGCCCGAGATTCGATCGTCGGTATACCGATACCTTGTTCAATCTCGTTACCGGCAAGTCTCTTTACTCGTTCCGTAACACATCATCCCGTGATCAACCCCTTGTTCACATTGTGCACATTATGATGATGTCCTACCGAGTGGGCCCAGAGATACCTCTCCGTTTACACGGAGTGACAAATCCCAGTCTCGATCCGTGTCAACCCAACAGACACTTTCGGAGATACCTGTAGTGCACCTTTATAGTCACCCAGTTACGTTTTGACGTTTGATACACCCAAAGCACTCCTACGGTATCCGGGAGTTACACGATCTCATGGTCTAAGGAAGAGATACTTGACATTGGAAAAGCTCTAGCAAACGAACTACACGATCTTGTGCTATGCTTAGGATTGGGTCTTGTCCATCACATCATTCTCCTAATGATGTGATTCCGTTATCAACGACATCCAATGTCCATGGTCAGGAAACCGTAACCATCTATTGATCAATGAGCTAGTCAACTAGAGGCTTACTAGGGACATGGTGTTGTCTTTGTATCCACACATGTATCTAAGTTTCCTATCAATACAATTATAGCATGGATAATAAATGATTATCATGAACAAGGAAATATAATAATAACTAATTTATTATTGCCTCTAGGGCATATTTCCAACACTTTGGGTGTACCAAATGTCACAACATAATTGGTTGACTATAAAGGTGCACTACAGGTATCTCCAAAAGTGTCTGTTGGGTTGACACGGATCGAGACTGGGATTTGTCACTCCGTATGACGGAGAGGTATCTCTGGGCCCACTCGGTAATGCATCATCATAATGAGCTCTAAGTGACCAAGTGTTTGGTCACGGGATCATGCATTACGGTACGAGTAAAGTGACTTGCCGGTAACGAGACTGAACGAGGTATTGGGATACCGACGATCGAGTCTCAGGCAAGTAGCGTACCGACTGACAAAGGGAATTGTATACGGGGTTGATTGAATCCTCGACATCGTGGTTCATCCGATGAAATCATCGTGGAACATGTGGGAGCCAACATGGGTATCCAGATCCCGCTGTTGGTTATTGGCCAGAGAGCTATCTCGGTCATGTCTGCATGATTCCCGAACCCGTAGGGTCTACACACTTAAGGTTCGGTGACGCTAGGGTTATTAGGAAGACTTGTATGTGATTACTGAATGTTGTGCGGAGTCCCGGATGAGATCCCGTACGTCACGAGGAGTTCCGGAATAGTCCGGAGGTGAAGATTTATATATAGGAAGTGCTGTTTCGGCCATCGGGAAAGTTTCGGGGTCACCCGGTATTGTACCGGGACCACCGGAGGGGTCCCGGGGGTCCACCGGGGGGGCCACCTATCCCGAAGGGCCCCGTGGGCTGAAGTGGGAGGGGAACCAGCCCCTAGTGGGCTGGTGCGCCCCCCCCCTTGGGCCCCCCCTGCGCCTAGGGTTGGAAACCCTAGGGTGGGGGGCGCACCACTTGCCTTGGGGGGCACTCCACCCCCCCTGGCCGCCGCCCCTTGGGAGATTCCCATCTCCAGGGCCGGCGCCCCCCCTGGGGGCCTATATAAAGGAGGGGGAGGGAGGGCAGCCGCACCCTGAGTCTTGGCGCCTCCCTCTCCCTGCTACACCTCTTCCTCCTCCCGCAGTTGCTTGGCGAAGCCCTGCCGGAGTACTGCATCTCCACCACCACCACGCCGTCGTGCTGCTGCTGGAGCCTTCTTCCTCAACCTCTCCTTCCCCCTTGCTGGATCAAGAAGGAGGAGACGTCATCCGCTCCGTACGTGTGTTGAACGCGGAGGTGCTGTCCGTTCAGCACTTGGTCATCGGTGATTTGGATCACGGCGAGTACGACTCCATCATCCCCGTTCTCTTGAACGCTTCCGCTCGCGATATATAAGGGTATGTAGATGCACTCCTATCACTCGTTGCTTAGATGAACTCATAGATGAATCTTGGTGAAACCGTAGGAAAAATTTTAATTTTCTGTAATGTTCCCCAATAGTGGCATCATGAGCTAGGTCTATGCGTAGTTCTCTATTACACGAGTAGAACACAAATTTGTTGTGGGCGTAGATGTTGTCAACTTTCTTGCCGCTACTAGTCTTATTTTGCTTCAGCGGTATTGTGGGATGAAGCGGCCCGGACCGACCTTACACGTACGCTTACGTGAGACAGGTTCCACCGACTGACATGCACTAGTTGCATAAGGTGGCTAGCGGGTGTCTGTCTCTCCCACTTTAGTTGGAGTGGATTCGACGAAAAGGGTCCTTATGAAGGGTAAATAGAAGTTGACAAATCACGTTGTGGCATTTTCGTAGGTAAGAAAACGTTCTTGCTAGAACCCTATTGCAGCCACGTAAAAGATGCAACAACAATTAGAGGACGTCTAACTTGTTTTTGCAGCAATTGCCTTGTGATGTGATATGGCCAAAAGTTGTGATGAATGATGAATGATATATTGTGATGTATGAGATCATGTTCTTGTAATAGGAATCACTACTTGCATGTCGATGAGTATGACAACCGGCAGGAGCCATAGGAGTTGTCTTTATTTTTGTATGACCTGCGAGTCATTGAAGAACGCCATGTAAATTACTTTACTTTATTGCTAAACGTGTTAGCCATAGAAGTAGAAGTAGTCATTAGCGTGACAACTTCATGAAGACACGATGATGGAGATCATGATGATGGAGATCATGGTGTCATGCCGGTGACGAAGATGATCATGGAGTCCCGAAGATGGAGATCAAAGGAGCTATATGATATTGGCCATATCATGTCACTACTATATAATTGCATGTGATGTTTATTATGTTTATGCATCTTGTTTACTTAGAATGACGGTAGTAAATAAGATGATCCCTTATAACAATTTCAAGAAAGTGTTCTCCCCTAACTGTGCGCCGTTGCTAAAGTTCGTCTTTTCGAAGCACCACGTGATGATCGGGTGTGATAGATTCTTACGTTCACATACAACGGGTGTAAGACATTTTTACACATGCAAAAACACTTAGGGTTAACTTGACGAGCCTAGCATGTACAGACATGGCCTCGAAACACAGAGACCGAAGGGTCGAACATGAGTCGTATGGAAGATACGATCAACATGGAGATGTTCATCGATGATGACTAGTCCGTCTCACGTGATGATTGGACACGGCCTAGTCGACTCGGATCGTGTAACACTTAGATGACTAGAGGGATGTCTAATCTGAGTGGGAGTTCATTGAAATAATTTGATTAGATGAACTTAATTATCATGAACTTAGTCTAAAACCTTTGCAAATATGTCTTGTAGATCAAATGGCCAACGCTCATGTCAACATGAACTTCAACGCGTTCCTAGAGAAAACCAAGCTGAAAGATGATGGCAACAATTATACGGACTGGGTCCGGAACCTGAGGATCATCCTCATAGCTGCCAAGAAAGCATATGTCCTAGATGGACCGCTAGGTGAAGCACCCATCCCAGAGAACCAAGACGTTATGAACGCTTGGCAGTCACGTGCTGATGATTACTCCCTCGTTCAGTGCGGCATGCTTTACAGCCTAGAACCGGGGCTCCAAAAGCGTTTTGAGCAACATGGATCATATGAGAGGTTCAAGGAGCTGAAAATGGTTTTCCAAGCTCATGCCCGGGTCGAGAGATATGAAGTCTCCGACAAATTCTATAGTTGTAAGATGGAGGAAAATAGTTCTGTCAGTGAGCACATACTCAAAATGTCTGGGTTGCACAACCGCCTGTCCCAGTTGGACATTAACCTCCCGGACGAGGCGGTCATTTACAGAATCCTTCAGTCGCTCCCACCAAGCTACAAGAGCTTTGTGATGAACTACAATATGCAGGGGATGGTGAAAACTATTCCTGAAGTATTTTCAATGCTGAAGTCGGCAGAGGTAGAAATCAGGAAAGAACATCAAGTGTTGATGGTCAATAAAACCACCAAGTTCAAGAAGGGCAAGGGTAAGAAGAACTTCAAGAAGGACGACAAGGATGTTGCCGCTCCCGGTAAACCAGTTGCCGGGAAGAAGTCAAAGAATGGACCCAAGCCTGAGACTGGGTGCTTTTATTGCAAGGGGAAGGGTCACTGGAAGCGGAACTGCCCCAAATACTTAGCGGACAAGAAGGCCGGCAACATTAAAGGTATATTTGATATACATGTAATTGATGTGTACCGTACCAGTACTCGTAGTAACTCCTGGGTATTTGATACCGGTGCCGTTGCTCATATTTGTAACTCATAGAAGGAGCTGCGGAATAAGCAGAGACTGGCGAAGGACAAGGTGACGATGCGCGTCGGGAATGGTTCCAAGGTCGATGTGATCGCTGTCGGCACGCTACCTCTGCATTTACCTACGGGATTAGTTTTAAACTTTAATAATTGTTATTTAGTGCCAAGTTTGAGCATGAACATTGTATCTGGATCTCGTTTGATACGAGATGGCTACTCATTTAAATCCGAGAATAATGGTTGTTCTATTTATATGAGAGATATGTTTTATGGTCATGCCCCGATGGTCAATGGTTTATTCTTAATGAATCTCGAACGTGATGTTACACATATTCATAGTGTGAATACCAAAAGATGTAAAGTTGATAATGATAGTCCCACATACTTGTGGCACTGCCGCCTTGGTCACATTGGTGTCAAGCGCATGAAGAAGCTCCATGCTGATGGACTTTTAGAGTCTCTCGATTATGAATCATTTGACACATGCGAACTATGCCTCATGGGCAAAATTACCAAGACTCCGTTCTCCGGAACAATGGAGCGAGCAACCAACTTGTTGGAAATCATACATACTGATGTGTGCGGTCCAATGAGCGTTGAGGCTCGCGGAGGATATCGTTATGTTCTCACTCTCACTGATGCCTTGAGTAGATATGGGTATGTCTACTTAATGAAACACAAGTCTGAGACCTTCGAAAAGTTCAAGGAATTTCAGAATGAGGTAGAGAATCAACGTGACCGAAAGATAAAGTTCCTACGATCAGATCATGGAGGAGAATATTTAAGTCACGAATTTGGTATGCACTTAAGGAAATGTGGAATTGTTTCACAACTCACGCCGCCTGGAACACCTCAGCGTAACGGTGTGTCCGAACGTCGTAATCGCACTCTATTGGATATGGTGCGATCAGTGATGTCTCTTACCGATTTACCGCTATCATTTTGGGGATACGCTCTAGAGACAGCTACATTCACTTTAAATAGGGCGCCGTCTAAATCCGTTGAGACGACACCGTATGAATTATGGTTTGGGAAGAAACCTAAGTTGTCGTTTCTAAAAGTTTGGGGATGCGATGCTTATGTCAAGAAACTTCAACCTGAAAAGCTCGAACCCAAGTCGGAAAAATGCGTCTTCATAGGATGCCCTAAGGAAACCATTGGGTATACCTTCAACTTAAGATCCGAGGGCAAGATCTTTGTTGCCAAGAATGGATCCTTTCTTGAAAAAGAGTTTCTCTCGAAAGAAGTAAGTGGGAGGAAAGTAGAACTCGATGAAGTACTACCTCTTGAACCGGAAAGTAGTGCTGCTCAGGAAAATGTTCCTGTAGTGCCTACACCAACTGGAGAGGAAAATAATGATGATGATCAAGGTACTTCAGATCAAGTTGCTACTGAACTTCATAGGTCCACAAGGACACGTTCCGCACCAGAGTGGTACGGCAACCCTGTCTTGGAAATCATGTTGTTAGACAACGGTGAACCTTCAAACTATGAAGAAGCGATGGCGGGCCCAGATTCCAACAAATGGCTTGAAGCCATGCGATCCGATATAGAATCCATGTATGAAAACAAAGTATGGACTTTGATAGACTTGCCCGATGATCGGCGAGCGATAGAAAACAAATGGATCTTTAAGAAGAAGACGGACGCGGATGGTAATGTTACCATCTATAAGGCTCGACTTGTCGCTAAGGGTTATCGACAAGTTCAAGGGGTTGACTACGATGAGACATTCTCTCCCGTAGCGAAGCTGAAGTCCGTCCGAATCATGTTAGCAATTGACGCATACTATGATTATGAGATATGGCAAATGGACGTCAAAACGTCATTCCTTAACGGACATCTTAAGGAAGAACTGTATATGATGCAGCCGGAAGGTTTTGTCGATCCTAAGAATGCTAACAAAGTATGCAAGCTCCAGCGATCCATTTATGGGCTGGTGCAAGCATCTCGGAGTTGGAACATTCGCTTTGATGAGATGATCAAAGCGTTTGGGTTTATGCAGACTTATGGAGAAGCCTGCGTTGACAATAAAGTGAGTGGGAGCTCTGTAGCATTTCTCATATTATATGTAGATGACATACTCTTGATGGGAAATGATATAGAACTTTTGGACAGCATGAAGGCCTACTTGAATAAGTGTTTTTCAATGAAGGACCTTGGAGAAGCTGCTTACATATTAGGCATCAAGATCTATAGGGATAGATCGAGACGCCTCATAGGTCTTTCACAAAGCACATACCTTGATAAGATTTTGAAGAAGTTCAAAATGGATCAGTCCAAGAAAGGGTTCTTGCCTGTATTGCAAGGTGTGAGATTGAGCTCGGCTCAATGCCCGACCACGGTAAAAGATAAAGAAGAGATGAGTGTCATCCCCTATGCTTCAGCCATAGGATCTATTATGTATGCCATGCTGTGTACCAGACCTGATGTAAACCTTGCCGTAAGTTTGGTAGGAAGGTACCAAAGTAATCCCGGCAAGGAACACTGGACAGCGGTCAAGAATATCTTGAAGTACCTGAAAAGGACAAAGGACATGTTTCTCATTTATGGAGGTGACGAAGAGCTCGTCGTAAATGGTTACGTCGATGCTAGCTTCGACACAGATCTGGATGACTCTAAGTCACAAACCGGATACGTGTATATGTTGAATGGTGGAGCAGTAAGCTGGTGCAGCTGCAAGCAGAGCCTCGTGGCGGGATCTACATGTGAAGCGGAGTACATGGTAGCCTCGGAGGTAGCGCATGAAGCAATTTGGGTGAAGGAGTTCATCACCGACCTAGGAGTCATACCCAATGCGTCGGGGCCGATCAAACTCTTCTGTGACAACACTGGAGCTATTGCCCTTGCCAAGGAGCCCAGGTTTCACAAGAAGACCAGGCACATCAAGCATCGTTTCAACTCCATCCGTGAAAATGTTCAAGATGGAGACATCGATATTTGCAAAGTACATACGGATCTGAATGTCGCAGATCCATTGACTAAACCTCTTTCGCGAGCAAAACATGATCAACACCAGAACTCTATGGGTGTTCGATTCAGCACAATGTAACTAGATTATTGACTCTAGTGCAAGTGGGAGACTGTTGGAAATATGCCCTAGAGGCAATAATAAAAGGATTATTATTATATTTCCTTGTTCATGATAATTGTCTTTATTCATGCTATAACTGTATTATCCGGAAATCGTAATACACGTGTGAATACATAAGACCATAATATGTCCCTAGTAAGCCTCTAGTTGACTAGCTCGTCGATCAACAGATAGTCATGGTTTCCTGACTATGGACATTAGATGTCGTTGATAACGCGATCACATCATTAGGAGAATGATGTGATGGACAAGACCCAATCCTAAGCATATCACAAGATTGTGTAGTTCGTTTGCTAGAGCTTTTCCAATGTCAAGTATCTTTTTCTTAGACCATGAGATCGTGTAACTCCCGGATACCGTAGGAGTGCTTTGGGTGTACGAAACGTCACAACGTAACTGGGTGACTATAAAGGTGCACTACAGGTATCTTCGAAAGTGTCTATTGGGTTGACACGGATCGAGACTAGGATTTGTCACTCCGTATGACGGAGAGGTATCTCTGGGCCCACTCGGTAATGCATCATCATAATGAGCTCTAAGTGACCAAGTGTTTGGTCACGGGATCATGCATTACGGTACGAGTAAAGTGACTTGCCGGTAACGAGACTGAACGAGGTATTGGGATACCGACGATCGAGTCTCGGGCAAGTAACGTACCGACTGACAAAGGGAATTGTATACGGGGTTGATTGAATCCTCGACATCATGGTTCATCCGATGAAATCATCGTGGAACATGTGGGAGCAACCATGGGTATCCAGATCCCGCTGTTGGTTATTGGTCGGAGAGCTGTCTCGGTCATGTTTGCATGATTCCCGAACCCGTAGGGTCTACACACTTAAGGTTCGGTGACGCTAGGGTTATTAGGAAGACTTGTATGTGATTACCGAATGTTGTTCAGAGTCCCGGATAAGATCCTGGACATCACGAGGAGTTCCGGAATAGTCCGGAGGTGAAGATTTATATATAGGAAGTGCTGTTTCGGCCATCGGGAAAGTTTCGGGGTCACCCGGTATTGTACCGGGACCACCGGAAGGGTCCCGGGGGTCCACCGGGTGGGGCCACCTATCCCGGAGGGCCCCGTGAGCTGAAGTGGGAGGGGAACCAGCCCCTTGGGGGCTGGTGCGCCCCCCCCCCTTGGGCCCGCCCTGCGCCTAGGGTTGGAAACCCTAGGGTGGGGGGCGCACCACTTGCCTTGGGGGGCACTCCACCCCCCCTGGCCGCCGCCCCTTGGGAGATTCCCATCTCCAGGGCCGGCGCCCCCCTGGGGGCCTATATAAAGGTGGAGGGAGGGAGGGCAGCCGCACCCTGAGTCTTGGCGCCTCCCTCTCCCTGCTACACCTCTTCATCCTCCCGCAGTTGCTTGGCGAAGCCCTGCCGGAGTACTGCATCTCCACCACCACCACGCCGTCGTGCTGCTGCTGGAGCCTTCTTCTTCAACCTCTCCTCCCCCCTTGCTGGATCAAGAAGGAGGAGACGTCATCCGCTCCGTACGTGTGTTGAACGCGGAGGTGCTGTCCATTCAGCACTTGGTCATCGGTGATTTGGATCACGGCGAGTACGACTCCATCATCCCCGTTCTCTTGAACGCTTCTGCTCGCGATCTACAAGGGTATGTAGATGCACTCCTATCACTCGTTGCTTAGATGAACTCATAGTTGGATCTTGGTGAAACCGTAGGAAAATTTTTAATTTTCTGCAACGTTCCCCAACACATGTAACGGGCGGTGATGTCGGTCAGTGCGCCGCTTCACTGCCGGCTCCAGAAAGGTTGCGTCCGCTTTGGGCAGGCATGAATGCGGCGCTGACTGCTATGGGCGAGAAAGCGCGCGGCGAGGAAAAGTGTTTTGGGTGGGCCAATTTGTCAGAGGCGTGGATGGCAGCGATCTGGACTCCCTCAAACCCATATCCCCCTTGGGTTTGCGGAAAAAATGACGTCCGCACGGCCAACGGACTGATATATGACCCCGTGGATGGCAAAACATGTTTCGACCACACAGTCCGGGCGTGTGCGGTCTGAGGGTCTGCGTTGGAGATGTCCTAATGTTGCATATTTGCAAGTATGTTTGTCGTCATTTTTATGATCTCCGTTGCTTTTTACTGTGATTTTCTTTTTTTGTAGGAGATTTTTACTGTGATAAGTAGAGCCTACTTCTAGCAGTAGGCACCAAGGAACAAAGCTAGGAGGTAAATATGTGATGTTCATTGAGACGTAGCCAAAGAGCCGCAAGCATATCATACTTTGACACATGTATTCACAAACACAATGAATCGTTGACAGATGTTGCTATCCATCGGGTTGAGTGGAGCTGAATCACCGTCTAGTTCATTTCACTAGAGTAGCAAAATCTCTAATATTTTGATTTCCCTTTCAAGATAAAATGATCTATTCTTGTATCTGAAAAGGTTGTCATTATTTGTGTCATGATTTTCAATGTTGGCGCAAAACTTAACAGCTAATTATTGTTAATATATCATTTAAAATATTTTTGACTTTCCTAAATCTTCTCGCGCCAACAATCTTATGGTGTCTATGTTTTCATTAGGATGTTCTTGAAACTATCATCATTTTCTCTTTGTTCGTTGTTAGCTATAGTCACAGGCAATTAGTGCGTAAAGTGTCAACGTACTTTCACAACAGTGAGAACGGTTAACCACCTAAGGTTAGTACTGTGTCTATGATCAACATTTTTAAACATGACAATTAGTTTTTAATCTACTAATTCTTTTTGCTCAACTCATCACGCTAAAATAATCTACATTTTTTTGCATGGAAAAATAATGTACTATCTATGCTAAAAAAACAATTTATACTTTTGAAACGAATGCACACGTTGTGTTCTTACAATAAAGCAGTTACCATATTGTCGTATATTTTTTTGCAGTTTGTCGTACTTTTTTTCGGTGACATACTTGGTGGCAAATAGCATGAAAACTCTCAAGGCCCCTAGATGCGGTGTTGTGCAAGATCGGTATTGCACCATTGTTAAATCATTGTATATTGGTTTCCTCGTCCACATATAAACATGTATTCTTTGCCCAGCGACCATGTGAAAAGGAAATTAGTTTCGAATAAGAATGGAGGCTCTATGCTGAAACATCGTCAATTCCCTCAAAAACTGATCAGAATCCTATATATGTACATCTTCTGGAACTCGAAATATATATAAGAAAAAGCTTAAGCAATCCTGTATATATACATCTTTTGGCAGTCGAAATATATATTTTAAAAAAAAGCTTAGGCATTCGATGACGGAGTGCTATTTAGCAGGTCAAGCAGTTTTGTGCGATCAGAGTTGATGAGGCCCGAGAGCAGCTTGGCTGCCTAATCCTATTCTATCGGGCTCATCATACCCTGAGAAGGGCCCGCAAGCTTGCAGATACGCCAATTATCCATGATGCTTTTTCATAGTTTACCAGGCGTGCTGCCTGGTGAACACCTAGTCACGAGCCGTCCATATAAACTGCTTCCGTCAGCTCTCCCTAAGCGATGTGGCACTAAACCACTTTTTTCCTTTTTGAGCGGTGGCACTAACAAAGTACTAAAACGGTTACGTTTTTTTGTTTCCGACAACAACTCGTCGACCAAAAGTGTGCACCTCTTCTCTAGCGCAAACGAAAAGCCCAACACTGGGACGTCTGAATTGGGCTCGATGGGAGGCAAACCCTATTTTTTTGGTCTGAGCTGGACTCGGCCCATTTCGCTCGCGTATTCATCAAAGCGCATCACTTCAAAAAAAAAAAAATTAAAGCGCAAAAATTCCGCAAAAGGAGCGAATCGAACCAAGCATTTCTTGGTTCACAGCGCTCTTTGGAAACCACACCGCCATAGGAACTTGTTGCGCTAAACTCAATCACCTATCTTCTTTTCTTTCGTTTTTTCGGTTTTTTGTTTTTCATTTATTTCTGTTTCATTTTTTGTTTTTTTCCTTCTTCCTCGTTCCATGATTTTTTTCAAATACATCCACGTTTTTATAAATTGACGAATTTTTTTCTAAATCAATGAACTTTTTCACATTTGATAAAAAAATCAATTCGTTGAGCTTTTTCTCAAGATTGATGAGTTTTCCATTTAAATTTGTGAACTTTTTTCCAAATCAATGAACTATTTTTTCAAACTCAATGAACTTTAATTCAAAAACGATGAATGTTTTTCAAAACAATGAACATTTTTTTTGAAACGATGAACTCTTTTTTCAAAATGATGAACTTTTTAAACTTTTTCATAAAAAACTTTCCAAAATCGGTAAACTTTTCTTCAAAAATGATGAACTATTTCTCAAAATTGATGCACTTTTTTTAGGTTTGTGAATTTTTGTCTCAAAATTGATGAACATTTTAAATTCACGATTTATAAAAGTAAATAAAAAATGGTAAATAAATAGCGCGGCTATACTACTTCATGCATAGTTAGCGCAATTATTAAAATCAAAAGTGTCCAATCACTGTGGTTGTCAGCTAAGCTCGAAGAAGCCTTGCCTTCGCGAGCGATGAGAGTTCAATTCATGAAGCAGCAACGTTTTTGCGTTTTTCTGGCCATTTCTGTTCGCTGCCTTTCCCATCGCGGGCTAGCCCAACAAGGCGCTGCAGCGGGCGCCGTACAGGAGCTCCCCGATGGGAGCTCCTATTTCGTGTGCGGGCTTTTGGCCGGCCCTGTTTTCTTTTTGTTAATTTTTTCTATTTTCTGCTTTCATTCTATATAATTTTTTTGGGTTTAAAAACAGTTCAGCATTTCAAATATGGTTGGGATTTCAAAAATAAATAAGTAATGTGAATGAGTTTGAAAAATTGTTCTTGAATTCAAAAACTATATATATTTCAAAAAAGTTCATATAATTTACAAAAAATATCATTAATTTAAATTAATTGCAAATTCAATATATGTTAACAATTTTAGAAATTGTTCACAAATTTGTTTAAAATGTCCTTGAATTTGAAATATGTTCACGAGTACATAAAAATGTTCATGAATTTGAAAAGTTCATTATTTTGAAAAATGTTCACAAAATTTTGGAAAATTTGTTTGATAAATGAAAACTAAAAAAGGAAAAAGAAAGGACAGAAGGAAAATGAAAAAAGTGAAAAGAAAAACACACAAAAAACACAGTCTGGCTCAAATAGCACAAAAATAACCGGGGAGAAGCTAGTTGGGCTGGCTCAAAAATGTACGCCCGGGGAGCTAGGGGTGCGCGCGTGGTCGCTAACGTGACCCGCGCGCCAAATCATTGGTCCAGGCATGAAACGAAGCAGTAAACGGAGCAGGGACCTCTCAAAACAAAAAATATTGATAAGATACAATTGTTCATGCCAGTTCTGCAATAAAGCGAGGGACTGGTTAACGTGCAACTCGATTTTATTCACGAGAAATCTTAAAAATATTGATAAGCCAACACGCGGTGCTATCCTCACGACGACCATAATCCACTAAGGAACGTGTAACTTGATTTTGTTCACGAGAAATCTTCAAAGAATTAAATACTCTATTGTCCAACAAGCCCTTCATCTCAGCAATAACTATATGATACCCCGTGCGTTGCGGCAGAAAATATTGTCTAAAGTTGGTGTTTCACTCATCAACCGACTCTCCTAAAAGGATCGATAAAACGAAGAATAAACGATTCTTATTTGAGCATACTTTAGGATGATACATAGGCAACTAAGATCAAACCTCCAACTTATATCATTGAAAGCTTGGACGGGGGAGGCTAGTATAGGATCTCACATTAGGTGAGATCAATGAGATAAATTACAAAAATTTATAGTTAGACATTTCAAAAAAAAAATCTGAAATTATTTGACAACATATCTATGGGGTGTGTCTATAAGCCTAAAAAAACTGCTCAAAAATCGATGTACAGTTAGAGAATTAAAAAAGACAAATTTGAATATGAACAGTGGCAGCTTTGGGCGAACAGTATTCTGACATTATTCACATCCGATTTCTCTTTTTTGTTTTTATTAGTGTAGGTCAAATTAGGAGCTAAAACCTTTTTAGATTGTACATCAAACATTGATGTGTGTCTACAATTCATAAGCCCGGATGTCGCAAACGCGTACCGCAGCTGTCGCGGCCTCTTCCATGTGTGGGGTCGCTTCAATGACCTCATCCATGTGTGCAGCCATGACAATTGCGCCCTCTTCCTCGCGTTCGTTTACCAGAGAGCAGTACCATCGTAGTGAAAAGCTTGTCATTATGTATGGTCCACTGTTCATTCGAGATAGGGAGAGGATCACCAATCTGAACTACATCTACTACAACAACGACGTATAGGGTGTGAACATGCTTCGAATGTGAAGAGCATCATTTTTCATGCTTGTGAATACCTTTAGGAGCAGGGGCCACTTGAAGATAGCATCCACACCACTGTGGAAGAGCAAGTTGCCATGTTCATTCATGTCATTAGTCAGAATCGGAGTTTCATGATTATTCACAACACATACAAGAGATCTAGTGAAACATTTTCTCGGCATTTCAAGCAAGTCTTGTATGATATTAGGGAGCTCAGAGAGGAGATGATCAAGGCACCAAGCGGGCAAACTTCGCACAAGATTCACACTAGCTCAAGATGGTATCCGTATTTCAAGGTGAGCATTACTCGTATTTCATGTAATAACATGCTTGCAATGTTGTCATCAACCATAAGAATACGTTTTCATGCCATCATAGGATTGTATTGGCACCATAGATGGTACTCACATCACTGATAAAGTGCCAAGGACACAAGTTGCAGCATACATGGGTAGAAAGCACTACACGAGCCAGAATGTGCCTGTTGCTCTTTACTTCGATCTGAAGTTCACATATGTGTTGACTGGCTGGGAAGGATGAGCCCATGATGCTAACATTCTTGCTGACAGCATGGCAATGCCTGATGGCATCAATAGCCCCGATTGCAAGTTATACCTAGGAGATGCTGACTATGCATGTCGGCCTGGTGTTCTTCCACCCTTCATGAAAACCAGGTACCATTTGAAAGAGTTCTCTTCTAGGAACTATCCTAGGACCGCGCAAGAATTGTTCAATCTCAGACATTCCGGCCTTAGAGTCATGGTTGGGAGGGCATTTGGAGCTCTGAAGAATTGATTTAAGATCCTAGATCAGAAGCCATTCCACCCTTACCCCACTAAAGTTAGGCTTGTTCTAGCATGTTGCATTCTGCATAAGTGGATCCTTCAATGGGGTTATGATGAGTTGGTGCCAGAGGTGGAAGATTGACGGCCAATGTTGATGACTCCAGTCATGGTGTGGAGGCACATGACAATGAAGCTTGGAAGAGAAAAGGGTTGGAATGTATTGGTGCAATATGAGCAAACAAAGGAACCACAAGGATCTAACCAACAACAACATTGAACTACCATTTGATTGCAAGCATGTTTAATTTGTACTACATATGTGGTGCGATGTTCTATAGTGCAGTGCGTAGTGTGTGGTAAGGTCACCAAATAGTGCAATGTGTAGTGAGAAGAGGTGAGCACATCACAGCCGTGCACAACCAAGCATCACGTTTTGCATGCTCACAACCTTAGACCCGAATTGCATGGTAACCAAACGACAGGCAAGAAAGTGTTCACTGGTGCAATGCATGGTACCAAACGATATGTGGACCATGGTTTTTCCCCTACATTAGCCCAGTCTGTCCCAAGTTAGCCACTGACGCAAAATAATCAAAAATCCATGTGAGTAATAAAACACATCTGTGGTGATGCTGTTTCTGACGGCATATGCATAAAATACCAGATGAAGCATCTCCGTCGTAACCGTCCTGCTTCGGCTCATGATAACACTAAGAGATGTGCATGTAGCCGCCTCTAGCTCTTAAGACAATACATTCAACATGTGGTAAGCAACTTGAGGTTGTGGAAGCACTCAAAATTCGAGCTAACCAGAGTCCAGTATTACGGGATCTCGGTCGTGAATCAATCGAATCGACGAACAACTGAGTTCACCAACCTTCTTGTGGGATTGTACAGAACAACTCAAAAGAATCTAGCCACACATACCTAAACAACGAAATCCGGCCAAATTGTCCCAAATTTGGCACCAAATGTAAAAAATCGTTGCTATGGAGATAACCCGACATGAGGTAAGGATATAAAGTTGGTTGAGGAAAGGATATAAAGATAGAGGTTCAATTCAATTTGTGTTCGGTGTTTCCCTTCATAGACGGTAATGCTCTTTTTTAGCCCCCATGCTATATCGTAACTCCACTATTGCTGACCCATAACACATATCCACCCAAAAGCCCATTGATAACCCACAAGTATACGGGACAGTTGTAGCCTCTTTCGATAAGTAAGAGTGTCGAACCCAACGAGGAGCTAAAGGTAGAACAAATACTCTCTCAAGTCCTATTGGCCACAGATACGACTCTACGCACGCTTGACATTCGCTTTACCTAGAACAAGTATGAAACTAGAAGTACTTTGTAGGTGTTATTGGATAACTTTGCAAGATAATAAAGAACACGTAAATAAAAAGTAGGGGCTGTTTAGATAAAGATGCAATAAATTAAATAAAGTGAGTGTGGAAAAGTGGTGGTAGGAGTTGTGAAAGTGTCCCTAGGCAATTGACTACTTTACTAGACCGATAGCAAGTTTTATGTGGGAGAGGCTACTGCTAGCATGTCATCCCTGACTTGGAATTCTATGCACTTATGATTGGAACTATTAGCAATAAGGATGGCAATGGGTAGGGTATGGGCAGGGTAGAGCAATACCATACCCATACCCGTCTAGTCAGTGGGTACAAAATTCTACCCATACCCGTACCCACTGGTATAAAACTTTACCCATACCCATACCCGACGGGTACACATACCCATTGGGTACCCAACGAATAGAACAAATAGTACACAAGTTGTTCATAATTTTACACTCATTCATAGGAAATTTGGCAAAAAAATCAAATATCTTAGCTCAATAACAAGTAGATGGGTACAAGACTACTATCAAAATTTAGAAATCACAACATACTCATAAGTCAATAGGAGTAGACGAGTCACATGACAAATTAATGATTAATTGACAACAACTTAACATTATTTTTACAAGCAGGCAGGATATGGGTATACCCGCGGGTACAAGGCTATACCTGTACCCTACCCATGATTTAACGGGTAGGGTATGGGTACTACCCATGGATATAAAAGTGTGCCCATACCCTACCCATGCGGGTATGGTACCCGCGGGTACCCGTACCCATGGGTAAAATTGCCATCCTTAATTAGCAAGCATCCGCAACTACTAACGTTCATTAAGGTAAAACCCAACCATAGCATTAAGATATATTGGTCCCCCTTCAATCCCGTATGCATCAATTTCTATGCTAGGTTGAAGCTTCTGTCACTCTAGCCCTCCAATACATAGTCCTATCAACATACAACTAACCCTATGGTGTGATCCACGCGCGCGCTCATATGATGGGCACCAAAGGACAACAACATAACCACAAGCAAATTAAATCAATCATAGCAATTCATCAACCACCAATAGGACAACGAAAATCTACTCAAACATCATAGGATGGCAACACATCATTGGATAATAATATGAAGCATAAAACACCATATTCAAGTAGAGGGTACAGCGGGTTGCGGGAGAGTGGACCACTGGATATAGATGGGGGAAGGTGATGGAGATGTTGGTGAAGATGACGGTGGTGTTGGTGAAGATCGTGGTGATGATGATGGCCCCCGGCAGCGCTCCGGCGCCACTGGAAGCAAGGGGGAGAGAGCCCACCTTCTTCTCCTTCTTCCTTGACCTTCTCCCTAGATAGGAGAAGGGTTTCCCCTTTGGTCCTTGGCTCCAATGGCGTGGGAGGGGCGAGAGCCCCTCCGAGATTGGATCTATCTCTCTGTTTCTGCGTTCTTAGATTCTACCCCTTCACCATTTCTTAAATACCCGGAGATCCGTAACTCCGATTGGCGTGAATCTTTCGCCCAGATCTTTCTCATAAAATTAGCTTTCTTGCACCAAAAGAAGAGCGTCAACCGCCTTACGGGGGGCCCGGGAGAGTCCAGGGCGCGCCTGCCTCCCTGGGGCGCGCCCCCCAATCTCCTGCCCCCCTCGGGCACCGTCTCGCGTTGATTTTACTTCCAAAAAATCACAAATATTCCAAAAAAATCTCCGTCCGTTTTTATCCCGTTTGGACTCCCTTTGATATTGGGTTTCTGCAAAACAAAAAACATGCAAGAGACAGGAACTTGCACTGGGCACTGGATCAATATGTTAGTCCCAAAAATAGTATAAAAAGTTGCCAAAAGTATATAAAAGTTGAATAATATTGGCATGGAACAATCAAAAATTATAGATACGACGGAGACGTATCAGCATCCCCACGCTTAATTCCTGCTCGTCCTCGAGTAGGTAAATGATAAAAGAGATAATTTTTGATGTAGAATGCTACCTAGCATAATCTTGATCATATGTCTAATCATGGCATGAATATTAAGACACGAGTGATTCAAGGCAATAGTCTATCATTTGACATAAAAACAATAATACTTCAAGCATACCAACCAAGCAATTATGTCTTATCAAAATAACATAGCCAAAGAAAGCTCATCCCTACAAAATAGTCTGGCTATGCTCCATCTTACTCACACAAAATACTCCCAGCATGCACAACCCCGATGACGAACCGAGCAATTGGTTCATACTTTTTAACGCGCTTCAGCCTTTTCAACTCTTACGCAATACATGAGCGCAAGCCATGGACATAGCACTATGGTGGTATAGGTGGTGGTTGTGAAGACAAAAAGGGAGAAGATAGTCTCACATCAACTAAGCGTATCAACGGGCTATGGAGATGCCCATCAATAGATATCAATGTGAGTGAGTAGGGATTGCCATGCAACGGATGCACTAAGAGCTATAAGTGTATGAAAGCTCAAACTGGAAACTAAGTGGGTGTGCATCCAACTTGCTTTCTCATGAAGACCTCGGGCATTTGAGTAAGCCCATCATCGGTGTCGGTGTACTAAAGTAGGGGTACCTTAGTATCCCGAACTTGTGCACGGGCAGTCGCAGCGACCCGCGGCAGGGCTTGCCGGGCGTCCGCCAAGATCCTCCGCCACTACTTTGACGCCATTCAAGAACAAAGTACTCAAACCAAGGCCCCGGCAAGAGGAGCTTGCCGGGAAGGCCAGCCAAGGCCTCGGCAAGAGAAGCTGGCCGGGAAGAAGAAGGCCCCGGCAAGAGGAGCTTGCCGGGAAGGCCACCCAAGGCATTCCAAGAAAACTTGCCGCGACGCACCGCGCGCCCCGGCAAGGCCCGGTGAGCGACAAGCTCCCAAACACGACAAGACGACGACCGCGGCAAGGAGCTTGCCGCGGGAAACCCCCACTTCGCGCCCGCACTCCAGCACACCTGCCAACGTGTCGCTCTGGGACCTTCCCAAGCACACGTGGCAGGAGGCTGTGCAGCTAGGGGTGCGAGGTGGCGAGCAAGCGCTGGCAAGATAACCATCGTGGCAAACGGTGGCGTCCCTAGCGGTCCCTTTCGGCACTGTTTAGGCGACACAGACGGGCAATTAATGCCCTTGTCCCCTGCCGCCAGGGTTAGGTATGATAACACTGTACAAGTAGCTGTACCAACCACCACTCTTCCATTTTTGCCCTTTCCCTCCGTTGCCACCTGTGGGTAACCCCTTGAGCATATAAAAGGAGGCCCGTGTGCAACGTAGGGGGGGGGGGTTCGGCTCATTCAAGACTAGGAGGGGTTCGGCTCACTCGAGACTAGGAGAGGGTCGACTCATTCGAAACCTGAGGGCACCCGCAGTCTCAAGCAAGAACAATATAGAAACACAAAGCTACAGTAGGAGTTTTATCTCTCCGGAGAGCTTCGAAGCTGGGTAAAAATCCCCCGCGCACTCTCGCCTCGATCTGCTCTTCGTGCGACCTCCGCCCCCTTGCCGGACTAAAAAGGGGCCCTGCCCCATAGGTGCTCGCTCCCCCCACGAACGGCGACATCTCTGGCGCGCCAGGTAGGGGTGCGTCGAGGTTGTGCGAACCTGATCCGGCGTTTGCGCGCCCTACAACAACATCTTCATAGACATGCCACCGAAGAAGAAGGCTTCGGAGGTGGCCGCTCCGTCCACGTCTATCCTACCGCCACCGGAGCAAACGGACGGTGGGGTGGATGCCGGCGGAGGAGCGGGCGCCAGCAGAGGGGCTCACATCGTCACTCGGTCCAAGGACAAAGCGCCGCAAGCTTCAGCGTCTGTACATCCGCCGCACCCCTCCCAGGAGGTGCAGGATCGACAATGCCACGGTACTCCTAGCACCGTACTCACGCTAGAACAAGGCCAAGCTGGTGGGTCGCGGGACGCTCAAGGCCAACATGCGCGACAACATGCTGGCGCGAGCGCGGGACGGTCGCCTGGGCGAGATGTTGCTCCTTCTAACAATGTTAGAAGTCTGAGCATATCCCGCACCTCGCGTCGCTCGCCACCGCCACCCAAGACTCCAGAGGAAGCGCTGGCCTGAGCCCAGCTGCTTCTAGATTACCCTCCAACGCCAAACAAGATCGACGACTGGAGGGCCACCATTCAGAGCCTTATCGGCTTCGCCAACGGCGACAAGCCCCGGCAACCGAGCACGTCGAAGCCCCGGAGAGACGCCCGGGCGCAAGCCGACGCCGATAAGACCGCTGGGGGTGCCACCACCGTGTACTCCCCTCCACGAAGGCCAAGATCGCCGACTCGCCGGGCCAACCTCGACGCCGATTCCACCGCGTCGTCGGACCCGCGAGCTCGCCGCGATCAGCGCCAAGTTCTCCAAGAACGACGACAAGAGGACGCTCATACTCGCATCGAGCGCCGAAGAGAAGCGCGGCGTCAGTCAGACTAGCGCGCTGGGCCCACTGTTGATATGCATGCGCTAGGGGAACCAGGCGACTTGCCGTATGCGGTAGGTTGCCCTTCGTTCACCCGTGAGCTGCGGCAGGTCCAGTGGCCCAGTACCAAAAACTTCAAGCCAGATGTACCCGAGAAGTACGATGGCAGGATACATCCGTCGGAGTTCCTCAGCGTCTACACCATCGCGGTGCAGGCTGTCGGGGGGCGCGACGAGAAGATCCTCGCCAACTACTTCCCGCTGGTGCTCAAGCCCAACGTCAGATCTTGGCTAATGCACTTGCCGGACAACTCCATCTCTTCGTGGGCGGACCTGTGTCATCAGTTTGTCGGCGCCTTCACAGGCGGCCACAAACCCCATGGCCAGGAGAGCGATCTTCATCTGCTCGCCCAGAAGGAAGGAGAACCCCTGTGCAAGTACATACAGAGATTCAGCCAGGTGCAGCGCAACATCCCAGACGTCCGCCCTGCCGCGGTTATCAGCGCGTTCCATCAGAACGTGCGTAACCGCAGGATGAGGGAGGAGATGGCGATGTGCAAAATCAGAGATGTCAGTGAGCTATATGCTCTGGCCGACAAGTGTGCACGTGCTGAGGAGGGGAGGAAACTCCCCGGAGAGAACGCAGGAGCAGAAGGATCTGACAGTGAGGTTGCCGTCCCGGCGAAGAAGAACCGGAGGCAGAACAACAGAAACAGAAGAGCTAAGGATGTGCTAGTTGTCGAGCAGTCCGGCAGTGGAGGTGGCACCGAGAAGGCCAAAGCTGGTGACTCCGGCGAGGCTGTGGTGGCCGCTGACAAGCAGGACGGCTCCGGCAAGCAGTACTGCAAGATCCACCGCACCAAGGGCCATGACCTCCAGGCCTGCAAGAAGGTTGAGCAGCTCGTTGAGCTACAGAAAGCTGAATACGAGCGCCGCGACAAGGAGAAGGCCCAGGGAGGTGGCGAAGGATCCGGCAAGAAGCATCCCGCCCAGGGAGGGCGCTGCGGCAAGGCCAAGGAGCGGCAAGGAGACAGGCCTTCCCGCGGCCGCGACAAGGACGAAGACGAAGACGAAGATGGTGAGATGGAGGAAGATGAGGCCGACGAGCAGGAGTATCATAAGGCAACAGACGTTTTGTGCGTTGACGGTGGTGCCTCTCTGCACACCTCGCACCGCCAACTCAAACAGTGGATGTGGGAGGTGAACACAGCAGAACTGTCCGTTGAGTCGCGCAAGCCCCTGAAGTGGTCCAGCACGCCCATCATCTTCGACGTTGAGGATCACCCTGACCGCATAACTGCGGTCGGGTGCTTGCCGATGTTGGTTTCGCCAACGATCCGCAACCTCAAGGTCACGAAGATGCTGGTTGACGGCGGGGCCGGCCTGAATCTGATCTCTTCCGCGGTACTCAAGAAGCTCTAGATCCCCGACAGCGAGCTCGAAGAAACCGGCACCTTTCAAGGGATCAACCCGGGAAGGAGCAAGCCGAAGGGGAAGATCACGCTGCCAGTAACGTTTGGTAGTGAGCTGAACTTCAGGACAGAGAGAGTCACATTCGACGTTGCTGATTTTCCATTGCCCTACAATGGGATACTTGGCCGTCCAGCGCTTGCTAAGTTCATGGCAGCCACTCATCACGCCTACAACGTGCTCAAGATGCCCGGTCCGATAAGTGTCATTTCTGTCCAGGGCGACAAGAAAGATGCACTTATCTGTACCGACAAAATCTACCGGGAAGCAGCAGCCGCAGCAGAACACGAACCACTTGCCGCTAAAGCTCTCGGGGGGAAGAAGAAGACCAAGTCCGGCAAGAGTAGCTCTGATGCCTACTCCAGCAAGCGCACCTCTTCGGAGTGCCGTGCTACCGTCGAGGACGCACCATCGAGCTCCACCGGCAAGTCCAAGTCCGGCAAGAGTAGCTCTGATGCCTACTCCGGCAAGCGCACCTCTTCGGAGTGCTGCGCTACCGTCGAGGACGCACCATCGAGCTCCACCGGCAAGTGCAAGAAGGCAAAGACAGCTTCACCACAGACCAAAAAAGTGGCCGCCAAGGAGGACGGCACTAGTGGTACCTTCCCCATTAGTGCCACGCTTGACCCTAAATAGGAAAGCGCGCTCATTGCTTTCCTGCGGGCGAATGTCGATGTATTTGCATGGCAACCATCTGACATCCCCGGTGTTCCCAGGAAAGTAATTGAGCACCACCTTGCCGTCTGCCCTCACGCGCGGCCCGTCAAGCAGAGAGTCAGAAAACAAGCAGTAGAACGCCAAGAGTTCATTGCAGAGGAAATCAAGAAATTGGAAGCAGCAGGCTTGGTCCGAGGAGTACTCCATCCAACATGGTTAGCCAATCCAGTAGTCGTGCGCAAAGCAAATGGGAAGTGGAGGCTTTGTATTGACTTCACTGATGTTAATAAAGCTTGTCCCAAGGATCCATTTCCCTTGCCGCGCATTGACCAGATTGTCGACTCCACGGCAGGATGTGATCTGCTTTCATTCCTTGATGCATACTCAGGATATCATCAGATCTTCATGGCGGAAGAGGATGAAGAGAAAACCGCATTCATTACTCCATGTGGCATGTACTGCTTTGTACGGATGCCTTTCGGACTAAAGAATGCTGGTTCAACATTTGCAAGTGTAGTCAGCCATGCTTTTGAGCCACAGCTGCACAGAAATATAGAAGCTTACATGGATGGCATAGTGGTCAAGAGCAAGGACAAAGAAACTTTGATCCAAGATCTGGACGAGACTTTTGCAAATCTGCGCAAGATCAATCTCAAGTTGAATCCCGAGAGGTGCGTGTTTGGAGTCCCTTCCGGCAAGCTTCTCGGATTCTTTGTGTCCCAGCGAGGGATCGAAGCCAATCCCGACAAGATCGAAGCCATTGAACAGATCGAAGCACCGAAGCGTGTCAAGGATGTGCGAAGGCTTGCCGGCTGTGTTGCTGCCCTCAGTAGGTTCATCTCTAAGTCTGGCGAGCGCGCCCTGCCATTCTTCAAAATTTTGAAGAAGGCAGGTCCAATGCAATGGACTCCTGAAGCAGAGGCCGCGCTGTAGGACTTGAAGAGATACCTATCCTCCACTCCAACACTTGTCGCACCTAAGCCACAAGAGAAGTTGCTGCTATATCTGGCGGCAACCAATCAAGTGGTTAGTGCTGCGTTAGTAGCAGAGAGGGAGGCAGATGATGAGCCAGCGACCGCGGCAAGCGAGTCCAGCGACAAGCAGGGGGCTTCCCCGACAAGTTCTGGCTCCGACAAGGATGGATCTGCGCAGGCACAAGAAGAGAAAAAGAAGAGGACGGTGCAGCGCCCAGTTTACTTTGTCAGTTCCCTTCTGCAGGGGGCTAGATCAAGGTACTCTGGTGTGCAGAAATTTCTTTTCGGCCTTCTCATAGCCTCGAGGAAGCTGCGCCATTACTTTCAAGCGCACGAAATCACAGTTGTCACTCGCTTTCCGTTGAAGAGGATACTGCAGAATCCAGAAGCAACAGGCAGGATTGTCGAGTGGGCGCTGGAATTGTCAAGCTTTGGCCTCAAGTTTGAAAGTACTTCAACTATCCAGAGCCGAGCATTGGCAGAATTCATAGCAGAATGGACGCCAACACCTGATGAAGAAACTCCAGAGAGGAGCATCCCCGTCAAGGAAGCAAGCAAAGAATGGATCATGTACTTTGACGGTGCCTTCTCGCTGCAAGGCGCCGGTGCGGGCGTGCTACTTGTCGCACCCACCGGAGAGCACCTCAAGTACGTGATCCAGATGCACTTTCCCAAGGAGCAAGCAACAAACAATACTGCAGAGTATGAAGGCTTGCTTGCCGGACTCAGGATCGCGGCAGACCTTGGGATCAAGAAGCTTATTGTCCGGGGTGACTCATAGCTTGTCGTTCGTCAAGTAAACAAAGATTATCAGAGTCCGTTGATGGAAGCATACATTGATGAAGTGAGGAAGCTGGAAGAGTATTTTGACGGCCTGCAAATGGAACATGTTCCAAGAGCTCAAAATGACATTGCAGACGGCCTGTCAAAGTGCGCCGCACTTAAGTTACCTGTGGAACCAGGGATTTTTGTGCTCAAGCTGACTCAACCATCTGTAACACCATCAACTGGACAGAGCAAGAAGAGGAAGTTGATTACTGGCGACTACCTTCCGGCAGAGCTCCCCGAAGCCGCCGTCAAGAAGGTCCCCAAGATCAACACAGAGAGCGCCGAGGAGCAATCTGCTCCGACAGGCCCCAGGGTTTGTTTCGTTGAAGCAGACGCTCCCGACAAGCTGTGTCCCGACACGCTTGCAGGGAAGCATCATGCTCCGACTGAATCACAGATTCTTGCCGTGGAAGCGGATGTTCCCGCAGCAGCATTTGCGCCTTTAGTCCTTGTCGTCGAGCCACAGGCTCCGGCATGGGCACAGCGGATTGTCCATTTCCTTCAAACAGGAGAACTTCCCGAAGAGCAAGAAGAAGCGGAGAGAGTAGCCCGGCAATCAAGTATGTACCAGTTTGTCGATGACATACTGTACAGAAAAAGATTCAACGGAGTGAAATTGAAGTGCATTTCCCGGGAAGATGGACAAGAGCTGTTGGCTGAGATACATGGAGGCATATGTGGTCACCACATTGGCGCAAGAGCACTTGCCGGCAAAGCTTTCCGGCAAGGTTTCTTCTGGCCGACAGCCCTCCAGGATGCAACTGCACAAGTAACCAAGTGTGAAGCGTGCCAGTTCCACTCCAAGCAGATACATCAGCCAGCTCAAGCTCTCCAAACAATCCCTTTATCCTGGCCATTTTCGGTCTGGGGGCTCGACATCCTCGGCCCCTTCCCCCGAGCAGTCGGGGGCTTTGAGTACTTGTACGTCGCAATTGACAAGTTCACAAAGTGGCCTGAAGTGGAAGCAGTGAGGAAGGTGACCGCACAGTCAGCAGTCAAGTTCTTTCGGTCAATTGTTTGCCATTTCGGAATCCCTAACAGGATCATCACCGACAATGGCACACAATTCACGAGCCTCACCTTCATGCAGTACGTCCAAGATCTTGGCGGCAAGATCTGCTTCGCTTCCGTTGCTCACCCAAGAAGCAACGGTCAAGCGGAGAGGGCAAACGCTGAAGTGCTGCGCGGGCTCAAGACCAGAACTTTCGACAGGCTGCACAAGTGCGGAAGAAATTGGATCGAGCAGCTGCCGGTGGTTCTTTGGTCGATCAGAACGACGCCAAATCGAGCCACTGGCCAGACACCTTTTGCTCTAGTATATGGAGCAGAAGCAGTTCTCCCCACGGAACTCGTATACGGATCGCCTCGAGTGCTCGCTTATGATGAGCTTGAGCAGGAGCAGCTGCGCCAAGATGACGCGCTGCTCCTCGAGGAAGATTGTCTTCAGGCTGCTGTACGAGCTGCTCGCTACCAGCAAGCTTTGCGCCGCTACCATAGCCGCAAAGTTAAAGCCAGAAGCTTCGAGGAAGGCGACCTTGTTCTTCGGCGCGTTCAATCCACCAAGAATTCCAACAAGTTGACGCCGAAGTGGGAAGGCCCTTACCGGGTGAAACGAGTCACTAGGCCTGGCGCTGTCCGCCTTGAGACCGAAGATGGCTTTCCGGTGAGCAACTCCTGGAACATAGAGCATCTTCGTAAGTTTTATCTGTAAGGCGCGGTTGTCGGACCCTGTCCGGCAACCACCTTTCTGTACAAGCCTTGCCGCTGTTGCATGTAACCCTTTGTACAGAGCCAGGCGCAGACCCTGAGCACAAGTAAATGAAGCGCTGACACCCCGGGGTTATAGCATGCATGCTAGGTCGAGTCTCGTCCTTGGTTAGGGTTGATAGTGCCTAACAGCAGCTAACCCTTAGCTTAGAGGTCGAGAGTCCGTCCTTTTGCTTTTCCTTCGTTCGCAGGGCTCGCATATCCTGGCCAGACCGCTTGAGAACAAAAAGGAGAAGAAGGGCGCGCCAGCACCTAGGCCCCGGCAAGCCAGTATCGCTGGGGGCTGCGAGTGCCAAGATTCGTCCCCGGCAAGCCAGAGTTGCCGGGGGCTGCAATATCAGATAAGTTTTTCGTCCCTCTTCATGCATCCTCTTATGGACTGGGGAATGCGAAACCGCGTTTCTTCCCAAAAACTGCCGTGCTCCCTCAACTCTAGGCCTTGTAGCCCGTTCCCGGGGCCAAGTTTGGTCGTAGTCGCGGCAGCAGAGGGATGAAACGAGGAGGCCGCACCCACATCGTTCCCGCCTCCGTCAAAGGCGTGAGAAAGGTCGAGCGACGTGGGAAGGCGGCAGGGCCTGTTGCCGGGAGGCGAACTGTCTGTCCGAGGGATACCAAGGATTTGCTCCTTGGCGTGGGTTTAACCCGCGAGACAAATAACCCGGCAAGCAACCCCTTTTTCATTAAAAAAACATCCCACTCAGATACAGTCCATAGAGGGTGAAAAACATGAAAGAGAGGATTACAAGTTTTAGATGCAGCTAAGGCCCGAAGGCTTACAAATTAAAAAGATAAGATGCCCGTAATCCCTTTCCTGTCCCCCTATTCAGGAGATAGGTCAAGGAGGCGAAAAGGGCAAAGGGAGCGCCTAGGCGAGCTACGGGTGCCAGAAGACACCAAGAGAACAGCCCGGGGGCTGTCCGGAGGCTGGATGGTGATGGCGGCGCCGGAAGCGGGGCTCGAAGACGGGGCGACAGGACGTGAGCACGCTGTCGAGGGCACCACGCCCTCGTACTCCGACCTGACGGCCTTGTCGCCATCCCTCTTCCCCTTCCGCAGCCTCCCTACGCTAGCCGCCCAAGGAGACGACCCCGGGGAGTTCAAGGAGCCGGCGACACGGATGATGGAAGGAACCGCCGGCGGAGGCGAAGCTGGCGCGCCGCCCCGTCCGCCTCTTCCCCGAGCGCCTCGACCTCGTCCTCGACCTCGTCCGCGACCTCGCCCCCTCCCTCTTTGTCAGGACCCCGACTCAATGCCACATCGATCTAGCATGTAACACCTCATATCACTTTGCGGCCTCACGCACGGTATCCCCACGGGTGTCGTCTTACCTTTGCCCGGGACCGTTTGCGCCTTTTGGCACACGTATATGATAGTGTCGCTAGCATCCATATGATACGGAGCCCGGGCTGACATGGCTAGTCGTAAACCCAAAGTGGCACTAACTTACAGGAACAGGCATACATGACCCAGCAACGAACGTGTCGGTCATCAGCGAGTGAATCCAGGCTGTAGCGCTGGGCTAACAGGACTCCGGTGAACCGGGCTGTAGCGGGCTAACAGGACTCCGGTATTCATCGCGTGACATTTCCCCGAAGGGACAGACACAGGAACGAAGAAGGACACATGCCGGCCAGCCTAAGTGATCCGGAGTAGTAGCAAGCTACCATGGCTCAGTGGAAGCACTAGGAGACATTTCCCGGTAAGAAAGGCTACTAAGAATAAACAACTAGATAGTCAGATCCCACACATAGCAATACACATTACACGTACGCATAACATGCAAGTATGTGCTGTACAACATGGCATCACAACATAACTCTACAACTCATATAGATAAGGCTCAAAGAGCCATCATAGCATTTATTACAAACAGGGGTCACAAGACCCATCATACAGAGCATACAAGCAACAAGCGGAAGCATTACATGTCTGAGTACAGACATCTACAAATGAAAAAAAAAAGGCTGAAGAGCCTGACTATCTACAACATCCGATCAAGATCGTAGCTGAGGTACAAGCTACTCGTCGAAGTCCACGAGAACACTAGTAAGACCGAAGTCTCCGCTGCAAAAACATAAATAAAGCACCATGAGTACAAAGGTACTCAGCAAGACTTACATCAGATCCTATCATGCATGCATTTGTATCAAGAGGGTAATGTGGGGTTTAGTTGCAGCAAGCCAGCTTTGACTCTGTGGCTATCCTGTTCTACGACTACCAGAACTTCTTTGAGGTGATATGGCGCACACGAGTCCACTAATCACCACACAATACACTACTATGGATTCGTCCCCGTCTCCCTACGAGAAGGCCATCCATAGTACTCACACTTCTCTTGAGCATTTTATTGTATCCACTCCAAGTTATCTATGTACCATGTAAGCATCCAAGAAGTCCATATCCGCGGACCCGGCTATTCGAATAGATCATGTTAACCCTGCAGGGGTGTACTTCTTCACACACGCTCTCGCCACTTACCACCATGTACACGTCGTGTATCTCGGCAACCTTCAAGCGGAAGCCTGGCGAGGGAGTCGGCCACGACCTGACTAACCAGACAAGACTCTAGCCCAGGTTTATCGCCTATTCGGGTTCTATCCGCAAGGAGATCCGGCCGGGGTGTCGCTCACGGCCCCAAACGATGTGTGCAGGGTTCCCGAGCCCACCATCCGGGCGCCACTCGGTACACCAGGCCACGTGTGCCTAGTCTGTCCCAAGCCCACCCTGCCGGGTGCCACTTGGTAGAAAAATAGCACTACCTACAAACACCAGAAACTAGTTGCGACTCCTGGACAGAGACCAAGTTGGTTAATAAGTCGAGAGGGGTCGAGTTACCGGAACCCAATGTGTGGTAGTATCGAGTCATTGGACAACATACATAGAACTCAGTGCTTAGGGACGGTTCCAGTGAGACAACCCACCATGTACTCCTACATGGCCTCTCACCGCTACCTTTACCAAATCGTGTTCACACGTTCACTCTCAGCATCAGAACATGTCGTAACACTCCAATTCATTCCCAATGAACCAGACCTGACACAACTCTAAGCAATAGCAGGCATAGCATGGTAGGAACACAACATGGCTCAATCAACTCCTACACATGCTAGTGGGTTTCAACTATTTACTGTGGCAATGACAGGTCATGCAGAGGAATGGGTTCAACTACCGCGGCACAAAGTAGCAGATGAATCGTTGTTGTCCTAATGCAATAATTGAGAGCAGGAGCGAGAGAGTAGGATTGTATCGGAATGAACAAGGGGGTTTGCTTGCCTGGTAGATCAACAAGGGAGGCACTGCTTCATAGACAGGTACTCTGGAACGGTCTCCGGGGCAAGACCTATCGAGAAGGAACGGTGCCAACAATCAATACACAAGCATATGCAACAATATGATGCATGAACATGGCATGAAGATGTGATGCTGTTCGAGCTAATGCAACTAGTATTCATTTGGCTTGAAGTCCATTTGAACCCTAAGCTCATATGCAATTCTAATTTAAGTCTCTTAATATGCCATAATGTGTTTCCTCATATTCAGCATGTATAAGTTGGTTTGTCATGCATGAAACTAGTACAGATGGAAAGATTGCATTTTTCTGATAATTTTTCATATATAAATTATTTCAATCTGAGCTACGGTTGAATTTATATGAATTTTTTGAAGTTTAAATCATTTTCTGGAATTTCCTGTTTAATTTAAATCCAGAAAATGAATAAATACGTCAGCATGACGTCAGCACTGCGTCAGCAGTCAACCTGGGTCAAACCTGACGTGTGGGGCCACACGTCAGTGACACAGTTAGTTAACAGAGTTAATTAGTTACTAAACTAATCCTAAACTAAAATTAGCAGGGCCGGGCCCCACTTGTCAGCGACCCAGGGGAGGTCAAACCCCTGGTCAACAGGGGGGTTAGACCCGGTCAACCCCACCGGCGTTTAGCCGCCGGCGAGGCCGAACGCGGCGGAGGGGCTCGGGATCGCCGTTCCGGCGACCATTCGGGCGGCGGAGACCACCTACGCGAAGCCCAGGCTCGCGCGCATCCAGTGGGACACGCGGGAGACCGTGGGGGCGCCGGAGCTCACCGGAGCGAAGCTCGGGGCGGCGGCCGGAGTTCGGCCGAGGGCGGGCGCAGCGCTTCGATGCACGGGGGCGGCGGCTGAGAGCACCGGGGCGTAGCCCGGGCTCGTCCGTATCCAGCGGAGGCGACGGGAGGGCGCGGGGTGGCCTGAGCTCGCCGGAGCAGAGCTCGCGGCGGCGGTCGGAGCTCGGGCTCGAGGGGGACGCGGCTACGGCGTACGGGGACGAGAACGGAGAGGGGGAAGGGAAGCAGCAGCTCACAGCAGTTGCAGCGGGCGTCGAAGCGGGCTCGGGGACGCGCTGACGGCGGCGTATGGTCGCCGGAGATCTTCACGGCCGGCGATGAAGACGACGACGGTGGCGACGATGGAGGCCGTCCGGAGGTGCGTGGCTTGACGAGGGAGTAGAGCGGGTCGTGGCGGAGCTTCTGGGCTCTACGGAGGGGCGAGGGGAGGCCGGTGGCCGCGGCAACGGCGAACGGCGGCGAGCGGCGCATTCGGCCGTGCGCGTGAGAGAGCGAGGGAGAAGAGAGGAGAGGGCTGGGGAGAGTGAGAGCGGTCGGGGCGGCGCGTGGCGTCGTTCCAGGCGTCCAGGGCGACGAAGGGGGAAGCAGGAGGTGGCCGGGCGCGTGGCCGCGGCCGGCTGCGGCGCGGGCACGCAGCTGCTTGCGAGGGGGAGAAGACGACAGAGGAGGAGGTGGGCTGGGCCGGGCTGGCCAGCTGGCTGGCCAGGCCGCACAGTGCTGGGCCAGCACAGGGAGGAGGCCCAGGTAAGTCTCCCTTTTATTTCTGTTTTCTGTTTTTGTTTTCTGTAATTTGTTTTGATTTAGTTTAAAGTACTAAATCATTTTATTTACTTATGCCAAATTTTGCAGGGGCTAGTGGCATTATTCCAGAGCTCCCCAACAAGTGGCATAATTTTTGGACATATACTAAATATATAACTAATATATATCCAATGCAAATATTTATGCATTAATTCCAAATGGCCAAAATAAATACTTATGAGCTCCTAAAAATATTGGTTTGATTTTTATCTCTGTCCAATATTTTCAGAGGGCAACTTGAGCATTTTCTTGGACCTTTTTGGAGCAATTTTTATTTGGGTCATTTCTAAAATGATTCTGAGGGTTTCACAAATCCTCATTTCAAATTTAAATGAAGTTTAAGCATGATGCACACATGACTAGCTAGCCTTGAGCATACCAGAACTAGGGATGTGACAACTCGCCCCCACTTGAAAGAATCTCGTCCCGAGATTCTGGAGTCGACGGAAAGAAGGTGGGGTACTCCAGTCGAAGACGATCTTCTCGCTCCCAAGTAGCTTCTCTCTCGGAATGATGAGACCACTGAACCTTGAGAAACTTGATGTTATGACGTCGAGTGACACGCTCTGCTTGATCGAGAATGCGAACCGGGTACTCTCGGTATGTGAGGTTATCTTGGAGATCAAGCGCTTCGTGGTCCACTCCGCGGGTAGGATCCGAGAAGCAACGCCTGAGTTGAGAGACGTGGAAGACATCATGAACTCGAGAAAGATGTGGGGGTAGTTCCAATTGGTAGGCAACCTCTCCTCGTTTACCGAGAATGCGAAAAGGACCAATGTAACGAGGAGCCAACTTGCCCTTGATACCGAAACGATGGGTACCCTTCAAAGGAGTAACCCGAAGGTAAGCTTTGTCGCCAACTTCATAAGTCATATCCTTATGATGACGATCATACTGGCTTTTCTGACGAGACTGGGCTGTTTTCAAATTCTCACGAATGATGCGAACTTGCTCTTCTGCCTCCTGGATCATGTCCGGTCCAAAGAATTGTCTTTCACCGGTTTCTGACCAATTCAAAGGCGTTCGACATCTTCGTCCATAGAGAACCTCAAAAGGAGCTTTCTTGAGACTGGATTGATAGCTATTGTTATAAGCAAACTCGGCAAAAGGAAGACATTTCTCCCAATCCATACCGAATGAGATAACGCAAGCTCTAAGCATGTCTTCGAGGATTTGGTTGACCCTTTCCACCTGACCACTCGACTGAGGGTGGAAAGCGGTACTGAAGGAAAGATGGGTTCCCATGGCAGATTGGAAACTCTCCCAGAAATGAGAAGTGAAAAGACTGCCACGGTCTGAATTGATCTCTAGTGGAACACCGTGAAGTGATACTATTCGAGAAATATATAAGTCAGCGAGCTGACTGGCAGTGATACTCTCTCGAACAGGTAGGAAGTGAGCCACTTTGGAAAGACGATCAATGACTACGAAGATAGTGTTATTCCCTTTCTTGGTCCTGGGAAAGCCGGTGATGAAGTCCATACTAACTTTATCCCATTTCCACTCAGGAATAGCTAAAGGCTGAAGGGTGCCAGCAGGTCTTTGGTGCTCTGCCTTAACGCGACGACAAACGTCACAATTAGCAACGAAGTCAGCGATTTCTCTCTTCATCCTAGTCCACCAGAACCTCTGGCATAGGTCCTGATACATCTTAGTACTACCGGGATGAATCATGAGAGGAGATTCATGCGCCTCCTTAAGAATCAGTTGTCGAAGATGCTGCTTCTTGGGGACCACCAGACGATTCCCAAAGAAAACAACACCTCGATCATCTATAGAGAAACTACCAGCTATACCCTTGGCAATGTTTCTCTTGATCCGGGTAATCCCCGTATCATGCTTCTGGGCTTCTATGATATGATCTACAAGAGTAGGTTTCGCCACCAAGGTAGAAAGGAATCCGTGAGGAGCAATGTGAAGGTTAAGCTTACAGAATTCCTCATGGAGAAGTGGTTGACCCTGCTGCAACATGAGATTGTTGCCATAGGATTTACGGCTTAGAGCATCAGCCATGACATTAGCTTTGCCTGGGGTGTAGGTAATCCCTAAGTCATAATCTGAGATCAACTCCAACCAACGTCTCTGCCTAAGGTTCAAATCCGGTTGGGTGAAGATATACTTGAGACTCTGGTGATCGGTGTAGATCTCGCAACGTTTACCAAGGAGGTAATGTCGCCAGGTCTTGAGTGCATAGACTACGGCTGCAAGCTCTAGATCATGTGTGGGATAATTCTCCTCATGTGGATGCAACTGTCGAGATGCATAGGCAATCACATGACGATCCTGCATAAGAATGCAACCTAGTCCCTGTCGTGAGGCGTCGCAGTAGATAACAAAGTCTTTAGTGAAATCCGGTGGCATAAGTATGGGAGCAGAAGTCAGGCGTCTTTTCAGTTCCTGAAAACTGTACTCACACTGTGGGGACCACTCAAACTTTTTATCTTTCTTGAGAAGTTCCGTGAGGGGTTTGGCTACTTTGGAGAAGTTTTCAACAAAGCGGCGACAATAGCTGGCTAGACCAAGGAAACTCCTAACTTGCTTAACGGTTTCAGGTGGAGTCCAATCAAGAACGGCCTTAACTCTCTCGGGGTTGACAGCAATGCCCTTACCAGAGATTACGTGGCCTAGGTAGGTCACTTCTGGCAACCAAAATTCACACTTGGAGATCTTGGCATAAAGGCGGTGCTCTCTGAGTTTTTCTAACACAAGTCTAAGATGTTCGGCATGCTCTTGTTCGTTCTTCGAGTAAATAAGAATATCATCGAGGTAAACCACGACGAATTTATCTAAGTACTCCATAAAGATCGAGTTCATCAAGCGGGAGAATGTTGCTGGAGCGTTGGTTAAGCCAAAGGACATAACGGTGTACTCGTACTGGCCATAACGAGTGACAAAGGCTGTCTTGGGGATGTCCCCGTTTCTGATCTTGATTTGGTGGTAGCCTAACCTCAAATCCATCTTGGAAAAGACTGAGGATCCAGCGAGCTGATCATACAGGTCGTTGATCCTAGGGAGCGGATATTTGTTCTTTATCGTGACCAAATTAACGGGACGATAATCTACAACCATCCGGTCCGTACCATCCTTCTTCTTGACGAAGAGGACTGGGCAAGCCCAAGGAGAAGAACTAGGACGGATGAAACCCTTTTGCAAGGACTCATCAAGTTGTTTCTTAAGCTCGGCTAGTTCTAAGGGTGCCATCTTGTAAGGTCTCCTAGAGATTGGAGCAGTTCCTGGGATAAGATCTATGACGAACTCTACATCTCTATCAGGTGGAACACCTGGCAGTTCCTCTGGAAAGACATCCGGAAAGTCACGGACTATCGGGATATCTTCAAGGCCTGGAAGAGGGCTGGCATTAAGTGAATAGAGCTGACGCTTTGCAACTCTGGTGGAGACAGTGACTATCTTGCCAGATGGGTGTGTAAGCTGAACAGATCTGGTGTAACAATCAATCTTGGCATGATGAGCTGTCATCCAGTCCATACCCAAGATGATGTTAATATCTGAGGACTTGAGGGCTACAAGTGATGCAAGAAATACCAGTCTATCAACAAGGACTTCATTACCATAGCTGATTCTGGTGGTTTGCCATCTAGACCCTGGGGTTTGGATTTCAAGCGGAGTTGGCATATCACAAAATGACATGTCGCGTAAACGAGCATAGCCTTCAGAAATGAAGGAGTGAGATGCTCCAGTATCGAACAGAACCGATGCTGGGTGACAGTTTACAAGGAGTGTACCAAGAACGACATCTGGATCATCATGAGCGTCTTTAGCTGAGACGTGATGCACACGTCCACGTTCAGTGGGAGCTGACTTGACACTGATCATCTTGCGTGATGGCTTACCATGGCCAACAGACTTCTCAGGCGGGGGTGGAGCATAACTAGTCTGAGAGCAGTCACGTGCATAGTGTCCTGGCTTCCCGCATGTGAAGCAAGTCCCTGAAGTTGGATGCGGACCCGCACTGACAAGCGGTCTACCAGTAGGCCTGGGTGGAACATACGACTGAGCTGGGGGAGGCACCACATGAGATGGCCTTGGTGAATATCCGGGAGGAAGGGCGGAGTTCGGAACCCAAATCCGGCGCTTCTGAGAACCAGAACCGGAAGAAGATCCCAAATCACGGGTGTGCTTACGAGACTCCTCATAAGTGAGCTGAGCTGTCTCTGCATTAATTGCCTTATTCACAAGAGCTTGGAATGTATCACAATGATGTAGGTGGAGATCACGACGCAACTTGGGTTTGAGACCCTTCCGGAACCTAGCCTGCTTCTTGGCGTCCGTGGACACCTCTTCTGTGGCATAACGGGCGAGGTTCTCAAACTCTCTGCTGTAAGCATCAACAACCATCTTACTCTGGGTGAAACTACAGAACTCTTCTCTCTTGCGATCGATGAGGGCCTGAGGAATGTGATGCTCGCGAAAAGCCTCAGTGAAATCCCTCCAAGTAGGAATCTGGCCAGCTGGAAGCATAGCCTCATAGTTCTGCCACCAAAGACTAGCAGGACCTTCCAGGTGGTATGTAGCATAGGTGACCTTGTCATCTTCAGCTACGTTCGCCGAACGGAGCTTGTGTGTGATGCTACGGAGCCAGTCATCTGCATTGAGCGGCTCGATGGAATGATGAAAGGTAGGTGGGTGCAAGCGGATGAAGTCATGAATGGTTGCAGACCCTTTGAACCGATGTGCGGTGTTCTCCTCGATACATGCCAACAAGCGGTTAGACTCACGCTTGTTTCTCTCCATCTCTAACATGAACTCTGTCAGCGAAGGCTGGTCGGGAGGATCCCCATCCCTACCATCTCCGTGGTTCTGGCTACGAGCAACAGAACTTCGCTTAACTGATGACATCCTGAGAAACGAAATGAAGGACGGAATCAGCATCAACTATAGGCTACAGAATGTAGGACAAGGAGATTAGTAACTCTCGAACTCCTAGGACAATTCCGGCAGCATAACGGCAGGAAAATGCTCAGAATGAGACATCCTGCTAAAATGGGGTAGTAACATACTCAACATCATCACTGAAGGTTCTGAGATCATACTAAACAAACTACACCGGAAGTACTCGAAAACTGGAATATGACTCTGATCAACCAATCCTAAGGGACTACGGAGTAGTAACACGTGATCCTGATAGACGGAAGAGAAGCCTAGTTCCTTAACCCCGCAGGAGAGATAGGATGACTCAGATCAGAGGGCCATGAGGTATAAGGAGTAAAAAGAGCCTTACGTTCCTTCCCACAATCAATTCCCTTACATAACTAAAGAATTTCTAGACTCAACTTCGACCAGTTTGGCTTGGTAATCCTACAGGCAGTCAGGCTCTGATACCAAAGCTGTCAGGACCCCGACTCAATGCCACATCGATCTAGCATGTAACACCTCATATCACTTTGCGGCCTCACGCACGGTATCCCCACGGGTGTCGTCTTACCTTTGCCCGGGACCGTTTGCGCCTTTTGGCACACGTATATGATAGTGTCGCTAGCATCCATATGATACGGAGCCCGGGCTGACATGGCTAGTCGTAAACCCAAAGTGGCACTAACTTACAGGAACAAGCATACATGACCCAGCAACGAACGTGTCGGTCATCAGCGAGTGAATCCAGGCTGTAGCGCTGGGCTAACAGGACTCCGGTGAACCGGGCTGTAGCGGGCTAACAGGACTCCGGTATTCATCGCGTGACATTTCCCCGAAGGGACAGACACAGGAACAAAGAAGGACACATGCCGGCCAGCCTAAGTGATCCGGAGCAGTAGCAAGCTACCATGGCTCAGTGGAAGCACTAGGAGACATTTCCCGGTAAGAAAGGCTACTAAGAATAAACAACTAGATAGTCAAATCCCACACATAGCAATACACATTACACGTACGCATAACATGCAAGTATGTGCTGTACAACATGGCATCACAACATAACTCTACAACTCATATAGATAAGGCTCAAAGAGCCATCATAGCATTTATTACAAACAGGGGTCACAAGACCCATCATACAGAGCATACAAGCAACAAGCGGAAGCATTACATGTCTGAGTACAGACATCTACAAATGAAAAAAAAAGGCTGAAGAGCCTGACTATCTACAACATCCGATCAAGATCGTAGCTGAGGTACAAGCTACTCGTCGAAGTCCACGAGAACACTAGTAAGACCGAAGTTTCCGCTGCAAAAACATAAATAAAGCACCATGAGTACAAAGGTACTCAGCAAGACTTACATCAGATCCTATCATGCATGCATTTGTATCAAGAGGGTAATGTGGGGTTTAGTTGCAGCAAGCCAGCTTTGACTCTGTGGCTATCCTGTTCTACGACTACCAGAACTTCTTTGAGGTGATATGGCGCACACGAGTCCACTAATCACCACACAATACACTACTATGGATTCGTCCCCGTCTCCCTACGAGAAGGCCATCCATAGTACTCACACTTCTCTTGAGCATTTTATTGTATCCACTCCAAGTTATCTATGTACCATGTAAGCATCCAAGAAGTCCATATCCGCGGACCCGGCTATTCGAATAGATCATGTTAACCCTGCAGGGGTGTACTTCTTCACACACGCTCTCGCCACTTACCACCATGTACACGTCGTGTATCTCGGCAACCTTCAAGCGGAAGCCTGGCGAGGGAGTCGGCCACGACCTGACTAACCAGACAAGACTCTAGCCCAGGTTTATCGCCTATTCGGGTTCTATCCGCAAGGAGATCCGGCCGGGGTGTCGCTCACGGCCCCAAACGATGTGTGCAGGGTTCCCGAGCCCACCATCCGGGCGCCACTCGGTACACCAGGCCACGTGTGCCTAGTCTGTCCCAAGCCCACCCTGCCGGGTGCCACTTGGTAGAAAAATAGCACTACCTACAAACACCAGAAACTAGTTGCGACTCCTGGACAGAGACCAAGTTGGTTAATAAGTCGAGAGGGGTCGAGTTACCGGAACCCAATGTGTGGTAGTATCGAGTCATTGGACAACATACATAGAACTCAGTGCTTAGGGACGGTTCCAGTGAGACAACCCACCATGTACTCCTACATGGCCTCTCACCGCTACCTTTACCAAATCGTGTTCACACGTTCACTCTCAGCATCAGAACATGTCGTAACACTCCAATTCATTCCCAATGAACCAGACCTGACACAACTCTAAGCAATAGCAGGCATAGCATGGTAGGAACACAACATGGCTCAATCAACTCCTACACATGCTAGTGGGTTTCAACTATTTACTGTGGCAATGACAGGTCATGCAGAGGAATGGGTTCAACTACCGCGGCACAAAGTAGCAGATGAATCGTTGTTGTCCTAATGCAATAATTGAGAGCAGGAGCGAGAGAGTAGGATTGTATCGGAATGAACAAGGGGGTTTGCTTGCCTGGTAGATCAACAAGGGAGGCACTGCTTCATAGACAGGTACTCTGGAACGGTCTCCGGGGCAAGACCTATCGAGAAGGAACGGTGCCAACAATCAATACACAAGCATATGCAACAATATGATGCATGAACATGGCATGAAGATGTGATGCTGTTCGAGCTAATGCAACTAGTATTCATTTGGCTTGAAGTCCATTTGAACCCTAAGCTCATATGCAATTCTAATTTAAGTCTCTTAATATGCCATAATGTGTTTCCTCATATTCAGCATGTATAAGTTGGTTTGTCATGCATGAAACTAGTACAGATGGAAAGATTGCATTTTTCTGATAATTTTTCATATATAAATTATTTCAATCTGAGCTACGGTTGAATTTATATGAATTTTTTGAAGTTTAAATCATTTTCTGGAATTTCCTGTTTAATTTAAATCCAGAAAATGAATAAATACGTCAGCATGACGTCAGCACTGCGTCAGCAGTCAACCTGGGTCAAACCTGACGTGTGGGGCCACACGTCAGTGACACAGTTAGTTAACAGAGTTAATTAGTTACTAAACTAATCCTAAACTAAAATTAGCAGGGCCGGGCCCCACTTGTCAGCGACCCAGGGGAGGTCAAACCCCTGGTCAACAGGGGGGTTAGACCCGGTCAACCCCACCGGCGTTTAGCCGCCGGCGAGGCCGAACGCGGCGGAGGGGCTCGGGATCGCCGTTCCGGCGACCATTCGGGCGGCGGAGACCACCTACGCGAAGCCCAGGCTCGCGCGCATCCAGTGGGACACGCGGGAGACCGTGGGGGCGCCGGAGCTCACCGGAGCGAAGCTCGGGGCGGCGGCCGGAGTTCGGCCGAGGGCGGGCGCAGCGCTTCGATGCACGGGGGCGGCGGCTGAGAGCACCGGGGCGTAGCCCGGGCTCGTCCGTATCCAGCGGAGGCGACGGGAGGGCGCGGGGTGGCCTGAGCTCGCCGGAGCAGAGCTCGCGGCGGCGGTCGGAGCTCGGGCTCGAGGGGGACGCGGCTACGGCGTACGGGGACGAGAACGGAGAGGGGGAAGGGAAGCAGCAGCTCATAGCAGTTGCAGCGGGCGTCGAAGCGGGCTCGGGGACGCGCTGACGGCGGCGTATGGTCGCCGGAGATCTTCACGGCCGGCGATGAAGACGACGACGGTGGCGACGATGGAGGCCGTCCGGAGGTGCGTGGCTTGATGAGGGAGTAGAGCGGGTCGTGGCGGAGCTTCTGGGCTCTACGGAGGGGCGAGGGGAGGCCGGTGGCCGCGGCAACGGCGAACGGCGGCGAGCGGCGCGTTCGGCCGTGCGCGTGAGAGAGCGAGGGAGAAGAGAGGAGAGGGCTGGGGAGAGTGAGAGCGGTCGGGGCGGCGCGTGGCGTCGTTCCAGGCGTCCAGGGCGACGAAGGGGGAAGAAGGAGGTGGCCGGGCGCGTGGCCGCGGCCGGCTGCGGCGCGGGCACGCAGCTGCTTGCGAGGGGGAGAAGACGACAGAGGAGGAGGTGGGCTGGGCCGGGCTGGCCAGCTGGCTGGCCAGGCCGCACAGTGCTGGGCCAGCACAGGGAGGAGGCCCAGGTAAGTCTCCCTTTTATTTCTGTTTTCTGTTTTTGTTTTCTGTAATTTGTTTTGATTTAGTTTAAAGTACTAAATCATTTTATTTACTTATGCCAAATTTTGCAGGGGCTAGTGGCATTATTCCAGAGCTCCCCAACAAGTGGCATAATTTTTGGACATATACTAAATATATAACTAATATATATCCAATGCAAATATTTATGCATTAATTCCAAATGGCCAAAATAAATACTTATGAGCTCCTAAAAATATTGGTTTGATTTTTATCTCTGTCCAATATTTTCAGAGGGCAACTTGAGCATTTTCTTGGACCTTTTTGGAGCAATTTTTATTTGGGTCATTTCTAAAATGATTCTGAGGGTTTCACAAATCCTCATTTCAAATTTAAATGAAGTTTAAGCATGATGCACACATGACTAGCTAGCCTTGAGCATACCAGAACTAGGGATGTGACACTCTTCCCCTTGTGGCCGGCTCTCCCACCAAGGGCACGAGAGAGGGAGAGGTGCGCTGTCTGGCGGCGACCCTCGCCGCCAGCGATGAAGGGCCAGGGTTCCCTTTCTCCATGGCGAATGGGAGAAAGGGGAGCAGAAGCTGAAGAAAGAAGGAGATGAGAGAGTGCGGGCTTCTGTGCTCCCCTCCCGCTCTTTATAAAGGAGCGAGGTGGGGGCTCGGCCGCCCCGCTCAGCGAATCAAGGCACGGGAAAAGGAGGGAGTCAGGGCCGACCGCTGCCTCTGCTCACGACGGCCCGGATTCCCACTTCCACCGTCCGTGACCCCAAGCGCATGGGAGCCGCGTGGCGGGGATGCAGAGCCGAGGCGACGGGTGAGGCGGCCTCGCCCTGCCCCGTGATTGTGGGAGTGGACGCCTCGAAGACCGCGCACTGGCCCCGTCCAATAAATGCACCACGCCCCAACGCCTACCTCTGTTTAGGTAGGAGGGCGTGGGCCGTCCCCTTCATCATGGCTTGACGCATGCTCACGGGGCTCAGCCCCGCACACGCCGCCCACGTCACCCACGACGCCGCGTTTGACGCATGCCGTTCTGGGCATGCGCGGTGGAAGCGGAAAGATATACGGTGTGACCTAGGCCGCGCGTGCCCGTGCACTGTTTTGGCCCTGGCCCAACAGCGCTCGGCACCGTGTATGGCCCAGGCCCGGGGGCTCCTGTCGGTGTACTAAAGTAGGGGTACCTTAGTATCCCGAACTTGTGCACGGGCAGTCGCAGCGACCCACGGCAGGGCTTGCCGGGCGTCCGCCAAGATCCTCCGCTGCTACTTTGACGCCATTCAAGAACAAAGTACTCAAACCAAGGCCCCGTCAAGAGGAGCTTGCCGGGAAGGCCAGCCAAGGCCCCGGCAAGAGAAGCTGGCCGGGAAGAAGAAGGCCCCGGCAAGAGGAGCTTGCCGGGAAGGCCACCCAAGGCATTCCAAGAAAACTTGCCGCGACGCACCGCGCGCCCCGGCAAGGCCCGGTGAGCGACAAGCTCCCGAACACGACAAGACGACGACCGCGGCAAGGAGCTTGCCGCGGGAAACCCCCACTTCGCGCCCGCGCTCCAGCACACCTGCCAACGTGTCGCTCTGGGACCTTCCCAAGCACACGTGGCAGGAGGCTGTGCAGCTAGGGGTGCGAGGTGGCGAGCAAGCGCTGGCAAGATAACCATCGTGGCAAACGGTGGCGTCCCTAGCGGTCCCTTTCGGCACTGTTTAGGCGACACAGACGGGCAATTAATGCCCTTGTCCCCTGCCGCCAGGGTTAGGTATGATAACACTGTACAAGTAGCTGTACCAACCACCACTCTTCCATTTTTGCCCTTTCCCTCCGTTGCCACCTGCGGGTAACCCCTTGAGCATATAAAAGGAGGCCCATGTGCAACGTAGGGGGGGTTCGGCTCATTCAAGACTAGGAGGGGTTCGGCTCACTCGAGACTAGGAGAGGGTCGACTCATTCGAAACCTGAGGGCACCCGCACTCTCAAGCAAGAACAATATAGAAACACAAAGCAGCAGCAGGAGTTTTATCTATCCGGAGAGCTCCGAAGCTGGGTAAAAATCCCCCGCACGCTCTCGCCTCGATCTGCTCTTCGTGCCACCTCCGCCCCCTTGCCGGACTAAAAAGGGCCCCTGCCCCATAGGTGCTCGCTCCCCCCACGAACGGCGACAATCGGAATATACAAGCCAAGTTCTATAATGAAAATTCCCACTAGTATATGAAAGTGAAAGCATAGGAGGCTCTCTCTATGAAGAACATGGTGCTACTCTGAAGCACAACTATGGTAAAAGGATAGTAACATTGCCCCTTCTCTCTTTTTCTCTCATTTTTTTTATTTTTTTATTTTTTTTCTTTCTTTTTGGTGGGCTTCTTTGGCCTCTTTTTTTATTTGGGCTTCTTTGGCCTCTTTTATTTTTCATAAAGTCCGGAGTCTCATCCCGACTTGTGGGGGAATCATAATCTCCTTCATCCTTTCCTCACTGGGGCAATGCTCTAATAATGATGATCATCACACTTTTATTTACTTACAACTCAATATTACAACTCTCGAACAAAGATATGACTCTATATGAATGCTTCCGGCGATGTACCGGGATGTGCAATGATCTAGCATAGCAATGACATAAAAAAATGGACAAGCCATGAAAACATCATGCTAGCTATCTTACGATCATGCAAAGCAATATGGCAATGAATTCTCAAGTCATGTATAAGATGATGATGGATGTTGCATGGCAATATATCTCGGAAGGGCTATGGAAATGCCATAATAGGTAGGTATGGTGGCTGTTTTGAGGAAGGTAAATAAAGGGTTCATGATACCGGCGAAAGTTGCGCGGTAAAAATAAAGGCTAGCAAAGTGGAAGGATGAGTGTGCGTATATCCATGGACTCACATTAGTCAAAAAGAACTCATATACTTATTGCAAAAGTCTACTGAGCCCTCGAAGCAATGTACTACTATGCATGCCCCAAGAGGGATAGATTGGTAGGAAAAGACCATCGCTCGTCCCCGACTGCCACTCATAAGGAAGCAATCAAAGAGCACCTCATGCTCCAACTTCGTTACATAACGGTTCACCATACGTGCATGCTACGGGACTTGCAAACCCCAACACAAGTATTTCTCAATTTCACAACTACTCAACTAGCACGACTCTAATATCACCACCTTTATATTGCAAAACTGTTGCAAGGAATCAAACATATCATATTCAGTGATCTACAAGTTTATGTAGGATTTTATGACTAACCATGTGAATGACCAATTCCTGTCATCTCTCTAAATAGATATAATTGAAGCAAGAGAGTTTAATTCTTTCTACAAAAGATATGCCCACGCTCTAACAAATATAAGTGAAGCAAAAGAGCATTCTACAAATGGCGGTTGTCTATATGAAGAGAAACAGGCAATCCAAACTTCAAATGATATAAGTGAAGCACATGAAGCATTCTATAAAGCCATACTCAAAAGATTTAAGTGAAGTGCAATGATAATTCTATAAATCAACCAAGGACTATCTCATACCAGCATGGTGCATAAAAGAAAAATGAAAACTAAATGCAAAAGATGCTCCAAGACTTGCACATAATGCATGAACGAAATGAATTCGAAAACATAATGATACTTGTTGAAGAAAGAGGGGATGCCTTCCGGGGCATCCCCAAGCTTAGACGCTTGAGTCTCCTTGAATATTTACTTGGGGTGCCTCGGGCATCCCCAAGCTTGAGCTCTTGCCTCTCTTCCTTTTCCTCATATCGAGACATCCTCGATTAGACACTACATCCACACAAAACTTCAACAGAAAACTCGGTAAGATCCGTTAATATAATAAAGCAAATCACCACTCTACGTACTGTTGCAAACCAATTCAAATTTTGTTTTTGCATTGTGTCTACTGTAATATAGCTTTTCCATGGCTTAATCCACTGATATAAATTGATAGATTCATCAAAACAAGCAAACTATGCATCAAAAATAGAATCTGTCAAAAACAGAATAGTCTGTAGCAATCTGAACATCCACCATACTTATGGTACCCCAAAAATTCTACCAAAATTAGGAAAAATAAAAAAGTTGTATAGAAAGACAGTGCAGAAGGAATCAGAACCAATTGACGTTCCAATAAAAAGTAGAAAATCGTGCACTACAACCAAAGTTTCTGTCCTGCACCGTACAAACCAACAAGTATTGTAAACATCCTAAAGGCAAACCTTGGCACATTATTTTTATAATACAATGGAATTGTACAAGAGTATAATTATTTTTGATGAAAAGTTTCTGTAATCAAGATTCACAAAGTTTCCGTGAGCATGAACAAAGTTCAAGGCTAGCTCCCACTTCAACAATGCTTGTCTTTCTCACTTTCACTTTCCTTTTTGAAAAGTTTTTAGGTTCCCCTCTTTATTTTTTTGTTTTTAAACTATATGAAAGCACTCAACATAAATAAATGACTCTCTAAAACTTCCGGGTTGTCTCCCTGGCAGCGCTTTCTTTAAAGCCATTAAGCTAGGCATTTAGTGCTCAAGTAATGAATCCACCCAGATCCCAAGGTATATCAAAGCCAATTTTAATTAACAATGATTTGTAATTTAGTAGTGAGCACAAAGTAAAATATATCAAGCAACAACGGAGTCTAACTCTCTTCCTATGCATCGGCATGTCATAAAAGAACAATTCATGCACACCAAGTAAAGGCCAATGCATAGTATAAGCATTTTCTTACAATTTCAGCGTGTGGGAAACATAGAGAGGTGGAGATATAGTTCCTCTTTCATAATAATTGCAAGTAGGAGCAGCAAGCACATGCATATTATATTCATCAAAATCATCATGTGCAATGGTAAAAGGCAACCCATCAATATAATCCTTACTAAGCGCAAACTTCTCCGATATAGTGTAGTCGGGAGAACTCAAAAAGATAATAGGACTATCGTGTGTGGGTGCAATAGCAACAATTTCATGTTTAACATAAGGAACTATAGCAAGTTCATCTCCATAAGCATAATTCATATTGGCATCTTGGCCACAAGCATAGCGAGCATCATCAAAAAGGGATATTTCAAACAAATTCAAGGGATCATAGCAATCATCATAGCAATCATCCTTCGGTAAGCACGAAGGGGAATTAAATAACGTATGAGTTGGAGGGTTACTCTCATTAGAAGGCGGGCATGGGTAGCTAATCCGCTCTTCCTCCTTTTGTTCTTCGCTCTCCTCATCATCTTTTTCATCCAATGAGCTCACTGTTTCATTAATTTCTTCTTCCATAGCTTCCTGCAAAATATTAGTCTCTTCTTGGACAGCGGAGACTTTCTCAATAAATGCATTAATATAGTAATTGTATTCATAATTTTCATAGCAATATCTAATTATAGCAAGATTTTCAGGCCTATAAGCATCATCATCTAAAGCTTCATACTTTTCAAACAAAGATTCAATTTCATAAGCAGCCTTAAAAGCAACAAATTCTTCTATTTGTTCCACATCATAGTAATCATATATACCATTAGCATAAGAAGCTAAGGTTTCATTATCATTAAATTTGCATGAAAAGGGAAGGTGTGGAGCCTCCATCCTAGAGCAACAAGTAATATCATATCTCAAGCATAGATTCCAGGCATACCAACGCAACATAATAAATTGATCCCATAATAGTTTCCCTTTTTGTGTCGAGCGATAATCCCTAAAGTATTCACGTTGATCCAACGTGTCTCCCATTATAAAGTTGAATGGGGTTTTCTCAGGATTATCAAAGTAGTACATAATATCTTTCGCATAATGAGAATCGAGGGTTTTAGGAGTTACCCCGTCTCCATGAGTAGCAAGTACACCTAATTTTTTTGGTATTTTGCGTTCCATATCCATAAGTAAAGATAGAGAACAACTTAGAACAACAAATAAAAATTACTTAGTGATAAAGCAAACAAGCACACACGAGAATATTCACCCCACGCTATGACTCCCCGGCAACGGCGCTAGAAAAAGGTCTTGATAACCCGCAAGTATACAGGATAGTTGTAGCTCTTTCGATAAGTAAGAGTGTCGAACCCAACGAGGAGCTAAAGGTAGAACAAATACTCTCTCAAGTCCTACGGCCACAGATACGACTCTACGCATGCTTGACGTTCGCTTTACCTAGAACAAGTATGAAACTAGAAGTACTTTGTAGGTGTTGTTGGATAACTTTGCAGGATAATAAAGAACGCGTAAATAAAAAGTAGGGGCTATTTAGATAGAGATGCAATAAAGTAAATAAAGCGAGTGTGGAAAAGTGGTGGTAGGAGTTGTGAAAGTGTCCCTAGGCAATTGACTACTTTACTAGACCGATAGCAAGTTTTATGTGGGAGAGGCCACTGCTAGCATGTCATCCCTGACTTGGAATTCTATGCATGGAACTATTAGCAAGCATCCGCAACTACTAACGTTCATTAAGGTAAAACCCAACCATAGCATTAAGATATATTGGTCCCCCTTCAATCCCGTATGCATCAATTTCTATGCTAGGTTGAAGCTTCTGTCACTCTAGCCCTCCAATACATAGTCCTATCAACATACAACTAACCCTATTGTGTGATCCACGCGCGCGCTCATGTGATGGGCACCAAAGGACAGCAACATAACCACAAGCAAATTAAATCAATCATAGCAATTCATCAACCACCAATAGGACAACGAAAATCTACTCAAACATCATAGGATGGCAACACATCATTGGATAATAATATGAAGCATAAATCACCATGTTCAAGTAGAGGGTACAGCGGGTTGCGGGAGAGTGGACCGCTGGATATAGATGGGGGAAGGTGATGGAGATGTTGGTGAAGATGACGGTGGTGTTGGTGAAGATTGCGGTGATGATGATGGCCCCCGGCAGCGCTCCGGCGCCACCGGAAGCAAGGGGGAGAGAGCCCCCCTTCTTCTTCTTCTTCCTTGACCTTCTCCCTAGATGGGAGAAGGGTTTCCCCTCTGTTCCTTGGCTCCCATGGCGTGGGAGGGGCGAGAGCCCCTCCGAGATTGGATCTATCTCTCTGTTTCTGCGTTCTCAGATTCTACCCCTTCACCGTTTCTTAAATATCCGGAGATCCGTAACTCCGATTGGGGTGAATCTTTCGCCCAGATCTTTCTCATAAAATTAGCTTTCTTGCACAAAAATAAGAGCGTCAACCGCCTTACGGGGGTCCTAGGAGAGTCTAGGGCGCGCCTACCTCCCTAGGGCGCGCCCCCTATCTCCTGGCCCCCTCGGGCACCATCTCGCGTTGATTTTACTTCCGGAAAGTCACAAATATTCCAAAAAAAATCTCCGTCCATTTTTATCCCGTTTGGACTCCATTTGATATTGGGTTTCTGCAAAACAAAAAACATGCAACAGACAGAAACTGGCACTGGGCACTGGATTAATATGTTAGTCCCAAAAAATAGTATAAAAAGTTGCCAAAAGTATATAAAAGTTGAATAATATTGGCATGGAACAATAAAAAATTATAGATACGACGGAGACGTATCACCCATGTCTCAAGTATGATCATGGCAGGTAGTGAAGGAAATATGCCCTAGTGGCAATAATAAAGTTTTTATTTATATTTCCTTATATCATGATAAATGTTTATTATTCATGCTAGAATTGTATTAACCGGAAACTTAGTACATGTGTGAATACATAGACAAACATAGTGTCCCTAGTATGCCTCTACTAGACTAGCTCGTTAATCAAAGATGGTTAAGTTTCCTAGCCATGGACATGAGTTGTCATTTGATGAATGGGATCACATCATTAGAGAATGATGTGATGGATAAGACCCATATGTTAGCTCAGCACTATGATCGTTTAGTTTATTGCTATTGCTTTCTTCATGACTTATACATGTTCATATGACTATGAGATTATGCAACTCCTGAATACCGGAGGATCACTTTGTGTTCTATCAAACGTCACAACGTAACTGGGTGATTATAAAGATGCTCTACAGGTGTCTCTGATGGTTTTTGTTGAGTTGGCACAGATCAAGATTTGGATTTGTCACTCTGATCGTCGGGGAGGTATATCTGGGCCCTCTCGGTAATGCACATCACTATAAGCCTTGCAAGCAATGTGACTAATGAGTTAGTTGCGGGATGATGCACTACGGAACGAGTAAAGAGACTTGCCGGTAACGAGATTGAACTAGGTATGATGATACCGACGATCGAATCTCGGGCAAGTAACATACCGATGACAAAGGGAACAACCTATGTTGTTATGCGGTTTGACCGATAAAGATCTTTGTGGAATATGTGGGAGCCAATATGAGCATCCAGGTTTCGCTATTGGTTATTGAACGGAGATGTGTCTTGGTCATGTCTACATAGTTCTCGAACCCGTAGGGTCCGCACGCTTAACGTTTCATAACGATTAGTATTATGAGTTTATGTGATTTGATGTACCGGTGGTTTTTTGGAGTCCCGGATGAGATCACAGACATGACAAGGAGTCTTCAAATGGTCGAGGCATAAAGATTGATATATTGGACCATGTTGTTCGGACACCGGAAGTGTTCCAGAGAGTTTCAGATAAAACTGGAGTGCCGAAAAGGGTTACCGGAACCCCGGGAGAACTAATGGGCCTCTATGGGCCTTAGTGGGAAGATAGGAAGGGCCAGGAAGGGTTGGCCGCCCCCCCGGGTCTGAATTGGACTAGGGGAAGGGGGTGGCGCCCCGTTTCCTTCCCTTCCCCTTCTTCCTTCCTTCCCCCTCTCTTCCTCTTGGTGGATTCCTACTAGGACTTGGAGTCCAAGTAGGATTCCCCTCTTGGGGCGCGCCCTAGGGGAGGGCCAGCCCTCCCCTCCTCTCTCTCCTTTATATACGGGGGAGGGGGAACCCCATAGACACACAAGTTAATATTTAGCCGTGTGCGGTGCCCCTCCACAGTTTTCCACCTCGGTCATATTGTCGTAGTGCTTAGGCGAAGCCCTGCGTTGGTAACTTCATCATCACCGTCACCATGCCGTCGTGCTGACAGAACTCTCCCTCGGCCTCAGCTGGATCTAGAGTTTGAGGGACGTCATCGAGCTGAACGTGTGCAGATCGCGGAGGTGCCGTGCATTCGGTACTTGATCGGTTGGATTGCGAAGACGTTCGACTACATCAACCGCGTTACTAAACGCTTCCACTTTCGGTCTACGAGGGTACGTGGACACACTCTCCCCTCTCGTTGCTATGCATCTCCTAGATAGATCTAGCCTGATCGTAGGAATTTTTTTTTGAAATACCGCGTTCCCCAACAGTGGCATCCGAGCTAGGTCTATGCGTAGATGTTATATGCACGAATAGAACACAAAGAGTTGTGGGCGATAATAGTCATACTGCTTACGAGCATGTCATACTTTGATTCAGCAGTATTGTCGGATGAAGCGGCCCAGACTGACATTACATGACCGCGTTCATGAGACTGGTTCTACCGCCGTGCTTCGCACACAGGTGGCTAGTGGGCGTCTATTTCTCCAGCTTTAGTTGAATCGAGTTTGACTACGCCCGGTCCTTGGTTAAGGTTAAAATAGCACACTTGAAAAAAAAATCATTGTGGTTTTGATGCATAGGTAAGAACGGTTCTTGCTAGAAGCCCGTAGCAGCCACGTAAAACTTACAACAACAAAGTAGAGGACGTCTAACTTGTTTTTTGCAGGGCTTGCTGTGATGTGATATGGTCAAGACGTGATGATATATAAATTGTTGTATGAGATGATCATGTTTTGTAACAGTTATCAGCAACTGGCAGGAGCCATATGGTTGTCGCTTTATTGTATGAAATGCAATCGCCATGTAATTGCTTTACTTTATCATTAAGCGGTAGCGATAGTCGTAGAAGCAATTGTTGGTGAGACGGCAATGATGCTACGATGGAGATCAAGGTGTCAAGCCGGTGAATATGGTGATCATGACGGTGCTTTGGAGATGGAGATCAAAGGCACAAGATGATGATGGCCATATCATATCACTTATTTGATTCCATGTGATGTTTATCTTATTATGCATCTTATTTTGCTTAGTACGGCGGTAGCATTATAAGATGATCTCTCACTAAATTTCAAGGTACAAGTGTTCTCCCTGAGTATGCACATTCGCGACAGTTCGTCGTGCCAAGACACCACGTGATGATTAGGTGTGATAAGCTCTACGTTCACATATAACGGGTGCAAGACAGTTTTGCACACGCGGAATACTCGGGTTAAACTTGACGAGCCTAGCATATGCAGATATGGCCTCGGAACACTGAGACCGAAAGGTCGAGCGTGAATCATATAGTAGATATGATCAACATAGTCATGTTCACCATTGAAAACTACTCTCACGTGATAACCGGACATGGTTTAGTTGATATGGATCACGTGATCACTTATATGATTAGAGGGATATCTATCTAAGTGGGAGTTCTTAAGTAATATGATTAATTGAACTTCAATTTATCTTTAAATTAGTACCTGATATTATTTTGCATGTCTATGTTGTTGTAGATAAATGGCCCGTGCTACTGTTCCGTTGATTTTAATGTGTTCCTAGAGAAAGCTAAGTTGAAATATGATGGTTGCAACTACACGGACTGGGTCCTTAACTTGAGGATTATCCTCATTGCTGCACAGAAGAATTACATCCTGGAAGCACCGCTAGGTGCAAGACCCGCTGCAGGAGCAACACCAGATGTTATGAACGCCTGGCAGAGCAAAGCTGGTGACTACTCGATAGTTCAGTGTGCCATGCTTTATGGCTTAGAACCAGGACTTCAACAATGTTTTGAACATCATGGAGCATATGAGATGTTCCAGGAGTTGAAGTTAATACCTCAAGCAAATGCCCGAATTAAGAGATATGAAGTCTCCAATAAGTCCTACAGCTGCAAAATGGAGGAGAATAGTTCTGTTAGTGAGCATATACTCAGAATGTCTGGGTACCACAATCACTTGACTCAGCTGGGAGTTAATCTTCTGGTTGATAGTATCATTGTGAGAGTTCTTCAATCACTACCACCAAGCTACAAAAGCTTCGTGATGAACTATAATATGCAAGGGATATCCATAAGACAATTCCCGAGCTCTTCGCGAAGCTAAAGGCTGCGGGGGTAGAAATCAAGAAGGAGCATCAAGTGTTGATTGTCAACAAGACCACTAGTTTCAAGAAAAAGGGCAAAGGGAAGAAGGGAAACTTCAAGAAGAACGGCAAGCAAGTTGCTGCTCAAGTGAAGAAGCCCAAGTCTGGACCTAAGCCTTAGACTGAGTGCTTCTACTACAAAGGGACTTGGCATTGGAAGCGGAACTGCCCCAAGTATTTGGCGGATAAGAAGGATGGCAAAGTGAAAGGTATATTTGATATGTTATTGATGTGTACCTTACTAATGCTCGTAGTAGTGCCTGAGTATTTGATACTGGTTCTGTTGCTCATATATGCAACTCGAACCAGGGGCTACGGATTAAGCGAAGATTGGCTAAGGACGAGGTGACGATGCGTGTGGGAAATGGTTCCAAAGTCGATGTGATCGCCGTCGGCACGCTACCTCTACATCTACCTTCGGGGTTAGTTTTAGACCTGAATAATTGTTATTTGATGCCAGCATTAAGCATGAACATTATATCTGGATCTTGTTTGATGTGAGACAGTTATTCATTTAAATCAGAGAATAATGGTTGTTCTATTTATATGAGTAATATCTTTTATGGTCATGCACCGTTGATGAGTGGTCTATTTTTATTAAATCTCGATAGTAGTGATGCACATATTCATAGTATTGAAGCCAAAAGATATAAGTTCAATAATGATAGTGCAACTGGCACTGCCGTTTAGGTCATATTGATGTAAAGCGGATGAAGAAACTCCATGTTGATGGGCTTTTGGAATCACTTGATTATGAATCACTTGATGCTTGCGAACCATGCCTCATGGGCAAGATGACTAAGACTCCGTTCTCCGGAACAATGGAGCAAGCAACAGACTTGATGAAAATAATACATACTGATGTATGCAGTCCGATGAGTGTTGATGCTCGCGGCGGGTATCGTTATTTTCTAACCTTCATAGATGATCTGAGCAGATATGGGTATATCTACTTGATGAAACATAAGTCTAAAACATTTGAAAAGTTCAAAGGATTTTAGAGTGAAGTGGAAATCATCGTACCAAGAAAATAAAGTTTCTACGATCTGATCATGGAGGTGAATATTTGAGTTATGAGTTTGGTCTTCATTTGAAACAATGCGGAATAGTTTCACAACTCACGCCACCTGAACACCACAGCGTAATGGTGTGTCTGAACGTCGTAACCGCACTTTATTAGATATGGTGCGATCTATGATGTTTCTTACTGATTTACCGCTATCATTTTGGGGTTATGCTTTAGAGACGGCTGCATTCACGTTAAATAGGGCACCATCTAAATCTGTTGAGATGACGCCATATGAACTGTGGTTTGGCAAGAAATCCAAGTTGTCGTTTCTTAAAGTTTGGGGTTGCGATGCTGACGTGAAAAAGCTTCAACCTGATAAGCTCAAACCCAAATCGGAGAAATGTGTCTTCATAGGATACCCAAAGGAGACTGTCGGGTACACCTTCTATCACAGATCCGAAGGCAAAATATTTTTTTGCTAAGAATGGATCCTTTCAAGAGAAGGAGTTTCTCTCGAAAGAAGTGAGTGGAAGGAAACATGATCAGCAACAAGACTCCATGGGTGTTAGAATCATTACTATGTAATCTAGATTATTAACTCTAGTGCAAGTAGGAGACTGAAGGAAATATGTCCTAGAGGCAATAATAAAGTTGTTATTTATATTTCCTTATATCATGATAAATGTTTATTATTCATGCTAGAATTGTATTAACCGGAAACTTTGTACATGTGTGAATACATAGACAAACAAAGTGTCCCTAGTATGCCTCTACTAGACTAGCTCGTTAATCAAACATGGTTAAGTTTGCTAGCCACGGACATGAGTTTTCATTTGATGAACGGGATCACATCATTAGAGAATGATGTGATGGACAAGACCCATCCGATAGCTCAGCACTATGATCGTTTAGTTTATTACTATTGCTTTCTTCATGACTTATACATGTTCCTATGACTATGAGATTATGCAACTCCCGAATACCGGAGGAACACTTTGTGTGCTATCAAACGTCACAACGTAACTAGGTGATTACAAATATGCTCTACAGGTGTCTCTGATGGTGTTTGTTGAGTTGGCATATATCAAGATTAGGATTTGTCAATCTGATCGTCATGGAGGTATCTCTGGGCCCTCTCGGTAATGCACATCATTATAAGCCTTGCAAGCAATGTGACTAATGAGTTACTTGCTGGATGATGCACTACGGAACGAGTAAAGAGACTTGCCGGTAACGAGATTGAACTAGGTATGATGATGCACTACGGAACGAGTAAAGAGACTTGCCGGTAACAAGATTGAAGTAGGTATGATGATGCCGACGATCGAATCTCGGGCAAGTAACATACCGATGACAAAGGGAACAACGTATGTTGTTATGCGGTTTGATCGAAAAAGATCTTCATGGAATATGTGGGAGCCAACATGAGCATCCAGGTTTCGCTATTGGTTATTGACCGGAGATGTGTATCGGTCATATCTACATAGTTCTCGAACCCGTAGGGTCCGCACGCTTAACGTTCGATGATGATTGGTTATGAGTTTAAGTGATTTGATGTACCGAAGGTTGTTCCGAGTCCCGGATGAGATCACGGACATGACGAGGAGTCTCGAAATGGCCGAGACATAAAGATTGATATATTGGACCATGTTGTTCGGACACGGAAAGTGTTCCGGAGAGTTTCGAATTAAACCGGAGTGCCAGAAGGGGTTACCGGAACCCCGGGAGAACTAATGGGCCTCTATGGGCCATAGTGGGAAGAGAGGAAGGGCCAGGAAGGGCTGGCCGTGCCTCCAACCCCCCTTGGGTCCGAATTGGACTAGCCGAAGGGGGCGGCGCCCCCCTTTCCTTCCCTTCCACTACTAGGGAAAACCCTAGTAGTAGCGCGGGTTTAAAGCCCACTAGTAGCGCGTGCTGCCGCGCTACTAATAAGGCGCTACAGCTATTACTTAGCAGTAGCGCGTGTGACACATGCTACTGCTAAGACATATAGCGGCAGCGCTTCTTCTGTCCCGCGCTGCTGCTAATCTAGCTAGTTGCAGCGTGTTTACTATCCACCGCTACTAGTATTCTTTTTTTATTTTTAGTGTATTTATACGCCGTTATACAAATTTTGGTACAATACCAATTATGAGGTTTATATCATTATGTCCATAATAGTGTGTCAATTGAAGGTGGATTAGGTACAAGTGGAGGCAATATGTGGTGCATGTCAAAAGTATACTACTAATCCAAACTTGATCTAGTTTGGACTAGTACTACTTTCGATGTGCACCATATGTTGCCTCCACTTGAATCTAATCCACCAGCACAAGCTATTTAATCATCATCGTAGTCATTACCACCAACAGTATTTATTTAATCACCATAGTCATAGTGTAGCACATAATCATCTTCAAACTCATTCTAGCTAGCTAATCACCACCAATACTAGATGTGGTAGCTATCTAATCACCACTAACACTAGCTAATAATAATCATCATAGTCATTACCATCAACACTAGCTATTTAATCATCATAATCATAGTGTAGCACATCATCATCTTCAAACTCATTTCTAGCTAGCTAATCACTCCTGACGCTCTCTCTCAGGTAAAATAACATAAAACATGTGTAGCTCTCCTCCTTCATCAAGTTGGAGCATGCAGATGAACCTGTCTCCTGATCGTGGGCTGCGCTTCTGATTGCTGCCCCCTAGTACTTCTCTGTGCTCCTCCATCACAAATTTGGTCCAGTCTTGTACTTGTAAGAGTTCGTCGCTAATCTTGAATGCACTAAAGTGCATTGTAGTATATCTTGGCCGTAAGCTAACAATACTCATGGTACCTTTAGTCTCAATCCCATGAGGCACAACATTCATCGGGAGTCTCTGTTGAAGAACATCGTATGGTAACATACTTAGAAATGAAGTTTATCTTAAAAAATAATGTATGGAAAAGATGCACTGAGGACAAATAGTAAAAATCTTACCATCTTTCCTAAATAGATGTGACCGTAGTTGGTTACGAACACTATTGGTCGCATGTTTTCAGTACTAACATTTCTAAGTGCAGGAAGAAAATTTGTCTTGACAGTATCAAGATCCACAAGCCATGAAACATAATGACTTAGCTCCTCGCAGTTTAGTTCAGCCCCGGGACAGTAGTAGGTCCTGTCTACCAAGCGCTGGACATGTTTTCTTGAACGGAAATAAGCTGACAATAGAAATTAGTTGTCAACTATTTTTGAATAAACAATATCAAAGACATAAATATAGTTGAGAAACTCACATAATGGTATAACTGGAGGCGTCTGCACATCGACCCAGATGTCGGTATTACCTTCAATATCATCTTCCGGACGAATATCAAAGGTGATATCCATATCAGGCTCAAATGCATATGTCTTGCATAGTGCTCTCCATGTTTTGCATCCAAAATAGGTGTAGTCGTCTGCGTTGTATAATTTTGCGTGGAAAATATAACCATGCTCGGTCTTCAAGTAAACTTTCTTTACCTCCGTAGTACGACTGAAACCTATCTTATCCAATAAACTCTTGCATGGCAGGGGATATGCTAGTAGAACAGTAAAAAAATTAAATTATAAGTTGAAGCAAATGAAGCAGATGTCATGCTTAATTACGAAAAAAGACTTGTCATTGTGACTTATTGTATCCACTTCGAAGTTCTCGTCCAGCCTGATGCTGAAGCGCTTATCATCATCTAGGAAGATTCCGTCGCACAGGCCGCGCTCGTCTTCGCAGTATTTGCAAATACCGAAATCCTTTTCGTCGTCAGACATTTCCTATGTTCATAGTTGAAACATTAATTGAAAATCGATCGAAGACAACTACCAGAATACTCAACACACAAATCCAGGGCACTTGATATTTCCTACATATTTTGGCACAAGTCATGCCAAAATTCACGGAAAAATCCGGCATGACCTTTGCTAAAATAGGACATATCGAGCGCCTGAAATTTGCCGGAATGGAAATGAATCAACACTCCGGCAAATCATAGGCCACTCGGAGGACACTCCGGCAAAACATAGGCAAACACAAGATATACATTTCAAAATATCTTATAGGACTCAAATTAGCATGCATTAAATAAGCAAAAGTAAATCATCTCATGCATCCGTACATCGTCGAATATTATCACTAATACATCCCGAATAGTATCATACATATAACATCACTAATACAACTAAAACCCTAGCGCACGACGGGTATCGGCGCGGGCGGTGGACACCCACAAAGAAGGAACCATCACAGGATCATAGCTCCAGTGAGATCCCTAGAGAACCTTCCAGGTATTGGAGAACCTGTGCTCCAACGCAAACAAGTAGCGACGGACGTGGGCGTCCTCCTCACTAACATGGTGACGCACCACCTCCGCAGGGTCCTCGAGCCTCTAGACCGTCACTGGCCCACGCGACCGCCACTAAAGAAGGTTCGGGTCAACGACAGGCTGTCTCCTCACAAACCTGCGCCCCCTGGTAGGTGCGCCTCCCAGTACCACCCCGGCGGAACCCAGTCCCGAACATGGCCCATCTGGTGACGCAGGTGTCCTCCGCCGACTCGACGATGAGGATGCGGGATAGGCATTGTCCACGTCGATTCGGGAAAAATTGCTTTAACTATAAAAAATAACAACAAGTTCTTGCTAACTAGTTTTATTAATTCAACTAGTTCTTACTAAAAATAAACTTACTATAAATAAAAATAAACTAGTACCTAATTAGTACCTAGTTCTTACTAACTAATTAGTACCTAGGAACTACTGCCCTAATTACCATCTAATTTGATGAACCTAGGGGTGGAAAGTGGTAGCGGATATTCTAATTATCCAACTTAAAAGTGAAATAAGTGGTCAAATTTTACTCGTTTTATTATGCATTACACTAGTGTTTATTCATCATCTAAGAAAACATCATCTAAGAAAACATCCCAGCCGCATCTGTATCCAATTCATTTCCACCCATAGATGAACCCTAACTAATTGATGCAACTAAAATTTGAAGAACCCTATCTAGGCAGAGGTAGGGGAGGGGGAGGAGCAGGCGTGCTCACCTCACGTGCCTGCGGCGAGAGAGGGGCAGGCGGCGTCGAGGTCGGGGTCAGGGCTCCGGCGCGCGGCGGAGGGCGGCATTGAGGTCGGAGTCGGGGGCGGCGTTGAATCCGGGGTCGGGGGCGGCGTAGAGGGTGTGCGGAGAGCATGCGGCGGTCGACGGGCGATGGCGGCGGCGGGAGCGGAGGAGTTGGATTTGGGGGAAGTGGCCGTGGGGAAGGACGAACTCCGTGTTAAGTCAGAAGTAGAAGTAGCGCGTTCCAGAAAGCGTGCTACTACTACGTTAGCTACAGCGCATTCTGAGATACGCGCTGCTGCTACTCCTTTCTCTTTTTTTCCCTTTTCCATTTATTTTTCTTCACATTTTATTTTTTTCCTTTCACCTTCTTCTATTTCTTTCATTTTCAATTACCTTTCTATTTGCTTTCCATTTAATTTTATATCCTTTAGCAGTTGCGAGTTTAGAATAAAATGCGCTGCTACAAAGAAAGTAGCGGTAGCGCGGTTCGATATAGATCACTACTACTATGTGTAGCCTATCGGCTAAGCCGTGGGAATTTTAGTGGTAACGAGTTTAGAATAAGGCGCGCTACTGCTAGAACATTATCTGTAGCATGGTTTGCACATGCGCGCTACTGCTACTTAGCACCAGCGTGCTTTTTTGACCCACGCTACTGCTAAAGTTCTGTGTATAAGGTTTTCCTTAGTAGTGTTCCCCTTCTTCCTTCCTTCCTCCTCTCTCCCTCTTGGTGTATTCCTACTAGGACTTGGAGTCCTAGTAAGATTCCCCTCTTGGGGCGCGCCCTAGGGGCCGGCCGGCCCTCCCCTCCACTCTCTCCTTTATATACCGGGGAGGGGGGCACCCCATAGACACACAAGTTAATCTTTAGCCGTGTGCGGTGCCCCTCTCCCCCCCACCCACACACACAGTTTTCCACCTCGGTCATATTGTCGTAGTGCTTAGGCGAAGCCCTGCGTCGGTAACTTCATCATCACCGTCACCACGCCGTCGTGCTGACGGAACTCTCCCTCGGCCTCAGCTGGACCTAGAGTTCAAGGGACGTCACCGAGCTGAACGTGTGCAGATCGCGGAGGTGCCGTGCATTCGGTACTTGATCGGTTGGATCGCGAAGACGTTCGACTACATGAACCGCGTTACTAAACGCTTCCGCTTCTGGTCTATGAGGGTACGTGGACACACTCTCCCCTCTCGTTGCTATGCATCTCCTAGATAGATCTTGCGTGATCGTAGGAATTTTTTTTGAAATACTGCGTTCCCCAACAGGTAGTTCCATCCCGTGGATTCCGTGTTAATTGAGCCCAAGTGGGCATCAAACGGTGTGGTTTTTCTAAAACACATGTCCTTGAAGATATATAAGAGTGTGATCCCCGCTACTTCTAATTATCTTAACATGCGTGCTTTCACATATGCCCGCACCGCCCAATCTAAAGCTTGCTGCAGCCGCCGCACCGCATATGCCCGCTAGGTCGCCGCCGCACCGCCACCAGTCACTCTGATTGCTGCCCCGAGGAAGCGCCGCTGTGCCGCTAGCCCCCGCCATAGGCCATCGCCCCCACTCAAACGAGAGCCCCGCACCAGTCGTGGGCCTGGAGCAGAGGGGAAAAGAGGACCTCCGCCGCCCTGCTGGCCTGGCTTCGGCATGCGGCAGCGCTGGGCGGCAGCAAGAGAGGAGGGAGGGAAGGCATCGGGCTAGGGTCCCCTCAGGCGCTTGCGGGAGGGAAAGGGAGGGATCTTTTGGGGCACTCTATGACATGTGAAAGGAGGAACCATTCTTATTTGGTACACAAAGTTGAGTCATCTATTTTGGAATGGAGGGAGTACTTGAAAAAGAAAATGAAGGCAGTAAGCCAAAACATTATTTTTAATTCCCTCAAAAACTGATTTGAATTGTGTGTATATATATTCTTGAACTAACTAGTTCGTTGTTGTACCCTGATTTGAATAGTGTGTATATATATTCTCGAACTAAAAAAAAAAGAGCTCAGGCACTCCATGTAGGAGTGGTGTGGCAAGTCAAAGCTTTTCAATCAGAGCTCATTGATGCCTGAGTGCCGCTTGCATGGCAAGTTGTACATAATCATGGCGTCCGACCCTGAGAGATGCTTGCATGCCCCTTAACCAATTATCCTGCTGGTTGTTGTTTTTTGAGATAGCTTACCAGGCTTGCTGCCTGGTGAACTCTTCGTAACAAAACATGCATATAAACTGCTGCCATCTCTCCTCCGTGAGCGATGTGGTCCTAATAAAACGGTACGCTCTTTAGCCAAGGACATCTAAAACGGTATTGTATATACTCCCTCCGTCTCAAAATAAGTGTCTTAACTTTGTACTAATTTTAGGATAAAGTTGTATTAAGTTTGATACATTTATTTTGGGACGGAGAGGGAGTACCTTTTTTTTAGAAGCGGTATTGTATATACGTGTGTGCCTTGATATGGCCCAAACGGAAAGCCCATTGTTCTAATACGGGGTGACCCACAGAAGCTGGTTGGATGAAGCTCAGTGGAGACCGGACCGCCGATTCATCTGAAACCATACAAGCATGGCTCGTGCTGCGCGCCAGCGCCGCGCTCCTGGCTCTCGTGGCCATGCCGCTCCTGGCTCCCATGGAGGCTGGATGGACTTCCTCCGCTACTAGGATTACAGGTGCTCGTGCGCGTCATCTCCCTAGCTTATTGCTCGATCGGTCATTTACCATTCTTGAGAGTGTGCATGGTGTGTTGAGCCGTTGATCATGGGCTGGGTGCTCGCTTTTGCAATTTGCATGCTTAATTTGATAGGTATCTTCTCGTGGTCTCCGTGGTGGCGTTCGTGTACTCTGCGGCGCAGGAGGAACTTCGGCGGCTGCGCCGCGGCGCTGCCCATGCCAGCTTTCATGATTTTTGCCGGCGATCAGGTGAAGTGCAGACTATCTTGCTACGAGACCATTTTTGATGCAGCCGAGTATCTACGGGAGCTGTGCGGTGACTATCTAGTAGCTTAAGTTTTGCTAAGCCGAGTATCTACGTATGTGTATTTAGTTCCAACAATCACGTACTAACTGCCCTGTGATGTGCTAAGCTAGCCAACCCAGCGAGCACAAAAGAGAGAGAGAGAGAGAGAGAGAAAAGAGGACAAAGTTCAGAGTTGCTCGTGGCATCTGAAGATCAGATGTTTGCATGACGACCCAAGTTGTCAAGAGAGCATTTTCATCACCACTTTGTTTGGGTTTTGGGGTGACAGAGGCTCGAACTATCGACCTCTGGATCACTAGCATTTAGCTATGAGACCTACGCGCTAGCCAACTGCGCCACCACCCAAATGTTGATTAGTATCTAATCACAGCCATACTAAGACTTGCTTATTCGGTAGTGCTTGAAACCCCAGTTACTTGCATGCTAAGATTGGATGGGTACTGGACTACTGGTTCGTCAATTTAATCGGCAGAAGTGGGCGATGCTGTGAAATTCATGTTGGAGAAAAGGTGCAAGCAAATATATTCTTCTTGATGTTTTCTTTCTTACTTGGACAAGAATATGGACACAGATGTACATAACATTGATGGGTTTCTCCTGCCGCCGCTGCCGGTCCCCCTCGTCTCGGGTGGCCTTAGGGCTACGGCGGCGGGGTGGATCCCGGTTCTTACCGGCGGAAGGGCTCCGTTTTAGATATTCCTTCGAATTTTGTTAGGGTTTGTGTCCTGAGACGTCGGTGCCTCTCTGAAGATGGAATAAAGTTCTCCCTCTACCTATCCCTCGTCTCGGTGGTACGTCTAGCATCGTCGGTTGACGTGTGTGTGATGGTGTGTCTCCGGCGGATCTGTCCTTGGTGGATTTGCTCGGATCTGGTCATAGTTTGTATACGTTCATGTGTCTTTAGGTTGGTCATTCGATCTACTCTTCAATGGTGGCGGTTGCTTTCTGGTGTGTTGGTCCTATGGGGCTTTAGCATGATGACTTTCCAACTGTCTACTACACCAACTACTGCCCGGCTCTGGCAAGGGAGGGGCAATGACAGCATCGCGCTTGGGCTCGCTTTAGTTCTTGTAGTCGTCGCTAGGTGGTTTACGAATTTGGATGTAATTCTTATTATTGATGCTTGTTGTATTGCCATGATTGAAAATGAATAGTTCGAAAGTTTTTCCGCAAAAAAGATGTACACAACCCTAGGTAAGGGCATCTCCAACGCTGACCCCCAAAGCGGAAACCACATTCGTCCGTGGACCGGAGGAGGGAGGACCAGTACGCGGACACTGATGTGGGGGCATCCAACCATAGTCGCATACATTTCAAAGCGGATGAATGACATGCAAACCAGATAATTTTAATCTAAATCGGACGGAAACAGTTACATTTCAGACATATTTGAACTAAAATATATCAGACTAGGCTTGCCTATTCTAACCTAGTCTACGACCGGTCGGCTTGGCGCCCGTTTCCCACCCCATATCTTCCCTATGTCCGGCAGCAAGTTCACCGAAATGTCGTGAGCTCTAAAGAATATGCTTCGGCGGGAGGGGAAGAATAACATACGCCCCCGTGAAGCCCGGATCAGCGCTTGGTTTTAGAACGGTGGAAGACGGTGACGGTGGCCTACACCTCCACAAACTGGACAAGTCACCGGCTGTGAGGCCCGGCGCAGTGGCGGCGATGGCCTCCTTCGGACCCGAGCGGCAGTGGCCTCCCTTGGTCTACTCATCCTCACTGCCAGTAGCGTCCGCGGACGTGCTGGTTTCATCATCGTGGTGGTGGGGCGTGACCGACGTGGAGTTAGTGAAGGAAATATGCCCTAGAGGCAATAATAAAGTTATTATTTATTTCCTCATATCATGATAAATGTTTATTATTCATGCTAGAATTGTATTAACCGGAAACATGATACATGTGTGAATACATAGACAAACATATAGTCACTAGTATGCCTCTACTTAATTAGATTGTTAATCAAAGATGATTATGTTTCCTAACCATAGACATGTGTTGTTATTTGATTAATGGGATCACATCATTAGGAGAATGATGTGATTGACATGACCCATTCCGTTAGCCTAGCACTTGATCGTTTAGTATATTGCTATTGCTTTCTTCATGACTTATACATGTTTCTGAAACTATGAGATTATGCAACTCCCGTTTACCGGAGGAACACTTTGGGTGCTACCAAACGTCACAACGTAACTGGGTGATTATAAAGGAGTACTACAGGTGTCTCCAAAGGTAGATGTTGGGTTGGCGTATTTTGAGATTAGGTTTTGTCACTCCGATTGTCGGCCCTCTCGGTAATGCACATCACTATAAACCTTGCAAGCAATGTAACTAATGAGTTAGTTACGGAATGATGCATTACATAACGAGTAAAGAGACTTGCCGCGAGATTGAACTAGGTATTGGATACCGATGATCGAATATCGGGCAAGTAACATACCGATGACAAAGGGAACAACGTATGTTGTTATGCGGTTTGACCGATAAAGATCTTCGTAGAATATGTAGGAACCAATATGGGCATCCAGGTTCCGCTATTGGTTATTGACCGAGAATAGTTCTAGGTCATGTCTACATAGTTCTCGAACCCGTAGGGTCCGCACGCTTAACGTTACGGTGACAGTTTTATTATGAGTTTATAAGTTTTGATGTACCGAAGTTTGTTCGGAGTCCCGGATGTGATCACAGAAATGACGAGGAGTCTCAGAATGGTCGAGACATAAAGATTGATATATTGGACGGCTATATTCGAACACCGGAAGTGTTCCGGGTGTTTTCGGAGAAAACCGGAGTGCCGAAGGGTTACCGGAACCCCCCCGGGAGAAGTAATGGGCCTAGTGGGACTTAAGGGGAAGAGAGAGGGGCGGCTAGGGTGGGCCGCGCGCCCCCTCTCCCTCTGGTCCGAATTGGACTAGGAGGGGAGGGCGACGCCCCCCTCTTTCCTTCCCCTCTCCCCCTTCCTTCCCCCTCCTAGTAGGAGTAGGAACGGGGGAGTCCTACTCCTACTAGGAGGAGGATTCCTCCTCCTTGGCGCGCCCTCTAAGGGCCGGCCGGCCTCCCCCCTTGCTCCTTTATATATGGGGGCAAGGGGGCACCCCAGAGACACACAAGTTGATCTATGGATCGTTCCTTAGCCGTAAGCGGTGCCCCCCTCCACCATATTCCACCTCGGTCATATCGTCGCGGAGTTTAGGCGAAGCCCTGCGCCGGTAGAACATCATCATCGTCACCACGCCGTCGTGCTGACGGAACTCATCCCCGAAGCTTTGCTGGATCGGAGCCCGGGGATCTTCATCGAGCTGAACGTGTGCTGAACTCGGAGGTGCCGTACGTTCGGTGCTTGGATCGGTCGGATCGTGAAGACGTACGACTACATCAACCGCGTTGTGCTAACGCTTCCGCTTACGGTCTACGAGGGTACGTGGACAACACTCTCCCCTCTCGTTGCTATGCATCACCATGATCTTGTGTGTGCGTAGGAATTTTTTTGAAATTACTACGTTCCCCAACAGTGGCATCCGAGCCTAGGTTTTATGCGTTGATGTTATATGCATGAGTAGAACACAAGTGAGTTGTGGGCGATACAAGTCATACTGCTTACCAGCATGTCATACTTTGGTTCAGCGGTATTGTGAGATGAAGCGGCCTGGACCGACATTACGCGTACGCTTACGCGAGACTGGTTTCACCGTTACGAGCACTCGTGCTTAAAGGTGGCTGGCGGGTGTCTGTCTCTCTCACTTTAGCTGAATCGAGTGTGGCTATGCCCGGTCCTTGTGAAGGTTAAAACAACACTTACTTGACGAACTATCGTTGTGGTTTTGATGCGTAGGTAAGAACGGTTCTTGCTAAGCCCGTAGCAGCCACGTAAAACTTGCAACAACAAAGTAGAGGACGTCTAACTTATTTTTACAGGGCATGTTGTGATGTGATATGGTCAAGACGTGATGCTATATTTTATTGTATGAGATGATCATGTTTTGTAACCGAAGTTATCGGCAACTGGCAGGAGCCATATGGTTGTCGCTTTATTGTATGAAATGCAAACGCCCTGTAATTGCTTTACTTTATCACTAAGCGGTAGCGATAGTCGTAGAAGCAATAGATGGCGTAAACGACAACGATGCTATGATGGAGATCAAGGTGTCGCGCCGGTGACGATGGTGATCACGACGATGCTTCGGAGATGGAGATCACAAGCACAAGATGATGATGGCCATATCATATCACTTATATTGATTGCATGTGATGTTTATCCTTTATGCATCTTATCTTGCTTTGATTGACGGTAGCATTTTAAGATGATCTCTCACTAATTATCAAGAAGTGTTCTCCCTAAGTATGCACCGTTGCGAAAGTTCTTCGTGCTGAGACACCACGTGATGATCGGGTGTGATAGGCTCTACATTCAAATACAACGGGTGCAAAACAGTTGCACACGCGGAATACTCGGGTTAAACTTGACGAGCCTAGCATATACAGATATGGCCTCAGAACACGGAGACCGAAACGTCGAGCGTGAATCATATAGTAGATATGATCAACATAGTGATGTTCACCATTGAAACTACTCCATCTCACGTGATGATCGGACATGGTTTAGTTGATTTGGATCACGTGATCACTTAGATGACTAGAGAGATGTCTGTCTAAGTGGGAGTTCTTAAGTAATATGATTAATTGAACTTAAATTTATCATGAACTTAGTACCTGATAGTGTTTTGCTTGTCTATGTTTGTTGTAGATAGATGGCTCGTGCTGTTGTTCCATTAAATTTTAATGCGTTCCTTGAGAAAGCAAAGTTGAAAGATGATGGTAGCAATTACACGGACTGGGTCCGTAACCTGAGGATTATCCTCATTGCTGCACAGAAGAATTACGTCCTGGAAGCACCGCTGGGTGCCAGGCCTGCTGCTGATGCAACTAACAATGTTAAGAACATCTGGCAGAGCAAATCTGATGACTACTCGATAGTTCAGTGTGCCATGCTTTACGGCTTAGAACCGGGTCTTCAACGACGTTTTGAACGTCATGGAGCATATGAGATGTTCCAGGAGTTGAAGTTAATATTTCAAGCAAATGCCCGAATTGAGAGATATGAAGTCTCCAATAAGTTCTATAGCTGCAAGATGGAGGAGAATAGTTCTGTCAGTGAACACATACTCAAAATGTCTGGGTATAATAATCACTTGATTCAACTAGCAGTTAATCTTCCTGATGATAGTGTCATTGACAGAATTCTCCAATTACTGCCACCAAGCTACAAGAGCTTTGTGATGAACTATAATATGCAAGGGATGGACAAGACTATTCCCGAGCTCTTCGCAATGCTAAAGGCCGCGGAGGTAGAAATCAAGAAGGAGCATCAAGTGTTGATGGTTAACAAGACCACCAGTTTCAAGAAAAAGGGCAAAGGGAAGAAGAAGGGGAACTTCAAGAAGAACAGCAAACAAGTTGCTGCTCAAGAGAAGAAACCCAAGTCTGGATCTAAGCCTGAAACTGAGTGCTTCTACTGCAAGCAGACTGGACACTGGAAGCAGAACTGCCCCAAGTATTTGGCGGATAAGAAGGATGGCAAAGTGAACAAAGGTATATGTGATATACATGTTATTGATGTGTACCTTACTAATGCTCGCAGTAGCACCTGGGTATTTGATATTGGTTCTGTTGCTAATATTTGCAACTCGAAACAGGGACTACGGATTAAGCGAAGATTGGCTAAGGAGGAGGTGACGATGCGCGTGGGAAATGGTTCCAAAGTCGATGTGATCGCGGTCGGCACGCTAACTCTACATCTACCATCAGGATTAGTTTTAGACCTAAATAATTGTTATTTGGTGCCAGCGTTAAGCATGAACATTATATCTGGATCTTGTTTGATGCGAGACGGTTATTCATTTAAATCAGAGAATAATGGTTGTTCTATTTATATGAGTAATATCTTTTATGGTCATGCACCCTTGAAGAGTGGTCTATTTTTTATTAAATCTCGGTAGTAGTGATACACATATTCATAGTGTTGAAACCAAAAGATGCAGAGTTGATAATGATAGTGCAACTTATTTGTGGCACTGCCGTTTAGGTCATATCGGTGTAAAACGCATGAAGAAACTCCATACTGATGGGATTTTGGAATCACTTGATTATGAATCACTTGGTACTTGCGAACCGTGCCTTATGGGCAAGATGACTAAAACGCCGTTCTCTGGAACTATGGAGCGAGCAACTGATTTGTTGGAAATCATACATACTGATGTTTGTGGTCCAATGAATGTTGAGGCTCGTGGCGGGTATCATTATTTCCTCACCTTCACGGATGACTTGAGCAGATATGGGTATATCTACTTGATGAAACACAAGTCTGAAACATTTGAAAAGTTCAAAGAATTTCAGAGTGAAGTGGAAAATCATCGTAACAAGAAAGTAAAGTTTCTACGATCTGATCGTGGAGGAGAATATTTGAGTTACGAGTTTGGTCCACACTGAAACAATGCGGAATAGTTTCACAACTCACGCCACCCGGAACACCACAACGAAATGGTGTGTCCGAACGTCGTAATCGTACTTTACTAGATATGGTGCGATCTATGATGTCTCTTACTGATTTACCGCTATCGTTTTGGGGTTATGCTTTAGAGACGGCCGCATTCACGTTAAATAGGGCACCATCAAAATCCGTTGAGACGACGCCTTATGAACTGTGGTTTGGCAAGAAACTAAAGTTGTCGTTTCTTAAATTTTGGGGCTGCGATGCTTATGTGAAGAAACTTCAACCAGATAAGCTCAAACCCAAATCGGAGAAATGTGTCTTCATAGGATACCCAAAAGAGACCATTGGGTACACCTTCTATCACAGATCTGAGGGCACGATTTTCGTTGCTAAAATCGGATCCTTTCTAGAAAAGGATTTTCTCTCGAAAGAAGTGAGTGGGAGGAAAGTAGAACTTGATGAGATAACTGTATCTGCTCTCTTATTGGAAAGTAGTTCATCACAAGAACCGGTTCCTGTGACAACTACACCAATTAGTGAGGAAGCTAATGATATTGATCATGAAACTTCAGATCTAGTTTCTACTGAACCTCGTAGGTCTACTAGAGTAAGATCCGCACCAGAGTAGTACGGTAATCCTATTCTAGAAGTCATGTTACTTGACCATGATGAACCTACGAACTATGAGGAAGCGGTGATGAGCCCAGATTCCGCAAAATGGATAGAGGCCATGAAATCTGAGATGGGATCCATGTATGAGAACAAAATATGGACTTTGGTTGACTTGCCCGATGATCGGCAAGCCATTGAGAATAAATGGATCTTTAAGAAGAAGACTGACGCTGATGGTAATGTAACTGTCTATAAAGCTCGACTTGTTGTGAAAGGTTTTCGACAAGTTCAAGGGGTTGACTACGATGAGACCCTCTCACCCGTAGCGATGCTTAAGTCTGTCCGAATCATGTTAGCTATTGCTGCATTTCATGATTATGAAATCTGGCAAATGGATGTCAAAACTGCATTTCTGAATGGATTTCTGGAAAAAGAGTTGTATATGATGCAACCAGAAGGTTTTGTTGATCCAAAAGGTGCTAACAAAGTGTGCAAGCTCCAGCGATCAATTTATGGACTGGTGCAAGCATCTCGGAGTTGGAATAAATGTTTTGATAGTGTGATCAAAGCATATGGTTTTATACAGACTTTTGGAGAAGCCTGTATTTACAAGAAAGTGAGTGGGAGCTCTGTAACATTTCTGATATTATATGTAGATGACATATTATTGATTGGAAATGATATAGAATTTCTGGATAGCATAAAGGGATACTTGAATAAAAGTTTTTCAATGAAAGACCTCGGTGAAGCTGCTTACATATTAGGCATCAAGATTTATAGAGATAGATCAAGACGCTTAATAGGACTTTCACAAAGCACATACCTTGATAAAATTTTGAAAAAGTTCAAAATGGATCAGGCAAAGAAAGGGTTCTTGCCTGTGCTACAAGATGTGAAGTTGAGTCAGACTCAATGCCCGACCACTGCAGAAGATAGAGAGAAAATGAAAGATGTTCCCTATGCTTCAGCCATAGGCTCTATCATGTATGCAATGCTGTGTACCAGACCTGACGTATGCTTAGCAATAAGCTTGGCAGGAAGGTACCAAAGTAATCCAGGAGTGGATCACTGGACAGCGGTCAAGAACATCCTGAAATACCTGAAAATGACTAAGGATATGTTTCTCATATATGGAGGTGACAAAGAGCTAGTCGTAAATGGTTACGTTGATGCAAGCTTTGACACTGATCCGGACGATTCTAAATCACAAACCGGATACGTATTTTTATTAAATGGTGGAGCTGTAAGTTGGTGCAGTTCTAAACAAAGCGTCGTGGCGGGATCTACATGTGAAGCAGAGTACATAGCTGCTTCGGAAGCAGCAAATGAAGGAGTCTGGATGAAGGAGTTCATTTCCGATCTAGGTGTCATACCTAGTGCATCGGGACCAATCAAGATCTTCTGTGACAATATTGGTGCAATTGCCTTGGCAAAGGAATCCAGATTTCACAAGAGGACCAAGCACATCAAGAGACGCTTCAATTCCATCCGGGACCAAGTCCAAGTGGGAGACATAGAAATTTGCAAGATACATACGGATCTGAATGTTGCAGAACCATTGACTAAGCCTCTCTCACGAGCAAAACATGATCAGCACCAAGACTCCATGGGTGTTAGAATCATTACTATGTAATCTAGATTATTGACTCTAGTGCAAGTGGGAGACTGAAGGAAATATGCCCTAGAGGCAATAAAAAAGTTATTATTTATTTCCTCATATCATGATAAATGTTTATTATTCATGCTAGAATTGTATTAACCGGAAACATGATGCATGTGTGAATACATAGACAAACATATAGTCACTAGTATGCCTCTACTTAACTAGCTCGTTAATCAAAGATGGTTATGTTTCCTAACCATAGACATGTGTTGTCATTTGATTAATGGGATCACATCATTAGGAGAATGATGTGATTGACATGACCCATTCCGTTAGCCTAGCACTTGATCGTTTAGTATATTGCTATTGCTTTCTTCATGACTTATACATGTTCCTGAAACTATGAGATTATGCAACTCCCGTTTATCGGAGGAACACTTTGGGTGCTACCAAACGTCACAACGTAACTGGGTGATTATAAAGGAGTACTATAGGTGTCTCCAAAGGTAGATGTTGGGTTGGTGTATTTCGAGATTAGGTTTTGTCACTCCGATTGTCGGAGAGGTATCTCTGGGCCCTCTCGGTAATGCACATCACTATAAGCCTTGCAAGCAATGTAACTAATGAGTTAGTTACGGAATGATGCATTACATAACGAGTAAAGAGACTTGCCGGTAACGAGATTGAACTAGGTATTGGATACCGACGATCGAATCTCGGGCAAGTAACATACCAATGACAAAGGGAACAACGTATGTTGTTATGCGGTTTAACCGATAAAGATCTTCATAGAATATGTAGGAACCAATATGGGCATCCAGGTTCCGCTATTGGTTATTGACCGAGAATAGTTCTAGGTCATGTCTACATAGTTCTCGAACCCGTAGGGTCCGCACGCTTAACGTTACGATGACAGTTTTATTATGAGTTTATAAGTTTTGATGTACCAAAGTTTGTTCGGAGTCCCGGATGTGATCACGGACATGACGAGGAGTCTCAGAATGGTCGAGACATAAAGATTGATATATTGGACGGCTATATTCGGACACCGGAAGTGTTCCGGGTGTTTTCGAAGAAAACCGGAGTGCCGGAGGGTTACCAGAACCCCCCGGGAGAAGTAATGGGCCTAGTGTGTAATAACCTAGAATAAATATGCGATGATAATTATTTTAATTGGATAATTATATTGTGATTAACTGTTAAGCTATCAAGATAAAAATAAAAAAAAGTTTACCAAACATTAGTAGATTACGTGTACAAAACATCTCACTGCCTAGGTTCTAAAATATCGGGGTTTATCTGTTAAAATGTTATTCTAGAAGAGAAAAGAGTAGATAAGTTCAATGTCCTGCAGATTACTTACGCAGGGAGAATACCTGTGGTGTGTTCCAAAAAAATATCTATGCTAAGGAAGCAGCGAGTAGATAAGCATCCACAGTAACCAGGGTGAGCCAGCCGTGGGGTAGTCGGTACCTGGGTTAGATCAGTCTCATCCACGTAGCCCTTTCTCGACAGATGTCATCCTTTCAACCCTCTTCTCTTGCACTATAAATAGCTTCTCAACCGTGCGGTACTGGTCGCCCACACTCAGAAAATTCCCCACTTTAGTTGGAAGCAGTCAGCGGAGAGCGAGCGACCGATCGGAGAAGCTGCGGAGAAATTGAGGACAAGGAGGTTTGGCTGCTAGCTTTAGCCAACGCCCTGTTCCTCGTCTTGTCTCATGAAGTTATCTAAGATTCTTGAGGGTAGCTAGCTGTAGCATCTCTCCTCTCCTACTACATGTTCCTGTTTTCTTTCCATCGATTTCCACACTTGAGGTGATATTCTTGCTTAACGGAAGATGTGGTGTTATGGGTAAATGAACGAAAAGATTCTAAAATACTGGAAGTTGCATCAGACTGATTCCATTCTATTGATCCATGCTTTGTTACACTGATGAATTTATTCGCTGGCTTAAGAAGGAACAACTAGTACTAGTTGGTAAGAAAGACTGGGAACGAGTAGTACTAGTACTACAGGACCCATGCATGCGTACATCTCCTGTGTAAAGAAATAGTCTTCATGGCTAGCTAGCATGCATGCAAGTGGTTGTATTTCTCAAATTTAATAGCTGGGAACAGTACTGAGGTTAAAGTGGGATGTGCACGCCTCACTCTAGCATAGCCAAGTACTATAGAGCGACTTGTTACATCCCTGTACTGGTACTGCATATAGCTGCTCATGTCCGTGTTGCCACTTGCAAGTCACATGAAATAATAAGCTGATGGGCGTTTGTAACATACTTAGGTTGGAGCTCAGATTTAGCCGAGGAGGAACCGCTGCAAGGCAAGACTATGCATATCAGTCTTCTCTCTCAAACTGAACTTTTAATATATGTCAACAAATTAATTGGTTACTAGCATTAATGTTTTTACATATGAATATAAGTGATGAGCTGGTAATTATTATGGCTGTGAGAACCATCCGTGCATGGGTTACGGATCGATCAAACGATGATGTTTGAACAATTCAAGAGCGTACACCGTCGTGATCATGGTAAGTATGGTATATCAAGCCCGGGGCGGTCGATACCTGAAATAACGGTACGCGGCTAATTTAGTCGGTACTAGTGTGAGATGGAAGATGCCTCACACAAGTAGGGGACTCGGCGTCGTGATTCCCGGAGATAGGTATTACCATTGGTGGAGATTACGACGGTTATTAGTATGTCTCTGCAGAGATTATTGCTATAGGTTTGCGCCGGTATAATTCCATCCTGCTCCTGTAAGGTAACAGGAGGCTGAAGCATCTTTACCTTATGTACATTCAACTTGCAACCTACTAATTCTTGCATTCTTATATTCTTGCTGAGTATGTCCCAACATACTCACTATTGTTTTTCCTTTTTCCTCTGATATGCACAGAGTGCGTGGGAAGTGGGCATGGTGAGGAGTTAGAGGAGCATGAGGAATAAGTCAACACCTAGGCCAGGGTGTCAAAATTAGCAGTCTTTGTTTAATCCTTAAATAAAGTCAGTGAAGAATAAGAGGAAGTGCTATCAATACATGTGCATATGCACGTGGTTGAACACTTGGCCTACTATCTATTATTTGGTTAAGTGAGGGTGTAAGCTATTATGTAAAGAATAAGCTGGAATTAAAGTATTACTTGTGCCCTGTTGTTCTGATATATGCTACTCATGCCTTGTGTGCTTATGAGTGTTCTTCAACTCATAAGGACACGGCGACTGTCACATTTATTTCCGAACCTTCGGGTCGTGACAGTTTTAGTGGCATCAGAGCCTCGTTTAAAAACTAAATTACTTCTTAATAAAAATTTAATTAACTAGGTATAAACTAGATAATCAGGGCTAGTGAGGGTAAAGAGTGTTTATGAGCAAACTAACTAGGAGATAACCCTGGCCTAGTAAAGGAAGTAGTGTTGGTTGGTTTGAGTATGGTGAGGGACGTACTAGAATAGGTTGCATAGTAAGGCTATGGAGTAGTCCTGGGATAGGGTAGTAGCTATGCTGTCTCTCTTTATCTGGTTTTCTAATGTGATGGATGTGTTGTCCAATCCAGGCATGGAGTTTGTTGACATCCCAACCAAGCATTTTCTGGAGCAGTTTGTGGCGTTGTTCGGGCTTGCTCCACCAGTTGTCTGTTGGAGGCCTGCTCCTGAGGGATTGTACCTTGTGGGGGTTCAGGTTAACCTTGGTCCTACGGACAGGGTTCCTCACGTGTACTATGAAGCTGCAGGAGCCACTATCCCTGAGGCGGAGCAGGCAGCCTGCCTGATGGTGATCCACGCCGTAGCTGCCGAACGTAATGTGGAAATTAGGGATATTAACTACTACCACCTAGGGTACCTGCAGCATCAGGTGGAGGATCTGCGCAAGAAGCTGATGGAGGCCGAGCATCTTTGTGCTGAGCTGATGAACATTGTCCGCTCCAGCGAGAGTGAGGTCGCTTTTCTGGAGCGCCTCACTCACAGGTTCTATCGTCGCATTCGCTGCCTGAGGGACACTGTGGCTGCACTGCAGCATGGTGGTGGCGGAAGTTCCAGCGGCAGTGTGTGAGCAGTGGATGGGCATCAGCACCGTAGCAGTCCCGTTGGGGTCCTTTCTATAGTATTTAGTATCTTTAGAATAAAATCTTGCAGGGTATGACTGTGGGTGGTTCAGGTTTTGGGGCTGCAAGATAGACATGGCGTGAGGTGTGGAGGATGACACTAGTTGTCCTTTGGGTTTGAGGGAGCCTCTAGTTATGGTGTTATGCTGTGCTTGTAATGTAAGGACTGAGTTCTCTGTGTTGGGATGGTCTAAGCATGCTGCTACGTTGCCGTTTAGCTCATGTGGTTTTCTCTTAAAAAACTAAAGTTTGATCCTGGTGAAGCTAAAGAAGTGTCTTTCTGTTGATGTTTGTTTTGCCGATTACTATCTCTTCACAAGAACAGCTGGTAACTAATTTGTTCCTCATAATAGCAGTAGGATGTGTGTATAACTTTGCTTAAGTGACCTGATGAGTGCTGAGAATACGAACTTTCTGGACGAAATTAAAGCAAAATAAATTGATGTTTCAGTAAATCAGCGGAATGGTAGTACACCATGTACTATTGGTGAACAGTACGTGTGTGAGCTAGACTATGCATGCATGTGTGTGAGCTATGGGTTATGGGTTGTAGGACGTGGCCTACACTACCTACTTTTAGTAGGCACGTGCTAGTTTATCTGGACCTTTACTAATTGTCTACGGTGCATGTCCCGCTACCTCTCAAGCAAATTGCTATGTGTTGTATGATTATTATTATTTTTCCATGCTGTCGTGGCTAATTTGATAAGTTCATTATCGTAGATGACTGATAATGGCAGCAATGGTACGAGTTGTGATGGAAATAATTCGGGCAATACAAATGCTGGATTATTGGTCCAAGAACTTGGTGACCAGAGTGTGCTGGCCAATCTGCTCACTAACATTTTGGGCAGACAGCAAGAGACTCAACAACGTCAAATGGATATTCTGGAGCGCGTTGTAAAGAATGATAGCCACCGGAGTGGAGTTGGGGAATTTCAAAAACTCAAGCCGCCCTCATTCTCCGGGACTGCTAATCCGCTTGAAGCGGAAGACTGGATCACCTCTATGGAGAAAGCATTTGAGGCTATGGGCTGCACCAACGAAGAGAAAGTCATTTATGCAGTTTATATGCTAAAATCAAGCGCTTTTGAATGGTGGGACGCTCATAAAAAGTCTTACCCGGAGGGTACTCCCCTGACATGGATATTGTTCAAAGAGGCGTTCTATAAAAAGTATTTTCCAGAAAGCATCAAATGCATCAAAGAAAGGGAGTTTCTTGAGCTTAAACAAGGGAACAAATCTGTAGGAGAATATGAAATTGAATTCTCTAGACTTGCAAGATTTGCTCCAGAGTTCGTCCAGACTGATGGCTCCAAGGCTCGACACTTCGAGAGCGGTCTACGTCAACCACTTAAGCGGCATGTGGAAGCCTTTGAGTTAAATACTTTTAGAGATGTGGTGAATAAAGCCCAGTTGTTGGAAAAGGGATTTCAAGAGGAAAGGGGTGATGCTGGTCAGCCATCTAAGAAGTTTAAATTCAATAATGATAATAGGCAAAATAATGGGAATTTTAGAACAGGTGGTCGCCCAGAACGAACCAGAGGCAACTCATTTGGGAGTATGCCAAGGAGATGCCCAATCTGTAACGGGAATCATACACCAAATATTTCTCCAGATCGTTGGGGGAAGTGTTACGCATGTGGAAAGCCGGGGCACACTCGGTACGAATGTCCTAATAATAAACAAAGCATCAACCCTCTGACTCCTGCTCAGCAAAGGCCTATGGCGCTGCCCCAGCCACCTCAACCATTATATCTACCTGGCCCTTCTTCCACTTATCACTCAAATCAGTATGCCAAGACTAATACTGCTAATCGAGCGCAAGGACTTCGTCCAAATAATCGAGAGAAGCCTCGCGGAGGGAACCAAGCTAGAGTATTCAATCTAACTCAGAAGAATGTTGAGGAGTCCAACAACGTGGTGACAGGTAACCTTTTAATACGCTCTCATCCAGGAAAAATCTTGTTTGATTCTGGTGCCACCCATTCATTTGTTGCTACGAAATTCATGAGTAAACATCATATCCCTAGCAGTACGCTAGAAGGGTCTATTTATGTTGAGACACCTATAGGAAGCAGAAGTACGAATTTAATTTGCACTTCTTGTCCCATTGAGATCATGGGATCGAAGTTTATGGCGGATCTTATTGTAATGGAAATGCAAGATTTTGACGTAATACTTGGCATGGACTGGTTGCAAGAGTATAGAGCCACTATTGACTGCTATGAAAAACAAATTACACTCAGACTTGATGGTCAAGTAGAGATTGTGTATCAGGGTGATAAAAAGAGCCAGTCACGGACTCTTATGACAAAATTAGACAAGAAGGAAATCAATATCAAAGATATTCCAGTGGTAAATGAATTTCCTGATGTCTTTCCGGGAGAGTTGCCAGGACTACCACCGGATCGAGAAATTGAATTTGCTATCTTATTGATCCCGGGAACCAAACCAATCTACAAGGCACCTTATAGGATGGCACCTGCGGAACTTAAGGAGCTAAAAGTACAACTCAAAGAGTTGGAGGATAGGGGATTTATTCGCCCTAGTGTTTCACCGTGGGGAGCTCCTGTTTTATTCATTAAAAAGAAGGATGGAAGTTTAAGATTGTGCGTTGACTATCGAGAATTAAATAAGGTAACTATAAGCAACAAATACCCTCTTCCACGGATCGATGATTTGTTCGACCAACTACAAGGATCCAAGGTTTTCTCAAAGATTGATTTACAGTCTGGTTACCATCAGTTAAAGATTAAGCCAACTGATATCCCCAAGACTGCTTTTCGCACCCGCTATGGACACTATGAGTATCTAGTGATGCCCTTCGGTTTGACCAATGCTCCTGCGGCTTTCATGGATTTAATGAATCGAGTCTTCAAGCCTTATTTGGATCAATTTGTGATTGTGTTCATTGATGATATTCTTATATATTCGAAGACGGAGGAAGAGCATTCAATGCATCTAAAAATTGTGCTACAAACACTGCGGGAACATAAATTATATGCCAAGTTAAAGAAATGTGATTTCTGGATGAATAAAGTTCCTTTCCTTGGCCACATAATCTCAGAAGAAGGGATATCAGTAGATCCTGCAAAAGTTCAGGCGGTGGCAGAGTGGCAAAGGCCCTCCACTGTAACTGACATTCGAAGTTTCCTTGGGCTGGCGGGGTACTACCGCCGATTTATATTGAACTTTGCAAAAATTGCTGCACCTTTGACTCATCTAACAAAGAAGGGAATTAAGTTTGAGTGGTCAGATGAGTGTGAGAAAAGATTTCAAGAATTAAAGAATCGACTAATCTCAGCCCCAGTTCTTGCTTTGCCTGTCGGTGGGGAAGAATTCACCATCTACTGTGATGCCTCAAAAATTGGGCTTGGGTGCGTACTTATGCAAAGGGGGAAAGTTATTGCTTATGCATCTCGCCAGCTAAAACCATATGAACAAAATTATCCAACTCATGATATGGAGCTAGCAGCGGTAATTTTTGCTCTAAAAATCTGGAGGCATTATCTTTATGGAGAACATTGTGAGATATTTACTGATCATAAAAGTTTGAAATATATATTCACACAAAAAGAGTTGAACATGAGGCAAAGAAGGTGGCTAGAATTACTGAAGGATTACGATGTTAATATTAACTATCACCCAGGAAAAGCCAACATAGTGGCAGATGCCCTGAGCCGAAAGGCGTACTGCAACATGACTACCCTGGCCACACGTGAGCCCCATATATTGAGAGATCTGGAAAGACTAGGGGTGGAACTAAAGGTTCACGTGCCAGGAGATCGAGTTATGTTAAATACTCTTCAAGTCACATCAACCTTAGAAAGGCAGATCATGGAAAAACAAATGGTTGACCAAGACTTGTTAAAGATAAAGAAAGATATTAGTGATGGAAAGCCATCGGAATTTAATATTGACTCTGCTGGCGCCATACGTTTTAGAGACAGGATCTGTGTACCTAATGATTTGGAATTAAAGAAACAAATCTTGGATGAAGCCCACTCGTCTCTATACACCATGCACCCTGGGAGCACTAAAATGTATCAGGATATTAAGAGGACATTTTGGTGGAATAATATGAAAAGAGAAATTGCAAAATTTGTTTTGGAGTGTGATGTGTGCCGGCGCATAAAAGCGGAACATCAGAAACCGGCTGGACTTCTACAACCATTGTCAGTACCACTCTGGAAATGGGAGGAGATCAGCATGGATTTTATCCAGGGATTACCACGAACGCCAGCAGGACACGATAGCATATGGGTAATAGTGGATCGACTAACAAAGTCGGCGCATTTTATACCTGTTAAAAAGACCTTTTCTTTGGAAAGGTTGGCCAGAATATATATTAAAGAAATAGTGTCATTGCATGGTGTTCCCTTATGCATAGCATCAGATAGAGATCCTCGTTTTGCCTCAAAGTTTTGGATAAGTCTACACAAGGCATTGGGAACAAAATTGGACTTTAGTACTGCATATCATCCGCAAAGCGATGGACAAACCGAACGAGTAAATCAAATTGTGGAGGACATGCTCAGGTCATGTATTTTAGAATTTAAGGGAGCATGGGATGAATATATGCCTTTGGCCGAGTTTGCATACAATAACAGTTATCAATCAAGTATTCAAATGGCCCCTTACGAGGCTTTATATGGTAGGAGGTGTCGAGCGCCGATTTATTGGGATGAGGTTGGAGAAAGAAAGTTTTTAGGACCTGATATAATTCAAGAAACTGAAGAAAAAGTAAGGCTTATACGCGAGCGACTCCGAACTGCACAGAGTAGACAAAAGAGCTATGCTGACAATAAAAGAAGAGATTTTCACTTGGAAACAGGAGACTTGGTATATTTGAAAGTCTCTCCAATGAAAGGAGTTAAGCGTTTTGGACAGGGAAAGAAGTTGAGTCCGAGATATATTGGACCCTTTCCCGTGACCAGACAGATCGGAGAGGTAGCCTACCAATTAGAGCTACCAGAGGCTCTCGCTGGAGTACATAATGTATTCCACGTGTCCTTACTTCGTAAATGCCTAAAACCGCCACATCAACCGGCGGAACTAGAACTGTCCCAAGTGAGAGAGGATCTATCATACGAAGAATATCCCATTCGGATATTGGATATTAAAGACCGTGAGACTCGACGCCAAACTATTCGATTTGCCAAAGTACAATGGAATAATCACAGCGAGGATGAGGCCACCTGGGAAAGGGAAGACGACTTAAGAAAAACCTTTCCGCACCTTTTCAATGATTAAGGTATGCAAATTTCGAGGTCGAAATTTTTGTAAGGAGGAAGGGATGTAATAACCTAGAATAAATATGCGATGATAATTATTTTAATTGGATAATTATATTGTGATTAACTGTTAAGCTATCAAGATAAAAATAAAAAAAAGTTTACCAAACATTAGTAGATTACGTGTACAAAACATCTCACTGCCTAGGTTCTAAAATATCTGGGTTTATCTGTTAAAATGTTATTCTAGAAGAGAAAAGAGTAGATAAGTTCAATGTCCTGCAGATTACTTACACAGGGAGAATACCTGTGGTGTGTTCCAAAAAAATATCTATGCTAAGGAAGCAGCGAGTAGATAAGCATCCACAGTAACCAGGGTGAGCCAGCCGTGGGGTAGTCGGTACCTGGGTTAGATCAGTCTCATCCACGTAGCCCTTCCTCGACAGATGTCATCCTTTCAACCCTCTTCTCTTGCACTATAAATAGCTTCTCAACCGTGCGGTACTGGTCGCCCACACTCAGAAAATTCCCCACTTTAGTTGGAAGCAGTCAGCGGAGAGCGAGCGACCGATCGGAGAAGCTGCGGAGAAATTGAGGACAAGGAGGTATGGCTGCTAGCTTTAGCCAACGCCCTGTTCCTCGTCTTGTCTCATGAAGTCATCTAAGATTCTTGAGGGTAGCTAGCTGTAGCATCTCTCCTCTCCTACTACATGTTCCTGTTTTCTTTCCATCGATTTCCACACTTGAGGTGATATTCTTGCTTAACGGAAGATGTGGTGTTATGGGTAAATGAACGAAAAGATTCTAAAATACTGGAAGTTGCATCAGACTGATTCCATTCTATTGATCCATGCTTTGTTACACTGATGAATTTATTCGCTGGCTTAAGAAGGAACAACTAGTACTAGTTGGTAAGAAAGACTGGGAACGAGTAGTACTAGTACTACAGGACCCATGCATGCGTACATCTCCTGTGTAAAGAAATAATCTTCATGGCTAGCTAGCATGCATGCAAGTGGTTGTATTTCTCAAATTTAATAGCTGGGAACAGTACTGAGGTTAAAGTGGGATGTGCATGCCTCACTCTAGCATAGCCAAGTACTATAGAGCGACTTGTTACATCCCTGTACTGGTACTGCATATAGCTGCTCATGTCCATGTTGCCACTTGCAAGTCACATGAAATAATAAGCTAATGGGCGTTTGTAACATACTTAGGTTGGAGCTCAGATTTAGCCGAGGAGGAACCGCTGCAAGGCAAGACTGTGCATATCAGTCTTCTCTCTCAAACTGAACTTTTAATATATGTCAACAAATTAATTGGTTACTAGCATTAATGTTTTTACATATGAATATAAGTGATGAGCTGGTAATTATTATGGCTGTGAGAACCATCCGTGCATGGGTTACGGATCGATCAAACGATGATGTTTGAACAATTCAAGAGCGTACACCGTCGTGATCATGGTAAGTATGGTATATCAAGCCCGGGGCGGTCGATACCTGAAATAACGGTACGCGGCTAATTTAGTCGGTACTAGTGTGAGATGGAAGATGCCTCACACAAGTAGGGGACTCGGCGTCGTGATTCCCGGAGATAGGTATTACCATTGGTGGAGATTACGACGGCTATTAGTATGTCTCTGCAGAGATTATTGCTATAGGTTTGCGCCGGTATAATTCCATCCTGCTCCTGTAAGGTAACAGGAGGCTGAAGCATCTTTACCTTATGTACATTCAACTTGCAACCTACTAATTCTTGCATTCTTATATTCTTGCTGAGTATGTCCCAACATACTCACTATTGTTTTTCCTTTTTCCTCTGATATGCACAGAGTGCGCGGGAAGTGGGCATGGTGAGGAGTTAGAGGAGCATGAGGAATAAGTCAACACCTAGGCCAGGGTGTCAAAATTAGCAGTCTTTGTTTAATCCTTAAATAAAGTCAGTGAAGAATAAGAGGAAGTGCTATCAATACATGTGCATATGCATGTGGTTGGACACTTGGCCTACTATCTATTATTTGGTTAAGTGAGGGTGTAAGCTATTATGTAAAGAATAAGCTGGAATTAAAGTATTACTTGTGCCCTGTTGTTCTGATATATGCTACTCATGCCTTGTGTGCTTATGAGTGTTCTTCCACTCATAAGGACACGGCGACTGTCACATTTATTTCCGAACCTTCGGGTCGTGACATATTGTAGGGCTGGACCAAAAGCTCGTAGCTCGCGAGCTTAATGAGCGCTTGATAGTTCGGCTCGTTAAGCTCGGAGCTCGCTTCTGAATGAACAGAGCCAATCATTGATTTTAGCTCGTTAAGCTTAACGAGCTTAACGAGCGAGCTAACGAGTTTCACGAGTAGCTCGTTAAGCTCGTTAGTAACAACATAACACATATTTTCATCTTACGTGGCAAACTTTTTGTAGCACCTCAACCCATCAATTAAATCTAATTGATATATGAGGCACCAAACTAGTGCATTTCTTTTTGTAGTCACCATATTTCATCTTGAAAACCATACCTACACATTCATCTTGTATATCATCACACATTATAATCTGTTAACGAGTGCTCGCGAGCGCTCACGAGCTTCAAACGAGCCGAGCCGAGCAGGATTTTCTGCTCGTTAATCTTAACGAGCTTAACGAGCCGAGCCTTAACGAGCACGAGCTTAACGAGTACGAGCTTAACGAGCCGAGCTGCTCGTTAGTCCACCCCTAGCCTAGTGGGCCTTAAGGGGAAGAGAGAGAGGAGGCCAGGGTGGGTCGCGCGCCCCCTCTCCCTCTGGTCCGGATTGGACTAGGAGGGGAGGGCGGCGCCCCCCTCTTTCCTTCCCCTCTTCCCCTTCCTTCCCCCTCCTAGTAGGAGTAGGAAAGGGGGAGTCCTACTCCTACTAGGAGGAGGATTCCTCCTCCTTGGCGCGCCCTCTAAGGGCCGGCCGGCCTCCCCCCTTGCTCCTTTATATACGGGGGCAAGGGGGCACCCTAGAGACACACAAGTTGATCTACGGATCGTTCCTGAGCCGTGTGCGGTGCCCCCCTCCACCATATTCCACCTCGGTCATATCGTCGCGGAGTTTAGGCGAAGCCCTGCGCCGGTAGAACATCATCATCGTCACCACGCCGTCGTGCTGACGGAACTCATCCCCGAAGCTTTGCTTGATCGAAGCCCGGGGATCGTCATCGAGCTGAACGTGTGCTGAACTCGGAGGTGCCGTACATTCGGTGCTTGGATCGGTCGGATCGTGAAGACGTACATCAACCGCCTTGTGCTAACGCTTCCGCTTACGGTCTACGAGGGTACATGGACAACACTCTCCCCTCTCTTTGCTATGCATCACCATGATCTTGCGTGTGCTTAGGAAATTTTTTGAAATTACTACGTTCCCCAACAGTTAGCGGCGGCATCCGTGCCATCGTAAACTTGTGTCATCGCCTCGTCGATCTCCGCATAGGCGGCTTCTTTCTCTACATGCAGGATGCGATGCCGCATTTGCTCGTGGTGGATTTCACAGGTGGCGCAGTAGGACGGGATCGAGTATAGCCTCCTACTCGTGCACGTCAACCATGCTGACCGTGACGTCGACTTGCTCCCCTGCGTGCAAGTGCTTGTCCGCCATGGTGCCCTTTTCGTCCACCCTCCTTGCCCATGGTGATGCCGTCCTGGACCAGCGATGGGGGTGGCGCCGACTTGTCCTCTGTTGGCTCGTCAGTGTCACTGCCATCCGAAGAGCTCTCTGGAAAGCGAGCATGTATCCGGCTAATTTGACGGGCCAACCATCCTACAAGAAAGCCCGAGAGCTCCTTCTTCAGATCGCCGGTGATATCATCCCACGGGGCTTCGGAGCTCGAGGCCATGAAGGATTTGGTGCCTAGAGGAGATGGAGAGTGGAGGTGTCGGGCAGATTTTGCCCAGAGCTTGGCCACATTTAAATAGCGGGGGGATGCCATGCCCCAAGCCCACCTGGTGTTTAATGCCAACCGTACGTGTGCTTCTCGGGGCGTCGGAGTAGGTTTCTCGATTGACGTGCTGCTTTAATGGAGGAAGGCGGGGAGGACGGATGTCGTGTCAATGCGGAGAGAAGGCGCATGCAGCGGGCCTAGAGCGGGCGACGTTGTCGATCATACCGCTGCTTCAATGCCGGCTCCAGAGCGTCCGCTTTGGGCAGGCATGAATGCGGCGCTGACGCTCTAGAACGACGCTGACTGCTACGGGTGTGAAAGCGCGCGGGCGAGGGAGAGTCTTTTGGGTGGGCCATGCTTGTCGGAGGCATGCATGACAGCGGTCCGGACTCCCGCAAAGCTCCCCCCCCCCCTCCGGCCTGCGAAAAAGTGGCGTCCGGACTGGCCAGCGGATGGTACATAACCACGTTGGATGGCAAAGCACGTCCGGACCCCGCGGTCCGGACGTGTGCGGTCTAAGGGTCCGCGTTGGAGATGTCCTAATGTTGCAAATTTCCAAGTGTGTTTGTCGTCATTTTTATGATCTCTGTTGCTTTTTACTGCGATTTTTCTTTTTTTGCAGGAGATCTTTACTATGATAAGTAGAGCCTACTTCTAGGACATCATGTGATGTTCATTGAGGTAAATATGTGATGTCCATTGAGATGTAGCCAAAGAGCCGCAAGCATATCATACTTTGACACATGTATTCACACAATGAATCATTGGCAGATGTTGCTATCCATCGGGTGGAGTGGAGCTGAATCACCGTCTAGTTCATTTCACTAGAGTGGCAAAATCTCTAATATTTTGATTTCCCTTTCAAGATAAAATGATATATTCTTGTATCTGAAAATGTTGTCATAATTTGTGTCACGATTTTCAATGTTGGGGCAAAAACTTAATAGCTAATTAGTGTTAATATATCATTTAATTTTTTTTGACTTTCCTAAATCTTCTCGCACCAACAGTCTTCTGGTGTCTATGTTTTTATCAAGATGTTCTTGAAACTATCATCATTTTCTCTTTGTTCGTTGTTAGTCATAGTCAGTTGCAAATAGTGCGTAAAGTGTCAACGTCCTTACACAACAGTGAGCACGGTTAACCACCTAAGGTTAGTACTGAGTCTATGATTAACATTTTTAAACACGACAAATAGTTTTTGATCTACTAATTCTGTTTGCTCAACTCGACACGCTAAAACAATCTACATTTTTTTGCGGGAAAAAATGTACTATCTATGCTAAAAACCAATTTATACTTTTGAAACAAATGCACACGTTGTGTTCTTACAATAAAGCATTTACCATATTGCTGTACTTTTTTTTTGCTGTTTGTTGTACTTTTTTCCCGTGACATACTTGGTGGCAAATAGCATGAAAACTCTCAAGGCCCCTACATACGGTGGTGTGCAAGATCGGTACTGCACCGTTGTTAAATCATCGTATATTGGTTTCCTCGTATATATATAAACATGTATTCTTTGCCCAGTGACCATGTGAAAAAGAAATTAGTTTCGAATAAGAATGAAGGCACTATGCTGAAACGTAGTCAATTCCCTCAAAAACTGATCTAGGTCCTGCATATATACATCTTCTGGAACTCGAAATATATATAAAAAAAGATTAGGCAAAATCCTGTATATATACATCTTTTGATAGTCGAAATATATATTATTAAATAAAAAAGCTTAGGCACTCCATGACGGAGTGCTATTTAGCAAGTCAAGCAGTTTTGTGCGATCAGAGTTGATGAGGCCCGAGAGCAGCTTGGCTGCCTAATCCTATTCTATCGGGCTCATCATACCCTGAGAACTGCCCGCAAGCTTGCAGATACGCCAATTATCCATGATGCTTTTTCATAGCTTACCAGGCTTGCTGCCTGGTGAACACCTAGTCACGACGCGTGCATATAAACATCTTCCGTCAGCTCTCCCTAAGCGATGTGGCACTAAACCACTTTTTTCCTTTTTGAGCGGTGGCACTAATGCACCTTTTTTCTGGCCCAAACGAAAAGCCCAACACTGGGACGTCTGAATTGGGCTCGATGGGAGGCGAACCCTATTTTTCATCTGAACTGGGATCAGCCCATTTCGCTCGCGTATTCATCAAAGCGCAAAAATTCATCGAGAGGTGAGAATCGAACCAAGGATTTCTTGGTTAACAGCGCTCTCTGGTAACCACCCCGACATAGGAACTTGTTGCGCTAAGCTCAATCACCTTTTTCCTTATCATCTTTTCTTTCGTTTTTTTGGTTTTTTCTTTTTCATTTATTTCTGTTTCTTTTTTGTTTTGTTTTTCCTTCTTCCTCGTTCCATGATTTTTTTCAAATACATCCACGTTTTTCTAAATTGACGAACTTTTTTCTAAATCAATGATTTTTTTTTCACATTTGATAAAAAAATCAATTCGTTGAACTTTTTCCAAATCCGATGAACTTTTTGTCAAGATTGATGAATTTTTCATTTAAATTTGTGAACTTTTTTCCAAATCGATGAACTATTTTTTCAAACTCGATGAACTTTAATTCAAAAATGATGAATTATTTCAAAACTGATGAACTTTTTTTGAAACGATGAACTCTTTTTTGAAAATGATGAACTTTTTAAACTTTTTCATAAAAAACATTCCAAAATCTGTGAACTTTTCTTCAAAAATGATGAACTATTTCTCAAAATCGATGAACTTTTTTTAGGTTTGTGAATTTTTGTCTCAAAATTGATGAACATTTTTAAATTCATGATTTATAAAAGTAAATAAAAAATGGTAAATAAATAGGGCGGCTATAATACTTCATGCATAGTTAGCGCAATTAAATTCACAGGTGTCCAATCACTGTGGTCGTCAGCTAAGCTCGAAGAAGCCTTGCCTTCGCGAGCGATGAGAGTTCAATTCATGAAGCAGCGACGTTTTTGTGTTTTTCTGGCCATTTCTGTTCGCTGCCTTTCCCATCGCGTGCTAGCCCAACAAGGCGCTGCAGCGGGCGCCGTACAGGAGCTCCCCGATGGGAGCTCCTATTTTGTGTGCGTGCTTTTGGGCGGCCCTGTTTTCTTTTTGTTAATTTTTTCTATTTTCTGTTTTTTCTTCTATATAATTTTTTGTGTGTTTAAAAACAGTTCGGCATTTCAAATATGGTTGGGATTTCAAAAATAAATAACTAATGTGAATGAGTTTGAAAAATTGTTCTTGAATTCAAAAAATATATATAATTGAAAAAAGTTCATATAATTTACAAAAAATTCATTAATTTAAATTAATTGCAAAATCAATATATGTTAACAATTTTAGAAATTGTTCACGAATTTGTATAAAATGTCCTCGAATTTGAAATATGTTCACGAGTACATAAAAATGTTCATGAATTTGAAAAGTTCATTGTTTTGAAAAAATTTCACAAAATTTTGAAAAAAATATGTTTGATAAATGAAAACTGAAAAAGAAAAAAGAAAGGACAGAACGAAAATGAAAAAAGTGAAAAGAAAAAAACACACAAAAAACACGGTCTGGGAAGGTTTAGAACCTTCCCAATAACCGGGGAAACGCTAATTGGGCTGGCTCAAAAATGTACGCCGGGGAGCTAGGGGTTCGCGCGTGGTCGCTAACGCGACCCGCGCGCTAAATAGCATTGGTCCAGGCATGAAACGAAGCAGTAAACGGAGCATGGACCTCTCAAAACAAAAAATATTGATAAGATACAATTGTTCATGCCAGTTCTGCAATAAAGCGAGGGACTGGTTAACGTGCAACTCGATTTTGTTCACGAGAAATCTTGAAAATATTGATAAGCCAACACGCGGTGCTATCCCCACGACGACCATAATCCACTAAGCAACGTGCAACTCGATTTTGTTCACGAGAAATCTTAAAAGAATTAAATACTCTATTCTCTAACAAGCCCTTCATCTCAGCAATAACTATATGATACCCCGTGCGTTGCTGCAGGAAATATTGTCTAAAGTTGGTGTTTTACTCATGAACTGACTCTCCTAAAAGGATCGATAAAACGAAGAATAAACGATTCTTATTTGAGCATACTTTAGGATGATACATAGGCAACTAAGATCAAACCTCCAACTTATATCATTGAAAGCTTGGACGGGGGAGGCTAGTATAGGATCTCACATTAGGTGAGATCAATGAGATCAATTACAAAAAATTATAGTTAGACATTTCAAAAAAATTCTGAAATTATTTGACAACATATCTATGGGGTGTGTCTATAACCCTAAAAAAACTGCTCAAAAATCGATGTACAGTTAGAGAATTAAAAAAGACAAATTTGAGTGTGAACAGTGGCAGCTTTGGGCAAACAGTATTTTGACATTATTCACATCTGATTTCTCTTTTTTTTTATTAGTGTAGGTCAAATTAGGAGCTAAAACCTTTTTAGATTGTACATCAAACATTGACGTGTGTGTACAATTCATAAGCCCGGATGTCGCAAGCGCGTACGCAGCTGCCGCGGCCTCTTCCATGTGTGGGGTCGCTTCAATGACCTCATCCACGCGTGCAGCCATGACAACTGCGCCCTCTTCCTCGCGTTCATTTACTAGAGAGCAGTCCCATCGTAGTGAAAAGCTTGTCATTATGTATGGTCCAGTATTCATTCGAGATAGGGAGAGGTTCACCAATCTGAACTACATCTACAACAACAACAACGTATAGGGTGTGAACATGCTTCGAATGTGAAGAGCATCATTTTTCATGCTTGTGAATACCTTTAGGAGCAGGGGCCACTTGAAGATAGCATCCACACCACTGTGGAAGAGCAAGTTGCCATGTTCATTCATGTCGTCAGTCAGCATCAGAGTTTCATGATTATTCACAACACATACAAGAGATCTAGTGAAACATTTTCTCGGCATTTCAAGCAAGTCTTGTATGATATTAGGGAGCTCAGAGAGGAGATGATCAAGGCACCAAGCGGGCAAACTTTGCACAAGATTCACACTAGCTCAAGATGGTATCCGTATTTCAAGGTGAGCATTACTCATATTTCATGTCATAACATGCTTGCAATGTTGTCATCAACCATAAGAATACATTTTCATGCCATCCTAGGATTGTATTGGCGCCATAGATGGTACTCACATCACTGATAAAGTGCCAAGGACACAAGTTGCAGCATACATGGGTAGAAAGCACTACACGAGCCAGAATGTGCCTGTTGCTCTTTACTTCAATCTGAAGTTCACATATGTGTTGACTGGTTTGGAAGGATGAGCCCATGATGCTAACATTCTTGCTGACAGCATGGCAATCCCTGATGGCATCAATAGCCCCAATTGCAAGTTATACCTAGGAGATGCTGACTATGCATGTCGGCCTGGTGTTCTTCCATCCTTCACGAAAACCAGGTACCATCTGAAAGAGTTCTCTTATAGGAACTATCCTAGGACTGCGCAAGAATTGTTCAATCTCAGACACTCCGGCCTTAGAGTCATGGTTGGGAGGGCATTTGGAGCTCTGAAGAATTGATTTAAGATCCTAGATCAGAAGCCATTCCACCCTTAACCCACTAAAGTTAGGCTTGTTCTAGCATGTTGCATTCTGCATAAGTGGATCCTTCAATGGGGTTATGATGAGTTGGTGCCAGAGGTTGAAGATTTGACGGCCAATGTTGATGACTTCGGTCATGGTGTGGAGGCACATGACAATGAAGCTTGTAAGAGCAAAAGGTTGGAATGTATTGATGCAATATGAGCAAACAAAGGAACCACAAGGATCTAAACAACAATAACATTGAACTACCATTTGATTGCAAGCATGTTTAATTCGTACTACATATGTGGTGCGATGTTCTATAGTGCAGTGCGTAGTGTGTGGTAAGGTCGCCAAATAGTGCAATGTGTAGTGAGAAGAGGTGAGCACATCACAACCATGCACAACCAAGCTTCATGTTTTGCATGCTCACAACCTTAGACCCGACATGCATGGTAACCAAACGACATGCAAGAAAGTGTTCGTTGGTGCAATGCATGGTACCAAACGATATGCGGACCATGGTTTTTCCCCTACATTAGCCCAGTCTGTCCCAAGTCAGCCACTGGCGCAAAATAATCAAAAATCCATGTGAGTAATCAAACACATCCGTGGTGATACTGTTTCTGACGGCATATGCATAAAATACCAGATGAAGCATCTCCATCGTAACCGTCCTGCTTCGGCTCACGATAACACTAAGAGATGTGCATGTAGTCGCCTCTAGCTCTTAAGACAATACATTGAACATGTGGTAAGCAACTTGAAGTTGTGGAAGCACTCAAAATTCGAGCTAACCAGAGTCTAGTATTACGGGATCTCGGTCGTGAATCAATCGAATCGACGAACAACTGAGTTCACCAACCTTCTTGTGGGATTGTACAGCCCAACTCAAGAGAATCTAGGCACACACACCTAAGCAACGAAATCCGGCCAAATTGTCCCAAATTTGGCACCAAATGTAAAAACTCGTTGCTGTGGAGATAACCCGACATGAGGAAAGGATCTAAAGTTGGTTGTGGAGAGCAACGCACCTACGGAGGAAGAAGATCCATAAGAAATAAGAACAACAAGAGGAAGGAGACATGCGAAAGAGATAGAGGTTCAATTCAATTTGTGTTTGATGTTTCCCTTCATAGACGGCAATGCTCTTTTATAGCCCCCATGCTATATCATAACTCCACTATTGCTGACCCATAACACATATCCACCCAAAAGCCCATGTCTCCAGTACGATAATGGCAGGTAGTGAAGGAAATATGCCCTAGAGGCAATAATAAAGTTGTTATTTATATTTCCTTATATCATGATAAATGTTTATTATCCATGCTAGAATTGTATTAACTGGAAACTTAGTACATGTGTGAATACATAGACAAACAGAGTGTCCCTAGTATGCCTCTACTAGACTAGCTCGTTAATCAAAGATGGTTAAGTTTCCTAGCCATGGACATGAGTTTTCATTTGATGAACGGGATCACATCATTAGAGAATGGTGTGATGGACAAGACCCATCCGATAGCTCATCACTATGATCGTTTAGTTTATTGCTATTGCTTTCTTCATGACTTATACATGTTCCTATGACTATGAGATTATGCAACTCCTGAATACCAGAGGAACACTTTGTGTGCTATCAAACGTCACAACGTAACTAGGTGATTATAAAGATGCTCTACAGGTGTCTCCGATGGTGTTTGTTGAGTTGGCACAGATCAAGATTAGGATTTGTCAATCCGATCGTCGGGGAGGTATCTCTGGGCCCTCTCGGTAATGCACATCACTATAAGCCTTGCAATCAATGTGACTAATGAGTTAGTTGCGGGATGATGCACTACGGAACGAGTAAAGAGACCTGCCGGTAACGAGATTGAACTAGGTATGATGAAGCCGACGATCGAATCTCGGGAAAGTAACATACCGATGACAAAGGAAACAACGTATGTTGTTATGCGGTTTGATCGATAAAGATCTTCGTGGAATATGTGGGATCCAATATGGGCATCTAGGTTCCGCTATTGGTTATTGACCGGAGATGTGTATCGGTCATGTCTACATAGTTCTCGAACCCGTAGGGTCCGCACGCTTAACGTTCGATGATGATTGGTTATGAGTTTATGTGATTTGATGTACCGAAAGTTGTTCGGAGTCCCGGATGAGATCACGGACATGATGAGGAGTCTCGAAATGGTCGAGACATAAAGATCGATATATTGGACCATGTTGTTCGGACACGGGAAGTGTTCCGGAGAGTTTCGGATTAAACCGAAGTGCCGGAAGGGGTTACTGGAACCCCGGGAGAACTAATGGGCCTCTATGGGCCTTAGTGGGAAGAGAGGAAGGGCCAGGAAGGGCTGGCCGCGCCCCCAACCCCCCTTGGGTCCGAATTGGTCTAGCAGAAGGGGGCGGCGCCCCCCTTTCCTTCCCTTCCCCTTCTTCCTTCCTTCCCCCTCTCTCCCTCTTGGAGTCCTAGTAGGATTCCCCTTTTAGGGCGCGCCCTAGGGGCCGACTGCCCCCCTCCTCTCTCTCCTTTATATACTGGGGAGGGGGGCACCCATAGACACACAAGTTAACCTTTAGCCGTGTGTGGTGCCCCCCCCCCCACAGAGTTTTTCACCTCGGTCATATTGTCGTAGTGCTTAGGCGAAGCCCTGCGTCGGTAACTTCATCATCACCGTCACCACGCCGTCGTGCTAACGGAACTCTCCCTCGGCCTCAGCTGGATCTAGAGTTCGAGGGACGTCACCGAGCTGAACGTGTGCAGATCACGAAGGTGCCGTGCGTTCCGTACTTGATTAGTTGGATCGCGCAGACGTTCGACTACATCAACCACGTTACTAAACGCTTCCGCTTTCGATCTACGAGGGTACGTGGACACACTCTCCCCTCTCGTTGCTATGCATCTCCTAGATAGATCTTGTGTGATCGTAGGATTTTTTTTTTGAAATACTGCGTTCCCCAACAGGTAGTTCCATCCCATGGATTCCATGTTAATTGAGCCGTAGTGGGCATCAAACGGTGTGGTTTTTCTAAAAACATGTCCTTCAAGATATATAAGAGAGTGATCCCCGCTACTTCTAATTATCTTAACATGCGTGCTTTCACATATGCCTGCACCGCCCAATCTAAAGCTTGCTGCAGCCGCCGCACCGCATATGCCCGCTAGGTCGCCGCCGCACCGCCACCAGTCACTCCGATCGCTGTCCTGAGGAAGCGTCGTGTGCCGCTAGCCCCCGCCATAGGCCATCGCCCCCACTCAAACGAGAGCCCCACACCAGTTGTGGGCCTGGAGCGGAGGGGAAAAGAGGACCTCCGCCGCAGCCCTACTGGCCTGGCTTCGGCATGCGGCAGCGCTGGGCGGCAGCAAGAGAGGAGGGAGGGAAGGCATCGGGCTAGGGTCCCCTCGGGCGCTTGTGGGAGGGAAAGGGAGGGATCTTTTGGGGCACTCTATGACATGTGAAAGGAGGAACCATTCTTTTTTGGTATACAAAGTTGAGTCATCTATTTTGGAACGGAGGGAGTACTTGAATAAGAAAATGAAGGCAGTAAGCCAAAACATTATTTTTAATTCCCTCAAAAACTGATTTGAATTGTGTGTATATATATTCTTGAACTAACTAGTTCGTTGTTGTACCCTGATTTGAATAGTGTGTATATATATTCTCGAACTAAAAAAAAAGAGGTCAGGCACTCCATGTAGGAGTGGTGTGGCAAGTCAAAGCTTTTCAATCAGAGCTCATTGATGCCTGAGTGCCGCTTGCATGGCAAGTTGTACATAATCATGGCGTCCGACCCTGAGAGAGGCTTGCATGCCCCTTAACCAATTATCCTGCTGGTTGTTGTTTTTTGAGATAGCTTACCAGGCTTGCTGCCTGGTGAACTCTTCGTAACAAAACATCCATATAAACTGCTGCCATCTCTCCTCCGTAAGCGATGTGGTCCTAATAAAACGGTATGTTCTTTAGCCTACGACATCTAAAACGGTATTGTATATACCTTCTTTTTAGAAGCGGTATTGTATATACGTGTGTGCCTTGATATGGCCCATACGGAAAGCCCATTGCTCTAATACGGGGTGACCCACAGAAGTTGGTTGGATGAAGCTCAGTGGAGACCGGACCGCCGATTCATCTGAAACCATACAAGCATGGCTCGTGCTGCGAGCCGGCGCCGCGCTCCTGGCTCTCGTGGCCATGCCGCTCCTGGCTCCCATGGAGGCTGGATGGACTTCCTCCGCTACTAGGATTACAGGTGCTCGTGCGCGTCATCTCCCTAGCTTATTGCTCGATCGGTCATTTACCATTCTTGAGAGTGTGCATGGTGTGTTGAGCCGTTGATCATGGTCTGGGTGCTCGCTTTTGCAATTTGCATGCTTAATTTGATTTGATAGGTTCACCCGCAAAAAAAAAATTTGATTTGATAGGGTATCTTCTCGTGGTCTCCGTGGTGGCGTTCGTGTACTCTGCGGCGAAGGAGGAACTTCGGCGGCTGCGCCGCGGCGCTGCCCATGCCAGCTTTCATGATTTTTGCCGGCAATCAGGTGAAGTGCAGACTATCTTGCTATGAGACCATTTTGGGGTGACAGAGGCTCGAACTATCGACCTCATGATCACTCGCTCTTAGCTATGAGACCTACGCGCTAGCCAACTGCGCCACCACCCCAATGTTGATTATACCTACTGACAGCCTTACTAAGACTTGCTTATTCGATGGTGCTTGAAACCCCGGTTACTTGCATGCTAAGCCTGGATGGGTACTGGTTGCTCAATTCAATCTGCAGAGGTGGGCGATGCTATGATCATGTTGGAGAAAAGGTGCAAGCAAAAGCAAGTATATTCTTCTTGATGTTTCTTTCTTGCTTGGACAAGAATATGGACAGAGATGTACACCACCCTTGATGGGTTCTTTTGACCTCCTGCCAGCGCCGGCGCCGCCTCGTCTCCAGTGGCCTTAGGGCTACAGTGGCGCGGTGGATATCGGTCCTTGCCAGCGGGAGGGCTCCGTTTTTAGATATTTTTTCGTATTTTGTTAGGGTTTATATCCTCCTTAGGAAGACGAGGCGACATCGCCTCGCCGAAACCACCACCTCTCTCGCCGCCGCGCCCACGCCGCCGCATCCATGTCGCAACCCGACGCCGACGCGACGAACCAGGCGCTGGCCGCCGCCAAGGAGCGCCAGGACGCCGAGTCTGCCGAAGCCGCCAAGACAAAGCTGCCTCTCGCGACCGCCGCCGATGGATCCGGGACGAGCGCGGGGTCCTTCTCCTTGACCTCGCTGCACGCCCAAGCCGTCGGTCTCCACTCCACCAAAGGCCACGTTCCCGTCGAGCTCGCGCTTGACACCGGCGTCCACCGGCAGTGGCGCACCTTCTTCCGCGCCGCTTGTCGCAAGTACGCCCTCCTGGATCACCTCGACTTCGATGCTCCCGATGTGCCGAACCTGGAGTGGTCTCTCCTCGACGCCACCGTCGTCTCTAGGTTCTATGGGTCTGTCTCGCTCAGTATCCTCGACGCCGTCATGACGCCTGGCGGCGATCCCCTCGCCGTCGATCTCTGGAACAGCATCAACGGTCTCTTCAACGACCACAAGATCAATCGCCAACTCCACCTTACGGCCGAGCTCGGCGATGTCAAGATGGGAGAGATGAGTATGGCCGACTATCTCCAGAAGGTCAAGTCCCTCTCCGACGGGCTTGCGGATCTTGGCGGCCCCGTTGATGATGCCGAGATGGTGGTCCACTGCCTCAACGGCCTCTCCGAGCAATACGAGTCCACCGCCGATCTCATCTCCCTCATGCCCGGTATGACCTTTGCGCAGTGCCGCTCATTGCTTGTGCTCCAAGACATGAAGCGCAAAAACCGCCACGCCCGCAACTCAGAGACGGCCCTCTTCACCAACACCGGCAACCCTGGCAACACCGGCAACCCTGGCAAGGCTCCTGGAAAAGGAAAGAAGAAGAAGAAGGCCGCCGCTGGAGCCACCAAGGAGACCCCGGTGCCCGCGCCCTCGCAGGCTGCTACTCCTTCCTGGCCCTCACCGCAGCATCCCTGGAACGGCGCCATCTAGATGTGACCCTATGGCCAAGGGGGGCTGCTCGGTCGCGCGCCGCCCGGCTACGCTGCTCCCGGCTACGCGCCCCGGCACACCCCGTCGCCGCATGCGTTCTACGCCCAGAACCTGTACGGCGTTGCTCCCTACGGCTACGGCTACGCCCCTGGACAGCTCTCCTATGGCCTCCCCGGCACTGCTCCATCATCACCGGCATCATCCTCGGCTTCATGGGACCAGGCCGCGCTCATGCATCAGTTCCAAACCATGGGGCTGCAAGCACCCTCCAGGGAGTGGGTGATGGACACCGGCGCCTCCTCCCACCTTGCGTCCGATCCCGGTATGATCACCTCCGTGTCCCCCCCCCCCTCATCCTCTCGTCGTGCTGTCGTTGTCGGTAACGGTTCCACTCTTCCAATCACCGGTACCGGGCATGCACGTCTTCCTATTTCTACCACCTCTCGCCCTCTTTACCTTCGTAATGTCTTAGTAGCTCCTAACATAGTTAAAAATCTTTTGTCTGTTCGTCAGTTCACCATTGATAATCGTGTATCCATCGAATTTGACCCTCTTGGTTTTTCTGTGAAGGATCTTCTATCCAGGACCGAGATTCTCATATGCAATAGCTTCGGAGCTCTCTACTCCATCTGCCCTTCCTCTACTAGCCTGCCACACGCCTTCCTCGTCGTCGATGCATCACTCTGGCACCGTCGGCTTGGGCATCCTGGGCGGTCCGTCGTGGAGTCATTAGCTCGTTCTTCGGTTATCCCTAAAAAAAGGCAATCTCGGATCGTATTCCCTTTCGTGCCTTACTTGGCGTAGATCCTGCATATGCTGGTCTTCGATCAGGTTTTCGGATGTCTATGTTACCCCAACACCACAGCCGCCGCTCCGCACAAACTTGCGCCTCGCTCCGTGCCATGCGTGTTTCTAGGGTACCCATCACGGCATCATGGCTATCGTTGCCTTGATCGTTCCGCCCAAAAGATCATCATCTCTCGTCAAGTACTGTTCGATGAGTCAACCTTTCCCTTCGCCTCCCCTCCATCTTCGTCAACTCCTACTCCTTCCCTACACACTTATGATTTTTTGCAGGGTGCTGAGCAGCCGGTTTCGTCGATGCCATTCACCGTGCCAGGCACGGTGACCCCGGGCGTGACTTCACCGTCGCCGCCACGGTCGCCGTCGCCGCCGCCACGGTCGCCGCCACCGACTTCACCTCGGTCGCCGCCAAGGACCTCGCCCCGGTCGCCTGGGGCCCGGGCTACTGCCGAGCGCCCTGCTGGGAGCTCCGATGGCGACCTTGCTGGGAGTCCTTCTCCTACTACAGCTGCGTCACCACCGGCAACGCCGTCGCCACCTCCTGTACCTGTGGATCCACCCCGGACCCGCCGGGCGTGGGCCCCTCCACCGCCACCATCTCACGCCATGGCCACTCGTGCTAAACAGGGCATTGTGCAGCCGAAAAAGATATTTAATCTTCATGTTGAGGGTTTATCTCCCATACCGAAGACTTATCGTGGTGCTCTCAAGGATCCAAATTGGCATTCCGCTATGGTTGAGGAGTATGGTGCTCTTCTCTCCAACAACACTTGGGACCTCGTTGATCCACCTCGCAATGCTAACATTGTTACAGGTAAGTGGATCTACCGTCACAAGATGAAGTCTGATGGTTCTTTGGATCGCTACAAGGCTCTTTGGGTGCTTCGTGGATTTACTTAGTGCGAAGGTATCGATTTTGATGAATGTTTCAGCCCGGTCGTCAAGCCAGCCAATATTCGTACAATGCTCTCTCTTGCTCTCTCTAGTGACTGGTCCATCCACCAACTTGATGTCAAGAATGCATTCCTCAATGGAACTCTCATCGAGACTGTTTATGCTCGTCAGCCTTCTGGGTTCACTGATCCTCGTTTCCCTGATAAGGTTTGTCGTCTCAACAAATCACTCTATGGTTTGAAACAGGCGCCTCGTGCATGGTTTCAGCGGTTTGCTTCGTTCATTGCATCGGCTGGTTTCATTGGCTCCAAGTCTGACAGCTCATTGTTCGTTTATCGGCGTGGTGCTGACATGGCCTATCTCCTGCTCTATGTGGATGACATTATCCCGACTGCATCATCCTCGACATTGTTGCACAGTTCGATTGCCACTCTTCGTACCAAATTTAGTATGACGGATATGGGCGATCTTCATTATTTTCTGGGCATCTCTGTCACACACAGCAAGGACAGTCTGTTCCTCTCACAAGAGAAGTATGCATTGGATCTTCTTGACAGAGCTGGCATGTTGCAGTGCAAACCCATCTCTACTCCAGTTGATACTACCTCCTGAAAGTGCGTTATGTCGACTAGAGGGGGGGGGGTGAATAGGCGATTTTTATGAATTCTTCACTGAGGAATTTGCTGGTGAGGAAATTCCTTAGCGAAGAACTACTTGCAGCGGAATAAGTACTCAGAAGTAAGCATAACAGAATACAAGCATGGTCATCATGATGAAATGAAGACAAGCACAGAGTACAGAAAGCGTAATCACAGGATACACAAGATGAAGACAAACAGACTGAAGAAATTGAACTGAGGAAATTGAGAAAGTCTTCAGTCAAAGTCTTCAAGCACAGATATGAACAAACACACAACACAGTAATGAGGAAATGAAAGGGTTGAGGAAATGGAACCAGTTAAGTTGGTGAAGACATTGATTTGGTAAACCAGTTCCAACTGCTGTCTCAGTTGTACGTCTGGTTGGAGCGGCTGAGTATTTAAACTCGAGGACACTCAGTCCCGGACACCCAGTCACTGAGCCGCAACTCAGGACACCCAGTCCTCACCGTATTCTCCTTGAACTAAGACCATGCAGGCCTCGTCCAATCACTCGTGGTAAGTCTTCAGGTGACTTCCAAACCTTCACAGACTTGTTCACTCGGCGATCCACAATTCCTCTTGGATGCTCTAGACCTTGACGCCTAACCGTCTGGAAGAAGCACAGTCTTCAAAGGTAACAAGCGTCGGATCCACGCGGGATCAATTTCTTCAGTGATGCTCAATCACTTTGGGTTTGTGGGGGTTTGGTTTTGGGATTTTCCTCACTTGATGATTTTCGCTCAAAGTCCTCGGAGGATGGGTTGCTCTCAAATGACAAGTGTCAAGTTCTCTCGGAGCAGCCAACCAGCTAGTAGTTGAAGGGGGCGGCTATTTATAGCCTAGGGAGCAGCCCGACATGATAATACATAAATGCCCTTCAATGATATGACCGTTAGGTGGATAAGATATTTTGGGACAGCCGGTGCGCAGCACAGCAACGGTCGGAAATTTGACTCTCAAATTCCTCAGGGCTATCATGTTCCTCACTGTGTAGGCAATTCGCACTGGCGAATTCCTAACTCCTCAGTCAGAGCAAAGTTATCAGTGACCAGAAGAACTGCGTCTCTGTCACTGAAGAAATTGACTGAACTGTATGAGATTTCCAGTGGCTTCACTCGAAGGGATTGGTAGGTGTAGGATTTTGAGTTGAGCATCACATGGAAATTTTTCCTTAGTATTTCCTCGACCCCCTTTAACAGTACGGTGTTTCCTATGACTCAAGAAAGAGAAAATGAAACTACGAAAACACAAGTCTTCACGCTTCATGTTCCTCAAATGAATACCAAGTCTTCAAGGTCACACCAATTTCTTCACTTTCAAAGTCTTCAGAAAGTCTTCAGAATATCAAAGTCTTCACTCGAAGAACTTCATTTTTAGGGGTCGACTTTCTCTGTAAATATCAAACTCCTCATAGACTTATAGACCTGTGTACACTCGCAAACGCATCAGTCCCTTAACCTATAAGTCTTCAATACACCAAAATCACTAAGGGGCACTAGATGCACTTACAATCTCCCCCTTTTTGGTGATTGATGACAACATAGGTTAAGTTTTCAACGGGGATAAACATATGAAATGTAAATACTGATATTGAGGAATTTGATTGCAAGATATAGAAGAACTCCCCCTGAATATGTGCATAGTGAGGAATTTGCTTTTGAGGCAATGCACATTTGAAAAGTTGAATCATGGAGATCTCCCCCTATATCTTGTAATTCATACACGCATTTGATATATAATATGATGAATTTGAAATGCATGATGAAATATGGTGCCTGATGAAATTCAGCATGCGTGCAATAATATTAACGAGGAATAAGCATGCAGAATAGCACATCAAAAGTATCAGAGCACAGTGCATCAAAAGTATCAAAGCACCATCGGGTTTAAGATTACAACTCGATCCAATAAAAGTTTTAGAAGAACGAGAGTTGTAACTTAAAAAAATTCCTTTAGTATAGACCCGCTTGAAGACTAACTCAGATTTCTCCCCCTTTGTCATCAAATGACCAAAAGGATTGAAACTGAGGACTAACGCCCCTGAAGAATTTCAAGTTGATGGAGGAGCGCCAGCATTGTCGGGGTTGTTTATTGGAGTAGGTCCTGCCGCAGTGTCGTCCAAATCTTCATGCTCATCAGTGTCACACGATGAAGAATAAGAGCTGGCCACCAAAACAGGAACTTTGACCCTCTTGAATTTCTTCGGAGGAGGTGCAGACCAGTCAAATTCTTCCTTAAGACCCATAGTCTTCAGTTCTTCAGCGCTATAAACATGAGTGAGAACAGCCCAGGTGCGGTTGAGGGTTTCATGAAGGTAGTAGTGGTTCTTCTTCACTGCATTGTGTGTTGAGGTCATGTTGTGAAGAATTGCACCAAACTGACGCTTTACCCATTTGTGATTGCGATCAACCTTCTGATGAAGACTGAGGAGTAACTCACGGTCAGTCATCACCCTGGGTGCTGTGGCTTGAGGATTTCGCTTAGCTGAGGTATTTGCGGCAGAGTCATGTGTGGCAGAGTCGTCATTGGTAAGATGTAGCTAGACGAAATTGACCATCCAATGGACGAGTGCCTTCATCAATCACGGCAGCTGCCTTTCCTTTATCATCAGTTGATGAAACTGTCCGTTTGAGGACTTCAATGGGAGGCAAGTAGCTACCATGGTTCAGAGTGTCAGCTTTGTAATTCAGTGAAGATCTTGCCCTTATGAATCTCATAATCCAAGGCGCATATGGCTTCAGCTCGAAAGTTGACATTGCAACATTAGCCAGAGTCCTCATGAAGAAATCATGGAAGTTGACGGGAATGCCATGAATGATGTTGAAAAGCATATTCTTCATGATGCCAACGACATCTTCATCATTTGAGTCGTGGCCTTTGATAGGACTCATTGTCTTTGTCAGGATGCGATAGACAGCCCGTGGCACATAGAGTAATTCCTTGACGAGGAATTTGGTTCGAGGGGCCTGCCCAGGCTTCAAAGGCTTCATGAGCACTTGCATATAGTGATTTTACAATTCAGGGTCATTGTAGATGCAACGTGCACTATCATGGGGAGGATCAAGAGGAAGGACACGAAGCAATTCAGTTGCCGGTGCCTTGTAGTGAGTGTATTCGGTCATCCAATCCAACACCCATGAATTAACATCTTCAGCGTCTCCAGTGATATGCAGTGTGGCGTAGAACTGAAGAATGAGTTCTTCATTCCAATCACAGATGTCATTGTAGAAATTGAGTAATCCTGCAACGTGAAGAACACTGAGGACTGGCTCAAAGCATGGCAGAGATTCCATATCCACATGAGGAATATGTTCATGATCGAAGATTTTGTCCTTGTCAAAGAGCACTGAGGAATAGAAGTTGGCTTGACTAGCAGTCCAGAAACGCCTCTTCCTTATGCGAGCAGAGTCATATGGATTATAGTCAGTGAAGAACACATGCTCAGAAAAGAAGTCTTCAGCCTTGAACTTTTGCTTGCTTGAGAACGGATTCCTCGGCTTGGGCAGAGGGGTGTCAGTGATTTGCAGTACCACCTTAGGAATCGTGAGCTCAGGTTCTTCAGGCTGAGGAATTTCTGGTTCCTCTTCTTGTGCAACTTGATGATCAGCAGCAGCAGGTTCTTCAGCACTAGTGGCTGGAATATCTTCATGAACAGAAGAAGTGGGATGAGTTTCTTCAGAGCCCATTTGAACTGTAGTTGCCGGGGACTGAGGAATTTGTTGGATAGGTGTGAATGGAGGAGTATTGGGATGCTGACTTTCCCAAAAGTCATCATTCATCACAGGTGTGGTGCATCCAATATCCACGTCTTCATCTTCAATTTCCTCAACACCAGCCTCTTCAGCTGTGAACTGAGGCGGAGGTGAGGAAATGACCGGCGTTGAAGGGATTGCGTCCACTTCAATTTCATCATCAATCTGGTCTAACGAAGCAGCAGAATGATTTTCTTCATCAGATCTGCTTGGGATCTTGTAGTCTTCTCCATAAGGAACAATTTCCTTTGATGACATGGAGGAAATTGGAACAACATCAATAGGATTTTCAAGAGAGCTGGTCATTGGCTTCATTTTCTTCGCAGCCGAAGAATTTGACGCAGCTGATGCCTTCCTTTTCTTCACTGCAGCTCGCTCTGCAGCCTTGGTTTTGTTCACTTCATAGGCAGAAGGAAGAATTGGAGTTGGTGTAGGCGCGGGAGGAGCTGAGGAATCTGGTTGATTTTCTTCAGGCGCAACTGGTGCAGTTGCCCTGATCTCTTCAGTTTCTTCAGGCGCACCACTAGTGGATGCCCTGGCAATTTCTTCAGCGGCTGGAATGGAGTCATCAGCCCTGGAACTTACATTTTCTTCAGCAGGCTGAAAGTCATCAGCGGTGCTGGCATGTTCTTCAGCAGGCTGAGCAGAGTCTGCAGCCTGAGGATTTTCTTGTTGCGATGGGGCTGCAACATTCGTGAATTTCTTCGTCAGATCGACGAATCTCACATTGGCTCCTTGCCAATCATCATTGTATGCATCGAAGTCTTTGCTGAGGGCTTGGATTTCAGATTGAGCCTGGAGAAGTTCCTCAGGTGTCATTCTGACAACATTTTTCTTCAGGAGCTTCTCCTTCCTGTATTGAGCCTTCTTGATCTCACGAGCCTTCTCAAATTTCCATTTCTCTTGAGTGATGAAATGGGTCAGCATGTGACTTTGACCGGGAGTCAGAGGCATATCAGGCATTGGAGTGTTTGGATCCTTGTGCCAGAGTTCGATGTAATCGAGGATCTTCTTCGGATCCAAAAGCAGTGGCACAGATGTGCCTTTGGCTCTAGCGGCCTTCACTTGTTTGTCTCTGATGATTTATGCAAGTTCATCATCAGAGGGCACTTGGAATGCAACCTGTTTCTTCCTTGGACTTGGTCGAGGACCGCGTCCGGCTGCTGCTTGAGTCTTCAACAGTGTGGGGCCTGATGAGGACATTGGTACAGCTGAGGAACTTGCTGAGACACCAGAAGCAATTGAAAAACCGGTAGTTCTTTGACATGTAGCCGGATGCATAGGAGTTGAGGACTTTGGTGGAACAGTAGCAGTCTAAGGAATTTGCCGTGAGGGCATTGCTGAGGAACTTGGCCGTGAGGGCGCTGTTGGTGAAGCACTTGGCTTGCGAGCAGGCTTCTTTGGCATTGATTTCCTCGGTTTGACCGAGGTCTCAGCAGCAGCAGCGGCAGTGGCACAATCCTCATTGAACTTCTTCACTGCCTCCTTGGCTTGTCTTGCCAATTTGGCCTGGCGCTTATCCCATTCTTCAGGAAAGTCCTCACCACTTTTGATGCTAGTGGGATCAGCTTCTTGGCCAGGTGCCAATGGAGCTCTTGGGCATGGAGGATTGAGGGCGAATTTCTTCATGTACTTTGCAGTCACATATCTATACTCCTTCCATTCTCTTGCCCATCTCCGTTCAATCCTCCGAATGCGCACTTTGCGCTGATTTTTGTTCTCTTTGCCAAACTTGGCTTCATCAGGTGTGCAATAGTCCTTATATATGTCATCAGGGATCTCGAAAGCAGTCATGACCTCAGGCTTCTTTCCTCCTTTCTGCGGTCTCTTTCCTTCAGCCATATTCTTCAGATGAGGAATTTGAACAATGGAGCACTCTGAAGAAGTATGTAGTTTTTCTTCGAGGAACGCTGCAAATGAGTTAAGTTGATGAGAACCTAGTGATTCAGCAGTGGACATGAGTACCTGTGAACAGAGTGTAGGTGCGAGGAATTTGGAGAGGTCATATGCGTTCTCAGAAGGTTTTTCGAAAAGACAAGTTTTGAGGAATTTGACCAGATGAGCCTTGAGGAATTTCACTAAGCGTTCTTGTCTTAGGTTCCAGAGTTGTACAGATCGAAGATCCACACAATTGAGGAATCTTGAAGAAAATGAGTGCCTAGAGAAATGGATCAAGAGCATACAGTGTGTGAGGTGTTCATATGTGTGAAGATTTGAAGAATAAAACACCTTTGAAGATTTTCAGGAAATCTTGAGAATCAAAGTGAGTAATAAAAGTAACTTTTAATTACCCGAACTAAAGAACATGATGAACTGAGATGAATAGAGGTGAATTTCGTCAAGTTAGATCTCCCACGCCCTAACTTGGCAGAGGGAGACAGCTACGGCGGTGGCGGAGTGAAGATTTCCGCAACCGGCACGAGTACGACGGCGACGAGGTCGAGGTAGCGAAGCTCTTCCTCACCGGCGATGATGGAGTAGCGGCGGCGCTAGGGTTTGAGGAGCTCGAGTGAGAGACAGCGACCGAGCGGAGTAAATGAAGTGAGGAAGGGGAGAGGGGTATTTATAGCCACGGTGAAAAACTGTTCGCCCGAAGATTTCGGGACGAACATGCCCCTGCCCTTTCTCCTTCACGCGACATGTGTCACCCACGTGCTATGCAGATAAGATCGTGTAAGATCGTGGGTGAATATAATAATGCATCGTGGGATGCGGAACGGTTTGAGCGGTAAAACCGAAAATCTGGATAAGATTTGTTTTAAAGTTTCGTTCGCAATTTCTTCAGCTGACAAGGACACAGTGAAGATTTTGAACGAGATTCAATTAGAACGCACATGAAGAATTTGTGAATAGATTGGGTTGAGTATAGCATAGAGGGGAAGGGTCCGATCACATTCACTTAGCAGAAAACGCAACTTGAAGAAATAGCCATAAGTGAATGTTGTAGAGGACATAAACTCCTATATATATATATATATATATATATATAGCCAATGAAGAACAACAACGGAAACTGTGAAGATTTTGCAAAGTTGAAGAATTTAAAAAAGACTGAAGAATTTCAAAAATGAGGAAAAACTCAAATCGAAGATTTTCAACTTTTTGTGGTGGCGTGACCCACCGTATAATAATGATGATTTCAGACACCGCGTACAATTGTCGTAGGGTTCTGAAAATCAAATTCTTCATTAATTTCTTCACACTTAGAGTGTTATTCTTCATTGATTGAAGAAAAACGTTTCTTCATGTGTTGCACATCTAAGTCATCAATTCTTCATAAGGGTTAGGATGTGTGTCCTTTTCAAAGAACATTCGAAGATTCTAAGATATTTAGCTCACACCGCAACTTGCTAAATCTCTTCTCATCCAAGGGTTTAGTGAAGATATCAGCTAGCTATTCTTCAATATTCACGTGCTCGATGGAGATGTCGCCCTTCAACACATGATCACGAAGAAAATGATGACGAATCTGGATGTGCTTTGTCTTCGAGTGCTGAACTGGGTTGTGAGCAATCTTGATGGCACTCTCATTGTCGCAGAGGAGAGGCACATTCTTCACGTTGACGCCATAGTCCTTGAGGGTTTGCTTCATCCAAAGCAGTTGAGCACAGCAAGAGCCAGCATCAATGTATTCAGCTTCAGCAGTAGATAGTGATACGCAGTTCTGTTTCTTCGAGGACCAACAAACCAAAGATCGTCCGAGGAAATGACAAGTACCAGATGTTGACTTGCGGTCCACACGATCACCAGCATAGTTAGAGTCAGAATATCCAATGAGATCAAAAGCAGAGCCCTTGGGGTACCATAATCCTAGTGTTGGTGTGTGAGCTAGATATCGAAGAATATGCTTCACAGCCTTATGGTGTGATTCCTTCGGTGCAGCTTGAAATCGGGCACACATGCAAACACTAAGCATTATATCTGGCCTAGATGCACATAAGTACAATAAAGAACCAATCATGGAGCGGTATACCTTGTGATCGAAGTCAATACCATTTTCATCAGTGCATAGATGGCCATTTGTGGGCATAGGAATTTTGACGCCTTTGCAATCTTGCATGCCGAATTTTCTCAGTACATCCTTGAGGTATTTCTCCTGAAATATGAATATGCCATTGTGCTGCTGACGAATTTGAAGACCTAAGAAGAATTTCAACTCTCCCATCATAGACATTTGATATTCTTCACTCATCATATAGGCAAATTCATCACTATAACGTTGGTCAGTACAGCCAAAGATAATATCATCAACATATATTTGGCACACAAACAGTTCACCATCATAAGATTTAGTAAAGAGAGTAGGGTCGAGTGAACCGGGTGTGAAGCCATTCTTCACGAAGAATTCCTTCAATGTATCATACCACGCCCGAGGGGCTTGCTTGAGGCCATAGAGGGCCTTATTAAGTCTGAAGACTTTGTCAGGATTCTTTGGATCTTCAAAACCTAGGGGTTGAGCAACATATACTTCTTCCTCAAGCTTACCATTGAGGAATGCACTTTTCACATCCATTTGATATAAGATGATATCATGATGGTTAGCGTAAGCAAGTAATATGCGAATAGCCTCAAGTCTAGCAACAGGTGCAGAAGTTTCATCAAAATCAATTCCTTCAACCTGTGTGTAGACTTGAGCTACCAGTCGTGCCTTATTCCTCACCACAAGGCCATTTTCATCTTGCTTGTTGCGGTAGATCCACTTTGTGCCAATGATATTATGCTTGCGAGGATCTGGGCGATTAACCAGTTCCCAGACATTGTTAAGCTCGAACTGATGTAATTCTTCTTGCATAGCCTGAATCCACTCCGGCTCCAGAAATGCTTCATCTACCTTAGTGGGCTCTGTGATAGAGACAAAAGCATAGTGCCCACAAAAGTTAGATAAATGTGAAGCTTTTGAGCGTGTGAGAGGACCTGGTGCGCTAATGTCATCAATGATCTTTTCCACTTGCACTTCTTTTGCAACGCGAGGATGAGCTGGTTGTCTCTGAGGAATTTGATTAGCATTTTCTTCATCACCATTTTCCTCATCATGTTCTTCAGGTGCATTAGCTCGACGTTCTTCATGAACAGGAATGAATTCTTCAGCAGATTCTTCAGTAGGAATGACATCCTCGGTTTCCTTGAACTTGATGGAATCCTCAGGTGCTGGTTCATCTAACACAGAAGGTAGGTGCTCTCTTTGCGAGCCATTAGTTTCATCAAACCGCACATCTACAGTGTCAACAATCTTGTGAAGAACAATGTTGAAGACTCTGTAGGTGTGCAAGTCCTTTCCGTAACCAAGCATAAAACCTTCATGTGCTTTCGGTGCAAATTTAGAGTTGTGGTGAGGATCTCTAATCCAACATTTAGCACCAAAGACTTTGAAATAACTCACATTGGGTTTCTTGTCAGTGAGGAGTTCATAGGCCGTCTTCTTCAAGAATTTGTGAAGATATACTCTGTTGATGATGTGGCACGCAGTATCAATTGCATCAATCCAAAAACGCTGAGGCGTTTTGTATTCATCAAGCATAATGCGAGCCATCCCAACAAGAGTTCTGTTCTTGCGCTCCACGACACCATTTTGCTGAGGAGTATAAGGAGCAGATAACTCATGATTAATACCAAGTTCATCAAGATAGGCATCAAGACCGGAATTCTTGAACTCAGTTCCATTGTAACTTCTGATGTGCTTGATCTTCACACCAAAGTTGGTTGAAGCCCTTGAGGAAAATCTTTTGAAGACTTCCTGCACTAATGTTTGTAAGTAACAATGTGTACCCATGTATATTGAGAATAATCATCAACAATGACAAAACCATATAGAGATGCATCATTAGTGACTGCTGAGTAATGATTAGGTCCGAAGAGGTCCATGTGAAGCAATTCGAATGGACGGGTAGTGGTCATGATAGTCTTCGCTGGATGCTTGGCCTTGGTCATTTTTCCAGCTTCACAGGCTCCACATAAGTGATCCTTGAGGAATTTGACATTCTCAATGCCAATGACATGCTTCTTCTTCGCAAGCGTGTGCAAATTCCTCATGCCTGCGTGACCAAGTCGTCGATGCCATAGCCAGCCTTCTGAAGCTTTTGCAAGTAGACACACGGCTGGTTGTGGTCCTGTAGAGAAATCAACAATATACAGATCTCCTCTCCTAAAGCCTTCGAAGACTTTGGAATTGTCAGCTTCCATAATCACAACACAACGATACTTGCCAAAGACAACAACCATATCAAGATCACAAAGCATTGAGACTGACATGAGGTTGTATCCTAAGGACTCAACAAGCATGACTTTGTCCATGTGTTTATCCTTAGAGATTGCAACCTTACCAAGACCCAATACCTGACTTTTGCCTTTATCAGCAAAGATGATATGCTTCAGAGGTGACGGTGATAAGGGAGCATCCATCAATAGATTCTTGTCACCAGTCATGTGATTTGTACATGCACTATCGAGGACCCATTCAGTAGTTTTGGGTTGATCATCCTGCAGACGAATTAGTGTAGCTTACAATCTCATATGCTTCATCAGTGAAGAATATGATATCAAGTTCATCAGATGAATTTCATCAAGCAGTAAGCAGATATAGCAGTATGAGGACGTGTGAAATGAAAGTTCATTTCATCATGATTCGCCTGCGTCCTTTCAGGCATTTTCGTCAGGTCCCCAGCAAATTCTTCAGATGTTAAAGCACGTCTGGAGACCTGACCCTGCAGAAGAGATTAGTTCTTTTTCTTCACCACCCACATCTGAAGGGGTGGCAAAGAGTTCATCACTCTGCGAGCACCATATGAGAAAGGTGGTAAAGATGCCAAACCATTTCGTTTCACATAAGAGGGGTTAGGATAAGCATATGAATAAGTAGAGAAATTCTTCGAGGACTTATGAACATAATGGTTTGAAGAATAATGCACATATTCATAGCCCTTAGCTCTACCCTGCGAGATAGAGTTGTTAGCACGAAGATAATCATATGAGGACTTTGATCCTTTTGAGGAATTTGATCCACGTGAGGAATTTGGTCCGTATGAGGACTTGGATCCATATGACGAATTTGGTCCATATGAAGAATTTGATCTGGGGTTCCTGTTCTTCACAGGTGGTGTCATGAGGACATTCACCTGAAGATTTTCAAGACACTTCTTGGGAACCCAGATTTTCTTCATAGGGGAACTGTTCCTGCAGTTAGTGCCAACATATCTAGCAAATACTTCACCATTCTGATTTTTGAACAGTTTATAGTTGGAGTCAAATGACTCATCAGAAGAATGAGGAGATTCACAGGTAAAGCCAGATAAGTTAGATGGATCAACTGGAGGTCCCTTTGCATCAACCCATGAGGTTTTGGGGTACTGCTCAGGCTTCCAATATGTTCCATCAGCATTGAGTTTCCTCTCAAAGGAAATACCCTCTTTCCTAGGGTTTCTGTTGAGGATCTGCTTTTTAAGCACATCACAAAGTGTCTGATGCCCTTTGAGGCTTTTGTACATGCCTGTCATGTACAATTCCTTTAGCCCTGCATTGTCAGTGATACTAGCAATTTCCTCAGATGAGGAATTAGTGATAGCAGAGGCAGATGAAGAATTTGTAACAGTTGAAGAATTTGAACATTCAGGTGAAGAATTACAGATTCGCGTTCAATGCACTTTAAGCATGGAGGAATAAATTCTTCCTGAGAAGCGCTGATTTGTTGAGCTAGTAATGAATCGCGCTCCTTCTGAAGATCTTCATAACACACTCTTAGCTTTTCAAGATCTTCCTTTCTTTGAAGAGATTCAGAGGAAAGCTTCTCATGATCAGTCAAGAGGGTATTATGTTGATCTTGAAGGGCGTCAAACTTGGAGTGAATTCTCTGAAGACATTCACCCAATGCTTTTGACTGATCCATTTCTTTACGCAACATATCATCACTTTTGTCTAGCATGTTTTGAACTTGTTCCAAAGCCGTTTGTTGTTTAGTGGCAATGCAAACCAGTTTGGTATAACAAGATTCAATATCATCATCAGATTCATCATTATCAGAATCATCATTATCAGATTCATCGTCACAAAACTCAGAGGAGGAGCATTCGGTTACCTCAGCACCGTCTGCCATGAGACATGATGCAGAAGATGATGATTCTGGCTCAAAAGTCATTGTTTTGAGAGATTCCTTGAAGTCCTCAAACCAGGGATCATGACGGGTTCGATGACCTTCATAGACATCAGAGATTCGGTCCCAGATAAGCTTCGAATTGCCAAGATGCATAATGCGCCTGAATTGATCTCTGGATAGGCAGGAACAGATGATATCCTTCGCCATGAGGTCAAGTCGAGTGTACTTGCGAATATCATCAGCGTCCGCCATCTTGCATAGATCAGTAAGACCAATCTCAGTGACGGTCCACAGCTTGCTGTTCATTGCCATGAGGCGCTTCCTCATCATGGCCTTCCACTTGGGATAGTCATGACCGTCAAAGATAGGGCATGTCACTTTCTTCATACCTGCGGTCAACATAACTAAAACTCCAGGCGGTTAAACCAAAATCACAGAGAACAAGGGAGTACCTTGCTCTGATACCAATTGAAATTGTGTTATGTCGACTAGAGGGGGGGGGGTGAATAGGCGATTTTTATGAATTCTTCACTGAGGAATTTGCTGGTGAGGAAATTCCTTAGTGAAGAACTACTTGCAGCGGAATAAGTACTCAGAAGTAAGCATAACAGAATACAAGCATGGTCATCATGATGAAATGAAGACAAGCACAGAGTACAGAAAGCGTAATCACAGGATACACAAGATGAAGACAAACAGACTGAAGAAATTGAACTGAGAAAATTGAGAAAGTCTTCAGTCAAAGTCTTCAAGCACAGATATAAACAAACACACAACACAGTAATGAGGAAATGAAAAGGTTGAGGAAATGGAACCAGTTAAGTTGGTGAAGACATTGATTTGGTAAACTAGTTCCAACTGCTGTCTCAGTTGTACGTCTGGTTGGACCGGCTGAGTATTTAAACTCAAGGACATGCAGTCCCAGACACCCAGTCACTGAGCCGCAACTCAGGACACCCAGTCCTCACCGTATTCTCCTTGAACTAAGACCACGCAGGCCTCGTCCAATCACTCATGGTAAGTCTTCAGGTGACTTCCAAACCTTCACAGACTTGGTCACTCGGCGATCCACAATTCCTCTTGGATGCTCTAGACCTTGACGCCTAACCGTCTGGAAGAAGCACAGTCTTCAAAGGTAACAAGCGTCGGATCCACGCGGGATCAATTTCTTCAGTGATATGCTCAATCACTTTGGGTTTGTGGGGGTTTGGTTTTGGTAATTTCCTCACTTGATGATTTTCGCTCAAAGTCCTCGGAGGATGGGTTGCTCTCAAACGACAAGTGTCAAGTTCTCTCAGAGCAGCCAACCAGCTAGTGATTGAAGGGGGCGGCTATTTATAGCCTAGGGAGCAGCCTGACATGATAAGACATAAATGCCCTTCAATGATATGACCGTTAGGTGGATAAGATATTTTGGGACAGCCGGCGCGCAGCACAGCAACGGTCGGAAATTTGACTCTCAAATTCCTCAGGGCTATCATGTTCCTCACTGTGTAGGCAATTCGCACTTGCGAATTCCTAACTCCTTAGTCAGAGCAAAGTCATCAGTGACCAGAAGAACTGCGTCTCTGTCACTGAAGAAATTTACTGAACTGTATGAGATTTCCAATGGCTTCACTCGAAGGGATTGGTAGGTGTAAGATTTTGAGTTGAGCATCACATGGAAATTTTTCCTTAGTATTTCCTCGACCCCATTTAACAGTACGGTGTTTCCTATGACTCAAGAAAGAGAAAATGAAACTACGAAAACACAAGTCTTCACGCTTCATGTTCGTCAAATGAATACCAAGTCTTCAAGGTCACACCAATTTCTTCACTTTCAAAGTCTTCAGAAAGTCTTCAGAATATCAAAGTCTTCACTCGAAGAACTTAATTTTTAGGGGTCGACTTTCTCTGTAAATATCAAACTCCTCATAGACTTATAGACCTGTGTACACTCACAAACGCATCAGTCCCTTAACCTATAAGTCTTCAATACACCAAAATCACTAAGGGGCACTAGATGCACTTACACCTCCAAACTTTCAGCCAAGTCCAGCGATCCCATTGCAGATCCCACCGAGTATCGTAGTATTGCAGGCGGTCTTCAGTACCTCACGTTCACTCGGCCGGACATCTCTTATGCTGTGCAGCAGTTTTGTCTTCATACGCATGATCCTTGGGCTAATCATTTGCTACTTGTGAAGCGTTTGCTTCGCTATATCCGCGGCACCACCGGCCATGGCCTCACTTTGTTTCGACACAGCTCCAACAAATTGCTGGCCTATTCTGACGCTGATTGGGCAGGTTGCCCTGACACTCGCCGGTCTACCTCAGGTTATTGTGTCTTCGTTAACCTGGTGTCGTGGTATGCTAAGCGGCAGCACACAGTCTCTCGCTCCAGCACCGAGGCCGAATACAGGGAAGTTGCAAATGTCGTGGCTGAAACATGTTGGTTACGGCAGCTTCTTCAGGAGCTTCATCGACCGGTGACTGGTGCCACTGTGGTGTTTTGTGACAATGTGAGCTCTGTTTACATGACACAGAATCCCGTTCATCATCAGCGCACCAAGCATGTGGAGATCGATTTACACTTTGTTCGCGACGGTGTCACCACAGGCGAGGTTCGGGTTCTTCACGTTCCGAGTTCTTCAATTTGCGGACATTTTCACCAAATATTGCCATCTCCTCTCTTTTTGGATTTTCGGGACAGTCTTAACATTCGTCGACGCCCGTTTACGACTGAGGGAGGGTGTTCGAATATATAACCGTATTGTTTGTATAGTTATACGGTTGTATATGTGTAGTCCTTGTATAGGTGTCCGTATATTGTATGATACGAACTCTGCCTTGTAACCTATATATATAGATCAATACAAGGCACCACAACGTTTGGTTTCCCTAATGTTACAATATTCTTCCCGCCTAGCCTCTGTCTCAGTGGAGTATCTGGCATCGTCGGTGGACATGTGGTCCAGGTTGGATCCTCCGATCTATTCTTCAACGACGGAGGTTGCTATTCTTGTGCGCTGGTCCTATGCGGCCTTTGCATGACAACTTCCCGACTGTCTACTACTACAACTATTGCCCGGCCCTGGTGATGGAGGGGCCATGACAGCGGCGCGCTTTGGGCTCGCTTCGGTGCTTGTAGCCGTCGCTAGGTGGTTTAGGGATCTGGATGTAATTTTTTTTGTTTGATGTACTCCCATGATTGAAGATGAATATATTATAAGTCTTTCCGCAAAAAAAATGTACACAACCCTAGGTAAGGGCATCTCCAATGCAGACCCCCAAAGCGGACACCGCATCCGTCCGCGGACCGGGGAGGAGGGGGACCAATACGCGGACACTGATGTGGGGCCATCCGAACGCAGTAGCATACATTTCAAAGAAGACAAATTATATGCAAACCAGATAATTTTCATCTAAACCGGACAAAAACATTTACATTTCAGACATATTTGAACTAAAATATAGCGGATTAGGTTAGCCTATTCTAACCTAGTCTATGACTGGCCAGCTCGGTGCCTGTTTCCCACCCCATATCTTCCCTATGTCCGGCAGCAAGCTCACAGGAACGCCGTGAGCCCTAGAGAATATGCTTTGGCGGGAGGGGGAGAATAGCATCTGCCCCGTGAAGCCTGAATCAGTGGTTGGATATAGAACATTGGAAGATGATGGCCTACGCCTCTGCGATCTGGGCAAGTCACCGCCTAAGAGGCCCGGTGCAGCGGCGACGGCGGCCTTCTTGGGACCCGAGTGGCGGTGGCCTTCCTTGGTCTACTAATCCTGACTGACAGCAACACCTGCGAACGTGTCGGCTTTGTCATCATGGCAACATGGCGCGACCGACATGAAGCTAGCGGCGTCGTCTATGCCGCCGTAAACTTGAGTCACCGCCTCGTCAATCTCCGCATAGGCGTATTATATCTTTGCCCAGAGGATGTGGTGCCACATTTGTTCATGGTGGATTTCATGGGTGGTGCGGTAGGACAGGAGAAGAGCCTCCTACTCGTGCACGTCCACGCCCACCATGATGATCGTGTCCTCGACTTGCTCCTCTGTGTGCCAGTGCTTGACCGCCATGATGCCCTTGTCGTCCTCCCGCTTATTCACCCATGGTGATGCTGGCCTGGACCAGCGGTGGGGTGGCACCGGCTTGTCCTCCGTTGGCTCGTAAACGTCGCTGCCATCCGGAGAGCTTGCTGGCAAGCCATCATGTATCCATCTAGCTCGACGGGCCAGCCATCCAGCATCAATGCTGGAGAGCTCCTTCTTCTGCTCGCCAGTGATGTCGTCCCACGGGGCTTCAGAGCTCAAATATCATATCAATGCGGAGAGAAGGCGCATGCAACGGGCCTGTAGTGGGCGTCACTGTCGGTCGGCGCACCGCTTCAGTGCCGGCTCTCGAGAGGTTGCATCCGCTTTGGGCAAGCATGAATGCGACGCTGGCGCTTTGGAGCGGCGTTGACTGCTACGGGCGGGAAAGCGCACGGGCGAGAGAGAGTCTTTTGGGTGGACCAGGCACTACTAGGAAACCCTTACCAGTAGCGCTGTTTTTTTTGCTATTAGTAGCGCGGGCAGGCGCGCTACTGCTATGGCGTTACAGCTATTTTGTAGAAGTAGCGCTTGTTTAGGCCATCGCTACTGGTATGTTCAGATACTAGTAGCGTGCCCCTGGAAAGCGCTACTGGTAAATGAGCGTTGCTGGTAATATTTTGGCCAGCGCCACTGCTAAAATTTATGTTTTTTTATATTTTGGCGTTGTACATGTTTAAACAGATATATCTTTTATACAATAACAACTCATCATGAACTAGTCTGTTTAAATAGCATATTCATTACCAAGAGTCATCACCACCAAACAATATTCGTCAATGAGACATCATATATATAACAAGTTGGTCACTAGTCATAATCACAACTCCTCATCCTCCTCATCAACTCTAACACATTGTAGCACATAATAACACATTCTACCTATGACTTACTCCTCTCATAGGACCTACTCTACCCTCTCTTAGGTAAAATATCACAAAACAAGATAGGCATTAACTCTTTATTAAGGAAATTGGACTCTCCATAATGAAGAATGGAGATCATCCTGTCTCCAAGTCTTGGCCTACGCACAATGTTGCTTCCAAGTAGCTCCCTACGATGGTCGAAACATTTTTTCCAATCATTTATTATCAAGGCTTCCTTGCTTTTAGAAATCCGGTATGGACAGGAGTGATGTGGATACTGCGGCTGACCTAGCCGTGGTGGCCGTAAGCTCATAACATCAACGCGACCTCTTGGCAACATCAGATGAGGCACACAATCCATCAGGATTTTCTGTTCAAAAACATAGTAATAACTTTGTAGTTAGCAATGTAGTTTAGTTTTAGAAGAATTTATGCAAAAAGATGCACATATGTCGTAATAGTAGAAAATCTTACCATGCTATATCCATTAATGTTACCGTAGCACACCACGTGCACTAGTGGCACATATTGACCATAATTTTGAGGAATTCGATAATAGCTATTGTAATTCTCAAGATCAGTAAAAAATGCGATAAGATCATCTTTCTCCTTATAAGTTAATTATGCTTCATCATTTTAGTAGTAGGTTCTGTCTACCATCTTCCGTACATTTTTTAAAGAATGAAAATAAGCTGTCAATGGAAATAAGCTGTCAAATATTTTGAAATAAACAATATAAATTACTTAAGAAATATGTTTGAGAAACTCACACAGTGGTAGAACTGGAAGCGTGTCAACAAGGACCCAAATGGTCATATTATTTTCGTCGATGTCAGGATCACCAAGATCGAAGGTGAGAAGCATACCCTCATGAAAATCTCCGTTCTTGATGCTAAAGCGCCGACCTTCTACCAGGTGAGGCCTGTCGCACAGACCGCGCTCATCTTCGCAGTAATCGCACATAGCGAATTCCCTTTCGTCGTCAGACATTTCCTAATAGGTAATTAATAATCCATCATCGAATACATATATAGTAGTTTGTAGCAAAGATCATCATATAACAACTAGAACACCTAAAATTTGTAGTTTGTAGTAGTTTGTAGCAAAGATTATCATCGAACCTAGTTTGTAGCAAAGATCATCATATAATCCATCATCTAATACATATATAGTAGTTTGTAGCACAAACCACGCTCATCTTTTGCATTCAATAAGCAAATAACTAATAATCCATCATCGAATACATATATAGTAGTTTGTAGCGAAGATCATCATATAATATCACTAATACATCTCGAATACTAGCTCCTCTAGGTTCAGTGGGCCGCGGTGGACACCCAAAGAGAAGGAACCATCACAGGATCATAGCTCCGGTGAGATCCCCAAAGAATCTGCCAGGTATTGGAGAACCTGCCGTTTGCCAACGAAACCAAGTAGCGCTGGCCGTGCGCGTTCTCCTCCGTGACACGGTGCTGTACCACCTGCGCGGGGGACTCAAGCCTCTGCACCGATGCAGGCCCACGTGACCGCCACCAAAGAAGCTCCGGGTCGACGATGGGCTGGTTCCACACTAAGCTGGGCTCACCAGAAGGTAGCACAACCCAGTACCAGCCCGGCGGAGCCCAGTCCCGGACATGGCCCCTCGGCTCAAGCAGGAGTCCTCCGCCGAGTCGACGTTGAGGATGTGGGATAGGCATCGTCGATGTCGATAACAAAATGCTTAATTATGAAAACAAAATTAATAAACACTTAGCAAAATTCGGCATGACCTTTGCTAAAAGCAGGACATATCGAGGGCCTGAAATTTGCCAGAACGTAAACGAATCGACATTTCTAGCAAAACATAGGCCACTCAGTTAAACAACTAAGATTGTGACTGCTACGTCTTGAGCTTGCGTTGGTTTTCCTTGAAGAGGAAAGGGTGATCCAGCAATAGTAGCGTAAGTATTTCCCTCAATTTTTGAGAACCAAGGTATCAATCCAGTAGGAGGCTCCTCAAAAGTCCCACACACCTACACAAACAAACAAAGAACTCGCAACCAAAGCAATAAAGGGGTTGTCAATCCCTTCACGGCCACTTGCGAAAGTGAGATCTAATAGAGATAGTATGATAAGATAAATATATTTTTGGTATTTTATAATATAGATGCAAAAAGTAAAGATGCAAATAAAAGTAGATTGGAAGCAAATATGATAAGAGATATACCCGGGGGCCATAGGTTTCACTAGAGGCTTCTCTCAAGATAGCATAAGTATGACGGTGGGTGAACAAATTACTGTCGAGCAATTGATAGAAAAGCGAATAGTTATGAGATTATCTAGGCGTGATTATGTATATAGGCATCACGTCCGTGACAAGTAGACCGACTCCTGCCTGCATCTACTACTATTACTCCACACATCTACCGACTCCTGCCTGCATCTAGAGTATTAAGTTCATAAAGAACAGAGTAACGCATTAAGCAAGATGTCATGATGTAGAGGGATAAACTCAAGCAATATGATATAAACCCCATCTTTTTATCCTTGATGGCAACAATACAATACGTTCCTTGCAACCCCTGCTGTCACTGGGTAAGGACACCGCAAGATTGAACCCAAAGCTAAGCAGTTCTCCCATGGCAAGAAAGATCAATCTAGTAGGCCAAACCAAACTGATAATTCGAATTGACTTGCAAAGTTAAATCAATCATACATAAAAGAATTCAGTGAAGATTCAAATATTATTCATAGATAAACTTGATCATAAACCCACAATTCATCGGATCTCGACAAACACACCGCAAAAAGAGTTTACATCGAATAGATCTCCACAAGAGAGGGGGAGAACATTGTATTGAGATCCAAAAAGAGAGAAGAAGCCATCCAGCTAATAACTATGGACCCGTAGGTCTGTGGTAAACTACTCACAACTCATCGGAGGGGCTATGGTGTTGATGTAGAAGCCCTCAATGGTCGATTCCCCCTCCGGCAGAGTGCCGCGAAGGCTCCAAGATGAGATCTCGCGGATACAGAAGGTTACGGCGGTGGAAATTGTGTTTTGTTGGCTCCCTGGATGTTTTTGGGGTACGTAGGCTTATATAGGAGGAAGAAGTACGTCGGTGGAGGCCCGAGGGGCCCACGAGACAGGGGGGCACGCCCTATAGGGGGGGCGCCCTCCTATCTCGTGGAGGCCTTGGCTGCTTCTTGACTTGCACTCCAAGTCCTCTGGATCACGTTCGTTCCAAAAATCACGCTCCCGAAGGTTTCATTCCGTTTGGACTCCGTTTGATATTCCTTTTCTTCGAAATACTGAAATAGGCAAAAAAACATCAATACGGCTGGGCCTCTGGTTAGTAGGTTAGTCCCAAAAATGATATAAATGTGTAAAATAAATCCCATAAACATCCAAAAGGGGTAATATAATAGCATGGAACAATCAAAAATTATAGATACGTTGGAGACGTATCAAGCATCCCCAAGCTTAATTCCTGCTCGTCGAGTAGGTAAATGATAAAAAGAGAATTTTTGATGTGGAATGCTACCTAGCATAATTCTTAATGTAATTTTCTTTATTGTGGCATGAATGTTCTGATTCAAATGATTCAAAATTAAAGTTCATATTGATAAAATAAATAGTAACAATTCAAGCATACTAATCAAAGTAATCATGTTTTCTCAAAATAACATGGCAAAAGAAAGTTCATCCCTACAAAATCATATAGTTAGGCTATGCTTCATTTTTGTCACACAAAGATGTTCCCAACTTCTATACCTCCGATGACAAGCCAAGCAATTGGTTCATACTTAAATAATCTCAAACTTTTTCAACCTTCACGCAATACATGAGCGTGAGCCATGGATATAGCACTATGGGTGGAATAGAATATGATGATGGGGATTGTGTGGAGAAGACAAAAAAGGAGAAAGTCTCACATTGATGAGGATAATCAATGGACTATGGAGATGCCCATCAATTGATGTCAACATGAGGAGAAGGAATTGCCATGCAACGGATGCACTAGAGCTATAAATGAATGCTCAACAAAAGAAAACTAGTGGGTGTGCATCCAACTTTCTTGCTCACGAAGACCTAGGGCATTTAAGGAAGCCCATCATAGGAATATACAAGCCAAGTTCTATAATGAAAAATTCCCACTAGTATGAAAAAGACAACTTATGATACTCACTATATGAAAAACATGGTGCTACTTTGAAGCACAATATATGAGACTCACTACATGAAGAACAAAGTGCTACTTTGAAGCACAAGTGTGGAAAAGAGATAGTGACATTGCCGTTTTTATTTTTTTTATTTTTTTATTTTTTTATTTTTCTTTTTTTTCTTTTTTTCTTTTCCTTTTTTTCTTTTGGGCCTTTCTTCTTTTTTCTTTTTCTTTTTTTATTTGGGCAATGCTCTAATAATGATGATCATCACACTTTCATTCATTACAACATAGGAATTACAACTCAAAACTAGAACAAGATATGACTCTATATGAATGCCTCCGGCGGTGTACTGGGATGGTGCAATGAATCAAGAGTGACATGTATGAAAAATAATGCATGGTGGCTTTGCCACAAATACGATGTCAACTACATGATCATGCAATGGTAATATGACAAAAGTAAAGTATGTCATGTTGATGAATGAAACGGTGGAAAGTTGCATGGCAATATATCTCGGAATGGCTATGGAAATGCCATAATAGGTAGGTATGGTGGCTGTTTTGAGGAAGATATAAGGAGGTTTATGTGTGATAGAGCGTATCGTATCACGGGGTTAGGATGCACCAGCGAAGTTTGCACCAACTCTTAAGGTGAGAAAGGGCAATGCACGGTACCGAAGAGGCTAGCAAAGGTGGAAAGGTAAAAGTGCGTATAATCCATGGACTCAACATTAGTCAAAAGAACTCATATACTTATTGCAAAAATTTAGAAGTCATCAGAAATCAAGTACTACGCGCATGCTCCTAGGGGGATAGATTGGTAGGAAAAGACCATCGCTCGTCCCCGACGGCCACTCATAAGGATGCACAAGCCAGGTACACTTCATGTTTCAAATTTGTCACACAACTTTAACCATACGTGCATGCACGGGACTTGCTAACTTCAACACAAGCATTCTTTAAATTCATAATCACCCAACTAGCATGACTTTAATATCACTACCTCCCTATCTCAAAACAATTATCAAGTATCAAATTGATCATAGCATCCAATTCACTTCCTATGATAGTTTTTATTATACCCAACTTGGATGCCTACCATTCTAGGAACAATTTTATAACCAAAGCAAATACCTTGCTCTTCTAAAAGACTCTCAAAATAATATAATTGAAGCATGAGACACTAGCAATTTCTTCAAAATTAAGTCACCACCGTGCTCTAAAAGATATAAGTGAAGCACTAGAGCAAAAACTATCAAGCTCAAAAGATATAAGTGAAGCACATTGAGTATTCTAACAAATTCTAATAAAATAGGCTTCTCCCAAAAGGTGTTTACATCAAGGATGATTGTGGTAAACTAAAAAGCAAAGACTAATATAATACGCGACGCTCCAAGCAAAACACATATCCTGTGGCGAATAAAAATATAGCTCCAAGTGAAGTTACCAATGAACGAAGACGAAAGAGGGGATGCCTTCCCGGGGCATCCCCAAGCTTAGGCTTTTGGCCATCCTTGAATATCTTGGGGTGCCATGGGCATCCCCAAGCTTAGGCTCTTGCCACTCCTTATTCCATAGTCCATAAAAGCTTTACCCAAAACTTGAAAACTTCACAACACAAAACTCAACAGGAAATCTTATAAGCTCCGTTAGTGAAAGAAAACAAAACCACCACATAAGGTACTGTAATTAACACATTATTTATTTATTTTGGTGTTAAACCTACTGTAATCCAACTTCTCTATGGTTTATAAACTAATTTACTAGCCATAGATGCATCGAAATAAGCAAAAAACACACGAAAAACAGAATCTGTCAAAAACAGAACAGTCTGTAGCAATCTGCAACTGAAGCAAACTTGTGGAAATCTAAAAATCCTACCAAACTAGGAAGTCCTGAACAATTTGTCTATTGATCAGAAGAAAAAAGAATTAACGCAAAATCACGTTTCTGTGATTTTACAAATCTAAATTCGTGAGCGCAAAGTTTCTGTTTTTCAGCAGAATCAAATCAACTATCATCATAGGTTATCCTATAGGTTCTACTTGATACAAACACTAATTAAAAGATAAAAACACATCTAAACAGGAGGTAGATGCAAGATTTATTACTAAACAGTAACAAAAACAAAAAATACAAAGAAAATTGGGTTGCCTCCCAACTAGCGCTATCGTTTAACGCCCCTAGCTAGGCATAAAAGCGAAGATAGATCTAACGAGTGCCATCTTTGGCACTAAATTCATAAGTAGCCCGCATGATAGATTCATAAGGTAATTTGACTTTCTTTCCTGGAAAGTGCTCCATGCCTTTCTTTAATGGAAATTGGAATCTAATATTCCCTTCCTTCATATCAATAATCGCGCCAATCGTTCTAAGGAAAGGTCTACCAAGAATAATAGGACAAAAAACATTGCAATCTATATCAAGAATGATAAAATCTACGAGCACCAAATTTCTGTTTGCAACAATGAGAACATCATTGATTATTCCCATTGTCTCTTTAATGGTGGAATCCGCAAGGTGCAAATTTAAAGAGCAATCATCAAGATCATGGAAACCTAGAATATCACATAATGTTTTCGGAATCGTGGAAACACTAGCACCCAAATCACACAAAGCAAAACACTCATGATCTTTAATTCTAATATTTATAGTAGGTTCCCACTCATCATTAGTTTTCTAGGTATAGAAACGTCCAAATTAAGTTTTTCATCATAAGATTGCATCAAGGCATCAACAATGTGTTTGGTAAAAGCTTTATTTTGACTATAAGCATGGGGAGAATTAACAACGGATTGCAACAAGGAAATACAACCTTCTAAAGAACAATTATCATAATCAAATTCCTTGAAATCCGAGATAGTGGGTTCAATGCTATTTAAAGTTGTGACCTCTCCAATCCCACTTTTACCAAATTTAGCATCAAGATCTAAAAACTCCGAATTCTTGGGACGCCTTCTAGGTAAAGTTGACTCATCATCAGTCCCATAATTATCAAGATTCATATTGCAAAACATAGATTTAATAGGAGACACATCAATAATTTTAAGATCTTCATCATTATTTTCATGGAAACTAGAACACGCCTTTACAAAGCAATCTTTCTTAGCACGCAATCTAGCGGTTCTTTCCTTGCACTCATCAATGGGAATTCTCATGGCTTTGAGAGACTCATTGATATCATGCTTTAGAGGAGAAGATCTAAGTTTAAGAGAATCAACATCAAGCGAAAGTCTATCAACGTTCCTAGCCAAATCATCAACTTTGAGCAATTTTTCTTCAGGCAAAGCATTAAAATTCTTTTGAGAAATCATAAATTATTTCACTCTATTCTAAAAATCAGAGGGCATCTTATTAAAATTACCATAAGAATTATTGTAGGAACTTCCATAATTATTAGAGGAATTACTAGGGAACGGTCTAGCATCAAAGTTTCCTCTATAAGCATTATTTCCAAAACTATTCCTACCAACAAAATTCACATCCATAGATTCATTATTATTCTCAATCAAAGTAGACAAAGGCATATCATTGGGATCAAGAGGGGTATTTTTCGTAGCAAACAACTTCATAAGTTCATCCATCTTTCCACTCAAAACATTGATTTCTTCTATAGCATGCACTTTTTTACTAGAAGATCTTTCGGTGTGCCATTGACAATAATTAGCCATAATATTATCAAGAAGTTTTGTAGCATCTCCTAACATGATTTCCATAAACGTGCCTCCCGCAGCCGAATCTAAGAGATTTCTAGAAGCAAAGTTCAAACCGGCATAAAATTTTTGTATGATCATCCATAAATTCAAACCATGAGTAGGGAAATTGCGAAGCATCAATTTCATTCTTTCCCAAGATTGGGAAACATGCTCATGATCAAGTTGTTTAAAATTCATAATATCGTTCCTAAGAGTGATAATCTTAGCGGGAGGAAAATACTCAGAGATAAAAGCATCTTTGCATTTGTCCCAAGAATCAATACTATTTTTAGGCAAAGACGAAAACCAAACTTTAGCACGATCTCTAAGTGAAAACGGAAATAACTTCAATTTAACAATATTGTTATCCGTGTCTTTCTTCTTTTGCATATCACACAAATCAACAAAGTTGTTTAGATGAGTAGCGACATCTTCGCTATGAAGGCCGGCGAATTGATCTTTCATAACAAGATTCAACAAAGCAGTATTGATTTCACAAGACTCAATATCATTAAGAGGAGCAATCAGAGTACTAAGGAAATCATTATTATTGGTATTCGAGAAATCACACAATTTGATATTATCTTGCGCCATGGCAACAAGTAATCCAACACACAAGCAAACAGAAAAAGGCAAGCGAAAAGAGAGAAGGAGATTGGGAAAGAGAGGGCGAATAAAACGACAAGGATGAAGTGGGGGAGAGGTGTAGGAGCTTGAAGTATGTCTAGAGGGGGGTGATTAGACTACTTGACCAATTAAAAACCTAACATTTTCCCAATTTTAGACTTTGGCAGATTTTAGCTATCTTTGGACAAGTCAAGCAATCTTCACACAATTGAAGCAAGCATGCAAAGAGTATATGAGCAATGGAAATTAAAGCATGCAACTTGCAAGAATGTAAAGGGAAGGGTTTGGAGGATTCAAACGCAATTGGAGACATAGATGTTTTTGTCGTGGTTCCGATAGGTGGTGCTATCGTACATCCACGTTGATGGAGACTTCAACCCACTAAGGGTAACGGTTGCGCGAGTCCACGGAATGCTCCACCCATGAAGGGTCCACAAAGAAGCAACCTTGTCTATCCCACCATGGCCGTCGCCCACGAAGGACTTGCCTCACTAGCGGTAGATCTTCACGAAATAGGCGATCTCCTTGCCCTTACAAACTCCTTGGTTCAACTCCACAATCTTGTCGGAGGCTCCCAAGTGACACGTAGCCAATCTAGGAGACACCACTCTCCAAGAAGTAACAAATGGTGCGTTGATGATGAACTCCTTGCTCTTGTGCTTCAAATGATAGTCTCCCCAACACTCAACTCTCTCTCATGCGATTTGGATCTGGTGGAAAGAAGATTTGAGTGGAAAGCAACTTGGGGAAGGCTAGAGATCAAGATTCATATGGTAGGAATGGAATATCTTGGCCTCAACACATGAGTCGGTGGTTCTTTCTCAGAAATGGTAAGTTGGAAGTCTAGTCTTGTTTTGATGGCTCTCTCCATGAATGAAGAGGAGGTGGAGGGGTATATATAGCCTCCACACAAAATCTAACCGTTACACACAACTTGCCAAACTCGATGGGACCGAATTGGTAGACTCGGTCGGACCGATTCAGCAAATCTAGTGACCATTAGGATTTTCGATGGGATCGACATGCAACTCGGTAGGACCGATATGATTATGGTTAGGGCATAACGTAATCTCGGTGAGACCGATTACACAAACTCGGTGAGACCGATTTTGGTAATAAGCTAACCAGAGAGTTGGTCAGGTAAACTCGGTGGGACCGATTCGCTCATTCGGTGAGACCGAAATGTTACGAAAGGGAAACAGGGAGTTTACATTGCAATCTCGGTGGGACCGATCGATCACTTCGGTTAGACCGAAACATTACGAAGGGAAACGGAGAGATTACAATCCCATCTCGGTGAGACCGAGATCCCTATCGGTGAGACCAATTTGCCTAGGGTTTGTAGCAGTGGCTATGACATTTGAACTCGGTGGCGCCGGATAGAAAGAATCGATATGGCCGAGTTTGACTTTGGGTTTAGGTCATATGTGGATGTGAGAAAGTAGTTGAGGGTTTTTGGAGCATATCACTAAGCACTTGAAGCAAGAGGCTCATTAAGCAACACCTCATCCCTCCTTGATAGTATTGGCTTTTCCTATAGACTCAATGTGATCTTGGATCACTAAAAAGAGTCTTGAACTTTTGAGCTTGAGCCAATCCTTTGTCCTTAGTATTTTGAGGGATCCACTTTCATCATCCATGCCATGCCATTCATTGAGCTTTCCGGAAATATTTGTCTTGGAATAGCATCAGCTCAATGAGCTATATGTTGTTATGAATTACCAAAACCACCTAGGGATAGTTGCACTTTCAATCTCCCCCTTTTTGGTAATTGATGACAACATATAGATCAAAGCATCGACAAATGATAATAAGATTGGAAAACATCGTCGCTTTGAGAAGTATGTGATAAGCAAGAGCTCCCCCTAAATTTGTGCATAGTTTAAGATTTGCTTTGGACTGCAAATGCACAAGGAATTAGGCTCATGGGTTACTCTTCCATGTCACATACATCTTGGTGGAGCGCTCAAAATAATAAAGATTGAATACATGCACTCATCACCAAGCAGAGTGAATGATCATATAAGTATAGGTAAGATAATATCATCTAACAAGCATAAGTGTAGCTTATGGTCAAACACATGATCATGAATGTATCACAGATAATAGCATAGTATCTCAAGCAATCAAAAGCAAACAAAGTTTAACCACAAAAGAAAGAGAGAACAAAAAGCAACACTCTCTCTCTCAAAGCCTATGATCTATACATTTTTCTCCCCCTTTGGCAACAAGTTACCAAAAAGTTCATAGAAAATGCATAGTGCTAGATCGACTCTCAGGCTTGATCTTCAGGTGGTGGTGTAGAGACAGCTCCTTGGACGAAGGCTTCAGTTGATGTGGATGGAGCTGGAGGAGTTGGTGCCGGAGCTGGTTGCATTGGAGCTGTAGGAGCTGTAGCTGGTGCAGATGAAGTGGCTCTAGTGTCTGTCATAGGCACTGCAGATGATCTCTGAGCTGTAGGCACTCTGGCAAATGCATCAGTTGTTGTCTTGCCCTTCCTCTCCTACATGTCATCCTGTAGCTGCTCCACAACTGACTGAATCTCAGTTACTTTGACATCTAGATCATAGAATTTTTGTTCCATGATTCTTTCCAGGCTCTCCTAGTTTTGAGTTAGGGTGGCCAACCCCTTCTCAATCCTCAGAGTTGATGCCATCAAGTAACCAAGCTTCTCCAGCTTGTTCTTCAAAAAGTACTCAGATGCCTCCTCTTGAGTTGGCATCTTGGCAGCCTTCTCTTTCTTTGCTTTCTCCTTCTTCTCTTGAGCTTGTACTGATGATGGTTCATTCTCATTCATCACAACTTGATTGTCCTCAAATTCTGGATAGATAGCAAAATGTTCCTTGTCCAGCAAGTATGTGCCTGTGCCCATCTTTGAGTTAATCAACTCCTGAATTTGTGGGGCATATCCACAACTTCTCTTTTGGTCTGCTGCTGTCCTCTTGATAGTCTCAATCATGAGGCTCATGACCTTGAATTTCTGTGGCACATCAAACAAGTGTAGCAAGTTTATAGCATGACCTCTTATCATGTTGTGGTCACCTGACTTGGGCAATAGAGTATGCCTTAGGGTCCAGTTGATCGTTGGCAGCCCTAACAGAAGAAAATGAACTGACCCAAACTTATGTGTCTCAACTGCAGCATCTGGGATTTCCTTGTACATATGAGCCATGGTATTGTGATCCATCTTCTTCTTGGCATATACATCCAAGTCATCTTCCTGCTCCTTGGGTGCATTGATCAGATATGCCCATTCACTAGTGCAGAACCGGGCATTAGCACTGGTTAGTAAGGCCCTTTAGTGCCGGTTACATAACCGACACTAAATTGTGGTCACTAAAGGCCCCCCCCCCTTTAGTACCGGTTCAGCACGAACCGGTGCTAAAGGGCAACCACGTGGCACGAGCCAGCTCCGGGGGCCTGGAGCCCTTTAGTACCGGTTGGTAAGACCAACCCGTACTATAAGGTTTGGGTTTTTTTAGTTTTATGATTTATTTTTCATTTAATTTTGTGCTTCCATTTTAATTCTTTTTCGTTTGCTGGTATTTTACGATACTACACATTGTACACGTTATGCATATATATATATATAAATATATATATATATATATATATATATATATAGAATTTCTAGTAGAACCAATCATGCATATATATATCATCAATGTCTCACAAACCACCATATTAATTAATTCACACATACACACATGTATAGCTATATAAAATTTCTCCTACATATGAATGTTGCCTTCGGAGCCAGTGGCATTAGCCTAATTGGTGCCTTCGGAGCACGATGACAATTGGAAGTGGTTGATCATGGGGGCGGTAGCGGGTAATAGAATTCTCCATTCGGATTTATGACCTGGTCGAGCAAAAATCCCGCTATTTCCTCTTGAAGTGCTTCTACGCGCTCCCTTTCTATGAGCTTCTCCCGCACCTCTTTGAACTGTTAAGAAGGAGATCAATATGCATGTGTATTAGTTGTGTGACTAGATATCGATAATGGTGTAAAAATTGTGAATAGTGTTCTGACAAGCGTACCCATTGCTGTCTTTGAGATCTGCTCCTTTCGGACGCCATCATGCGAATGTTCTCGCAAACGCAGAATGCACACAGATCAGTCCCCTGCGCCTACTTCAGGGACTTTACGAGAATGGAATTTGATCAGATAATAATTAATCAAGCATGATAATTAAAGAGATGGCAGCTAGCTAGCTAGCTAGTACTACTTAATTACTTACCTTGGGTCGAATCCATTTAAGCTTTTGTTTCCATTCACCTTCCATGACGCTGATGAATCTTTCCCAAGCCCTGCCCGCCGACAAAGAAAATTAATAAAGGGGTTATTAAATAGTTCATATCATGAAATGATGAACTAAATAGGCCGAGATATATAGTTAATAATGATTGAAATTACCTGTTGACTATCCCATACAAGATGTTATAGTCAGTTTTTTCTGAGATTAGTGAGTCCAGTACTTCAACTGTTCCGGCGTCAACTTCTATGATACACAAGACCCAGTGAAATCTGCATGCACACATGTTTACATGTCTTAATTAAGCGGGCATATGTAAGCAAAAACATGTAGCTAGCTAGTAGGCAAAAATAGAGAATTTGTAGTACAAGACAGTGTGACTCACTGGAAGTTGTAAGGAAGTAGTATATCTTCATTGTATTTGAGGCACTTCAAGAACTCTAGCATGTTGTCCTCTACTTCCTTTGCACAACGTTTATTTATCTTCCATGTGTATTCATTAACGGTGTTTGGGTCAATGAACCCAATGCCAAAGCGTCCACCTTTTCTCATTTCATATATCTTCATCCTGCATAATACCACAGAAAAGAATATAGTGAGGATAATTACAGGTAATGATTGATCAAAAGGATCACTACAGCTAGCTTGAGACTTAAATTATAGAAAGAAATCACTTACAGACAATAGCAACTGACGATAGATTTGTCGAGTGCGTCTTGATTGTATAACTGAAACAGTTCTAAATACTCAACGGACACAGCTTTCTCATGGTAGTAATGGTCCTGCTTGACATTCACCATAAGGGATAATCGCTCTGAAATCTTGGTAATGTTCATGTACCATTGATGCAATTCATACATTCTCGTTGGGAGGTTCTTGACCTTGTTTGGCGTGACCAAAGGTTGGCCCTGGACATATTTCCGTTTTACTTCATCCTCTCTAAGCAAAGGCATGGGCTCGATCTAGAGGAGTTGTCCAACAGTGATGTTGAGAACTTCAGCCTGCATTATATGCTCCTCCATTATTACCACATTGGAAAGATGATGCAATCCTTTTTCCATAGGATGATACGATGTTTGGCCTCTCCGAGAAAGCGCTCGCCGTCACCTCCAGCAATGTCAAGCTGTAGCCCCGAATATGGTGGGTCCACCACCTCATCAACCAAGACACGAGCATAGCCCGCTGGAATCGGGTTGCAATGGAAGGTTGCCTCAGGGGGATTTGTGAAAGCACAGCCGTCCGCCACCTTCATGGATATGTTCTTCATTTTGACGTGTAGCTCGCAGTTAGTGTTCTCCGTGATGCCATCCACGGGGTATCTACCCAGCATTGCGTCGTCCGGGACGGAACCCACGCTGCTTCTCGGCATGGATGGGCCGGTGCTATCCAATGCTGGATCATCCGCTAGCTGCTGCAGCTGCTGAGACCCCCTTTGATGGGTAAGTGAGTCGATCTGCTCCTGCTGCCGCTGGAATTTGACTGCCAATTCCGCTTGACTTGCTTCTAGGCCTTGAAGGCGTTCATAGTCCCGCTTCCTCTGCTCCTCCTCCATCTTCCTCTTCTTCTCCTCCGCAATCTTCTTTCTCGCACGGGTTCTATAGTCGTTGTTCCAGTCTGAAAACCCCTCATACCACGGCATAGCGCCCTTGCCTCGTGTTCTTCCCGGGTGTTCAGGATTTCCCAGGGCACGCATAAGCTCGTCGTTCTCTCTGTTGGACTGTAACACCCCCGTTCGTGCCTCTTCTATTGCAACAAGTATTGCATCGTTGGCTCCCTTCAGACTTGCCCTCGTCGAAACATTGCATGTCTCCTGGTCCAACTCCCCCCATGCGCATAGAACCAAGTCCTGACCCTGGGGGGCCAGCTCTTAGTAGCCGGAGTGACACCTGCATCCTCCATCTCTTTCTCAGACTTATCCCACTTAGGCATTGCCACCGCATAGCCACCTGGCCCCAGCTTATGGAACTTATCCTTTTTTTCGGCATTCTTCTTGTTTATTCTCGACCGTTCCTTATCTAATTCCGAATCCTTGAATTTCACGAAATCGTCCCAATGATCACGTTGGTTCTCCAGTGTTCCCTTGAATACTGGAGTCTTCCTTCCTCCCTTGACGTACTTGTTCCATTCACGATTCTTGTAGTTCTTGAATGCAGTCGCCATCATCCTAAGAGCAGCCTCTTTGACTTTCTGCACATCTGCTTCTGTGAAATGATCTGGTAGGGTGAAATGTTCCATGAGAGTATCCCGAAGCAGATCTTTTTGATTCTTGTCGACAAAAGTAACATCTGGACGTGGCTTTGCTGGCGCTCTCCATTCTTGAAGTTTGATCGGGAGTTGGTCCTTCACAAGAACTCTGCACTAACGAACGAACTTGTCCGCAATCTTCTTAGGCGCTAATGGTTTGCCAGTAGGGCCGCATGCCTCGATATTGTACTTTATGCCCGGCTTCAACTTTTTGTTCGGGCCTCGTTTCGTCATTTTGCCTGAAGATTTGCTCGATCCGGATGGCTGAAAGAACAAAGATCGATTCGTTAATATATCTTCAAGTCATTTAAAACATGTGATGATCACCAAATGCCTGCTTATATAAATATATATACCTCGCCGGTGATTGTTGTTTCAGGATCAACATGTTCTTCGTCATCGTCATAATCATAGTTCATGACTTCATCAATTTCGTCGTCGCGATCGAATATCATATCACCCTCTCCGGTGTTGTTTAGAAATTCGGAGCCGTCATAATCTTCTTCATTCTGATTATCATCTGGCCCGCATATCATATCGAACATGGTCTGTTCTCCCTCTCTGTCGGTATTGTCTGCCATAGCTTTTGTTTAACTAATCCAAAAGAATTATAAAACAATTTAGTATTCAAATTACATCGTCTCGAATAATAGATATAATCTCGAATACATCGTCCAGAATAATAGATATAATCTCGAATACATCGTCTCGAATAATATATAATATTGAATAGTACATCACTGGCTATTAGCTAATAAAGATCGAATACTACAGAAGAATCTAGGACACTCGCGGTTCCTCCGGCGCGGGCGGTGGACACCCAAAGAGAAGGAACCCTCACAGGATCATAGCTGAAATGAGATCCCCGAAGATACTGCCACGTATTGGAGAACCTGCAGCCCTCTAACGCAACCATGTAGCGATGGACGTGCTCGTCCTCCTCCCTGACACGGCGACGTACCACCTCCGGCGGGGCCGGGTCCCTCCGCATCGAAACTGGCCCACGCGAACGCCACCAAACGAGATCAGGATCGACGACAGGACCCGCGGCCGGGTTCCTCATCAAGCGGCGCGCCCCTCCAAGCAGCACCTCCCAGTGCCAGCCCGGCAGAGCCCAGTCCCGGACATGGGTCGGCTGGACGTCGTCGTGGACGGGTCGACGGCGAGGATGCGGGCCGGGCAGCGTCGAGAACAAATACTAGCTATATGCCCGCAAAAAGTAACATTTTTTAATGATTGGATTTTGATAACTAAAATTTCTAACATTTCTATATAACACTAATTATGCTAATCTAAATAATCTAAATAACACTAAAATTTCTAACATTTCTAACATTTCTATATAACACTAATTTCTAACATTTCTATATAACACTAATTTCCAACTGATTAAGCACTAATTATATCCATCTAACATGCATTCATACATATATAATAGTGAAAAAATAATAATCTAAATAATCTAAACTAATTAAACACTAATTATCTAAACTAATTAAACATACAAAATAATAATCTAAATAATCTAAACTAATTAAAGACAAATTATCTAAACTAATTAAAGACTAATTATCTAATGCTTGTGTGTGTGTACGGACTCGGGGCTGGAGGACTCACAGCGGGCGACGGCGACGGCGAGGCGACGGCGAGGTGAGGCGACGGCGAGGCGAGGCGACAGCGAGGCGACGGCCTGGGCGGCGACGGTGGGGACGGTGCGACGGAGACGGGGGCAGCGACGGGGACAGGGGCGGCGACGGGGACGGGGGCGGCGACGGGGACGGGGGCGGCGACGGAGACGAGCGGCGACGTCGGAGACGATCGAGGGCGGCGGTGACGGCGACGAAGACGACGGAACAGAGGCGAAAACAGAGGGAAACTGAAATTTTCGTAGCAGTTGTATATATAGAAGGCACCTTTAGTACCGGTTGGAGCCACCAACCGGTACTAAAGGTCTGTTTTGGCCAGGCCAAGCGGCGGGAAGCGACCCCCTTTAGTACCGGGTGTTGGCACAAACCGGTACTAAAGGCCCCCCCTTTAGTACCGGTTTGTGCCATGACCCGGTACTAAAGGGGGTGCGCTGGCGCAGGTGCGGTGCGGAAGTTTAGTCCCACCTCGCTAGTCGAGGGGCTACCGCACTGGTTTATAAGCCCAAGTGCGGTAGCTCTCTCGAGCTCCTCTCCTAATCAGGCCTACTGGGCCTACCTGTCCTCCTCGCCTTGTGGGCCTACCGGGCCTTCGCGGGCCTGCATCCTGGCCCAACGAAAGGTTGTGTCGCTAGTCGTATGCAGGCCGCTTTGGCCCAGTAGGCGGGCTTTTTTTTCTTAATTTGTTTTGCTTTATTTTTTTTGTTTTATTTATTTTTGAGTTGTTTTTTTGCTGTATTTAGAGTTTCTTTGTGAATATTTTTGCTTTAGGTACAAAAAATTACAAACTTTCTGTTAGTGCCGGTAGATTTCAAATTTGAATAGTTCAAATTTTGAATTATTTGAAATTTGTGTGAATCACTAGTTTGTGAATAACTTAACTTTGAAAAAAGTTTTTTCAATGATTATTTTTTCTTATGTTTAATATTAGTGTGTTTCATCATTATATTCAATTTAGTAATGCTTAGGTTATTTAAAAAATGAAATGCCTTTGTAACAGTTCAGTTTTCGTCGGAAACCCTGATACTTCGAAAGAGACTGTCCATTTTGTACACGAAGTGCATCCAGTTTTTGTCGTAACCCTCTCTACTTTCTTGCACATGCTATTTGTATGAAATTATGATACCATGCCAACTTTCAACCTTTTCTGAGTTCATTTGAATTGCTTTTCAATTTCAGGGTCATTTAGCTGGAAAAAAAACAGTAAATGCATGAAAAGAATTTGTTTGCACATAAAATTTCTTCGCGTTTCAAATGCCAAAACACATAACTACCCTAACTATTACAGACATTCCCTCCTTGGTGTGAAACACAGAAGAAAGTGATGATAGTGAAGCCGATCACATCCCAGATCTTTGGTGTGAAACTTTTTCTTCGCGTGTGTCCCTTTGCGCCGTAACCATGGAAAATATTCATCATTTAACGGGATGCTCGGGTCAATATTCACTGTGAATGGAGCAATTTCATCAAACTTTTCATAATCTTCTGACTTGTCTGTCTTGTCATCCACTCCCACGATGTTTCTCTTCCCAGAAAGAACTATGTGCCGCTTTGGCTCATCGTACGATGCATTCGCTTCCTTATCTTTTCTTTTTCTTGGCTTGGTAGACATGTCCTTCACATAGAAAACCTGTGCCACATCATTGGCTAGGATGAATGGTTCGTCTGCATACGCAAGATTGTTGAGATCCACTGTTGTCATTCCGTACTGCGGGTCTTCCGTTACCCCGCCTCGTGTCATATTGACCCATTTGCACCGAAACAAAGGGACCTTTAAACCACGTCGATAGTCAAGTTCCCATATGTCCTATATATAACCATAATATGTTTCCTTTCCCGTCTTGGTTTCTGCATCAAAGCGGACACCACTGTTTTGGTTGGTGCTCTTCTTATCTTGGGCGATCGTGTAAACTGTATTACCATTTATCTCGTACCCTTTGAAAGTCATTATATTCGAAGATGGTAACTGGGACATCAAGTACAGGTCATCTTCAATAGAGGTGTCATGCATGGTACATGTCTGCAACCAGTTGGCGAAACTCCTGGTTTGTTCACGTGTAATCCAGTCATCAGACCACTCCAGGTGTTTGGAGCGTAGCAAATTCTTGTGTTCATCCATATACGGAGCCACCAAGGTGGAATTCTGTAGAACTGTGTAGTGTGCTTCAGTGAGAGAATGTCCGTCCATACATATTATTTGTTCCCCTCCTAGCGTGCCTTTTCCATCCAGTCTGCCCTTATGCCGCGATTCAGGAACACCAATCGGCTTAAGGTCAGGAATAAAGTCAATACAAAACTCAATGACCTCCTCATTTTGATGGCCCTTGGAGATGCTTCCTTCTGGCCTAGCACGGTTATGAACATATTTCTTTAAGACTCCCATGAACCTCTCAAAGGGGAACATATTGTGTAGAAATACAGGACCCAAAACGTTAATCTCTTCGCATAGGTGAACTAGGACGTGCGTAATGATGTTGAAGAAGGATGGTGGGAACACCAACTCGAAACTGACAAGACATTGCACCAAATCATTCTGTAACCTTGGTATGATTCCTAGATCGATTACCTTCTGAGAGAATGCATTGAGAAATGCACATAGCTTCACAATGGCTAATCGAACGTTTTCCAGTAGAAGCCCCCTCAATGCAACCGGAAGCAGTTGCGTCATAATCACGTGGAACTTTTCTCTGCCATGTTTATTATTCCCTTTATATTCGACGAGAAGCCAGACGGTACCTTAATACTGAACAGGCATTCAAAGAAGATTTCCTTCTCTTCTTTGGTAAGAGCATAGCTTGCATGACCCTGATGTATGCCGTCTTCTCCGTGCATATGTTGCTGGTCCTCCCGTGGCTCAGGTGTATCTTTTGTCTTCCCATACACGCCCAAGAAGCCAAGCAGGGTCACGCAAAGATTCTTCGTCACGTGCATCACATCGATTGCGGAGCGGACCTCTAGGTCTTTCCAATATGGCAGGTCCCAAAATATAGATTTCTTCTTCCACATGGGTGCGCGTCCGTCCGCGTCCTTCGGAACAGGTTGTCCGTCAGGACCCTTTCCAAATATCACCTTCAAATCCTTGACCATATCATGTACATCAGCACCAGTACGGTGGCGAGGCTTCGTCCGGTGATCCGCCTCACCTTTGAAATGCTTGCCTTTCTTTCTTACGGGATGCCTGCTCGGAAGAAATCGATGATGTCCCAGGTACACATTCTTCTTACAACTATTCAAATATATACTGTCGGTATCATCCAAACAGTGCGTGCATCCGCGGTATCCCTTGTTTGTCTGTCCTGAAAGGTTACTGAGAGCAGGCCAATCATTGATGGTCACGAACAGCAATGCCTTTAGGTCAAATTCTTCCCCCATGTGCTCATCCCACGCACGTACACCTGTTCCATTCCACAGTTGTAAGAGTTCTTCAACTAATGGCCTTAGGTACACATCAATGTCATTGCCGGGTTGCTTAGGGCCTTGGATGAGCACTGGCATCATAATGAACTTCCGCTTCATGCACAACCAAGGAGGAAGGTTATACAAACATAGAGTCACAGGCTAGGTGCTATGGTTGCTGCTCTGCTCCCCAAAAGGATTAATGCCATCTGCGCTTAGACCAAACCATACGCTCCTTGCGTCATCTGCAAACTCCTTCCCGTACTTTCTTTCGATTTTTCTCCACTACGACCCGTCAGCGGGTACTCTCAACTTTCCGTCTTTCTTACGGTCTTCTCTGTGCCATCGCATCGCCTTGGCATGCTCTTTGTTTTGGAACAAACGTTTCAACCGTGGTATTATAGGAGAATACCACATCACCTTGGCAGGAATCTTCTTCCTGGGGCGCTCACCCTCGACATCACCAGGCTCATCGCGGCTAATCTTATAGCGCAATGCACCACATACCGGACAAGCGTTCAAATCCTCATACTCACCGCGGTAGAGGATGCAATCATTAGGGCATGCATGTATCTTCTGCACCTCTAACCCTAGAGGGCAGACAACCTTCTTTGCTTCGTACGTACTCTCGGGCAATTCGTTGTCCTTTGGAAGCATATCCTTTATCATTACAAGCAACTTTCCAAATCCCTTGTCAGATACACCATTCTCTGCCTTCCATTGCAGCAATTCTAGTGTGGTGCCCAACTTTTTCTTGTCACCTATGCAATTCGGGTACAAAATTTTTTTGTGATCCTCTAACATGCGCTGCAACTTCTTCTTCTCCAAATCACTTGCGCAGTTTCTCTTTGCATCGGCAATGGCCCGACCTAGATAATCAACGGGCTCATTTGATGCCTCTTCTTCAGCTTCTTCCCGCATTGCCGGCTCAGCTTCTTCCCGCATTACCGGCTCAGCTTCTTCCCCCATTGTTGTATCATCGTATTCAGGGAACCCATGGCCAGGATAGCTGTCATCGTCCTCTTCTTCTTCATTGTCTTCCATCATAACCCCTCTTTCTCCGTGCTTTGTCCAAACATTATAGTGGGGCATGAAACCGGACTCAAACAGGTGGACGTGAATGGTTCTTGACGTAGAGTAATTGCGACCATTCTTACAGCCAGCACATGGACAAGGCATAAAACCATCCGCCCGCTTGTTTGCCTCAGCCGCAAGCAGAAAAGTATGCACGCCCTCAACGAACTGGGGAGAGCATCGGTCATCGTACATCCATTGCCGGCTCATCTTCATTACACAACACCGAATAGAACAAATTAATACAAGTTCATACATAAAGTTCATACAACACTTAAATGCAACAAACAAATAACTCTCTAGCTAAAGCATTTAAATGCAACAACAAATGCGATCAAGATCGCAACTAAGGTAACAATTGATCCAACAGCATAATGATACCAAGCCTCACTATCGATGGCATATTTTCTAATCTTTCTATTATTCAAGCGCATTTTCTCCATCTTGATCTTGTGATCATCGATGACATCGGCAACATGCAACTCTAATTCCATCTTCTCCCCCTCAATTCTTTTCAATTTTTCTTTCAAGTACTCGTTTTCTCTTTCAACTAAATTTAACCTCTCGACAATAGGGTCGGTTGGAATTTCCGGTTCACATACCTCCTAGATAAATATATCTATGTCAACTTGATGGGCATAATTTGTCATAAACACGAAATGCAACAAATAGTTATAAAAGAGAATATACCACATCCGAATCATAACAAGGACGAGGGCCGACGGGGACGGATATCAAAACCATGGCACTATGTATAACAAACAACGTACGGGTAAGATAATTATTACATGATTAACTATATATCCAAATCACACAAACATCAATTTTTTATATAAAATTTCATGAACAAGAGGCTCACCACAAGGTGGTGCCGGTGACGGTACAGTGTGGGCGATCGACGGTGGTTACGACGAAGATTTAGAAGGCACTAAGTAAACCACACCTACATATGCAAACTAAGTGTTATTTTTGACCTCAAATTGCATATAAATCAAATACTAGCACATATATATATATTTCCTCCCAAATTACTAAACTCACAAATTAGTAACTATACAAAGCATTGCAAGAGCTAATTTAGCAATGAGAGATGAAAGGACAAAGTTGCTAACCTTTGTGATCACTTGAATGGATGGGGGCCTTCAAATCTTGACAAATTTTGGGCAAAATGTGTGATGAGCTCGAGGGGAGAAGAGGAAGAACAGAGAGGAGAGGAGAGGGGAAAGGGGGAAGAACAGAGAGAGCTGGACGAAGGGTTTATATGCAGGAGGACCTATAGTACCGGTTCGTGGCACGAACCGGTACTAAAGGTGCTGCAGGGGGCCCAGACTGACAACATCCTGCCACCACCCTCATTAGTACCGGTTCGTGGCACGAACCGGTGCTAAAGGTTAGCCACGAACCAGTACTAATGAGAGCGGCCCGGCTAGCCGTTGGAACCGGCACTAATGTATACATTAGTGCCGGCTCTAATACAAACCGGCACTAATGTGCTGCACGTTTGACCCTTTTTCTACTAGTGATTCCTCAATGGTTGATTGGTACCTTGTACCTTCAGACATCCAAACTATCCTGACATCTGGATAGAAATGTGCTGTGGAGTAGAATTGCATAATGAGCTCATCATTCCACTTTGTGAGCTTCTGCCCAACAAAGTCTGCAATCCACAAGCAATGAAACTGTCTTGCACTCCAGGATAGTGCTCTTCATTCTCCTTCATGTAGGTCCAGTCGACCCACCTCATATCACACACTATAGGCTTCTTCTCCAACAGCATTGTCTCATAGAAATCCTGCTGTTCCTTTGTGTGGACCTGTAATCAACAGCAGTCCTTCTCCTGATAGCATATGGATCTGACAACCTCCACAGTCTGAGTCCTGCATCCTTTCTTAACTTCATGTTCTCAGCCACCGGATGACCATCATTGTGGTATGGAATCTTTGGCTTCAGCTTCCTCGGGACTTGTCCTTCATCATCTTCTTCAGCAGCAACTTCAGGCACTGGGGCCTTGTTCTTCTCAGCAGCTGGTATACTCCTGGTATTCCTCTTTGGTCCATTCTTGGGCTTGGGGGCAGCTTTGGGTGCTTCCTTGGGCTTTGATGTTGCAGCCCCTGTCTTTATAGCATCACCCATCAGCTTTTGTGCGTTGGGTGCTGATGTCTACTACACAACCTTCTTCTTGTAGACGTTATTGGGCCTGCAAGTGCACAGGTTTGTAGGTGTTGGGGAACGTTGCAGAAAACAAAAAATTTCCTACTCGTTTCACCAAGATCCATCTAGGAGTTCATCTAGCAACGAGTCATCGGATGCATCTACGTACCTTGTAGATCGCGACCGGAAGCGTTCAAAGAACGGGGATGATGTAGTCGAACACGACGTGATCCAAATCACCGGAGATCCTAGCACCGAACGGACGGCACCTCCGCGTTCAACACATGTACGGAACAGCCACGTCTCCTCCTTCTTGACCCAGCAAGGGGAGAGGAGAGGTTGAGGGAGATGGCACCAGCAGCAGCACGACGGCGTGGTGTTGATGGAGCTGCAGTACTCCAGCAGGGCTTCGCTAAGCGCTATGGAGGAGGAGGAGGTGTTGGAGAGGGAGAAGGAGGCAACCAAAGGCCAAGGTATGAAGTCCCTCCTTTCCCCCACTATATATAGGAGGGCCAAGGGATGAAGTCCCTCCTTTCCCCCACTATATATAGGAGGGCCAAGGGGGGTGGCCGGCCCTAGGAGATCCAATCTCCTAGGGGGGGCGGCGGCCAAGGGGGGTTTCCCTCCCCCCCCCCCCCCCCCCCCCAAGGCACCTAGGAGGTGCCTTCCCCTCCTAGGACTCTTCCCCCCTCAAACCCTAGGCGCATGGGCCTATGTGTGGCTGGTGCCCTTGGCCCATGTAGGCCAAGGCGCACCCCCTACAGCCCATGTGGCCCCCCGGGACAGGTGGACCCACCCGGTGGACCCCCGGGACCCTTCCGGTGCTCCCGGTACAATACCGATAACCCCGAAACTTGTCCCGATGCCCGAAACAGGACTTCCCATATATAAATCTTTACCTCCGGACCATTCCGGAACTCCTCGTGACGTCCGGGATCTCATCCGGGACTCCGAACAACATTCGGGTTACTGCATATACATATCCCTACAACCCTAGCGTCACCGAACCTTAAGTGTGTAGACCCTACGGGTTCGGGAGACATGTAGACATGACCGAGATCGCTCTCCGGTCAATAACCAACAGCGGGATCTGGATACCCATGTTGGCTCCCACATGCTCCACGATGATCTCATCGGATGAACCACGATGTCGAGGATTCAAACAACCCCATATACAATTCCCTTTATCAATCGATATGTTACTTGCCCGAGATTCGATCGTCGGTATCCCAATACCTCGTTCAATCTCGTTACCGGCAAGTCACTTTACTCGTACCGTAATGCATGATCTCGTGACCAGACACTTGGTCACTTTGAGCTCATTATGATGATGCATTACCGAGTGGGCCCAGTGATACCTCTCCGTCATACGGAGTGACAAATCCCAGTCTTGATCCGTGTCAACCCAACAGACACTTTCGGAGATACCCGTAGTATACCTTTATAGTCACCCAGTTACGTTGTGACGTTTGGCACACCCAAAGCACTCCTACGGTATCCGGGAGTTACACGATCTCATGGTCTAAGGAAATGATACTTTGACATTGGAAAACTCTAGCAAACGAACTATACGATCTTGTGCTATGTTTAGGATTGGCTCTTGTCCATCACATCATTCTCCTAATGATGTGATCTCGTTATCAATGACATCCAATGTCCATAGTCAGGAAACCATGACTATCTGTTGATCAACGAGCTAGTCAACTAGAGGCTTACTAGGGACATGTTGATGTCTATTATTCACACATGTATTACGATTTCCGGATAATACAATTATAGCATGAATAAAGACAATTATCATGAACAAGGAAATATAATAATAATGCTTTTATTATTGCCTCTAGGGTATATTTCCAATAGTCTCCCACTTGCACTAGAGTCAATAATCTAGTTACACTGTGATGAATCGAACACCCATGGAATTCTGGTGTTGATCATGTTTTGCTCTAGGGAGAGGTTTAGTCAACGGATCCGCTACATTCAGGTCCGTATGTACTTTACAAATCTCTATGTCTCCATCTTGAACATTTTCACGAATGGAGTCGAAGCGACGCTTGATGTGCCTTGTCTTCTTGTGAAACCTGGGCTCCTTGGCAAGAGCAATAGCTCCAGTGTTGTCACAGAAGAGCTTGATCGGCCCCGACGCATTGGGCATGACTCCTAGGTCGGTGATGAACTCCTTCACCCATATTGCTTCATGTGCTGCCTCCGAGGCTGCCATGTACTCCGCTTCACATGTAGATCCCGCCGCGACGCTCTGCTTGCAACTGCACCAGCTTACTGCCCCACCATTCAAAATATACACGTATCCGGTCTGTGACTTAGAGTCATCCAGATCTGTGTCGAAGCTGGCGTCGACGTAACCCTTTACGACGAGCTCTTCGTCACCTCCATAAACGAGAAACATTTCCTTTCTCCTTTTCAGGTACTTCAGGATATTCTTGACCGCTGTCCAGTGTTCCTTGCCGGGATTACTTTGGTACCTTCGTACCAAACTTACGGCAAGGTTTACATCAGGTCTGGTACACAGCATGGCATACATAATAGAACCTATGGCTGAGGCATAGGGGATGACACTCATCTCTTCTATATCTTCTGCCGTGGTCGGACATTGAGCTGAGCTCAATTTCACACCTTGTAACACAGGCAAGAACCCCTTCTTAGATTTATCCATATTGAACTTCTTCAATATCTTATCAAGGTATGTGCTTTGTGAAAGACCTATGAGGCGTCTTGATCTATCTCTATAGATCTTGATGCCTAATATATAAGCAGCTTCTCCAAGGTCCTTCATTGAAAAACTCTTATTCAAATAGGCCTTGATGCTGTCCAAGAGTTCTATATCATTTCCCATCAAAAGTATGTCATCTACATATAGTATGAGAAATGCTACAGAGCTCCCACTCACTTTCTTGTAAACGCAGGCTTCTCCATAAGTCTGCGTAAACCCAAACGCTTTGATCATCTCATCAAAGCGAATGTTCCAACTCCGAGATGCTTGCACCAGCCCATAAATCGAGCGTTGGAGCTTGCACACCTTGTCAGCATTCTTAGGATCGACAAAACCTTCCGGCTGCATCATATACAATTCTTCCTTAAGGAAACCATTAAGGAATGTCGTTTTGACGTCCATTTGCCATATTTCATAATCGTAGAATGCGGCAATTGCTAACATGATTCGGACGGACTTCAGCTTCGCTACCGGTGAGAAAGTCTCATCGTAGTCAACCCCTTGAACTTGTCGATAACCCTTAGCGACAAGCCGGGCTTTATAGATGGTCACATTACCATCCGCGTCTGTCTTCCTCTTAAAGATCCATTTATTTTCTATGGCTCGCCGCTCAACGGGCAAGTCAGTCAAAGTCCATACTTTGTTTTCATACATGGATCCTATCTCGGATTTGATGGCTTCTAGCCATTTGTCGGAATCCGGGCCCGCCATCGCTTCTCCATAGTTCGAAGGTTCACCATTGTCTAATAACATGATTTCCAAGACAGGGTTGCCGTACCACTCTGGTGCGGAACGTGTCCTTGTGGACCTTCGAATTTCAGTAGGGGCTTGATCAGAAGTATCTTGATCATTATCATTAACTTCCTCTCTAGTCAGTGCAGGCACCTCAGGAACATTTTCTTGAGTTGCGCCATTTTCCGGTTCAAGAGGTAATACTTCATCAAGCTCTACTTTCCTCCCACTTACTTCTTTCGAGAGAAACTCTTTCTCTAGAAAGGACCCATTCTTGGCAACAAAGATCTTGCCTTCGGATCTGAGGTAGAAGGTGTACCCAATAGTTTCTTTTGGGTATCCTATGAAGACGCATTTTTCTGACTTGGGTTCGAGCTTTTCAGGTTGAAGTTTCTTGACATAAGCATCGCATCCCCAAACTTTTAGAAACGACAGCTTAGGTTTCTTCCCAAACCATAATTCATACGGTGTCATCTCAACGGATTTCGACGGAGCCCTATTTAAAGTGAATGTGGCAGTCTCTAAAGCATAGCCCCAAAAAGATAGCGGTAAATCAGTAAGAGACATCATAGATCGCACCATATATGATAGAGTGCGATTACGACATTCGGACACACCATTACGCTGAGGTGTTCCAGGCGGCGTGAGTTGTGAAACTATTCCACATTTTCTTAAGTGTGTACCAAATTCATGACTCAAGTATTCTCCTCCACGATCTGATCGTAGAAACTTGATTTTCCTGTCACGTTGATTTTCAACCTCACTCTGAAATTCCTTGAACTTTTCAAAGGTTTCAGAATTGTGTTTCATTAAGTAGATATACCCATATCTACTTAAATCATCAGTGAGTGTGAGAACATAACGATAGCCACCGCGAGCCTCAACACTCATTGGACCGCACACATCAGTATGTATGATTTCCAATAAGTTGGTTGCTCGCTTCATTGTTCCTGAGAACGGAGTCTTGGTCATCTTACCCATGAGGCATGGTTCGCACGTGTAAAATGATTCATAATCAAGAGACTCTAAAAGTCCATCTGCATGGAGCTTCTTCATGCGTTTGACACCTATGTGACCAAGGCGGCAGTGCCACAAGTATGTGGGACTATCATTATCAACCTTACATCTTTTGGTACTCACATTATGAACATGTGTAGTATCACGTTCGAGATTCATAAAGAATAAACCATTCACCATAGGAGCATGACCATAAAACATATCTCTCATATAAATAGAACAACCATTATTCTCGGATTTAAATGAGTAGCCATCTCGAATTAAACGAGATCCCGATACAATGTTCATGCTCAAAGCTGGCACTAAATAACAATTATTAAGGTTTAAAACTAATCCCGAAGGTAGATATAGAGGTAGCGTGCCGACGGCGATCACATTGACCTTGGAACCATTCCCGACGCGCATCGTCACCTCGTCCTTTGCCAGTTTCCGCTTATTCCGCAGCCCCTGTTTTGAGTTACAAATGTGAGCAACTGCACCGGTATCAAATACCCAGGAGCTACTACGGACACTAGTAAGGTACAAATCAATTACATGTATATCACATATACCTTTTGTTTTGCCGGCCTTCTTGTCTGCTAAGTATTTAGGGCAGTTCTGCTTCTAGTGACCGCTTCCCTTGCAATAAAAACACTCAGTCTCGGGCTTGGGTCCATTCTTTGGCTTCTTCCTGGCAGCTTGCTTGCCGGGCACGGCAACCTCCTTGCCGTCCTTCTTGAAGTTCTTTTTACCCCTGCCTTTCTTGAACTTAGTGGTTTTATTGACCATCAACACTTGATGTTCCTTCTTGACTTCTACCTCTGCTGATTTCAGCATAGCAAATACTTCAGGAATGGTCTTTTCCATCCCCTGCATATTGAAGTTCATCACAAAGCTCTTGTAGCTTGGTGGAAGCGACTAGAGGATTCTGTCAATGACCGCATCATCCGGGAGATTAACTCCCAGCTGAGTCAAGCGGTTATGCAACCCAGACATAGTGAGTATGTGCTCACTGACAGAACTGTTTTCCTCCATCTTACAGCTGAAGAACTTGTCAGAGACTTGATATCTCTCGACCCGGGCATGAGCTTGGAAAACCATTTTCAGCTCTTCGAACATCTCATATGCTCCGTGTCTCTCAAAACGCTTTTGGAGCCCCGGCTCTAAACTATAAAGCATGCCGCACTGAACGAGGGAATAGTCATCGGTACGTGCCTGCCAAGCGTTCATAACATCTTGTTCTGCAGGGAGAACGTGTGCGTCACCAAGCGGTGCTTGTAGGACATAATCTTTCTTGGCAGCTATGAGGATGATCCTCAGGTTCCGGACCCAGTCCGTATAGTTGCTGCCATCATCTTTTAGCTTGGTTTTCTCTAGGAATGCGTTGAAGTTGAGGACTACGTTGGCCATTTGATCTACAAGACATTTTGTAAATGTTTTAGACTAAGTTCACGATAATTAAGTTCATCTAATCAAATAATTAATGAACTCCCACTTAGATTAGACATCCCTCTAGTCATCTAAGTATTACATGATCCGAGTTAACTAGGCCGTGTCCGATCATCACGTGAGATGGACTAGTCAACATCGGTGAACATCTTCATGTTGATCGTATCTTCTATACGACTCATGCTCGACCTTTCGGTCTTCTGTGTTCCGAGGCCATGTCTGTACATGCTAGGCTCGTCAAGTCAACCTAAGTGTTTGCATGTGTAAATATGTCTTATACCCGTTGTATGTGAACGTCTGAATAAAACACCCGATCATCACGTGGTGTTTTGAAACAGCGAACTGTCGCAACGGTGCACAGTTAGGGGGAACACTTCTTGAAATTAGTATGAGGGATCATCTTATTTACTACCGTCGTTCTAAGTAAACAAGATGCAAAACATGATAAACATCGCATGCAATCAAATAATAAACGTGACATGATATGGCCAATATCACATAGCTCCTTTGATCTCCATCTTGGGGCTCCATGATCATCTTGTCACCGGCTTGACACCATGATCTCCATCATCATGATCTCCATCATCGTGTCTCCATGAAGTTGCTCGCCAACTATTACTTCTACTACTATGGATAACGCGTTTAGCAATAAAGTAAAGTAATTTACATGGCGTTTCTCAATGACACGCAGGTCATATAAAAGAATAAAGACAACTCCTATGGCTCTTGCCGGTTGTCATACTCATCGACATGCAAGTCGTGATTCCTATTACAATAGCATGAACATCTCATACATCACATATAGATCATTCATCATTCATCATAACTTTGGCCATATCATATCACAAACCACTTGCTGCAAAAACAAGTTAGACGTTCTCTAATTGTTGTTGCAAGTTTTACGTGGCTGAATTAGGGTTCTAGCAAGAACGTCTTCTTACCTACGTTGAAGCCACAACGTGATTTGTCAACTTCTATTTACCCTTCATAAGGACCCTGTTCATCGAATCCGCTCCAACTAAAGTGGGAGAGACAGACACCCGCCAGCCACCTTATGCAACTAGTACATGTTAGTCGGTGGAACCGGTCTCACGTAAGCGTACATGTAAGGTTGGTCCGAGCCGCTTCATCCCACAATACCGCTGAAGCAAGAAAAGACTAGTAGCGGCAAGAAAGTTGACAAATCTACGCCCACAACGAATTGTGTTCTACTCGCGCAAGAAGAACTACGCATAGACCTAGCTCATGATGCCACTGTTGGGGAACGTTGCAGAAAACAAAAATTTTCTTACTCGTTTCAACAAGATCCATCTAGGAGTTCATCTAGCAACGAGTCATCGGATGCATCTACGTACCTTGTAGATCACGAGCGGAAGCGTTCAAAGAACGGGGATGATGTAGTCGAACACGACGTGATCCAAATCTCCGGAGATCCTAGCACCGAACGGACGGCACCTCCGCGTTCAACACACGTACGGAACAGCCACGTCTCCTCCTTCTTGACCCAGCAAGGGGAGAGGAGAGGTTGAGGGAGATGGCACCAGCAGCGGCACGACGGCGTGGTGTTGATGGAGCTGCAGTACTCCGGCAGGGCTTCGCTAAGCGCTATGGAGGAGGAGGAGGTGTTGGAGAGGGAGAAGGAGGCAACCAAAGGCCAAGGTATGAAGTCCCTCCTTTCCCCCACTATATATAGGAGGGCCAAGGGATGAAGTCCCTCCTTTCCCCCACTATATATAGGAGGGCCAAGGGGGGTGGCCGGCCCTAGGAGATCCAATCTCCTAGGGGGGGCGGCGGCCAAGGGGGGTTTCCCTCCCCCCCCCCCCCCCCAAGGCACCTAGGAGGTGCCTTCCCCTCCTAGGACTCTTCCCCCCTCAAACCCTAGGCTCATGGGCCTATGTGGGGCTGGTGCCCTTGGCCCATGTAGGCCAAGGCGCACCCCCTACAGCCCATGTGGCCCCCCGGGACAGGTGGACCCACCCGGTGGACCCCCGGGACCCTTCCGGTGGTCCCGGTACAATACCGATAACCCCGAAACTTGTCCCGATGCCCGAAACAGGACTTCCCATATATAAATCTTTACCTCCGGACCATTCCGGAACTCCTCGTGACATCCGGGATCTCATCCGGGACTCCGAACAACATTCGGGTTACTGCATATACATATCCCTACAACCCTAGCGTCACCGAACCTTAAGTGTGTAGACCCTACGGGTTCGGGAGACATGTAGACATGACCGAGATCGCTCTCCGGTCAATAACCAACAGCGGGATCTGGATACCCATGTTGGCTCCCACATGCTCCACGATGATCTCATCGGATGAACCACGATGTCGAGGATTCAAACAACCCCGTATACAATTCCCTTTGTCAATCGATATGTTACTTGCCCGAGATTCGATCGTCGGTATCCTAATACCTCGTTCAATCTCGTTACCGGCAAGTCACATTACTCGTACCGTAATGCATGATCCCGTGACCAGACACTTGGTCACTTTGAGCTCATTATGATGATGCATTACCGAGTGGGCCCAGTGATACCTCTCCGTCATACGGAGTGACAAATCCCAGTCTTGATCCGTGTCAACCCAACAGACACTTTCGGAGATACCCGTAGTATACTGTTATAGTCACCCAGTTACGTTGTGACGTTTGGCACACCCAAAGCACTCCTACGGTATCCGGGAGTTACACGATCTCATGGTCTAAGGAAAAGATACTTTGACATTGGAAAACTCTAGCAAAGAAACTATACGATCTTGTGCTATGTTTAGGATTGGGTCTTGTCCATCACATCATTCTCCTAATGATGTGATCTCGTTATCAATGACATCCAATGTCCATAGTCAGGAAACCATGACTATCTGTTGATCAACGAGCTAGTCAACTAGAGGCTTACTAGGGACATGTTGATGTCTATTATTCACACATGTATTACGATTTCCGGATAATACAATTATAGCATGAATAAAGACAATTATCATGAACAAGGAAATATAATAATAATGCTTTTATTATTGCCTCTAGGGCATATTTCCAACAGTAGGACAGTAGCAAATTTCCCTCAGTGGATGACCTAAGGTTTATCAATCCGTAGGAGGTGTAAGATGAAGATGGTCTCTCTCAAACAACCCTGCAACCAAATAACAAAAAGTCTCTTGTGTCCCCAACACACCCAATACAATGGTAAATTGTATAGGTGCACTAGTTCAGCGAAGAGATGGTGATACAAGTGCAAAATAGATAGTAGATATAGGTTCGTGTAATCTGAAATAAGAAAAACAGCAAGGTAACAAGCGGTGAAAGTGAGCGTAAACGGTATTGCAATGATAGGAAACAAGGCCTAGGGTTCATACTTTCACTAGTGTAAGTTCTATCAACAATAATAACATAGATAGAACAGATGACAATCCCTCAACATGCAACAAATAGTCACTCCAAAGACACTAATAGCGGAGAACAAACGTAGAGATTATGGTCGGGTACGAAACCACCACAAAGCTATTCTTTTGGATCGATCTATAAAAGAGTTCGTACTAGAATAACACCTTAAGATACAAATCAACCAAAACCCTAATGTCACCTAGATACTCCATTGTCACCTCAAGTATCCGTGGGCATGATTATACGATATGCATCACACAATCTCAGATTCATCCAACCAACATAAAAGTACTTCAAAGAGTGCCCCAAAGCTACTACCGGAGAGTGAAGAACGTGTGCCAACCCCTATGCATAGGTTCCCAAGTGTCACGAAACCCGCAAGTTGATCACCAAAACATACATCAAGTGGCACATGATATCCCATCGTCACCACAGATAATCACGGCAAGACATACATCAAGTGTTCATAAAAGACTCAATCCGATAAGATAACTTCAAAGGGGAAACTCAATTCATCACAAGAGAGTAGAGGGGGAGAAACATCATAAGATCCAACTACAATAAAAAAGCTCGGGATACATCAAGATCGTGCCATAGATGGAACACGAGAGAGAGAGAGAGAGAGAGATCAAACACATAGCTACTGGTACATACCCTCAGCCCCTAGGGTGAACTACTCCCTCCTCGTCATGGATAGCGCCGGGATGATGAAGATGGCCTCCGGTGATGGGATCCCCCTCCGGCAGGGTGCCAGAATAGGGTCCCGATTGGTTTTTGGTGGCTACAGAGGCTTGCGGCAGCGGAACTCCCGATCTATTTTCTGTTCCGGAAGTTTTAGGGTATGTAGGTGGAGCTACGGGGGCCCCACGAGGCAGGGGTGCGCCCAGGGGGGAAGGGCGCGCCCCCCCCCACCCTCGTGAGCACCTCCCGTATCTTCTGATGTGGGGTCCAAGTCTATCAGGTGGGTTTCCTTCCAAAAATAACTTCTCCAGTTGATTTCGTTCCGTTTTGACTCCGTCTGATATTCCTTTTCCTCGAAACACTGAAATAGGCATAAAATAGCAAATCTGGGTTGGGCCTCCGGTTAATAGGTTAGTCCCAAAATAATATAAAAGTGTATAATAAAGCCCATAATCATTCAAAATACATAGTAATATAGCATGAATGCTTCATAAATTATAGATACGTTGGAGACGTATCAGCATCCCCAAGCTTAATTCCTACTCGTCCTCAAGTAGGTAAATGATAAAGAAAGAATTTATGAAGTGTGAATGCTAGGGGTGCACAAGTTTGATCAACGATAATTTCAATCACCTTTTCTAGCATGATTATATGTCATAACAGTAGTTCATCTCATAAAACTTCTCACGAAAAAGTGACAAGCAATTCACATATCAAGGCATAGACCATAAACATTCTTGAAAACTAGCAAACTTCATTCTTAGTCATCAAAACAATTGCAATTCATCTTATTTTCAGGAATAGCAAACTCCACATACTCAACTATCATATAGTCTTCTACAATTGCTAACACTCACGCAATACTTGTGGTTATGAAGTTTTAATCAGAAACAGAGAAAGATTGGGGCTTATAATGTTGCCTCCAAACTTATTCACCTTTGGGTGATGTCAACAATAATAGTTCATGCTAACGTACATCCAATTGGATATATATATCAGGATCACCCCACCATGAAGTGCTTGCCAAAGGATAAAATGAAAAAGGGAAAGGTGAAGATCACCTTGACTCCTGCATAAAGTAAAAGATAGGCCCAGGAAGCAGGGATTTGCAGAGGTGCCAGAGCTCAATTTTTAAAATAGAGATAAATAATTTTGAGAGGTATGATCTCATTGTCAACATAACAACCAAGAGTTCCCAATATCTTCCATACTACATACATTATAGGCGGTTCCCAAACAGAATGGTAAAAATTTATACTCCCCCAACCACCAACAAGGATCAATCCATGGCTTGCTCGAAACAACGAGTGCCTCCAACTAACAATAATCCTGGGGGAGTTTTGTTTAATTATTTTGATTTGCTTTGATCTTTTTGGATCATGGGACTGGGCATCCCGGTTACCGCCACTTTCTCGTGAATGAGGAGCGGAGTCCACTCCTCTTGAGAATAACCCACCTATCATGGAAGACACTGACAGCCCCTAGTTGCTACATGAGCAATTCGGGCATACAAAACAGATTATAATTTGAAGGTTTAGAGTTTGGCACATGCAAATTTACTTGGAACGGCAGGTAAATACCGCATATAGGTAGGTATGGTGGACACTCATGGTAAAACTGGGTTCAAGGATATTTGGAAGCACAAGTAGTATCTCTACTTGGTGCTAGGAATTTTGGCTAGCATGAGGGGGAAAGGCAAGCTCAACATGTTTCAATGATCCATGACAATATACTTTAACTGAGATGCGAGAAAACATAACCCATTACATTGTCTTCCTTGTCCAACATCAACTCTTTAGCATGTCATACTTAATGAGTGCTCCCAATTATGAAAGATGTCTATGATAATATATTTATATGTGAAATCTCTCTTCCTTCAATATTCTTTCATGAATTGTTCAAATGACTAATACAATGCTTGCTAACTGCCGATAAATTTACAACCTCTACTTCCTAGATGTGAAGTCATTACTCCCCATGGGATAAGCAAATGAAACATATATAATTTCAGATTTATGACATTCAACTCATTCAACCATTTACTCATAGGATATAAGTGAAGCACACGAGTAAATGACAAACTACTCCATCAAGATATAAGTGAAGATCAATTAGTAGCTAAATAATTATGCAACTATGCGAAGACTCTCTCTCATTTAATAATTTGAGATCTTGATACTTTATTCAAACAGAAAGCAAAGCTAAGGAAAACTACATTGCAAGGATAGCACAACTCATGTGAAGAAGCAAAAACTTAGGCTCAACCGATACTAACCGATAGTTGTTGAAGAAGAAAGGTGGGATGCCTAACGGGGCATCCCCAAGCTTAGATGCTTGAGACTTCTTGAAATATTATCTTGGGGTGCCTTGGGCATCCCCAAGCTTGTGCTTTTGTGTCTTCTTAATTCCTCTCATATCATGGTTTCTCTTTTTATCAAAAGCTTCATTCACAACAAACTCAACAAGAACTCGTGAGATAGGTTAGTATAAACCAACGCAAAACCTTATCATATTATACTGTAGAAAATCACTTAAATTATTATTCAACATTGCATACTAAACGCCTCTGTATATTTAATACTCCTATCCTCAAATAGAATCATTAAACAAGCAAACATATGCAAACAATGCAACCATAACAGCAATCTGCCAAAACAGTACAGTCTGTAAAGAATGCAAGAGTATCAATACTTCCCTGACTCCAAAAATTATGAACTAAAATTCCCACTGTAATAAATTTATCAGATCTCAATATGCAAAAAGATTCAACGTTATAACATGCTCTGACTTTTCTAGGGAATTTTTGCAACAGCGGTAAACTTTCTGTTTTTCAAACAGCAACATGTATACTAGCAAAATAAGCACGGCAAAGGCTATCCTTGACTTCTTTATTGAAACAAAAGAGGAAAAACACAATTCTAACTAACAGCAAGCAAAAACTAACAAAAGAAATTGACGCTCCAAGCAAAACACATATCATGTGGCGAATAAAAATATAGCTCCAAGTAAAGTTACCGATGAACGAAGACGAAAGAGGGGATGCCTTCCGGGGCATCCCCAAGCTTAGTTGCTTGGTTGTCCTTGAATATTACCTTGGGGTGCCTTAGGCATCCCCAAGCTTAGGCTCTTTTCACTCCTTATTCCATTGTCCATCGAATCGTTACCCAAAACTTGAAAACTTCAACCACACAAAACTCAAAACAAAACTCGTAAGCTCCGTTAGTATAAGAAAATAAAACCACCACTTAGGTACTTTAATGAACTCATTCTAAATTCATATTGGTGTAATATCTACTTTACTCCAACTTATCTATGGTTCATACCCTCCGATATTACTCATAGATTCATCAAAATAAGCAAGCAACACATAGAAAACCGAATCTGTCAAAAACAGAACAGTCTGTAGTAATCTGTATCAAACCTATACTTCTGGAAACCCCAAAAATTATGAAGTAAATTGCTGGACCTTAGAAATTTGTCTATTGATCATCTGCAAAAAGAATCAACCTAAAATCACTCCCCAGTAAAAAATGGCAGGTAATCTCGTGAGCACTAAAGTTTCTGTTTTTCACAGCAAGATCACATAAACTTCACCCTAGTCTTCCCAAACGTTCTACTTGGCACTTTATTGAAACAAAAGCTATAAAACATGATTACTACAGTAGCATAATCATGTGGACACACAAAAACAGTAAGGATAAATATTGGGTTGTCTCCCAACAAGCGCTTTTCTTTAATGCCTTTTAGCTAGGCATGATGATGACAATGATGCTCACATAAAAGATAAGAATTGAAACATAACGGGAGCATCATGAAGCATATGACTAGCACATTTAAGTCTAACCCACTTCCTATGCATAGGGATTTTGTGAGCAAACAACTTATGGGAACAATAATCAACTAGCATAGGATGGCACAACAAGCATAGCCTCAAGAATTTAAGCACATAGAGAGGAAACTTGATATTATTGCAATTCCTACAAGCATATATTCCTCCCTCATAATAATTTTCAGTAGCATCATGAATAAATTCAACAATATAACCAGCACCTAAAGCATTCTTTTCATGATCTACAAGCATAGAAAATTTACTACTTTCCACATAAGCAAAATTTTTCTTTATAGCACACGTATCATCACAATAATCATCATAGATAGGAGACATGCTTTTATCATAGTAAATTTGCTCATCAAAGCTTGGGGGACAAAAAATATCATCTTCATCAAACATAGCTTCCCCAAGCTTGTGGCTTTGCATATCATTAGCATCATGGATATTCAAGGAATTCATACTAACAACATTGCAATCATCCTTATCAAATAAAAACATTCTATAGATTTCTTCTTCTAGCACTTGAGCACAATTTTCCTTTCCATCATACTCACGAAAGATATTAAAAAGGTGAAGCGTTTGAGACAAACTCAACTCCATTTTTTTTGTAGTTTTCTTTTATAATCTAAACTAGTGATAAAATAAGAAACAAAAAGATTCGATTACAAGATCTAAAGATATACCTTCAAGCGCTAACCTCCCCGGCAACGGCGCCAGAAAAGAGCTTGATGTCTACTGCACAACCTTCTTCTTGTAGACGTTGTAGGGCCTGCAAGTGCACAGGTTTGTAGGATAGTAGCAAATTTTCCTCAGTGGATGACCTAAGGTTTATCAATCCGTAGGAGGCGTAGGATGAAGATGGTCTCTCTCAAACAACCCTGCAACCAAATAACAAAAAGTCTCTTGTGTCCCCAACACACCCAATACAATGGTAAATTGTATAGGTGCACTAGTTCGGCGAAGAGATGGTGATACAAGTGAAAAATATATAGTAGATATAGGTTTTTGTAATCTCAAATAATAAAAACAGCAAGGTAACAAGCGGTGGAAGTAAGCGTAAACGGTATTGCAATGATAGGAAACAAGGCCTAGGGTTCATACTTTAACTAGTGTAATTTCTCTCAACAATAATAACATAGATAGAACATATGACAATCCCTCAACATGCAACAAAGAGTCACTCCAAAGACACTAATAGCGGAGAACAAACATAGAGATTATGGTTAGGTACGAAACCAGCACAAAGCTATTCTTTCGGATCGATCTATAAAAGAGGTCGTACTAGAATAACACCTTAAGATACAAATCAACCAAAACCCTAATGTCACCTAGATACTCCATTGTCACCTCAAGTATCCGTGGGCATGATTATACGATATGCATCACACAATCTCAGATTCATCCAATCAACATAAAAGTACTTCAAAGAGTGCCCCAAAGCTACTACCGGAGAGTCAAGAACGTGTGCCAACCCCTATGCATAGGTTCCCAAGTGTCACAAAACCCGCAAGTTGATCACCAAAACATACATCAAGTGGCACATGATATCCCATTGTCACCACAGATAATCACGGCAAGACATACATCAAGTGTTCATAAAAGACTCAATCCGATAAGATAACTTCAAAGGGGAAACTCAATTCATCACAAGAGAGTAGAGGGGGAGAAACATCATAAGATCCAACTACAATAGCAAAGCTCGGGATACATCAAGATCGTGCCATAGATGGAACACGAGAGAGAACACGAGAGAGAGAGATCAAACACATAGCTACTGGTACATACCCTCAGCCCCGAGGGTGAACTACTCCCTCCTTGTCATGGATAGCGCCGGGATGATGAAGATGGCCTCCGGTGATGGGATCCCCCTCCGGCAGGGTGCTGGAACAGGGTCCCGATTGGTTTTTGGTAGCTACAGAGGCTTGCGGCGGCGGAACTCCCGATCTATTTTCTGTTCTGGAAGTTTTAGGGTACGTAGGTATATATGGGTGAAAGGAGAACGTCGGTGGAGCTACGGGGGCCCCACGAGGCAATGGGCCCGCCCAGGGGGAAGGGCGCGCCCCCACCCTCGTGAGCACCTCCCGTATCTTCTGACGTGGGGTCCAAGTCTATCAGGTGGGTTTCCTTCCAAAAATAACTTCTCCAGTTGATTTCGTTCCGTTTTGACTCCGTCTGATATTCCTTTTCCTCGAAACACTGAAATAGGCATAAAACAGCAAATCTGGGTTGGGCCTCCGGTTAATAGGTTTGTCCCAAAATAATATAAAAGTGTATAATAAATCCCATAATCATTCAAAACACATAGTAATATAGCATGAATGCTTCATAAATTATAGATACGTTGGAGGCGTATCAGGTGCTGGTGCAGCAACCTCTTCTTCCTCCTCCTCAGAGTCTCTCCTCATAGAGGGGTTGCCACGAACCTTGGTTGTAGTGGTTCTGGCTCTCTTCTTCTTCTTATCTTGACCAGCAGCTTCATCTTCTAACTCAATAGTAAACTTCATGGTTTCTCCAGTGGGAACCTTCTTGGGTTTGGAAGTGGTAATTCTTCTTGCAGGTGCCTCTTTGGGATCAGGCTTTTCAGGTACTTGTGTTGATCCTCTGACCTTCAGCATAGGTGTCCTCTTGGCAGGGACCTTCCTATTGAGTCCCGGTTTTGTGTTCTTTGCTGAGCCATACTCCTTTTTGAGCATTACCTTCTTGGAAGTAGCCTCATCTTCAGCTGCCACATAGTCCTCATCCTCAGAGTCTGACGTTCTCTTCCTTCTGGCTCTTGTGGCTGCTTTAGGCAAATTGCTAGGAGTGCTTCTGCTGCCATCATCTGAAGAACTTGAGGGACTAGTGCCCTCACTCATGTAAATCTGCTCTTCTTCCCTGTTCTGACTATCACTTTGGTCTGACATGCTAAAAACACTGACTGCTGACCTTGTGAATAGTTATAGATGAGATAGAATGGATGAGCATCACAAAATGCAGAGATTTTTGCAAAAGAATGATTCAAAAACTTAGTTTTAGTTTTCCACAGAAAGCATTTCGGATCAACCGATTTTCAAACTCGGTGACAACGAAGCAGTTTTGGAACCTAAACTAGTGAACTCGGTCAGACCGAGTCACAGTTCGGTGGCACCGAGACTACCGGGGTTTCACAAAGTTCTAAAATCGGTCACACCGATTAGCAATTCTCGGTCAGACCGAGAGTTACTAGTGCAATGGCGTTAGCCGAATCAGTGGGACCGAGTTTTTCAACTCGGTGGGTCCAAGATGGTTTCGGCGGAAACCTAACCCTAAATTTTCAAATCGCACTACAAAAAAATACACATCCGTGACATTTTGGGCCGAACGAAATTTTTTTCTGTCATACATATGACACTTCTATGATGATAATTGTGACAAAACCCGGTATCATCATAGATGTGGTGGGCTCCTACTTCTATGACAAAAAATCATGACAGAAAATGGTCTTTTCATCCTGGGCGGGCCGGAGACGCAGCTGCATGACATTCTTTGGGCCGTCCATGACGGAAAAAACCATGGTAGAAGCGAGGGGGAGGAAAATTTTGGGGAGTTGCCGGTTACGGTGGGAGGTCGGTGGCGGAGCAATGCGTGTTTCTCTCGTACGTACACACGTGTATGCGAGGCATTGGCTCTAACTGAAGCCGAGCAAGGCGTTGGGCTCTAACTGAACCCGAGCGATTGCACTGCAGGCTACGCGTTACTGAACCCGAGCGATCGGTCGATGGCTATTAACTGAACCCGATGGAACGATTCCTTCGCTACTGCTGCTAACTGAAGCCGATCGATTGGATGAATAGTGAGTGTTGCGGGGGGGTTTGGATGAACAGTGAGCGGTGGTGTTGCCTCTGGATGAACAGGAACCCGTGGTGTGGAGGGCTGGATGAACAGTAGACGGTGGAGGGGTGGCCGTGGAGGGGTGATTGAACAGGACCCCGTGGTGTGGAGGGCTGGATGAACAGTAGACGGTGGAGGGGTGCCCGTGAAGGGGTGGTTGAACAGTAGCCGGTGGAGTAGCGCACGGTGGAGGCTGGATGAACAGGAGCCCGCGGAGGCTGGAGGAGGTCGACGGTAGCCCGTGGCAGCTGGAGGAGGTCGACGGTGGAGATGAACAGTATCCCGTGGAGTCCCGTTTTGCGGTACGCGACACCCCTCCCCTCCCCCCGTTTCGACCGTAGCGCTCCAACACAAGTCCGTTTCATCCGTTTTGCGGTACGCCACACCCCTCTCGATCAACAGGACCCCCGTTTCGATCGTAGGAGGTCCGTTTCCTCCGTTTTGTGGTACGCCACACCCCTCCCGATCAATAGGACCCCCGTTTCGACCGTAGGAGGTCCGTTTCCTCCGTTTTGCGGTATGCCAGGCCCCTCCCGATCAACAGGACTCCATTTCGAACGTGGCCGGTCGAACACAAGGCCGTTTCCTCCGTTGTGCGGTACGCCAGGCCTCATTTCCATCGCCTGTTCCGTCCAAGCCCTCCCGATGAACACGACCACGCATTCCGTTCCGACCCAGCCGGTTGGCTCCCATGCGTTCTGTTGCCTCCCGATGAACACGACGCATTCCGTTGCCTCCCCATGAACATAACGATGATGCTGTTTCTCCATTCCGACCCAGCCATGTACGTATGCGCGAGTAGGCGTTCGAGACCCTGCCCGTATGTACGTACGTGGCCGTATTCTCTTTCTTGCACCCTCGTCGCTGTATGTACGTGTACGTGCGCGCCTCTACTACGACCAGTATGTACGTACATGTTCGCGACCAGAATGACAACGCTACGTACGCTTCGACCAGGTGGGTCCCGACTGTCAGGGACTTTCTTGCATGTGAAGATGTAACTAGTGGGTCCCAGCAGTCAGGGGGGCGAATCGTTTTCGTTTTTTTTCCCGGACGCACTTCCTTGCATGCGAAGATGTAGCTGGTGGGTCCCAGCAGTAAGGGGGGCGGATCTTTTTTTTGCCCGGACGGACTTCCTTGCGTGCGAAGGTGTCGCTGGTGGGTCCCAGCGGTCAGGGGGGCAAATCGTTTTGTTTTTTGCCCGGACGCACTTCCTTGCGTGCGAAGATGTAGCTGGTGGGTCCCAGCAGTCAGGGGGAAACTTTTTTTCGCGAAATACAGTGGCCCGTCCGGTGGGTCCCAGCTGTCAGGTGGAGGAATCATTATTTTCCGCGTAATAAGGAGGCACTTCCTTGCTGTGGCCGTGGACCCAGCTCTCAGCCTCTCCACGCACAGTCCATGTCCGATGGAAGTCGTTCCTTGACCACGTTGACCATGCTATGCCGAGAGCACCAGGGCGGTGGACGACGGCAAGGCCTAGGAAGGGGACGACGGGGAGCCGGGGAAGACGCGGCAGTGGAAGCCCGCGCGGAGAGGAGTACGAGGGTTCACTGGTTCGGCTGCGGTGTGAGGCTGCCGTCGCCGCAGGGCCTGGCCAGCGGTGGGAATAGTAGGGGGCGATGAGGCCTCCGCGGCAGCACAGCCGGCCACGGGAGGCAGGAGCATGCGGACGATCGGCGCTGCTTTGGGCGGCTGGAGCAAGAAGACCATAGGTTGAAGAAGCACTACGGCCGTTGGATGGACATCGTACGGTCACTGGAGCTAGAATCGTTCATATTGACTAAAGTTGACAAAGGCCCCCGTCCCAGTCAACTTAGAAGGCCCACAAGTCAGCCTCCCACCATGGTGGGTCCCAGCTAGCAAGGGGAGTATTCATTTTTTTGTGCGTAATAAGGAGGCACTTCCGGTGGGTCCGAGCTGACAGCATGGGGAACGTTTTTTTCGCGAAATATGCTGGCCCGTCCGGTGGGTCCTAGCAGTCAGGGGGGAAACGTTTTTTTCGCGAAATAAGGTGGCCCGTCCGGTGGGTCCCTGCTGTCAGGTGGAGGAATAATTATTTTGCGCGTAATAAGGAGGCACTTCCTTGTGGCCGCCTGGACCCAGCTGTCAGCCTCTCACGTACAGTACTCTTCCAATGGAAGTCGGTCGTTGACCACGTTGACCACGCCGCACCGAGAGCACCAGGGTGGTGGTTTGGACGACGGCGAGGCCTAGGAAGGGGACGACGCGGAGTCGGGGAAGACGCAGCAGTGGTAGCCTGCGGAGAGGAGTACGCGGGTTCACTGGTTCGGCTGTGGCGTGAGGCTGCCATCGCCGCAGAATAACAGGGGGTCTGGGTGAGTAGAGGGATACACTAGGCCAACGGTGGGAGTAGTAGGGGGCGGTGAGGCCTCCGCGGCATCACAACCGGCCACGAGAGGCAGGAGCACGCGGCATGACCGGCGCTGCTTTGGGCGGCTGGAGCAAGAAGACCAGAGGTTGAAGAAGCACTATGGCCGTTGGATGGACATCGTACGATCACTGGAGCTAGAATCGTTCATATTGACTAAGTTGACAAAGCCCTCCATCCCCGTCAACTTAGTTGGCCCAGAAGTCATCCTCCCACTATGGTGGGTCCCATCTAGCAGGGTGGGTATTCATATTTTTGTGCGTAATAAGGAGGCACTTCCTTGCGTGCGAAGATATAGCTGGTGGGTCCGACATGTCAGCGGGGGGAACGTTTTTTTTCGTGAAATACAGAGGCCCTTCTGGTGGGTCCCAGCTGTCAGGTGGAGAAATCATTATTTTGCGCATACAGTCCATGACCGATGGATGTCGTTCGTTGACCATGTTGACCAGGCCGCGCCGAGAGCACCATGGCAGTGGACGACGGCGAGGCCTAGGAAGGGAATGACACGGAGCCGGGGAAGACTCGGCAATGGTTGCCCACGTGGTAGGGAGTACGAGGGTTTACTAGTCCGGCTGCCATCGCCGGAAAATAATAGGAGGTGTGGGTGAGTAGAGGAATGGCCTGGCCAGCAATGAAGTAGGGTGGGGTGGTGCGGCCTGTGCGGCAGCACAGTCGGCCACGGGAGGCGGGAGCAGGCAGTCCCACCGGAGCTGGTTTGGGCGGCTGGACCAGGAAGATCAAATATTGAAGAACCAGCACGGCCGTTGGATTAACATCCAACGGTCACTGCTGCTAGAATCGTTTGTGGACAAAGTTGACAAAGCCAAAGTACACGTCAACCTAGTAGACCCACAAGTCAGCCTCCAAATCTGTCCCAAACAAATACAGCCCGAAATTTCTAGCTGGATTCAAATTAATTTTAAATCTAAATATACCTTAATTTAAATTCAATGAAATTTTACCCGCACAAAAACAATGAAATTTAAAATATCAAAATCCGAAAGAAAACAGTATTTGGGAACTAATTGCCTGTTTGCTGTATTTTTTTCATTTTACAGCCCATTTATTATTACTTATAGCCCATTTATTATTACTTATAGCCCATTTCTTATTACTTATAGCCCATTTTCTAGGCAAAATGCATCCCTCCTCGTCTTGAAAGATTTCCGGCCCAGCAGGGCGTAGAAAAGCAAGTAGGCCTATGTTGGTTATTCTGCAAAAAAAATAGCTGGCTAGCCATTTTTCAGAAAGGAAAAAAAAACTGGGCCGGTCATGTGCTAAACATATGAAATAAAAGCCTGGGCTAGACGGGCCACGGGTCCCGCACAACCCAGTTGATACCCTTCTTTCTCCCAAAAACAAAATTACTGCGCGCTGCTGGGTCCCTACTGTCATCCTCACCATGTACAGTCATCTCCTTATTCCTCTCGGTTGTTGACCATGTTGACAACACCGGAGGGCGGCACCGCGGCGAGCGCGGAGGACGATGGTGAGGCCTCGGATGGGAACGAACAGGAGCTGGGGAAGATCACAACCAGCCATGGGAGGCGGGAGCAGGCGGTCCCGCCGGCGCTGGTTTGGCTTTGGCGGAGGAAGAAGAGACTGAAGAAACGCGACAGACGTGGGAGGAGGAAGAAGAGACTGAAGAAACGCGACAGACGTTGAATGTCAATCGAACGGTTAAGGTTGGCACAATCGTTTTTTGACTAAGCGGACACCAAGTAGCATACTTTTTTATATATAGGAAGAAAACTGCGAGGAAAATGCGTTCGTCTGCCGTCCTCCTCACAGGGAACATTCGCCACATAAGTGACTAGCACCCTTGGTTTTCAACCGAGAGGTCTTGGGTTCGAGTCCGAGAAACTCTCAATTTTTTCCTCCTTCCTTCCTCGCAAAAAAAGGGAAAGAAAATCAAAGACTTGGGAAGGCGTACAGAACAAGCTAGTGTACCAGTAAAGAGACATTGCCGAGTTTTAGAAAAAAGAAAGACATGCTCCTGTAGCTGGTTCGAATCCAAACCTAGACTATGACTATATATGGTGCTATGCTACTCTGCAAGTAATGAAACTGACATATCCAACGTTCGCTTCTCCTCTTCTCTACTTACTCTGCCTAGCATCAGAAGCTCTGGCCGCACCAACCATGTCCGATGGCTGCTCGTCCACCTGCTCTTCAGCAGGCAACAACCAGATATGCGCCAAGTCGCCACCCGTACCATCACCTGTGGGTCTCATCACACCCCCGCCGGCACGCGCACCGCAGCCGATTGCTCATCGCAACCCGCTGCCTTTGGTGTGGTGCCACTGCTGCAAATCACGCAGAGTCATCCGTCTTGTCTCAACCACAATCCGCAACCCTAGCCGAGTCTTCTACAAATGCCCGAATCATGGGGTAATAATATGTTTAAGTGTTGTTCTACTGCTTTCCGTTGCTGATTTTTTTTAATAGTTTGGTTGATGATCTTCCAATTTGATTCGTGCAGAAAAGGGAAGATTCATGTGATTTGTATTTCTGGGAAGTTGCTGATGTGGGGGAATGCAACTACGCTGATTATTTGGTTAGCCGAGGAATTCCAATACCAGCAGGTTGGGGTGTTGGACAAGTAACTGAAGGAACGACAGAAGAGGAAGATGCAGAGCAGAAGGTTAAAGACGCAGTTCCTCTGATCATGGCCAAGCAACAGTTGCTGAACGGCCTTGACAGCAATGAGGAGATGAAAGAGCTTGTGAAGATAATGGGCAAAATCGATGTGCTCTGTAGGATGATTGTCTCTTTATTTGCAGTGTATGTAGCACGTGATGTATTCAGTGGCTACGACACGAGCACTTTGCTGAAACTAGTAATGAATGAAACCTGTGTAGCAGGCTGGGCATAGTGTTGTGAGACATCTAATGATTTCTATTAACGGAAATCAAGGGGTATCCCCTTTTGCTCATATAAATAAATAGATAGCAGAGGCCCTGTCGGGTCAGCTTTGTTCTCATTCGAAGACGTCGAGCAAATTGCAGTCCAACAGCAAACTATGTCATCAAATTCAAGTTTCATAGCCAAATATGAGTACAACTAAACAACAATGTCATCATGTTTTAGTTGTCATACAATCACCAAACACAAATCAGCATACATAACAAGTGATGTTCTCACAGCAAAATACTAAACAACATGTTCATCAGGTTTCAGTTGTCATAGCAAACACAATTTCACATAGTAGATAAAAAAACATCTTATGACAGGCAAATACGACAAAAGCAATGTAATCATCATCCACAGCAGCAGCGTCAACATCTTCGCCGTGTCTATCAGTCTGAATCGTAATTCCCCACGGTGTCATCTTCTTATTCATCCTCAACGTCCTCGAACGTTGGCTTCTTCTTGATCTACTCTTGTATGTCCACAGCACGACAGGCAATCTTTTCGCCGGCGTCATTGACGTGATGGTTCTCAAAGATATTAGGAACATCTGTGTTATCTTGTACATCAGGAGCAGTGTAAGCATCATCTTGTTGTGCAACTTCATTAAACGAATTCCTCTGCTCAAACCTTTGCAATACTCTCCAGTCATCGCTGCGTGCAAATGTGTCTTCCAAGAAAAATATCTGTGTTGCTTGATTTGCCAAAATAAAAGGCTCGTTGATCTGGTACGCCACCTTGACATTGATGGATTTGAAATAATCATCAGCTCTGGGTTTTGCGATCCTGGAAAACAGGTTATACCAACGACAGCACAACACAACCACACACCGATGATCCTCGAAACTGGAGATATACTACAACTGAACAATGTCTGTTATGTTAGCATACATTTCAGTTGTCTCTTTGTCATACGTATCCGTGCTCATGATGGCACTGTTTTGTGTCTTCTTACCTTCATCTCGTGCAAGGGTGTTGTAGCGCACATCTCCAATAATGCAAGATTCATAATGTCTTACCCGAGTATCAGGACCCATTCCTAGTGAGTAAAGGGCATCATCAACTGCCTGCCCATCCTCCCGCATCTTCTTAACCTATGGTTAGAAAATAGACAAGATGATCATCTTATGTACTCAATATATTAAAAAAGCTGACAGTGCACTTCAAAAGCTTACATGGTTCTTGAACCATTTCGCAAATCCTGCCATAACCAGTTTGTCAATGTTTCTTGGATTTTGCGGCAGTAACTCCTCTTTGTACATGTTGCACAACATAGTGATTGCGTCAAACATCTAAATATATAAGAATGTGCTGCAAGTTTAGTAGATTATGATGTATAAGCTGTAGTACTACACTTACTTGATATAAGGTAGTATCTCAGGACAGTTATTCAACACATACCAAACCATTTTGTCCAAATCTTTAGGTTTGTCCTCTTGTCGAATCTTCCCTGTAACTCGAACAGAATAATCGAAAACCTTGAGCCCGGGATTGTCTTCACCCACCTCTTTGCTAAGCTGATCAGCTGTTTCAATGTATTTTGAGCAAAATGTCAACGCTTCTGTAGCAATGTAGGCCTCTGCAATGGAACCCTCGGGTCTAGCTCTGTTCCTAACATAGCCCTTGAAAGTGCCTAGCCGCCTTTCGTTAGGGTACATCCAGCCATACTGTACTGGACCTCTAAGTAGTGCCTCATCAAGTAGATGAACAGCCAAATGCACCATCACATCAAAGAAGGCTGGAGGATATATCTTCTCAAGGTCGCATAGGATAGTTGGTATCTTGTCTCTAAGACGCTCCAAAGCATCTATCCTGATATTTCTACTGCAGAGTTCCCTGAAGAATTGTCCCAACTCTGCAACTGCTCTGTATAAGTCAGGGCGGCCCAATCCTCTAAGGATAACAGGTAAAACCCTTTGAAGTAGGACGTGGCAGTCATGAGTTTTCAACCCTTGTACCTTGTTTCCATCTGCACTGACTCTCCTTTCAGGGTTGGAAGCAAATCCATGTGGGAATCTCACACGTGACAGGACCTCGCAGAATTCTTTTCTTTTTACCTTGTCCAAGACGTACATAACTGGTGCCATATCCCGTGGTTTACCTTCATCTTGCACCTGCAAATCCTTTCTGATACCCAGGTGTGTCAAATCAATCCTAGATTTTAAGGTATCTTTCGTCTTGCCTTCAATGTTAAGAAGTGTGCCGATAATACTGTCACATATATTTTTCTCGATGTGCATCACATCAAGATTATGCCACAGATCCAAATCTTTCCAATACTCCAAGTCCCACAAAGTGGACCTGCGGGTAAACAATAATCTCTCTTCTACCGTGCCACGCTTTCTTTTCCCGCTACCATTACCAGGATGGTTTCCTGGTGTAATATGCCTGACCTTCTCTAATTCCACTTGCAACTCATCGGCGGTGAGCCTCTTTGGCGCATCACGATTTTCATGCTTTGCATTGAACACATGTCTTCGGTATTTTCTAGGATGCGGCTTGTCCTTGGCAAGGAAACGGTGGTGTCCAATGTAACCGATATTGCTAAGTATTGTGTATGATAGCAGATTCCTGTCACAGCGAACACATGCATTGTAACCATGTGTCGTTCGCCCTGACATAGTGCCCAAAGCCGGATAATCATGGATGCACCAAATTACAACAGCACGCAGAAAGAAATCAGCTGGTGGGCTGCTATATAGGTCTTGAGTGAGAACACCCTTCCATAGCTGTTGAAGTTCCTCCACAAGAGGCTCCATTAACAAATCAAAATCCTTTCCAGGACTTTTTGGACCTGGGATGAGCAAGGCCATCATGTAGTTTGATTCTTTGGTGCAGACATTTGGAGGCATGTTGTAAGGGATAACAAGCACTGGCCACATGCTATATGTGGCGCTCTGGTGGCCAAATGGGTTAAATCCATCTGAAGCTAAGCCAAGTCTAATGTTTCTTGGGTCAACAACAAACACTTTATGTTTATCATTGAAGCTTTTCCACTCACTACCATGAGATGGATGGCTCATTACATTCTGATCCATGTACTCCTGATTCCTAGAATGCCACAGTACATCCTCTCTTGTTTCAGCATCATGAAGCAACCTCTGCAATCTTGGTGTAATTGGAAAATGTCTCAAAACATTATGAGGAACCCTCTTCACAGCATCGCCATCTTTCCATCTTGATGATTTGCATTTCGGGCATTCACTTAAGTTGGCATAATCCTTCTGGAACAAAACACAATTATTCTTACAAACATGGATCATATCATATCCAATTCCAACTGCACGAAGGAAATTCTTCATTTTACTGTAGGTGTGTGGCAGCTCAAACGCATCTGGGAAAGATTTGCGAAAGCAGCCAACATCGCATCGAATGATTTGTTGGTCATCCGCTCAGATGTCTTCACCTAAAGAAAGGTGACCATAGCTGAGAATACTGACAGCTTATTTCCTAGGGTGACAGCAATGTTGCATTGTTCCAACATGCGGGCCCACCGTTTTTCTTCTGCAGGTGAAAGTTCACGGAATGCACAAGCATTTCGTAGCATTGTTTCAATGTTGGTCAAACTCACTGGCTCCGCCACCACCACCTCCTCCTCCTCTTCCACCTGAGCATCAGGCAGATCAAGATGGTGATCTGCTGCTTCCACGTAGTCAATAACATTGACGTTCACAGCTTCACCATGATGAACCCACCTAGTATATGTGACTGACATCCCCAAGTGTAGATGATTTTGCATAGTTGACTGGGGTCTTGTAACTGAATTCATACAACTGCTACACGGGCAGAGCACATCTGATTTCGGACCACTGTACTCAGCTCTGATAAAGTTCATGAAGTTTTCAACCCCCTCGACATATGCAGCGGAGAATCTTCGAGCAAAAGTTATCCAAGTCCTGTCCATCTGTTAGACATACAAATTAGTTCTTCTACTAGATATTACAGGAAAAACATATATGCTTTTTTATGAAGTCCAGAAAAAAAATACCTAGGTCGATGTCTAAAGCTATGGCAAGATATTTGGACGAGCAGATCTAAGTAACGAAATATATGTAAAGCTAATTCAGCAAACAGATTTGAGTGCTAAATTATGGTAGCCTGTTTCAGCAGTCAATGAGCCCGAGCACACAGCCATCGAACTATCGAAGGCCATCGCAGCAACAAAGATCGAGTATAAAACGGTGTAGAGCTATTTCACCTAACAGATTGGCTACTAGACCATGGCAATCTACGTCACAATAAATATATGGCAGGATATTTTAGCAACTAATCGGCCTTGGCATGCCATCTCAGCTAAGCAGATTGAGTGCAGAACAGGGCAAGGAAGCTTCTTAAGCAGAGCATATTGACAGTAAACTACTTCGGCAAACAGTGAGATTAACAGCGTCTATCAGCTAACATTCAGCGCTACACCGACATGAACGGGGCCTCAGTCTAGAATGCGCGTACCGTGGGAGAAGCTGACCGCCGTGCGTCTCCACACGAACGTCGCCAGCGGTGGCGGCGCTAACCGCCGTGCGCCTCCACAAGAACATAGCCAGAGGTGGCGGCGCGGCTAGAGGACGGCAGTCTACGAGAGCGTACTGTGGGAGCGAGAGGATCGCCGTGCGTCTCCTCGATGAACCGCGGCGCTGACGTATCGGCGCGGCGGGAAGGGCAGCTTTGGCGGAGCGAATGGAGTGGAGGGGGGACGGGGGGGGAGGGGGTTTGGGGAATATTTGGCCGAAGGGCGGTTGAATCGAATTTGGGGGGAACTTTTGTTTGTGGGGGGGGGGGGAGGATTTTCATGCGGTGGGCGGGGGGTGTTTGGCGCATGGTCGGTTTCTCCAAGTGCAGTCCCACGTGTCAGTGAAGAGGCAAGCCGAAGCCCATTCCGTTTGCGTGAGCCGTGTGCAGGACCGAACGTGTGTGGGGTGCAACGCGACTAGGACAGGAGTGATGTGAGTGTACCGCCTTTTTTTCCTTTTAAACTAGGTGCTTCGCTCCCTCAAAAAAAATGTTGCTTCACGCGATCCATCGATACTACTACTAGTAATCCGGTAATCCTGACTAATAAAACGGCGCGGTCGGGTCTTTTCCCACGCGATATGCTGGGAGGTTGGCTTAGTTGGGTTTTTTAGATTTGTCTCGGTTCACTAAAAGCAGAGTTGGTGATGATGGTGTGCCTATCATCCTGCAATATAGGCCGTCCGATCTATATCTAACGGATAGGAAGGAAACTATGACAATTTACCCGCACTCCTCTCCACATTTGCAGATAAGGCTTTCCCTCATTCATCCTTTTCTCCCACAAGATCTTGATCTTCCGTGCAGTAGTACTCCTACAATATGTATATTATTGTGAAAGTTCATATACACCGGCCGAGATTAATGCAAACACGGCAGATTTTCATTACATTTCGAACTTTTATAAGACAGAAAAATAAAAAAACGACCCAAAACCTATTCTACGGCGGCGACCGACGTCCTCCATCTGTGATCTCCATGTACGGGGCGGGGTTCAAGGCCCGTGAAGTGAAGGTGCGGTCTCCGGCAAGGAAGAGTAGAACACGGGATACGGACCGGCAGTTGGCACACCATGCCCTGCCTCCTCCCATGCCCTACTCATCCTCGGAGGAGTCCCCGACCTCGGCGGTGCCGGACGTTGGACAGCGGCAAGTAGGACGCGGGCTGACGGTGCTCCCGTCGTCGGCCGCCAGCGTGGCCACCGCTTGTGCGGTTGCATCCGCGTCCGGCTACGCCGCTATTGCGTCATGAGAGGCGACTTGAGCGAGGGCGGCGACCTCGAGCTTCATCCCCGAAGACAAGCTTTCCCGCAGAGCGTTCGCACTTGCGGTCATGGCGGATGTGGTGTCAGGTCGTAGGAGGACGATGCGCTATGGTGTGGAGGTTAGCTGGGCGTTGCAGCTTTAACTAGTGCATTCCGGTGAGGCCAAGCGTCCGGGTGCGTCATTAAGTCGCCGGAGTTGGTTCCTCGGGCACCGAGCCTCTTAACGACGACATACGAACGGACCGCATGAATGCGGGCAACTGGCACCGGCTGGGAACGCACCGCGCGACGGCGCGAGGGACGAGGGCTTTGGTGTGCCAGGGTAGTCAGCTGCGGTCGTGGCAACGTTGGAGATACCCTTTGCTCAAATGCGATCCCCGCATGTCATTGAAAAAGCAAGACGACCCGGCATGGTCTCAGGTCTAGAGGATGCAGTTGGCCGCGTTACACCACTCCGCGGACGCGTCGCAGCGCCCCGTGCATCCGCGACGAGCCGGGTGTTGGGGTGTGTTTGGATTGTGGCCAAAGTGCACCTTACCAAAATTTTGGTCATGACCCAAAGATTGGTCTTTGTTTGGATATTTGCCATTTCTTTGGCATGCCAATGAACTCTAGCCAACTCTAGTTCATTTTTCTTGCCAATGTCGGCCAAATCACGGGCAACCAATACCTGAACCAAAATTTTGGCTACCCAATGCTTTGATGGGGCAACCTTGGGCACAAACCAAACATACCGTTGGTCGTGCCACAGCACAAACGCCACCCTCGGCACACTGAAACCGACCGTGTCTATCGACGATATGAGCGTGTCGCTCACCGCGGTCGCCGTGTCCAGAGGCGGTGCTGGAGCTGCGCCCCGTTGTTGCCCCAAAGACCCACATGAACGGTTGTCGGTGGCGAGGAGGTCGTGGGCCAGCTCCTCCATTGGACTAGTCTGCGCTACATCATCCCGACGGGTGTGCCCCACATGTCGGTTTCCCTGTTTTCCCGGCCATATTCAAGCGTTAATGCTCCGCGTTGCGCATTAGGCCTTTCACTATGTAGGCCAAGCGAGACAACTTATTGTTTATTTGAGCCGTTCAAGTGTAATCATGTGGCGTTTGCTTATTTCTCATTCCTCTTCAACCCTCTTCTCCATCAATCATGTCGCCCTCCAGTCGAGTCCATCCTCCCGCATGCCTCATTTGAACATTCCGCCGAGTATCATTCGCATGTACCCACCCTAGTCCTCTTTCAATAGATCTCTGGACCCCGAGATGAAATCGAGAGGGAACGAGTGGGCGCACGTGATACCTAAGGCGTGTTCAATTTTTTGAACTGGTGACCATAGCATCCGCAAATCATATATAAAGGGTATTTAATGTTTGTTTCGTTTTTGAACGTACAATATACTCCCTCCTATCCTTTCTACATTACATATAAGTTTTATGTGTAGTCAAAGTATCTCTACTATGATAAAAAAGGTATCAACATTCAACAACGCCCAATCAATATTGTTAGATTCGTACGTACTCCTAGATTTGTACTCGAGATGGTTTCCAATTTGACTATTGACAAGATTAATAGTACTCCTTTCACATAGGTGAGTAAGTCATCTTAGGCTGTGCACCGTGACCAAGGAGGAGGGGAAAACGAGAGACATTAATGTTTATTTTCTAATTAATAGTATTGCATGCAATGAACTAACCACTACATGTCATGTTTGATAGTCTCAGGTCATTAAAAGCATGCACACCCTCATCTCTTATTGGTTCATATGTCAAGAAACAAGAAACGAGGTAGAAGTTAATGCACCGCGCCTACGTGTTTTAGGATTATTTGGTTTTCGTAGGATGACTTACACACCTAGACGGAGGGAGTACATGAGATGTATAATGTGAAAATTATATCATTGGAAACTCCTTTCACATACGAAATTGACCATATGCTTTGTGTAAGTTGCATGTCATATATTATTACTCTAACATTTGGTCAAAGTTAGCCTCGAAAAACGCATTAGACCTTGTATGCTTTGTGTAAGTTGCATGTCATATATTATTACTCTAACATTTGTGTAAGTTGCATGTCATATATTATTACTCTAACATTTGGTCAAAGTAGTATAGTGGAAGTGGATCCTCTGACGTAGGTATCCCTGCCTTACCCTCCCTTTTGGTCACTTACTGGCGGACCCCATGCTTGTTAGGCCCCGCATGTCAGTTACTCAATGGGTTCGGCCACGTCAGGGGATCCTCATCCGTAGTACACTCCCTCTGTTTTTATTTACTCCACATAAAACGGAGGGAGTGGTGGTATAATAAATGACGCAGGCGAGGGAGGGGGAGGGATGTCGGTTTGCTCTCAACTGCGGTCCCACAAGCGAGCAAAAACGCAAGACGAAGCGCGTTCCATTCGGTGAGCGACGTGGAGGGTCCAGCGTGCCGGGCTGCAATGCGAACGCGACAATAGCGATGTACAGTCAAAACCGATTGACCGGTCGTCACTGGAACCACTATTCACACCAGAACCTTCGCTGCTCGGCCTACGCCAGCCACTGCCCTAAAACCACACCAAATCTCCAGCCCATTCCCCCACCTTTCGATCCCCTAGCCCGCATCAAGCGTCCCCTAGTTCGCTAGAAAGCCATGGTGCGCTGCATGATCACTTACTACAAGATGCTGATGCCGGAGCGCCGCGCAGAAATCGCGGCGGCGGTCGGCGCCACAGACCTCCGTTCTCAAGCTCGCTTTGCGGCGGGCCAATCCCCGAGTTCTCTGGAGCCAAGCTACGAGGAGGAGGAAGCTGATCCAATGTTCATTGCGTAGGTCGCGGCGCAGAAGGACCCCGATGGGTATGAGACGATGGACGTCGACTTCGTGCCGGCGTCTGAGTCCCCCATGGTGCAGGCGGACCAGCGGTTCAACATGGCGATACTAAAGGAGGACCGAGAGGCAGAGGCTCAACTCGACGCGGAGCGCGCGCATGCCGCTGCCATCGAGGCTCTCCTGCAGGCGGAACCGGATATCGTGGATGTGAACCAGGCGGCGGAGGCTCAACTTGAGGCGGAGCGCGCGGATGCCGCTGCCATTGAGGCCCTCCTGCAGGCGGAACCGGACGTCCTGGACATGAACCGGGCGGCAGAGGCTCGACTCGATGCAGAGGGCGCGGATGCCGCTCTCATCGACGCCCTCCTGCGGGCGGAACCGGAAGTCCTAGACTTGAGTCGGGCGGCAGAGGCTCGACTCGACGCGGAGCGCGCGGATGCCGCTCTCATCGACGCCCTCCTGCAGGCGGAACCGGAAGTCCTGGACTAGAACCGGGTGGCAGAGGCTCGGCTCGATGCGGAGTGCGCGGATGCCGCTGCCATCGAGGCCCTCCTGCAGGAGGAACCAGACGTCCTCGACTTGAATCGGGCTGTGCTCTCGTCCGTGCAGAGTGCCCGCACGCTCCGCTTGAACGAGTAGCTGGAGGCCGAGGACAACCACGGTGCGGAGACACACGTCGGCAGTGACGGCTGGTTCGCGCCGACAACCAAAGACGATGAGGCCGTCTCTTTCCGCGAGCAGTGATAGTTTTTCTTTATGTTGTTATTTTTATTATTATGGATCTTTTGCTGTGTAAAAACATACTATTTGTTATGCAAGTCGCCTGAGTTTACCATTTCAGGCGGTTGGATGAATATCCTACGTCTCCTAACCCTTCTTTCCTTCTTCCTCACCTCTTCTTCTTCCCCAACAGACCACCGCACGGGCCATACGGATACTCCGGTTGGATAAACATACTCTATGAACGAAAATTATGTGTCAGTGATAGGATGGCTAAGTTTGGTTTGTTCACATGCGACAGCACGTGTCAGTGAGTGCATTCCCTTGGTTGGGTTTGCGGCGTGCAGTAGCGAAGTATGAGGGTGCGGTGCGACCGCGGCGTGCAGGAGCGACCATGTGAGGGTGCGGTGCGACCGCGACAGCCGTGCGCAAGTGTACCTCCTTCTCATTTTGAAAACTTTAGGTAAGCTTGGCAAAAATGTGTGGCGAAGTTTGGCAATGCAAGGCCTAGACCCAAACAGGATAAGTACGTACTACCTCTGTCCGGGTTTATTGGTCCCCATTGTATTTCGTGCCAAATTTTGACCATAGATTAAACTAAGAAAATGTTCACGCATGTGACCAAACATTATATTTTTCAAAACTATGTTCAAATACGAATCCAATGAGATAATTTTTCTTAACATGCATTAACATTTTGTTAGTTAAATCTTTAGTCAAAGTTTGGCACAAACTATAAAAGGGACCTATAAATCAGGACGGAGGTAGTACGTACTAGGATTACTAGTGTTAAAAAAGAAAGGCGGGGTTTTCCTTCGATACAAATCCTCGTTTCACGTGTCAATTAATGCATATTTTTTCTCGAAAGACCAAAGAGCTAACCATCTCACTCCTCATCGCTTGATTAATGCAGCGCCATGCAAACGAACCTTCTCACTTCCGCATGCATGCATGGGATATTAATGTTCTTGGTTGCTAACCGCATCAATTTTGCCTCGATTAGTGTTAGTGGCCCTTTGCAAATTGTAATTTTGATATACTGGCCTTGTGTACAAAAAAAATGGAGGTTGTAACTATATTTGAATTCCTTTCCCATTGCGGTAACGTCGACGACTTTTTTTTGTGGTTTGGCGAAGTGCGTTTGACGGAGAACACCATTGAGAGACCACAGTAAGTAGTTCGCAAGTGCCGCCTGCAAGCCGAGACAACCGCCTTATTTGCATCCAGGAAGTCCTTTACTAGTACTACTACTACTAGGAGTACTAGTGCGGTGAGATGGTTTCTCGAAGAAGACGATGGAGAAGCGGAGTCAGCGAAGAGTGAAATGATAGTTGCTTCGTCCGTGCTTTGTGATTTGACACCTCACTGCTTTGTGATTTGTGACAGAAGGGACAGGGGAGTAGACTCTGTGCTCTATACTGTACTACTCCTACATGCGTCCAAGCATGGGAGAAAGAGGAGAGACGTTGCATTTTTCTATTCCTTCAATCAATCAATCAGTGAGCTTCAGTTCCATCTTTTTGGCTTTGGCAACGCCGTCCACAATGGTTCCCACGATGCCAAAAGCTATTTTCACATTTGGCTACACATTGTGGATGCCCTTAACCGTACCACTTGGTTTTGCTCCTGTGTGCTATCTATACAAATCTCAATTATATTGATCTAAAAAATTATAGAACCAAAGATTAGTAAAAAGGAGGTGATTTTGCCACGCGGATGGCGGGGGAGGTTTCTTATTTTCAGAGGATGTTGTCCTGGCGGTTTGCTAACATGCGGTCCCACGTGCCAGTGCTTTATCAAGCTGATCCGCGTCCCACATGAGGCAGAACAACGGCAGAAGCAACACGTGGTTAAGTTGAAGAAGATGAGGGAGAAGCGACCAAGCTAATCCGCGTCCCACATGAGGCAGAACAACGGCAGAAGCAACACGTTGTTAAGTTGAAGAAGATGAGGGAGAAGCGAATTCAGCAACGAGTGAAATGATGGTTGCTTCATCCCTCCAACTTCTTTTTTTTAGCATTATTACTTCGTCCCTCCAACTTAACTGCGGGAAAAGGTGCAGCTTTGTGATTTGACGCCTCATTGCTCATTACTACGCTGGCGCCATGACTGGGGTGCTTCACCCCGGCTGCTCTGCACTGTATTCCGGTATGGCACGTGGACCCGGTAGCTTGATGTCCCACATGTCGGTGAAAGGGACTAGAAGATTTATGAAAGCGAGCGCTCCACTCTTACGACGGAGGAGTAGACGACAGGACGGCCCAGTGAACTATCACTTGTACTGTATAGTACTATAGTTTTGCTGTTTCGCACAATCCATCGATACAAACCCGATTAAACAGGAAAGGGCGGGAGTTTTCCCGCGCGGTAGATGATACTGGCCATACATTTCAAAGGCAATTTTAATGTATGCAAACTGAATAATTATAAGTAACAATATGATATCTAGTAAAACTAAAAACACATATGATTTATTGTGTTAGAGTGTAGTAGTAGTGTTGTATTGCATAGTTGTTAGATGTAACATGCGAGAACGTGTAGAGATGTAGTTTGGAGGGCCTACAGAGAGAAAAGCGTAGTACGGTCACCGAACTTCAGAATAAGCTGATTACGGCCACTATATACGTTTTGCGGTGATTATCCGGTCACTTGCTCACAGTTCAACATCGGATTGCACTCTGTTGACCAGCCAAATAGTCTGCGTGGCTCCATGTTGACTAGTTAAATTGACAACATTCCTTGTGGGTCCCACCCGTCATTTCGCATAGAGAAAAGGTCAGATAAACACAAGTTTACGCAGGCGCGACAAGGCTCCAACCCGTGCGCGGGAATCACCTGGTTGTATATGTGTCTGTCAGGGCCTGATGTGTGCGCATGCACGTGTAGGTTGAGCACTTGAGCGTGAGAGTGTGTGTTGGTCGTGTGGTGTACTGGTGTGTGCATGCATGCGTGCGTGTGTGCGTGTGCGTGTTGCGTGCGTGCGTGGCTGTGTGTGTACGTGTGAGTGTTGCGTGCGTGCGTGGGTGCATGTGTTTGTGTGAGTGTTACGTGGATGGAGTTCGTGTGCATGCATGCGTGTGTGTATAATCACCACACCAGCTCCTGTGTGTTAAAACATACGGCTCAGCATACCAATACAAGGCCACCTTGTCCGCTGTGCCCGCGGTCATGACTTCGCACCACCGTCAAAATATTTTTTGTTGTTTGTTTTCATTCTTACTAGCAAGATGCCCGTGCGTTGCATGTAACATCAAGATGCATTTGTATGACTTGTTTATCTTGTGAGAGAAAAGGATGAACGAGGGAAGGCCTTATTTGCAAATGTAGAGAGGTGTGTGGGTACCTTTTTGCAAAACTGCCATAGTTTCTTTACTATCCGTCAGATATAAATCGGACGGCCTATATTGCAGGATGGCAGGCACACCATCATCACCAAGTCTGTTTTTTATAAGAGTGTATTTTATGTATTTTATAATAGTGTAGATGTACAGTAGATACAAGTCGACAGGTGGGCACGATCTTAGTGAGATAATGTGATGCAACACTAGATCAGTTGCCATGTGGAGCGTTCAACGGGTCAACTAGTCATGTCATGAGCAAATACAAAGTTGTACGGTGAGCCCGTGACTATATAATAACCACTAAACGTAAACGGTGACCGTGATGAGTGGATTATGAAGTCCAATGTATGTATCATGCTTTCACTTCAAATACAATGATCGTCATTGCATATATCGCAAGAGAAAGATGACACGCGTGAATTTTCTGGGGGCTTACTTTTAGAGGACATGGAGATAGTTTTGTGTGCATACGTGAAAGGGGCGTACAGGGGGGGTATGCGATGGAGAGAGAGATGCTCTCCGTTTCTCTTTATTATGACTAACTTTGTATATAGTATAAAAATATACAAATTCACAATGCGGAATAAATATCATTGTGGGCACAATGCAATGCAAATTAGCATTCGTACTCCTCCATATAACTTTGTAATGTTGTATATATGTAGAAACTCTAAAATAATTTTTTGGCCACACTTTATTCAAAAGGAATGTTGTATGCGAAATAAACGTGAAGAGAGTGCTTTTTAGATCAATGGGGTACGTGATGTAACATGTGTGAATGTGTAGTTGATGCATTTGGCGGGGCCTAGAGAGGTATGTGTGTGTATTACGTATTCGAGAGAGGCATGGATAGAGGGGCCGACGGGGGGTGGTGGTGGGAGAGATAGCACGAGAAATGAGGGTGGTCTAGAGAGAGAGACGAATATGACGTCACGACAAGAGATTCCATTCCCTTGAGTGTGTATATGCAAGGGGGAGGTAATAGAGGCACCAGGAGAATTTTTCTGTGTGTGTGGTGTTTGTGTTGGTATGTGTGGGTGTGAGAAGATAATGAGACGTGGGGGCACAGGGTGTGTCACCGCGTGAGGTCCGGTGGGTCGAGGTGAGGCCCTTTGTTCGGTTCCGTCCTGCGCCACATTGGTCGGCCCATGACACATTTAGGAAGACCCATGGATGACAAGTCGTACAAGACAAAGATAGCAGAATTGTGAAGGACTCTGTGTCCACTACCAAAGCCGGCTAGGATTTGTAACCCTAGGTTCTCGGACTAAGGTAACCCCTCTATCTCTGATATTACTATTCATCCAACCTAACTTTAAGGGGCATCCTACAGAATGCTCTGCTAGAATCATACTCGTCGATTAGGAAGAAAGGTGTGAGATAATGCGTGAGAGACAGGCGTAAAGATAATGTGTGTACATGAGACACGTAGGCAGGTCCATGTATATAGAAAGGGTCGATGAGGATTGTGCATGTGTATGTTTGCAAGAGGAAAAGTGCTTGTGATAAAGGTTAGTGAAAATAGTTGTAAATGGTTACGAGAGGGAGGGAGGGAGGGTTATATCTAGAGAATGTGTGTGAGAAAGACACCTCGGGAGAGAGTGTGTGAGCATGTGTGAGAGACCGCCGATGGAGAGTGAAACTACACGTAAAAGACTGCTCTACACATTGATTAAAGATATAAATTGTATCCAAATATTAGGATGGGATCATGATATTTCCAATTCGCGTAAGGAGCGGTCATTGATCCATCAGACATCTAGATTCTATTGAATTTGAGCATGTCTATGTTATTATTCGACACAATTGATCCACATAGTTAGTATTTTGAACTCCAGACAATGCATCGCTTTAGCAATCGAATATAAACGTGAGTATAGTTCATGTTGTCTGTGTAAAGCACATTATACATACGAAAGTTACACAATGTACATTTATAAATAGCTACCTATGAACTAGTATACATTTGAATTCAACCTAAGGTGGTTTAAAAAAATCGAATTCAACATGAAGTCCATTCAATTATTTGAATTTGATATCATGGCATTTGTAAACCATACCTAAACTATGGGGGTACCAATCTTTGCTCTGATTTTGTACATAATAGCATATGTAGTCGTGTACAAAATAGATTCAAATTTAGCTCCTCCATTCCAAAATAATCATAGTTATAGGATTTTCAAGTGTCAAAATTCAATGAGGTTCTCAAACATACAAGGTCAAATATAACATTGTCTATTTAGGTCAATCCTCATAGTTCAAGAGTGCTCTAAAGGTGAATGCTTGTGTTTCAAAATTTCGAACGAAGCGCCAAAAGAGCCTCTACTCGCCCGAAACCGCGTGAGACCAATGTTTGGTAGTACAAGGAAATTACTTTTCTAATAACTCCGACCTGTGAAACCTACCGGCCCGACGTCCAAAGGTCTAAACCGGGGTAGGTTTGTAGCTTCATCTAAACGCCACGCAACCGCCTCCGAAAAACATTCATAAACAATGGCTGCCTAAGCACACATGCCCGCAGCCAAAATCGCTCCCGCCCACTATTTGGGACACGTGGGATTACCATCCTACCCCCGACCCGCAGTAGGTCCAAAATTTAAGAGGGGGTCAAAGTTTGTACTTTCCCCAAATTTCAAACAAGCGCGTCCCATCTTCTGTTCAAAAAAGCCAAAAACAAGCGCGTCCCAACCGAAACATGGTTCCCCCCCACCCGTCCAATTCCCCATTCGTACTCCGTGGGCGCCAAAACTACCTCTCCACCAGCCGCGAAACCCCGGCGTCCTCCATCCGCCAGCCCATCCCACCCATCAACCGCCGCCCTCCTCCATCACGCCGGAGCCGATACCCCGACGTCGTTGTCCACCGCAACCTCAACCGCAATGCCCTCCACGGCTAGTAGTTGAAGCCGAGGCCGAGCCGTCCGTACCCGAGCCAGTCAACCACGCCGTCCTGTGCCTCACCGCTGCCGCTCCAACTTCGCCACCCTCCACCGCACCGGAGCTGTTCCTGCTACGCCGTCCTTTGCCGCCTCGGATCTACTTCCCCTCCGCCGACATACAGCCACGGCAACACAGTCAACAATTTGGCCATGGGTTCGTCCAAGCCTGCACCCTCCAAAACATCGGTTTCCCTGGTAAAAACAAGAAGATCGGCGCGACATGTGGAGGTGACCACACCGACAACCAAAGAAGGTACTCCTCTTCCCTTATTCGTGCAAATCTTACGTCTCTGCTTGCACGGTATTCATCCCACAGAAGACACTAGTTGACCGTTTCTCCTCATATACTATTTCACCTTAGCTAGAGGTCCGTCGCCCCCCTGAATTTCAATTTCTGGCCAGTTGATTCCCAATTAACGGAAGCATTCCCCGGCGTAACAGGCGCTAGTATGACTATTACGCCAGGGAAGCAGCGCCTTGGTGTTTATCTTAGGGGTGTCTGCGGCCTAGGGCTACTGGGGCCCGATCTGGAGGTCGGCCGAGATTAAAGGGATGGCTTGGGGGCACTGCCAAGCATGGCGGTGGTGTGAGGTCGATGGGAGGGAGGGGCGACGGAGGCACGGGTCTGGGTCGGTGGTCGCTGGCGGTTTGTGAAAGATCGTCAACAGTGACTGGCGGGAGGTAGACGAAGGCCATCTGCCCGTTCCTTATAGATCAAACGGTTCATTAAAAAAATCGACTGACCTATTTATTTTCAGTCGACTGTTATCTTAGATATGACCACATGTGGTGGTGTGCTGGAGGAGTACCTGCATTTCCTGTGCTCATATATTACAAAATCATACGGAGTAGAATCTAATTTTGTTTGCCATGCAATGTTGTAGAGCTATCATAAGTCTGCTGTCATTTTTTAAGCCACCTGCTATCTGCTACTTTTATAGTGCACTAGTTCTGCACACACTTTACCCATACTCTCACTATTGTGTTTTTATGCAAGGGTATTTCAGACTCTCCTGCCGAAAGAGAAGCAGCAAAGAAAAGAGAGAAGTCTCTCCATATTGGTATACGGGTAGGCAAGACACGTTACAACGCTATAAAGGGTGCAGTGTCAGCAGATGGAGACAGTAAACGTAGTTCTGTAGTTGATGACCTCGCTCGCAATGAACCACCATCCCAGGTGCTTGCTTTAACTTCGCGGTGTCATATGTGGTTGCATTTTGGTGTCTAGCTTGTATTTGAAAGGCCGAAGTCGGTCTTTATTAAGATAAGGAAAGATATTTTTTACATGAACCACCATCCCGTGAGCACCAGAAGACAAATAGCTAGTCAGGGCACTGGCCGAGCCAGTGACAAGCCCAGCAAAGACAGGCATCACCTGGAAGCCAACTAAAAAGCCGCGATGGTGGCGAAGCAGCCCGCCTCCCACCAGGCTCTCAGGTCCTAGATGATCATGTTCACCACTCCAGCCAGATGTCTAGCTTGTATTTCTTCCAATTTGGTTAAATTGCATCTGCTTAGCTTACACATTATACCTTTGAATATGACATGCCTTTCTGTTTTTGGTACATACTAGTACATCTGTGCATTAACCATGTTCTTACATCAAACTAATGTTCTTGTGGATCCCTCATCAATCACTTATGACGAGGCAGGCAGGCAAGGGGACTACTCTTCATTTAAAGAATGCAGCGTCAGCCTCCCGACATGATTCTCAAGAAACAGAAATGCTAGATGAAGATAGTGAACGTAGCTCTGTAGTTGATTACAACATTTCCCCTACACTAGCATTGTAGGTGCTTGCTCTAACTTGGCAGCGTGATATGTGGTCGCATGTTGCATATGGTGTCTAGATGGTAATTCTTCCAATCAGGTTAAACTGCATGTGCTAGTCTGCTTAGCTTATACTCCTGTAAATGTGACATTATACCTATTAATGTGACATGCTTTCCTGTATTTAGTACATAGTACATCTGTCTATTAAGAATGTACTTACATAAAACTATTGTTTTTTTGTATCCCACATCAATCAATATGACGAGACACCTTTAGTATATGCAGTGCGATATTAGTTGCATCTTTCATATGATTTATAGCATGTGCTGCTTCTAATTTGTTGAAATTCCATTTATGATGGGACGCTTTTAACTTGGCAGTCATATTGGTTGCATCTTTCATGTGGTGTCTAGCTTGCATTGCTTCTTATTTGCTGGAATGGTTTCTGCTTAGTTTACACAAACAGTTGTGAACATGCCATGCCGTCTTGTTTTTCGTACATATTCCATCCTGGTATCATGTGTTTGCCTTACATCAAAGTAGTGATTGTCAGTATCATGCATGAATGAGTTCTGAAGAGAGAATTTTATTGCTTTTTCTTGTCGGTTTTACTTGACAATTCAAAATCAATAAAGCGGAAGGAAGTTAGCAAGGCAGCAGATAAAGGTGCTCCTTCCAAATGGAGGGCCTCTACAGTTTCTACTCCTCCACACCCCCAAGATGATTTCCAAGACAACACATGCATAGACACTCAACAAAGCTGTGTTTATGATGAGCACGTCTCCCCTAGTGCAGCATCACTGGTGCTCCCTCTAACTTGGCACTGTTATATGTGGTTGCATGTTATGTGTGATGTCTAGCTTGTATTGCTTCTAATTTTGTTGAATTCCATCTGCTTACTTTACACATTATACTTGAATAAGGCACGTGTTCCTGTTTCTAGAACATACAATATCTGTCTATCACACCATGTTCTTACATCAAATTACTACTGTTGTGTAACATGCAACAATCACTTATCATAAGACACGCTTGACTTCGGAGTGTGATATAGGTTACATCTCACATTCTTTTCAGCTTGTACTACTAATTTGTTGAAATGGCACTTATGATGAGACAGTTTTAACTTGGTAGAGTGATATTATTTGCATCTTTCATATGGTGTCTAGCTTTCATTGCTTCTAATTTGTTGAAATGCCTTCTCCTTAGTTTACACATCATAAGCTGTGAATATGCAATGCTGTGAATATGCAATGGCACTAATGACGAGAGACCTCTAACATGGTAGTGTGATGTTGTTTGCATCTTGCATATGATTTATTTCTTGTACTGCTTCACATTTGTTTAAACACCATTTATGCTGAGACACTGTTAACTTGGCAGAGTGATATTTGTAGCATCTTTCATATGGTGTCTACCTTCCATTGCATTGCTTCTAATTTGGTGAAATGTCTTCTTCTTAGTTTACACATCATAGTTCTGGTTATTTCTTCCGTCCTGTTTTTCATACATATTACATCCTCCTATCATGTGGTTGTCTAACATCAAAGTTTTATTCATATGCATCACGCATCAATTTGTTCTGAAGAACTAAATTTTATTCGTTTTTCTTGTCGGCTTGACTTAACATGGCACAGAGAAAGAGGAAGAAACAGAGAATGGCAGGGAATGAGAAGCGGATGAATCCTGCAGATTCTGCTGGTGCAATAGAAGGTGAAAGTCTAGCGGAAAATTCTACAAACATGGCATCCCATGCTACACAAACTGCAAAAAAAAATCCAAACAGAAACAAATAGCTGCCACCAAACAAGCAGAGACAGCCCTAGTTCTTGCAACACCTACCACGGTACTACCAATTGCACGACATACTCGTGCGTCAACTGAGCTAGCAGCACGTTCCCAAGCTCCCTTGCCACCTGACACTACTTCCCAAGCACTCTTGACACAAGACGAGTTGGCAATATCAGATGAACCTTGTGAGCTTCAACAGTAAGAAGGTAGTTGATGGAGTCAAGTTACAGTTGCATGCTTCTTTATATGTAGTCTCACAGTTTGATGTACACTAACACTTCCTATGTTTGTTGTCGGACTAGCACCTAGGCGCAAGAGGAAACAAACAACAGGGATAATGCTCGATAGGTTAACTAAATCTAGAGGAGGAAGAATGGAGATCCGTTTTGAGGGAGGTTTAAAAAGGCCACGTGATGCTACAGAGTCAGCCAAGTTAGTATCAGAGGCAGCGGTTGCCATTAGGTGTCATGTACGTATCCTCCCAAAATGGATTCGGTACAGGAATGACAAAGACGAAACCCAGTTCAACACCTTCCTTGACCATTTATCTGTAAATATGGTTATGTAAGTAATATCGTCTTGCTCTGTCCCATACTTTCTGGGTTGCTAATAATGAGACTCCCATAATTTTCAACAGATGAGGTTCAAGTTGGATAGCCAAGATGATGCAACCAGCCAAGCTTGCACCCATGTTTTCAAGTCTGCTCTGCGACAGTATTGGTATAACTTGAGGAAAACTCACTTTGAAGGAAAGGCTAACAGTCAACTTTCCCAAACATCTCCAGTGGAAAATATATCGGATGAAGACTGGAGGGGCCTTGTCAAACACTAGTCTGATCCGAAGTATCAGGTACATTATATATATGCAATCAGATCACATGTTGAAGTCCTATTGACGCATGTGCCACACAAATCTATCTTCTTGTAGGTGAACTGTTCAAAGAACAAGGCCAACCGTACGAAAGTGAAATTCCAACAGATGACAGGATCTCGTAGCTATATTGCACACTGCAAGGCTCTTGTAATTAGCTGTTGTTTCACTCTTTTCGCTGTACCATATTATCATATATATATTGACTTGTTCGAAATGCAGAGGAAAGCCCGCAAGGACCAAAAAGTACCTGAACCAAATGCTGTGGAAATCTTCAAGGACTGTCATACCAGCAAGAATAAGGGCATGACTACACCAGTCAAAGACGCTGTTGTAAGTCCTTAATCCTCATGCCTTTTAACTACTACTTACTCTGACTTGTGCCTTGAACTGCATGGTTTGCAGCCAATGTCTATTACTCTTTTCAATTTTATACACAATTGTCTTAGCGTATCATTGCACCTTACAAGGTTTAAAAGGGAGGAGTGATGTTCCTTTGATCTTGACCCGTAATCTAGTTCCATGCTGGACTTGCCCACACAACGTTACAATTGCATGTTTGTCTGTTCTCAGTTGTTTTGTGATATGAATGATGTCATACTATGCTTATCGTATTATAAACTTCGTCTCTTTATCCTTAGCCCTCAATACAATGTGAAGAAATAGACAATACATTAGCGATGGTACATGGTCATATGTTTGGAACCTGGTTTTATTATGTACTTTGCAATAAAATACAACTAATATTTTACATGGGTTCACCAGAATAAGTTCTGTATATAGACCAAAGCTATTTTGTTTGGTTTTGCTGCCTCCTTAATATCTTCTGTTCTGGTACTCCTAATGTAAAACCTCAAATTTTCAGCGAGCTATGGAACCGCCACCTTCTGAAGGTGGCGAGGCAACTATAACCGCAATGTCAGCTCTTGCTGCAGTGGGTCAGTACCTGTCCACTAACAGTGCAAAAAGCACGTTCCTACGTAATACTGGGTTGGTTGTTAAGGCAATATCGTCCAAACTGCCTCATGATCAAGATATGCAAGCTCAAAGCAATGTTGTATCTGCGCTCCAAACACAAGTCCATTCCCTAAAAGAGGCCCTTTGTGAAACAAGGAGAAACATTGCTCAATGTCGTCAAGATATGCATGGTTTTGAAACCAGACTATCAGACATTTGCTATGTTGTTCAGGAGCCTAGGGGAAATGAAGGTGAGGGTTATGGTGTTCCATCAGACAATACAACATGAAAACGTAACAGTCAGGTCAAAAGAACCGAGCTTCTGAACTTCTGGTGGTGCATTTATCTACTAGACTGTTAAGTTTTATGCCAACCTTCCTTTTGTTATATAGTTGTAATTTGTTTTGGTGCGATACAAAATTTATTCTTAATGTGCAGCCACCGGCTGAAGAAAACAGCAAGCCATTTTTGTATAGTGTAGGGTGTTCCCTATATTTGCACTGGTGGCGATCTTTGATGCCGAGTGGGTGTAATCTGTGCAATCGCCTTAATAGCCTAGCGTTAGTTTGGGCCTTATTTATTTCCTAGTCTTCTTTTTCCCTGGTTTGCTAGTGGCCGCAACTACCCATGGGCCATATACGGGTCGTAGGATCCATGGGTCTCCTATGGGCCGTCGATAAATGGGCCTGCAATCGGTGAGCCTCGGGCCGTCGATAAATGAGCCTAGGGCCGTTGGATAAATGGGTCTACATGGGCCGTAATCGGGCGTAATTGGTATCGGCCCAGCACGGTAACGGGCCGTTAATAGGCCGTAGGACTGCAAAAGCTTAATTCTGCCACAGGCATAACAGGTTGTTAATGGGCCTGAATATAGGACGGGCTGGCCAGAAACGGGCCGACTCTTGCCATGGGCCGAATTTGGCCCATTAGGGTAACAGGCCAGTAACGGGCTGACTCTTGCCATGGGCCGAATTTGGCCCATTTAGGGAACATGCCAGTAACGGGCCGACTCTTGCCATGGGCCGAATTTGGCCCATTAGGGGAACAGGCTAGTAACGGGTCGGAAGTAATCGAGGGCCGAAAAGGAGCCCAAGAACGTATGGGCCGTCAATAGGCCGAAAGCTAACATGGGCTAGAAACGGCCCATCTAAATCACGGGCCGTTAACGGGTACAAAGAAAATTACTGTTCATTATGGGCTAGAGTCACCGTGGGCCTATAAAGGGCCGAAAGATACGAAGGCCTCATATGGGCCGAAAGACGTCGTGGGCCATACATGGACCGAAAGTGAAATGGGCTGGTGTTATATTCGACGGGCCACATGACGTTGTTGGGCCGATTTCCTTTAGTGCCTAATGGGCTGTAAAATGGGCTATTTGCGAAGAGACCATTAACAGGCTTTTCATGGGCCAGCCCGTTAACTTTTGACCAAGTCAAACGGGCCGGCTTTGTAAGCTAAATGGGCCAGTGGTGGGCTGTGGCACGTGTCGACATATCATAGGCGCCTATCTGACCCACCGACGAGCTGACACGTGTTTCGTCCGGCAAATAAGAATTTTACATGTGGAAATTTCCCATTGGTCGGTGCTGTTAACGGGTTATCGGATCCAAAACACGACCCGATAGCTTAACAGCGTTCCGTTACGGTGGATGCCACGTGTCGGTCAGCCTTGACGAAAGCACTTCCGTGACGCGCAATTTATCGTCATGGAAGTGGACACTTCGGTGATGATAATTTGGGTAATGTCATGGAACACTTCTACGACAGGACAGGTATGACTATCTTGATTCTGTTATAAATTTTTTATGGATGTACATGCATGACAAAAAACGCGACCTACTATGACAAACACATATCATCACGGAAGTGTATTTTTTTGTAGTGTTGCATCTATTCTAAGGATTGTTTTGACTAGATAGGAGTGTTTCAATCGCGGCAAGAATCATAATGAACACAATGTGCTGAGAATCAGACGAGGATAGCACTGTGATCGAGTTCATACCCTAGTTCAGCGATGAACTCGCTACGGCAGCAACGGCGGAGAAGAAATCCGTTGACGGTGGCGGAGACCGGCGACAGGAGGCAGCTAGCGACGAAGTCGACGATCCGGAGACCTAGTAGGCAGAGCGAGCTATGCGCGGGCGAAAAGGTTTGGAGAAAGTTTTCCAAATTTTGCCCGTGTGTATATATAGCCCGACACTGTCAGTGTGACCGAGTGGAACGACTCGGTGGCACCAAGATGCATAACTGTTGACAGTTACAGCAACTCGGTGTGACCGAAAAGTTCAAATCGGTTGCACCGAGATTGAAAACCTAGATCGACTTAGTGATCTCGGTAGGACCGAAATGGAGGAATCGGTCAGACCGAGAATCACAAAGAAGTTTTGGAAGTTTAAGTCTATGACGAATCGGGGACTCCGAGTGCTCCTCACACAGAGTGGTTCAAATCTGACTTGATCAAATTTTGTGATGTAGCATGAATAGAGTTTGAGACGAGAAAAGCATAGATAGCTAGAGAAGGTTCTTAGGCATTCTTGTCCATCCACTTGGCCAAAGAAAAAGAAGCCAATCAATCAAAACAACAAGTGGATGTCCTTGAATGAGTAAAATATGCATCCAACATGCTCACCCAATAAAATGGCAAATGAAATATGTGGCAAAGGATGCACAACCAATTCTAGCATCTATCAAACAATTGGCGATGACTAGGTCATCTATATATGAGTATATTGACTTAGGAGTCAAATGAGAACATTTGATCATAGGTCATACTCATCATTTAAGCTCAAGTGGGATTACCACTTTTACATAATGCATTGATGTGTTCACATCATTAGAGTTGCTTTGACTCAATTCTTAGAGTTAAGCTCCCCCTAGATGTGAGATCCCCCCTTAGAGGGATGAACTAACCTTGGGTTTTGTCGATGATGACTTCATGTACGTGTTGAAGATGTGGATGCTCAATGTTGATGTAGATCATTTGGAGCAATCCTTTGGAGTGAGTTGCACTTTCAATACCTACATGGGTTAGTCCCACAAGGAACAAACAAGAATATCCATAGACATAGAGTGATGCACAAACAAGATGATGTCCATGAAATCATTAGGTTACCTTGTCCCTTGCCTTACCAACATGAGGGTTTGTGACTCCTTGAATTAGTGCAAGATATAGAAGTTGATTGCACTTGTCCTTGCCATAATGATATGAGTGAAGAATGTTGGCAAAGTCACCCTCAAGAACTCTCTAGTTCTTCTTCTTCGGGATCCACATCATCTTGATGGGAATCCTTGGAGTTTTAGTTGTACTTGATGAAGTAGAACTTGACGTAGTCTTGGGAACCCATTTGACCAAGGCCTTAGGTGCTTCTTCAAATGCATCAATCTCCTCTTGAAGCTTGTCCTTACCTTTGTTCTTGTGGTCTTGTGGTGGAAGATCATCTTGTGCTTGTGTTCCCTTGAAGGAAGTAGGATCATACTTCTCTTGTTGAGGAACAAACTTCATCTTGGGGTATTGATATTCTTCCCACTCAACTCCATTGGCATTGAACTTTCGTTCAAAACCAACACCTTGATTCTTCCGGTGCCTTCCTTGCTTGCGTATAATTTCCTCGAATTGCTTACTCCCAGCAAGGCTCTTGTATACACCTTTCTCTATGATTCCCTTCAATAAGCTATTTTCTTGCTCAAGTGTAACTTGGCTAAGAGAATCATTAGTGGAATCAAGAGAACTACTAGAGGCAACAATATTGGATTTAGCATTATTATTGTTACTACTAGAGGAAGAATCTTTCTTGTTCTTGTTACTAGACTTGACTTGAGGCATGTAAGTAGATAAGAGTAAACGCTTGGGAATGTAAGAAGAACTTTTCTTACGGAGATCATAATTGATTTCCTTTAAGAACTCATGCTCTTGCTCAAGATTGAGCTTTTCAAAGCGTAACTTCTCATGAGCCCTTAAAAGTTCTCAATGATCTTCGAAGATAGTTTCATGAGCTAACTTAAGAGTGTTTAGTTCTTTAGTTAGGAGCTCAATCTTCTCCTTATCATCGTTATTTGTTTTATCTTGATTAGCGTGATTAATTGACGTTTCATCATAGTATTCATTACTAGAGTTGTCGATAAGTAGATCATCATCACCTAGCAAGTCATCTTCATCACTATTAAAATCAACATACTCGGGATGTGTTACCTTAGGACCTTTGGCCATGAAGCATCTTCCAATTCCTTCATTTGGTGAATCAAATATGTCGTAGGAGTTGGTTGACACAAGTGCTAGACCGGCAACACCTTCATCTTGAGTATATTCGGAGTCGGAGTGATAACTTCTCTCGGAGTGATTGTCGGAGTCGGAGCCGGATACCCATTCACCAACATGAGCTTGATGTCTTCGTTTTGTGTAGCTCCTTGATGACTTGTCCTTCCTTTCCAAATCCTTACTTCTCCGTGAGGGTCTTCGTTCATAACGATCATCTCTACTCCTCCTCTCTCTTGGTGGTGATTATTCTCTTTTACTTCTTCTTTTTGGAGAATCTTCTCTTCTTTTATAGGGTGCCATACACTCATTGGAATAGTGTCCGGGTCTCCCACAATTGTAGCAATTGCGCTCTCGACTAGAAGATCTTTTGTCATTGTAGGACCTTGACTTAGAGCTTCTTTCTTTGCTTCTACTCTTATAGAATTTGTTCAAGTTCTTCACCATTAAGCTCAATTCTTCATTGAAGGTTTGTTTCTCACTTGATGAAGTGGGGGCTTCACATGAGGCTTTGTAAGCACCACTTGACTTGTTGTGAAGTTCCTCCTTATCCTTGAGTGACATCTCATGAGCAACAATTCTTCCAATGACTTCCGTTGGCTTGAGATCTTTGTAATTTGGCATCATTTGGATCAATGTGCACACGGTATCATACTTTCCATCCAATGCTCTTAGGATCTTCTTGATGATGAATCTGTCGGACATCTCTTCACTCCCTAAGCCGGCAATCTCATTTGTGATAAGAGCAAGCCTAGAGTACATTTCAGCGACACCTTCACCATCCTTCATTTTGAATTTGTCAAGGTGACTTTGGAGCACATCCAACTTGGATTCCTTGACGGAGTCGGTACCTTCATGCAAATCACTCAAAGTATCCCAAATTTCCTTTGCATTCTCAAGACGGCTGATTTTGTTGAATTCCTCGGGGCACAAGCCATTGAAGAGGATATCACAAGCTTGAGCGTTGTATTGCAGCATCTTCAATTCATCCGCGCTAGCTTCATGGTTTGGCTCTCTCCCATCAAAGAATTCACCTTGCAAGCCAATAGCCCAAACAGCGGGGTTATGTCCGAGAATATGCATTTTCATCTTATGCTTCCAACTAGCAAAATTAGTACCATCAAAGTAAGGACCTCTACGGTGATAATTTCCCTCGCTAGACGCCATACTCTCCTAGGTTGTGAAACCAAGGCTATGACCACCAAAAGCTATGGAAATCAAAGCAAATGGAGACCAAAGCTCTGATACCACTTGTAGGACCTTGAAGTATGTCTAGAGGGGGGTGATTAGACTACTTGACCAATTAAAAACCTAACCTTTTCCCAATTCAGACTTTGGCAGATTTTAGCTATCTTTGGACAAGTCAAGCAATCTTCACACAATTCAAGCAAGCATGCAAAGAGTATATGAGCAGCGGAAATTAAAGCATGCAACTTGCAAGAATGTAAAGGGAAGGGTTTGGAGGATTCAAACGCAATTGGAGACACGGGTGTTTTTGTCATGGTTCCGATAGGTGGTGCTATCGTACATCCACGTTGATGGAGACTTCAACCCACGAAGGGTAACGGTTGCGCGAGTCCACGGAGGGCTCCACCCACGAAGGGTCCACGAAGAAGCAACCTTGTCTATCCCACCATGGCCGTCGCCCACGAAGGACTTGCCTCACTAGCGGAAGATCTTCACGAAGTAGGCGATCTCCTTTCCCTTACAAACTCCTTGGTTCAACTCCACAATCTTGTCGGAGGCTCCCAAGTGACACCTAGCCAATCTAGGAGACACCACTCTCCAAGAAGTAACAAATGGTGCGTTGATGATGAACTCCTTGCTCTTGTGCCTCAAATGATAGTATCCCCAACACTCAACTCTCTCTCATGGGATTTGGATCTGGTGGAAAGAAGATTTGAGTGGAAAGCAACTTGGGGAAAGCTAGAGATCAAGATTCATATGGTAGGAATGGAATATCTTGGCCTCAACACATGAGTAGGTGGTTCTTTCTCAGAAATGGTAAGTTGGAAGTGTAGGCTTGTTCTGATGGCTCTCTCCACGAATGAAGAGGAGGTGGAGGGGTATATATAGCCTCCACACAAAATCTAACTGTTACACACAAGTTGCCAAACTCGGTGGGACCGAATTGGTAGACTCGGTCGGACCGATTCAGCAAATCTAGTGACCGTTAGGATTTTCGATGGGACCGACATGCAACTCGGTAGGATCGATATGATTAGGGTTAGGGCTTAACGTAATCTCGGTGAGACCGATTGCACAAACTCGGTGAGACCGATTTTGGTAATAAGCTAACCAGAGAGTTGGTCAGGTAAACTCGGTGGGACCGATTCGCTCATTTCGGTGAGACCGAAATGTTACGAAAGGGAAACAGGGAGTTTACATTGCAATCTCGGTGGGACCGATCGCTCACTTCGGTTAGACCAAAACGTTACGAAGGGAAACGGAGAGATTACAATCCGATCTCAGTGAGACCGAGATCCCTATCGGTGAGACCGATTTGCCTAGGGTTTGTAGTAGTGGCTATGACAATTGAACTCGGTGGCGCCGGATAGAAAGAATCGGTATGGCCGAGTTTGACTTTGGGTTTAGGTCATATGTGGATGTGAGAAAGTATTTGAGGGTTTTTGGAGCATATCACTAAGCACTTGAAGCAAGAGGCTCATTAAGCAACACCTCATCCCTCCTTGATAGTATTGGCTTTTCCTATAGACTCAATGTGATCTTGGATCACTAAAATGTAAAATGAAGAGTCTTGAACTTTTGAGCTTGAGCCAATCCTTTGTTCTTAGTATTTTGAGGGATCCACTTTCATCATCCATGCCATTCCATTCATTGAGCTTTCCTGAAATATTTGTCTTGGAATAGCATTAGCTCAATGAGCTATATGTTGTTATGAATTACCAAAACCACCTAGGGATAGTTGCACTTTCAAGAGGAAAACGAGAGGCAAATGGCAAATAATGTAAATGCGAGGGAGATGGGTTTGTGATGGGTACTTGGTATGTCTTTACTTGAGCGAAGACCTCCCCGGCAACGGCGCCAGAAATCCTTCTTGCTACGTCTTGAGCTTGCGTTGGTTTTCCTTGAAGAGGAAAGGGTGATGCAACGATAGTAGCATAAGTATTTCCCTCAGTTTTTGAGAACCAAGGTATCAATCCAGTAGGAGGCTCCTCAAAAGTCCCACGCACCTCCACAAACAAACAAAGAACTCGCAACCAATGCAATAAAGGGGTTGTCAATCCCTTCACGGCCACTTGCGAAAGTGAGATCTAATAGAGATAGTATGATAAGATAAATATATTTTTGGTATTTTATAATATAGATGCAAAAAAGTAAAGATGCAAATAAAAGTAGATTGGAAGCAAATATGATAAGAGATAGACCCGGGGGCCATAGGTTTCACTAGAGGCTTCTCTCAAGATAGCATAAGTATTACGGTGGGTTTATAAATTACTGTTGAGCAATTGATAAAAAAGCGAATAGTTATGAGATTATCTAGGCATGATCATGTATATAGTCATCACGTCCATGACAAGTAGACCGACTCCTGCCTGCATCTACTACTATTACTCCACACATCGACCGACTCCTGCCTGCATCTAGAGTATTAAGTTCATAAAGAACAGAGTAATGCATTAAGCAAGATGTCATGATGTAGAGGGATAAACTCAAGCAATATGATATAAACCCCATCTTTTATCCTCGATGGCAACAATACAATACGTGCCTTGCAACCCCTACTGTCACTGGGTAAGGACACCGCAAGATTGAACCCAAAGCTAAGCACTTCTCCCATGGCAAGAAAGATCAATCTAGTAGGCCAAACTAAACTGATAATTCGAAGAGACTTGCAAAGATAACTCAATCATACATAAAATAATTCAAAGAAGATTCAAATATTATTCATAGATAAACTTGATCATAAACCCACAATTCATCGGATCTCGACAAACACACCGCAAAAAGAGTTTACATCGAATAGATCTCCACAAGAGAGGGGGAGAACATTGTATTGAGATCCAAAAAGAGAGAAGAAGCCATCTAGCTAATAACTATGGACCCGTAGGTGTGTGGTAAACTACTCACAACTCATCGGAGGGGCTATGGTGTTGATGTAGAAGCCCTCCATGGTCGATTCCCCCTCCGGCAGAGTGCCGGCGAAGGCTCCGAGATGAGATCTCGTGGATACAGAAGATTACGGCGGTGGAAATTGTGTTTTGTTGGCTCCCTGGATGTTTTCGGGGTACGTAGGCTTATATAGGAGGAAGAAGTACGTCGGTGGATGCCCGAGGGGCCCATGAGACAGGGGGCGCGCCCTATAGGGGGGCGCCCTCCTATCTCGTGGAGGCCTCGGCTGCTTCTTGACTTGCACTCCAAGTCCTCTGGATCGCGTTCGTTCCAAAAATCACGCTCCCGAAGGTTTCATTCCGTTTGGACTCCGTTTGATATTCCTTTTCTTCGAAATACTGAAATAGGCAAAAAACAGCAATACGTACTGGGCCTCCGGTTAGTAGGTTAGTCCCAAAAATGATATAAATGTGTAAAATAAAGCCCATAAACATCCAAAAGGGGTAATATAATAGCATGGAACAATCAAAAATTATAGATACGTTGGAGACGTATCAGTGACATCTTCAAAATATGACATATATCCACTTCAAATTTGCATATAACATGAATAATTGTTTTTACTAAAAAAATAACAACAAATGTGATAGTTCAAAATATGATCCTAAGATTAACTAGCTAGGGTTCATACTACATTATCCTAAGATTCATACTACATTATCCTAAGATTAACTAGCTAGGGTTCATACTACATTATCCTAAGATTAATCAACTAAGATTAAACACCTAAGATTAAACAACTAAGATTAAAAACCTACATTATCCTAAGATTCATACTACATTATCCTAAGATTAACTAGCAGTTAGGTTTCATACTACATTCTCCTATGATTAAACAACTAAGACTAAAAACCTAAATTTTTTAACTTGCTAGGGTTCAAAAGAAACTAGGGAGGAGGAGGAAGGAGGGAGGAGGATGTACCTCTCGGTGAGGAGGGCCGGCGCGGGAGGAGAGCCAGCGCGGGGGCCTGGGCGGCCGGCGGGGGAGGGCGGCCGGCGGGGAGGAGGGCCGGCGCGGGCGAGGGCGGCCGACGCAGGGAGGAGGGCCAGCGCGGGGGACGGTAGCATGCAGAGGTCAACGGCGGCGCGCGGGGGGATTGAGGGAAGAGTGTGGAGTGTGTGAGTGAGCTTATGAGGCCGGGGGCACGAGCAGGCCGGCCGCCGCGCGGGGGAGGGAGTGGGCTTAACAGCAGTGCGGGTAACGGGCCAATGCTACTGCTAAGCCCACTAGCTGTAGCGCCGGCACACATCACACGCTACAGCTAAGTGGCCTGCCCTTTTGGCCTCGGCGGCCCGCTAAGCAGCAGCGCGGCCTGTTTTGGCCGGTGCTACTGGTAAATACCAGTAGCGTGGGCGCCCAAATAGGCGCTACTGCTAAAATTCTATGTATACACATTTTCCTAGTAGTGAGGGTTGTCAGAGGCGTGCATGGCAGTGGTCCAGACTATGGCAAAGCCCCCCTTCCGCCCTCCACCTCTCTTTTTCGCGGAAAAATGACGTCCGCACTGGCCAAGCAGACGGATATATGACCGCGGTGGACCGCAAAACCGGTCCGGACGTGTGCGGTCTAAGTGTCCCCGCTGGGGATGCCCTAATGTTACAAATTTGCTAGTGTCGCCATTCTTATGATCTCCATTGATTTACCGTGATTTTCTTTTTCTTTTGCAGGGGATTTTTACTGTGATAAGTAGAGCTTACTTCTAGCAGTGGGCGGCAAGGAAGAATCCTAGGAGGAAAATATGTGATGTTCATTGAGACGTAGCCAAAGAACCACAAGCATATTATACTTTCACACATGTTTTTCACAAATAGAATTGTCAGACAACCTCTTCTCCCGCCCACGTAGCTAGCTGATCGGGTCGTGCTCTAGGCACGTCCACTCTGTAACTGCACCACACTTCGCACGTTGTGCATGTACTCAGCGTGCCCTGGGCTCTCTCTGTAACACTATATGTATGCCAATGCATTCATCGGCTGCACCCAAGGTGCATTGCCCAATTCTCCTACTCGTCTACATGGTATCACACTCCGGCTACGTCTAGCGCCTGACGCCGCTTCCGCTGCCGTTCTTCTGCGTGCCGTCCATGGCTGGACCGCCGCCACCACCCCTCCCCATCCTCCCCCAGGCCCAGGCCGTGTGCTCACCGGCGCCCTTGATGACGCCGCCTCCACCACCCCCGGCCCACTGCACCTCCGCTTCTCACACCATCGGCGATGGACCTTGGGGTGTGTCCCGATGCCCTTGCCACCGAGGCGCTCGCCACTGCCACCACTCTCCCCTCTTGCTGGTGTGTACATCAACCACCACGTACCCCTCGTTCTCATGCTGCAGCCGCCGAACTTCTCGTAGTGGCGCACCTTGTTCGAGGTGATGTTCCAGAAGAGTGGTGTTGCCGGTCACCTTGACGGCGCTCCACGCTTCCACGACCCCGCTTGGCTGCAAGAAGACGCCCACATCCTCTCCTGGATCTACACACGTGAGTCCGGAGATTTTCGGCCTCGTTCATAAACGCCACGCGACGGCCGCGGAGGTCTGGGCCGCGATCACCTCTCTGTTCATGGAGAACCAGGAGCACCAGGCTGTGTTCCCCGCGATGGACTTCTGCCACATCGAGCAGGGCTCTTCCTCCACCATCACCTACTTCGGCCGCCTCAAGGAGTGCGCTGATCGCCTGGCTGATCTCGGGGAAGCCGTCGGTGACCGTGAGCAGGTACTGAACATGTTCAGAGGGCTGCACCCGCGCTTGCGCTACACAATTCCTATTCTGACAATGCAGACGTCATTCCCGTCCTTCCTCCGCTGCCGAGCCTTTCTCCTCCTTGAAGAAAGCCGCCAAGCTATGGACACCACCAGCGAGATGGCGCTACACGCCGTGCGCTCCCCTGCACTGTCTCCCACCCCCAATGGTGGTGGCAACCGCGGAGGCTGCAACTCCAGCTGGGGCGGCAAGCGCAATCGTGGGAAGGGCAAGGCCGTCGACCACGTCGGTTCCAACTCTGGCGGGGGGTCTTCGTCAAGCATCCCTGCCCCGCTCGCGCACACCACCACTCCGTGGACTCGCATGGTTCACGCCTGACCCATGCCGTAGCGTCCTCATGCGCCGGGGGCCGGCGTTCTTGGTCCTCGCCCTGGAGCTCCTCCATCGTTCACCGGCGCCGTGTCCCACCACTACAACATGATGGCGGCGCCGCCGAGTGGTGCACCACACCTGATCCCGCTTGGTGCTCCCCCCCCCCCCCCCCCCCCCCCCGCTGAAGTGGAACTATGACGTCGTACCACCTCATCCACTGTACGGGGTGCAGGCTACGCCGGCATGGGATCAGGGCGCGCTCATGCAGGCCCTCAACAATCTCCATGTCCAGCAGCCGCAACCGACGGCACCTACGGCGGACTGGTACCTCGACACGGGCACCTCGTCGCACATGGCATCGAGCTATGGTATGCTCTCCACCTCCTTCCCCTATACCTCATCTGGCATTACGGTTGGTGAGGGACCTCACTTGCGGTTACGCACACTGGCCATACCACCATTCCCACCACCTCAAAACCCCTAGCTATCCGCAACATCCTTGTTTCCCCCCACCTCATCAAAAACCTTCTCTCTGTCAAAGCCTTAGCCTGTGATAATCCTGTTAATGTCGAGTTTGATAATCGTGGCTTTTCTGTAAAGGAACAAAGGACGAAGCGGGTGATTCTCCGATGTGATGACGACGGTGATCTCTACCCCGTCTCCTCGCCCATGCACCATTCCCTCACCGCCATCTCCACCAACACTTGGCACCAACGCCTCGGCCATCCCGGTCCTAACTCCCTCCACAGCACACTCTGCTCGTCGTCTACGCGAGCCATGGTGTCCTATCACCTGTCTGCCAAGCATGCCAACTTGGGAAGCACGTTAGATTACCGTTTGGATCTTTGGATCATGTATCTTTCTTTCCTTTTCAGCTAGTTCATTGTGATGTTTGGACCTCGCCCGTCACTAGTATCTCCGGAATTCAGTATTATCTTGTACTGTTGGATGATTATAGTCACTCTGTTTGGACGTTTCCGTTACGCCATAAGTCGGATGTTTTCCCTAGCATAAAATCTTTCCTAGCCCTCGTCCGATGCCACTTCAACCTCAACATTCTGACCATACAAAGTGACAATGGATGTGAGTTCGACAATCGCACCTTGCGCTCATTCTTTGCTGCAGAAGGAATCCAACTGCGCATGTCATGTCCCTATACATCCCCGCAGAACAGGTGCGCCAAAAGGATCCTTCGGACGCTCAATGACATCACACGAACCATGCTGACCCATGCCTCCATGCCCTACGAATACTGGGTGGAAGCTCTCACCACAGCCACCTTCCTCCTCAACCGTCGACCGTGTTGAGCACGCCACAACCACACTCCCTTCTTCTCCTACATGGTGCCCATCCGGAGTACGCTGCTCTGCATGTGTTCGGATATCTATGCTACCCCAACATGGCCGCCACAGCACCACACAAACTTGCCCCTCACTCACACCCGTGCGTTTTCCTGGGGTACTCTTCGGATCACAAGGGATATCGATGTCTAAATCGAGAGACTGGTCGGGTCATCATCTCCCACCATGTTGTGATCGACGAGCACCACTTCCCTTTTGCCACACCTCCTGCGCCCAGCCCACCGACTCCTAACGATGAGCCAGCACCATCTCTACACCCCAACATCCCTCGTCGAACCCGCGCACAACACCATGCTGCCAGACAGACTACAACCCCTACCCCAGCAGCCACTCCCTCACCCAACACCCCCGCCATGGCCCGTCTCTCTGCCAGCCCCTTGCCAACAACGACTTCTCCTATCCTCTCCTCCCCCGCGTCGACCGCCGGACACGGTGACCCATCGTCGCCCGTCCCTGCTACTGATCCTCGTATCTCTCCTGCCAATGCTCCCGACGCAGTCAAACCACGACCGAGCTGCCATGTCCCCACCCATGCCATGACCAATCGTGCTCAGCGCGGCATCTTCCTTCCAAACCCACGCTATGCGGACGCCAACATAGCTGTAGCCAACCCTTCCCCCTCACCCATACCAAAAACCGTGCGCGCTGTGATTCGTGATCCCCACTGGCTAACCGCAATGCAGAACGAGTACAGGGTGTTGATGGCGAACCAGACATGGACGCTTGTGTCGCGGCCGCCCGACGCCAAAATTGTCACCGGGAAGTCGCTGTTTCACCACAAGTTCAAGGCCGATGAGACATTGCAGCGGTACAAGGCATGTTGGGTGGTGCGCGGGTTCTCCCAGCGCCAGGGCATGGATTTTGACGAGACTTTCTCGCCGGTCGTCAAGTTGGCCACCATCCGTGCGGTGCTCACCGTTGCCGCTGCTCGGGAGTGGCCGGTCCACCAAATGGACGTCAAAAACGCCTTTCTGCAGGGCTTCCTCACCGAGTGTGTCTACTGTCAATAGTCGGCCGGCTTCAACGACGAACGACACCCTGATCACGTCTGCCTCCTCGATAGATCGCTCTACGGGCTGCGGCAGGCACCGAGGGCGTGGTTCGAGCACTTCGTTGCCTTCCTCCATGCCATCGGCTTCACGGCTGCCTGATCAGATCCCTCACTATTCGTTCTTCTCCATGCCGACGAGGTCACCTACCTTCTTCTGTACGTGGATGACATTGTGATCACCGCATCCATGACGGCTCTGCTACAACGCCTGCAACAGCAACTTCTTGCGGAGTTCTCCATGAAGGATCTTCGACCATTGCACTACTTCCTTGGCATCAGCGTCGCCCGCGGCCCCGATGACTTCTTCCTCTCACAGAGCAAGTATGTTGAGGAGCTACTGGATCGCGCCAACATGGTGGCCTGCAAACCTATCAGTACGCCCATCGACACCCGCAACAAGCTCTCTGGTGACGCAGGGGCCCCTGTGTCTGATCCGTCGGAGTGCCGCAGCCTGGTGGGTGCATTGCAGTATCTCACCATGATGCAGCCTGACCTGGCCTACGCCGTGCAACAAGCTTGCATGCACATGCACGACCCTTGTGAGCAGCACCTGTCGCTGGTCAAGAGGATTCTTCGCTACGTCTGTGGGTCGTCTACGCACGGTCTACACCTTCGGCACTCCACGACACTCGACCTGGTCGCCTACTCCGACGCCGACTGGGCCGGGTGCCCAGACAGGCGCCGCTCTACATCAGGCTATGCGGTGTTCCTCGGCGATGCTCTCATCTCCTGGTCGTCCAAGCGGCAGCCAACTGTGTCGCGTTCGAGCACAGAGGCCGAGTACTGCGCCGTCACGAACGCGGTAGCTGAATGCTGCTGGCTTCGTCAGCTGCTTGGCGAGCTCCACGCTCCTCTGCCCTCGGCCACCGTGATCTTCTGCGACAACATCTCTTCTATGTACATGGCCGCCAATCCCGTCCACAACCGTCGCACGAAGCACATCGAGTTGGACATACACTTCGTTCGTGAGAAGGTGGCCCTCGGACAGTTTTGTGTACTTCATGTACGCACAACATAGCAGTTCGCGGACATGATGACGAAGGGGCTACCAACACCGGCGTTTGAAGAGTTTCGATCCAACTTATGCATCCGGCCACCGGACGCTGCAGCTGCGGCGGGGTTTCAGACAACCTCTTCTCCTGCCCACGTGGCTAGCCGATCGGGTCGTGCTCTAGGTACGTCCACTCCGTAACTGCACCATGCCGCGCACATCGCGCATGTACTCAGCACGCCCTGCGCTCTCTCTATAACACTATATGTATGCTAATGCATTCATCGGCTGCACCCAAGGTGCATTGCCCAATTCTCCTACTCGTCTACAAGAATGAATCATTGACACATGTTGCTATCCAGGAAATAAATTCGGCGGAGACCGGCTGCAAACCTCCTCCTGTGCAGCCCCACCTTCGATGCGCATAACGTGGACAAGCTCAGCATCGTATGGTTCGTCTCTTCCGCATCAGCTCCCAAGTGTTCCGCGGCTCCCGGCTTAGCTCGACTCCTTAGCGTTGGGGATTCGATCCGGACTGCCGCAAATCACGAGCTCGCCGCCGCTGCCTTGATTCGCCTCCTCTGCCGCCTGGGTTCGGCCCCGCCGTTCCCTGCAGTTTTTTTTGGACTCCCCGGCCTCTGCATCAGAATGATGCATACAGCCACATTTATAAATAAATAAAGTAGTTTAACAAGGTCTTGCAGTCTGCAAACAGATAAAAGGCTAGCTCACAAAGAGCCACAAAGCCAAAAGCAACAAGGCCCAAAAGCCACAACCGGCTGGCAAAAGAAAGATAGGTAAACTAATCGCCTATCCTATTACATGACCGCCATCCAAACCGGTTGAGGATATCCTACGCTACCATCTCCCACCGGACAAATCCAGTAACCAAACGCTCCCTGGCCTCCGTTGGAGTGAGCAAGGACCACATACGGATTAGCGCAGTAGCCCGGAATAACACCTGCAAAAAATGAATAGTTGTTGTTCTGTTAAAAGCCAAATCATTTCTGTAGTTCCAAATTGCCCATAACAACGCACATGCTCCTACGCGAATTTGTCTAGCTGTTTTGAACTCTATCCCAACAAGCCACGTTACAAATAACGACCTAACTGAATTCGGAGGAGTAATGTTAAAAGCAATTTGCACCGTGCGCCACAACACTCTCGCCAACGGGCAATCAAAGAAAAGATGCTTGATAGTTTCATCCTGATCACAGAAACTACACCTAGTAGATCCTCTCCAGTTGTGTTTAACCAAATTATCTTTTGTTAAGCTGACTTGTTTATGTATAAACCACATAAACACTTTGATCTTTAAAGGAACCTTGACTTTCCAGACATGTTTGGAACTAGGAACAACACTAGAGTTGATGACATCAATATACATTGACTTTACAGTGAATTCACCAGTCCTAGTAAGCTTCCAACACAACTGATCGGGCTGATGAGTAAGCTGAACCTCCATCAGTCTACTCACTAGGTGAATCCATGCTTCCCACCGGTCGCCAATAAGCACCCTCCTAAACTGAATATTAAGGGGAGTGGACTGCAAAATTGTGGCAACCAGAGCATCACGTCGCTGCACAAGACGATACAGAGACAGATACTAAAGCGCCAATGGCGTTTCACCCAGCCAAGTATCCTCCCAGAAGCGAGTGTTGTTGCCATTACCGACAATAAACTTTGTTCTATTAAAGAAAGTAGCTTTGACTCTCATAAGCCCCTTCCAAAACGGCGAGTCAGTCGGTCTCACTATCACTTGCGACAATGTCTTAGAGTGCAGATACTTGCTACGAAGGATCTGCGCCCAAGTTGCCTCAGTTTCGAATGATAACTTATATAGCCACTTACTGAGAAGGCATCTGTTCTTGACTTCAAGATTCTCAATACCAAGACCCCCTTGGTCTTTTGGTCGGCCAATAACATCCCATTTGGCTAGTCGGTACTTTCTCTTAAGTTCATCACTCTGCCAGAAGAAACGGGACCGATAGAAGTCCAGCCTTTTCCTAACCCCAACAGGTACTTAAAAGAAGGATAAAAGAAACATAGGCATACTCGTGAGCACCGAATTAATAAGAATCAATCGGCCTCCATAAGACATGAGTTTGCCCTTCCAGCAGCTCAGTTTCTTCTCAAACCGATCCTCGATACACTTCCATTCTCTGTTCTTCTCTATATTAAATTTTTGATGCTAGCATGTTAAGGTTCAGTGTTTCGGGCTCGAACTATATTCTGACCTCTGTTGCTCCTGCTATTGTTAGGTACATTAGGTACGATATTTTCTTAGTTTGCTAGCAGTAATGAATATAAATATATGATGCTTCCTTGCCTACAGCCCATACATGCTTTTTCCCCTTAATGGTATATCATACTGAATAAATGAATAAAGTAGAGTTCAATATTGGTACTGTACATGTGTTTCTTCACAAATGTTAGCTTGATGCATATCCGTTGTTTTCAGGGAGACAAATACAAGGAGAAAGAACCTACTGCACTGGATTTATTCAAGGAGTGCCACTACAGCAGCAAAAAGAAAGGCTACACTGATGTTGTGCAAGCTGCAATTGTAAGTCAGCTTTAAAAGATCACCAACCATCAAAATGTTAACCTTTTGCCATAGATCCAGTAGTAGGATAATAAATAATTGCAAAAAATAGATGTTATTTTCTGTCCTTGTGCTAGAATACTAGCTGTGTTCTGTCCTTGTGCTATAATACTTGCCACATTTTGTCCTTGTGTAAAGTACTTGCTATTTTCAGTCCTTGTGCTAAAATACTTGATGTCCTTGGTCTACAGTACTTGATGTCCTTGGCCTACAGTACTTGCTAAAATACTTGATGTCCTTGGCCTACAGTACTTGCAGCATACATGTAGTGACTAGAGTATAACTACATGTCTACATCTGTACATGTAAATGTGGCATACCTATAGGCAAATAACCTATTTGTCTCCTGTTTTGCTCACCGTGTTTGTTTGCTTGCATGGCTAGGTTGAAATGGAAAAGAGTGCTTCTCAGCCTACAGAAGATGGCCAACAATCCAACTCTGCAACCAAAGCTGTGGCTGAAGTTCTTACTAAGCACACTAAGAAGCCAATGTTTCTTAAGCATGTGGGGGTCCAACACGTGCATGAGAGATCCAGTCGTAGCGACCGTGAGGCAGAACAGGAAGCGCAGAAGAGGGGAACAGCCGAGCAAGAAGCAAGGATCAGGCAAGAAGAAGCAAGGGCCAAGCAAGAGGAGGAGAACAGGAAAAAGCAAGCGGAGCTGGAAGCTAAATTAGACTTCTTACTAAATCAGATTACTCCAAGATGAGCTCAAGAGTAAGTTGTTTGTCCAAGCAAAATTCAGCTGGAAGCTCTGAATGTGCTGGAACCTGCCTTTTGCTAAATGTTAGTTTATAGTGGAAACTGCTTATGATGTTTCTGGATGCAAATTATTTTGCTAGTAGGTGGAAGTTGTGTTATGTTTGATGGTCGGTGGATTTGGACAGGAAGTTTATTTATGTTGGATGTGTAATGCTGGATCAGTACTTATCTTATTGTAATGCTGGAGTTTAATTTGTGGTTTGTGGTGATGTGCATCTTTTCTGTCTATTTGACATTGTTGTTGTACCGAAAGAGAAGTTCTTCATTGTGATGGAGCAAAATTGGTTATTGAGCACTAATGGGTTGGAGTATAAACAGGCTGACAAACAGCATAATGGTCGAGCAGAAACAGGCTACCAGATAGAAGTTAAAAAAAATATGGGCCCCAAAAAAATTAATGGGCCAAACAGCCCTGTATGCCTTAACTTTTTTCGACTATTCGGCGTGGCTTGACAAATTAACTGGGCCAAAATTATATAGGCCCAAAGGCTAGAGGCCCAGATGATGCCACATCAGATCCACGTGGATGCCACACAATACATCAGGGCATTCAGATCCATGACGGATTTGTCCGTCACCGAAACCCTGGCCGAGGGCGGGCCGGGCGGGGCCGGGGGCCGGATCAATGACGGTCCGGCACCGTCATAAATTTGTGACGGCTAGGCATTTCCGTCACAACTTGTGCTGTTGGCAAATTATGACACGCGATACATGACAGATATCATGTCCGTCACCGATGCCAAGGCCTGACGGTTTTCTGCTCTGCTGCGATGGTTTGTATCTGTCACAGATAAGCAGGTTTCTTGTAGTGTAGGTAAGTAAAAGGTAGTGCTCCCAATTCGCATCCAAACAATTGCTTATATGCCTCTTGTTTCTCTTTGGCTCTACCAAAACAAAACAACTCGCCTTTATGAAAGTTAATCTTCAAACCGATCAATTGTTCAAATAATCATAACACCAGCTTCATATTTCTTGCTTTTGCCAAGTCGTGCTCCATAAAGATGATTGTATCATCAGCGTACTGCAGGATGGACACACCACCATCAACTAGATGAGGCACCAAGCCACCCACCTGCCCGGCCTCCTTTGCCCTACCTATCAATATTGCCAACATGTCAACTACGATGTTGAATAGAATAGGAGACATTGGATCACCTTGCCGCAGGCCCTTGTGTGTCTGGAAGTAATGGCTTATATCGTCATTCATTTTAATTCCAACACTCCCTTTTTGCGTGAAAGATTCAACTTGGTGTCGCCAAGCTTCATCAAAACCCTTCATGCGTAGTGCCTGTTGAAGGAAAGGCCATTTGACTTTATCGTACGCTTTCTCGAAATCCACCTTAAAAACAACTCCATCAAGTTTTTTCGTGTGAATCTCGTGGAGTGTTTCATGAAGGACCACAACCCCTTCGAGGATGTTTCTGTCCGGCATGAAAGCAGTTTGAGTAGGCTGCACCACAGTATGCACAATCTGTGTGAGCCTATTCGTCCCGACCTTGGTAATTTTTTTGAAACTAACATTAAGAAGACAGATAGGCCGGAATTACTCGATTCTCACTACCGCCGTCCCCTGCAGTGGCCTCCATCAACGCCATCCATCTCCGAAAACTCCCGCCGGCAAGGATAGTTTCCCCGCCCAGCTCTCCACCTCCCGTACTCAAGTGCTTGCTATGTACATATGCCGCTGTTGTTGCTCTTGCTGGCGCTGGCTTGTCATCCATACAGCACATGTCAGAGCAAATACCTTTATTTTGATTCATTTGCACCCATTGCAGTTCAACTATATCTGTATGCACTTGTTTTGCACGAACAGTGGTAATTGAAAAGATTTTTTTTGTAATATTTAGTACATACTCCCTCCATTAATTCAATGCTACTCAAGATTTTAGAAGAGTATGGATATTGGAATATATCCATCATGCAGGTTTCCTCAAGACAAAAATATTTATAGAGTAATATAGGATGAAAGTTTCTTGCTCCAGTAAAATTGCATGATTTTTGTGCTTTTGGTTTGGAAACTACAAAAACAATGAAGGAAAATTGTGCAGATTTTCAAACAGATTGTGTTCTTTTAAGTCTTACTTAACTAATAGCAAGAATAATATCCTCGATAAAGTTGTAGCACATTTTGTGAAGATTCCAAAAAGTGTATTTTATTTGGAACCTTGATTCTATAGATTAAAAGATACTCCCTCTATAAAGTAATATAAGAGTGTTTAGATCAGTACTAAAAGTACTTCTATATGTATAGCATATCAGAGAAACAATCACACTTTTTACCATCAAATTGAAGATTTCAAATCATCCATGTATATATCTTAGATAAAAAGATACACTGTACATTGCCAGGGAGAGAAATCAATTCTAGATTCCTACAACATTTGTCATAATTCAACTCCAAAGTTCCACGACTTGACATTTAGTCTATCTAAAAGTTGACGAAATCAGCAATGATTCCATCTTCTCCAATGATTCCCACGACAGTTGTGTACTTGAGGGTCTTCGTCTAGGAGACGGACGGTGGAGCGTTTTTGTTGTGCAGCGAGGAGGCCTCCCCTTTGTTCTTCCGTTGCCGAGGCTCCCCCTTCTAGGGAGGGCGCCGTTGATGTCAAAGATAGCTTATATATGCTTTGATCCTTGGGCCAAGAGTAGAATCTTGAGAAACTTTTTATATCTTGGCCTCGAGCTCAGTTTGATTCATTCAGAAGATGTCCTTCCAACCAGGCTTAAACATCTTGTCACTCTAGTCAAGGTTTTTCTCAAATTGACTTTATACTGGGGGAAGAAAAGAAAATGTCAATGAAATAAAAATCCGATCCTCAAAACTGTAACATGCTAAGAAACCAAGGAGTCCATATTGTTAGTTTTAGTTGTTGCAAAAAAACACATTCTATACTTTTGCCGTCTTCTTTGCCCTAAGCTGAAATCTACTCTAATATTTTCCTTTATCCATGTAGACAATTGAACCAACATGCGACTTGTCAATGCAAACTGTAATCTTGTAAATTCTACACAAAGGTTCCTCTTTAAAGAACACAACAACATGTATTTTAACCATACTTCATGGATATCTGAAAATGCATGTATAATAGCTCTCTTTTTATTTATGATGCAGTTACAAATGCAGTATTTCCTGAAGGACCAATTCGACTACACCAACTACCTGTATGCAGAGGCCGGGTGATACTCTTAATGCTTTGTATCACTTTGATGCTACATTTTGAGATAACAAAAGCGCCCTTTATCGAAAAAACTACCTGTATGCTGATTTGTTGCTTAGCATCGGAAACACAGGAAGTTCCTCACATGTATATGTTCATTATCACCTACAAAAATGTGTTAATTATCCAATGTTTACCTGCAACCGCGTCAGGGCAGTTCTTGTCTCTTGACGCAACACTATACATCAACAACAGTTCATCAGCAAGAACAATAGAAGTTAAACGGAAATACAAATCAATAAACCAACCTTGCAATAGACAGATCAACTGCATCGCACCCAAATGAACGTCGAAAAGAATCAGTGGGCAAAACGAAGGGAGAAGGAACTGAAAGCCGCATCTGCGTCGTGTGGCCTGCAGCCGCTGTCGCTCTACCCTGTGGCAGACGAGGGGGCGGGGCAGAAGTGGTGACCGCGGTAGCGAATGGGCGTGCGAAAGAGGCGACTGCGGAAGCTGACGAGGGGACCGGCGGAGGCGATAGCGGTGGCGGTGGACGAACGGAGCGAGCGACTGGGAGAAGGGGAAGGAGCGCGCCAGAGCCGACTCATCTGCGTGGTCACCTCATCCAGGAGCCGAGATAGTATCGGTTGGAGCCGAGCGTCAGCGCGCGAGCCGAGAGGTGTCAGCAGATGCGATCGGGTACGCACGGGAGGAGGTTTGGAGCCGGTCTCCACCGAATTTTTTTTTCTGCTATCCATCGGGTGGAGTGAAGCTGAATCACCATCTACTCCCTCCGTAAATTAATATAAGAGCGTTTACATCACTTAGTTTACGGAGGGAATGGTTCATTTCACTAGTAGCAAAACCTCTAATATTTTGATTTCCCTTTCAGGATAGAATGATCCATTCTTGTATCTGAAAATGCTGTCATAATTTGTGTCGTGATTTTCAGTGGCGCAAAAATTGATCTGAATCCTGTGTATATACACATCTTCTGGAACTCAAAATAAATATATATTGAAAAAAAGCTTAGGCATTCAATGACGGAGTGCTGTTTAGCAAGTCAAGCAATTTTGTGCGATCAGAGTTGCTCCCGAGAGCAGCTTGGTTGCCTAAACCTATTCTACCGGGCTCATCATACCCTGAGAACTGCTCGCAATCATGCGGATACACCAATTATCCATGCTGTTTTTTCACAGCTTACCAGGCTTGCTGCCTGGTGAACGCCTAGTCACTAGACGTGCATATAACCAGCTTCTGTCGATTCTCCGTAAGCAATGTGGCACTAAAGCACTTTTTTCGTTTTGAGCGGTGGCACTAAAGCGCTAAAACGTTAAGTTTTTTTAGCGGTGTCCACCTCTGGTACGGCCCAAACGAAAAGCCCAACACTGGGACGTTTGATTGCGCTCGATGGAAGCTCCTATTTCGTGCCCGTGCTTTGGCCAGCCCATAAGGGGGGCGCGGCGCCCTTGTTTTCTTTTCGTTTCTTTTTCTGTGTTTTCTGTTTTTTATTCTATATAAATTGTTCCGGGTTTAAAACCAGTTCTGCATTTCAAATAATGGCCGGGATTTCAAAACAAAAATTAAATCATTAAAAGTGTGAATGAGTATGAAAAATTATTCTTGAAATCGATTTTTTCTCAAATTCAAAGAAGTTCTTGTAAATGGAAAAAATGTTCATGATTTCAAAAAATATTCATCATTTTGAACATATATTCGAGGATTCAAAAATGTTCACGAATTTCCAAACAATTTTCAAAAAAAGAAAAAAGTTCATGAATTACGGAAAACATTTATAGATTCAAAAAATGTTCGTCAATTCTAAAAAATGCTCCAGCATCAGAAAAAAATGTTCATTAAACAATAATTGTTCATTAATCTATAAAACTGTTCCAACAAAATTGTTTGTTGACACAAAAAATTTGTAGGTAATTCAAACAAATGTTCATTAGATTTGGGAAAAATGTTCATATAATTTATAAAAAATGTTCGTGAATTTAATAAAAAAAATTCAAATTAAGAACATGTTAACAATTTTATAAATTGTCCTAGAATTTTATAAAATGCTCAGATTTGAAATATGTTCACAGGTACATAAAAAATTTTCACAGATTTGAAAAGTTTATTATTTAAAAAAGTGTTCACAAAAATGTGAATAAATATGTTTGAAAAATGAAAATTAAAAAAAAAGGAAGGAACGAAAATGAAAAAAGCGAAAAGCGAAAAACAATAAAAAGAGAAGAAAAAAACATGAACAAACTCCTTGGCCTGGCCCAAAAATGTACGTGCAGGGAGCTGGGGATGCGCGCGTGGTCGCTAACCAGTGACCCCCGCGCCAAATAGGATTGGCCCAAGCATGAAAGGGAGCAGTAAAAAATATGTAACGGGAGCATATAGACTTCTCAAAATAAATATATTGATAAGGTACAATCATTCGTGCCCAGTTCAACAATAAAGCGGGGATTGGTTAAGCCAACGCGCGCTCCGACAATGCTAGACGTACCATCAGGGTGGGGGATAGGCCGGATGAACATTATTCCATCTTCGGAGAGCCTCCATCATCTCATCTTCTTGGGCAGAAAAAACCGTAAAAAAAGACAGAGAACATCTTAAAAAGGAGTAGACGCCCCCCTGCTGCAAGGGCTGAGGTCCACCGTGCCTTTATGGCCTAAGGCCAGAGAATACTAGGCGAACCTACAGCGCCGCTGGCAGAAGGCAAACAACCCAAATCGCCTGAGTCCGTGACGAGGGGTGAAGGGGTACGTGTATTGTACTAGCCTATTAGTGTTAGTCTTTTAAAATGTTCTTGTCTTTTCCAAATCTTCTCTGACCAGCAATCTTGCAATGTAGTATGTTTTTTCATGATGTGATTTGAGAATAGGGAAAGGCTATCGCTCAATCGGCGGATCTAGCACGGGCTCCTGCCGCCTCCCTTGATCGACACGTGGTCTACTGGACCACACATCTCTCTCTCCCTCATCTCGTCTCTTCCGCAACCTCTCTCATGCACGCAAGTACCTCAGCGTCAATCAATGGCGTCCACCTTGCCAGAGAGGAGGACGGCAGCGAGGCGACCTGGTCGGAGGTCTGGCGCTCGCTGGCGGTGGCGAGGCGACCAGGTCGAAGGTTCAGCGGTGTGATGGCGGGGGCAGGGGGCGCCGCTCCTCCCTCATCCGGCGGGCTCACGGCGAACGACGGTGGTGTTTTGTTTTGCAACATCTAGTGTGTTGCAAGCTGCAACATCAGCCATCTTGCAAAACTTTCTTTCGTAACACCATATAGACACAAAGACAAATAAAAAAAACTGCAACATCACCTCAGTTGTAAAGTTTTTCTACAGCAATACCTTTTTTTTCTCGAAAAGGGGGGGCTCCCCGGCCTCTGCATCAGAACGATGCATACGGCCACATAAATAGATAAATAAAGTTGTTCAACAAGGTCGTATAGTCTGAAAACAAAATAACGGCGAGCTCACAAAGAGCCACAATGCCAAAAACAGAAGGTTCAAAAGCCACAACCGGCTGGCAAAACAAAGATAGGTAAACTAATTGCCTATCCTATTACATGACCGCCATCTAAACCGGTTGAAGATATCCCGCGCTACCATCTCCCACCGGATAGATCCAGTAACCAAACGCTCCCTGGCCTCCGTCCGAGTGAGTAAGGACCACATACGGATCAGCGCAGTAGCTCGGAATAAAACCTGCAAAAAATGAATATTCGTTCTTCTGTTAAAAGCCAAATCATTTCTGCAGAAATTCCTTTGTTGCAAAAAAAAGTGAAGACATGAAAACAATTCTGCAACACGGAGTATGTTGCAAAAAAATATATCCCGCAACACAATCTTTGTTACAAGTGTTTCCGCGACAAGATCATTATTGCAAAGAAGAGAAAGACATTCAACCGCTTGATTTTGTCATATCCGACGGCTCGCGGGGCGACGAATCTTGTAAAAATATCCGCCGGTCGACGCGTAGCAGCCCACTTGAGAATAATATCACTTAGTTTTAGTTCGTTGCTAGCTATACCCTGTGGCAAACAGTAGGGAATGTCCCAAGGTTCCCTACACAATAGTGAGCACAATTAAAGTTTTTAATCCATTGCATTTTTTTGTTCAACTTACCATGCCAAAACAATTTACTATCTATACTAAAAAAACTTTTTACTTTGTAAACAAGATGTACACGTTGTGTTCTTACAATAATGCAATTACTATATTGCGGTTCAATTTTGTGTAACCCCTAAAAAAAAGTTCAATTTCTTGTAACCTATACTTGGTGGCAAACAGCTTGAAAATCTCAAGGCCCGTAGGTACGATGCTGAGTGAGATCAGTCATGCAAGGTTGATATCGCACCATTATTAATCAATATTTTAGCATCACTGCATATTCATTTTCTTATGGATAAAATATATATTCCTCGCCCAACCATGTCGGAGTAGTTTGTACTATATTGGACAAGAATGAAGGCAGTAGGCCAAAACATTATTTTTAATTCCCTCAAAAAACTAATTATATTCTCGAACTTCAAATAAAAAAATAACTCAGGCAGAGCATGTCGGACTGGTGTGGCATGTCAAATAATTTGCACTATGTTCGACAAGAATGATGGCAGTAGGCCAAAACATTATTTTTAATTCCCTCAAAAAACTGTTTATATTCTTGAACTCGAAATAAAAAATAGCTCAGGCACTGCATGTCGGAGTGATGTGGCATGTCAAATAATTTGCACTATGTTGGACAAGAATTAAGGCAGTAGGCCAAAACATTATTTTTAATTCCCTCAAAAAACTGATTATATTCTCGAACTCGAAATAAAAAATAGCTCAGGCACTCGATGTCGGAGTGGTGTGGCATGTCAAATAGTTTGCACTATGTTGGATAAGAATGAAGGCAGTAGGCTTAAACATTATTTTTAATTCTCCCAAAAAACTGAGTATATTCTCGAATTCAAGAAAAAATAGCTCAGGCACTGCATGTCGGAGTGGTGTGGCATGTCAAATAATTTGCACTATGTTGGACAAGAATTAAAGCAGTAGGCCAAAACATTATTTTTAATTCCCTCAAAAAACTGATTATATTCTCGAACTTGAAATAAAAAATAGCTCAGGCACTCGATGTCGGAGTGGTGTGGCATGTCTAGTTTTTCACTCAGGACACATGGACGCATGAGAGCCGCTTGCATGGCAAGTTGTACTACAATCATGGCATCAGACCCTGAGAGGTGCTTGCATGCCTATAACCAATTATCCTGCTGGTTGTTGTTTTTAGAGATAGCTTACCAGGCTTGCTGCCTGGTGAACTCTTCATCACGAAACATGCATATAAACAGCTGCCATCTCTTCTCCGTAAGCGATGTGGTCCTAATAAAACGGTACTGTATTTTGGTAATACAACAGCGCAACCTTACGTTCGTGCCTTTATATGGCCCAAACGGAAAGCCCAGTGCAACAAAACCGGATGACCCACGGGCCATCTGCCCGGCTCGTAAAGGACGTTCGATTTTACCTAAGCTGCTGGTTGTATGAAGCTCAGTGGAGACCGGACCGGCGATTCATCTCTGAAACCAATACAAGCATGGCTCGTGCTGCGCGCCGGCGCCGCGCTCGTGGCTTTCATGGCCATGGCGGTCGTCGCCTCCACACGCCACGGAGACTGGATGGACTTCCTCCGCTACTGGTGCTTGTGCGCGTCATCTCTAGCTTATTGCTCGATCGGTCATGTTACCATTATTGAGAGTGTGCATGGTGTGTTGAACCGTCGATCATGGGCTGGTTGCTGGCTTTGCAATTTGCATGCTTAATTTGCTAGGTATCTTTCTCAGGGTCTCCGTGGTGGCGTTCGTGTACTCTGCGCCTACGGCGCAGGCGTTGAAGAACTTCGGCCGAATGCGCCGCGGCGACGCACACGCCAGCTTCCTTGATTTCGCCGGCCAGTGTACCACGCGGCCATTTTAGATGCAGCTTCCGTGCGCGGTGACTTATGGATTAAGTTTACTTGGCCGAGTCTCTGCATGTGTCATTGTGTCATGCAGTTGAAATATTCCCATGATCTGGATGAATGCAGGCGGTGTCGTATCTGCTGGTCACGGCGTCGGCGGCGGCTCTCCCGATCACGATCCGCATGAGGTCGGCGGTGATCAACGTCTTCACGGACGCCATCGCCGCGTCCATCGTCCTCGGCTTCCTCGCCTTCGCGGCGCTCGCCCTGTCCTCCAGGACCTCCAGACAGACGTAGCACGACTAGCTTAGCTAGCCAAGCCAGCATGCAGTCGGCCCATCATGAGTCGTGACGGACTGAGATCCCATGCCTTGCCAGAGGCGGGTCACGGTGTGCCTTGCGCCCCTACATCCATCGTCCAAAATAATCCTACGGTTGTAACCAGTTCACACCCAGTCAACGAGATTCAACACAGGCAAAAATTACGCGGGCGGCCAGACACATCGCGCGGGCGGGTCGGGGAAAACTGCGCGGGCTGGGGCATCGGCCGCTGCCCCCCGCCGCCGCCGCTCTCCGGCCGTCCCCGCCGACGCTCTCCGGCCGCCCTCGCTTCCGCTCTCCAGCCGCTGCCGCCGCCCCCGGCGCCGCTCTCCCGCAGCCCCCGGCGCCGCTCTCCCGCAGCCCCCGCCGACGCTCTCTGGCCGCCCCCGTTTCCGCTCTCCAGCCGCTGCCGCCGCCCCCGGCGCCGCTCTCCCGCAGCCCCCGCCGCCGCTCTCCCGCAGCGCCCCCCCCCCCCCCCCCCCCCGGCCGCAGGAAACACAGGGGATCGAGCTCCAGCCGCGGCCACTGAAGGAAACGGCGTCGGCAGGTTCCTCCGTCGCCACTTCGGGCTCCTCCACCCCACCCCCTCCGACGGGCTCCAACGGCTCTCTCCGTCCATTCCCTCGCCCCCGCACTGGCCATCGAGCTCCAGGCCGACTCCAACAGGTAGCCGTTTGTGCTATTTAGCTGATTTTTTTTATGTACTGTGTGAAATTGAATGATGTGTGTACTGTCCCATTTGACAGAATTGTTGCTGATTGGGCTGCGTGGTTGTGCAATTTGACAAGATTTGAGTGTTGTGCATTTGCAAGTGCCGTGCAATGGGAGAAATTGACAATGGGATGCCTCAAATTGGCAAGAGGTTTAGAAATCCTGATGAAGCTTGGCTGTTTTGGGTTGCATATGGAGGCCGTGTTGGGTTTGATGTGAGGAAGAGAAACAAGCATGTAAGTAAGATGGATGGTCAAGTGACTTCATGCACATTTGTTTGCTCCAATGAGGGTATACGAAAGAAAGGGATAACAATGGATCATGAGCCAAAACGTGTTCGAGCTGAAACAAGGACAAATTGCAAAGCTCGCATGACTATATCATTAGACCGAGTGCAAAGAAATTACGAAGTCACGGATATTGTGTTGGAACACAATCATTGTCTTCAATTGCCACAAACATGTCACTTGATGGCATCACAAAGGAAGATTTCCGAACTACAAGCTTTTGAAATAGAAGTTGCCGAGGATTCAGGAATAATGCCCCAAGCTGCACATGAGTTTGCTTGTCGCCAAGTTGGTGGACCATTGAACCTGGGCTACACTTGTCGTGATCAAAATAATTATTTGCGAACCAAGCGACAAAGAGAGTTGGCTTACGGTCAGGCTGGTAGTATGTTGAAGTATTTTCATAACAAAATGATCGAAAACCCATCTTTCCAATATGCTTTGCAGCTGGATTGTGAGGAAGATATAGCCAACATATTTTGGGCTGATGCTAAAATGCTTCTTGACTATGCACACTTTGGTGACGTTGTCACATTTGATACAACTTTTGGCACAAACAAAGAATATAGGCCATTTGGTGTTTTTCTTGGGCTCAATCAGTTTAGAGAAACCACCATTTTTGGCGCGGCATTGCTATTTGATGAAACATTTGAGTCATTTAAATAGCTTTTTGAGACTTTTCTAGCTGCACATAATGGGAGCCAACCTAGAACTATTTATACGGATCAAGATGCGGCCATGGGGAAAGCTATAGATAATGTCTTCACGGAATCATATCATGGATTGTGCACCTTTCATATAATGCAGAATGCTGTTAAGCATTTATGTCCATTGAAGGGTGAAGAAAAAGATGAAGGAGGGAAAGAGAAAGATGGAGAGGACGGTGAACATGAAGATGAAGAAGAAGAGAAAGAGTCTCATATTATCACAGATTTTAGTGAATGCATGTATGGCTATGAGGACAAAGTAGAATTTCAAGAAGCATTTGACAATATGAGAAATAAAGTGCACAAGCAAACTTGGTTAGATAGTATCTACAAGTTGAAAGAAAAGTGGGCTGAATGTTATATGAGAGATGTGTTCAGTTTGGGAGTGAGAAGTACACAACTTAGTGAGAGCTTCAACAATTCATTGAAAAACCATTTGAAATCAGATTTTCATATTGTTCGGTTCTTGATGCATTTTGAGAGGACAGTGGAGGTAAAAAGAACAAAGGAATTGCAATCTGAATTTGAACAAAGGAAGAAGTTGCCAAGAATTAAGATGCACACACCTATGTTGGTGCTAGCAAGCAAAGAATACACTCCAATTATCTTTGAATCTTTTCAAGGTGAATATGAGAGATCCATGGCTGCATGTACTAGAGTCTTGGATGGAAATAACAAATTTGGGGTTGCTATTGGGAGTTTGCATGGTGATTTACATTTTGAGGAGGAGCGCATAGTGATCGGTGATCCTTTGACCAAAACCGCTTCATGTAGTTGTGGAATGTTCAATAGGACAGGAATATTGTGTGGACATGGTCTCAAAGTTCTTGACTTGATGAATATAAAGACATTACCAACACATCATGTATTAAAGAGATGGACTAGAGAAGCACGCAATGGAAGCATACAAGATAGACAAGGAAGGAATGTGGTAGAGAATCCAAAGTTTGAAGCCCAACTTTGGTACAAGGGTGTGTCTCACAAGTTTCACACTATGGCACATAAAGTAGCCAACTCTCTAGAGTGTCGTTTGATATTAGAAAATGCACTTGATTGCGTTGGTCCACAACTAGATGAGAAACTTGATGCAACTATGAATGCTACGAAAAAGCCATGTGATGACCAAGAAAATGTTGACCCAAATGTGCAACTAACTAGTGAGTTTCTTAGTGCAGCAAAGCTCAAGAAAAAAGAGGTTGCATCAAAAAATTTGAGGAGAAAGAAAGGCTGGCTTCATAAGTTACTCAAGGGGAAGCGCAAGCCAACTAAAGTTGCCCCGTCAAAAAAAAGGGAGCAAAGGTATGTTCCAAACTATACATGATATATTGTTGCCACTCGTTGTAAACTAAATTCTGAAACTTTCATGGCAGCAGCAAAAGAAAAATGATGGTGGACAGCCTCAAGTGAGAGTGGAGAAGGATGATGGTGGACAGCGTCAAGTGAGAGTGGAGAAGGATGATGGCGATAAAAGAGCAAATGTGGAGCTTGAAGAGAGCAACACGGTTGTCAGTTACACGCAGCTCTTGATGACTCCCCTTGGTGGTGTTTATGATGAAAATCTGTTCTAACGTGTACAAGCTTGTTAGATAGTATTTTGGACATTTTGACTAGTATTTTGGACAAAGATGACTATAGTATTTTGGATTTTGGGCTGACTATAGTCTTTCGTGGCCTAAGTGTACAAGTAGACTGGCCTAATTTATCTACTTGAAGAATTATGTAAGAACAGATTTTGTTGGTGCCGAATTTGAGTTGCAAATGCTACAAAGTCTGTATATTGTTCAAGTCATTTTGAGTTTACTTTTTAATTCATTGTATAATGTATGCCTCAGGTTCAACTCTTCTTTTTTCAGTTCCTTTTCCAGTACTAAAGTCTTTGTATCAAACACTTTTCTGCTGCAGGCTTTCTACACTGAATTTGTTCTCTGTCTGTAGTTTAACTGAATTTCGTATCTGTCTATAGTTGTGTGTAGTTAACTGAATTTGTTCTCCCTCTGCCGGCTGCCAGCTCCAGGACATCCGTCATGGTCGGAGGTAGCATAGAAGGACGTCGGAGGGGTCGTTAGAACGGGCAGAGGCAGCCGCCGGATGGGAGGCCGACGGAGCAGCCGAAGGTGGGCGGCCGTCGAGGTCGATTCCTCCCGTGGACGCCGCCGGAGTTCAACCTGGAGGACGAGTCCCCTGGAGGAGCAGCCGGAGCGCCTCATCCCCCTTTCCCGCAGCGCGCTGAGGACCTCCCTCCCTTTCCCGTTGAGGTGGTCGTCGGAGCTGAGGTGGGTGGGGCGCCGTCGCAGTGGGGACGAGGAGCTCGTCGGAGCGGAGCGGGGCGGGGAGGTGAAGGCGTGGGGGCGGAAGGGATTGCCGGCGTCGTTTATCCGGTGGCCGCCGCCGGATCTCCCATGGCTCCCTTCCCCACGGCGGCGACAGCGGCAGAGCTCTGCGTCGGAGCCGAGTTCCCGCCCGCGAAGCCTGGAGCTGATTTTGCCTCGCGCGTGAGGAGGAGGACGGGGACCAGGTTGTTTCCGTGTTGACTGATTCTGACCGTCAGATGCAGATGGAGGGTGGATTGGGAGCCTCAAGGCAATGCGTGCCTTGCCTGAGGCGAGGCACTATATTGCGGTTCAATTTTGTGTAACCCCTAAAAAAAGTTCAATTTCTTGTAACCTATACTTGGTGGCAAACAGCTTGAAAATCTCAAGGCCCGTAGGTACGATGCTGAGTGAGATCAGTCATGCAAGGTTGATATCGCACCATTATTAATCAATATTTTAGCATCACTGCATATTCATTTTCTTATGGATAAAATATATATTCCTCGCCCAACCATGTCGGAGTAGTTTGTACTATATTGGACAAGAATGAAGGCAGTAGGCCAAAACATTATTTTTAATTCCCTCAAAAAACTAATTATATTCTCGAACTTCAAATAAAAAAATAACTCAGGCAGAGCATGTCGGACTGGTGTGGCATGTCAAATAATTTGCACTATGTTCGACAAGAATGATGGCAGTAGGCCAAAACATTATTTTTAATTCCCTCAAAAAACTGTTTATATTCTTGAACTCGAAATAAAAAATAGCTCAGGCACTGCATGTCGGAGTGGTGTGGCATGTCAAATAATTTGCACTATGTTGGACAAGAATTAAGGCAGTAGGCCAAAACATTATTTTTAATTCCCTCAAAAAACTGATTATATTCTCGAACTCGAAATAAAAAATAGCTCAGGCACTCGATGTCGGAGTGGTGTGGCATGTCAAATAGTTTGCACTATGTTGGATAAGAATGAAGGCAGTAGGCTTAAACATTATTTTTAATTCTCCCAAAAAACTGAGTATATTCTCGAATTCAAGAAAAAATAGCTCAGGCACTGCATGTCGGAGTGGTGTGGCATGTCAAATAATTTGCACTATGTTGGACAAGAATTAAAGCAGTAGGCCAAAACATTATTTTTAATTCCCTCAAAAAACTGATTATATTCTCGAACTTGAAATAAAAAATAGCTCAGGCACTCGATGTCGGAGTGGTGTGGCATGTCTAGTTTTTCACTCAGGACACATGGACGCATGAGAGCCGCTTGCATGGCAAGTTGTACTACAATCATGGCATCAGACCCTGAGAGGTGCTTGCATGCCTATAACCAATTATCCTGCTGGTTGTTGTTTTTAGAGATAGCTTACCAGGCTTGCTGCCTGGTGAACTCTTCATCACGAAACATGCATATAAACAGCTGCCATCTCTTCTCCGTAAGCGATGTGGTCCTAATAAAACGGTACTGTATTTTGGTAATACAACAGCACAACCTTACGTTCGTGCCTTTATATGGCCCAAACGGAAAGCCCAGTGCAACAAAACCGGATGACCCACGGGCCATCTGCCCGGCTCGTAAAGGACGTTCGATTTTACCTAAGCTGCTGGTTGTATGAAGCTCAGTGGAGACCGGACCGGCGATTCATCTCTGAAACCAATACAAGCATGGCTCGTGCTGCGCGCCGGCGCCGCGCTCGTGGCTTTCATGGCCATGGCGGTCGTCGCCTCCACACGCCACGGAGACTGGATGGACTTCCTCCGCTACTGGTGCTTGTGCGCGTCATCTCTAGCTTATTGCTCGATCGGTCATGTTACCATTATTGAGAGTGTGCATGGTGTGTTGAACCGTCGATCATGGGCTGGTTGCTGGCTTTGCAATTTGCATGCTTAATTTGCTAGGTATCTTTCTCAGGGTCTCCGTGGTGGCGTTCGTGTACTCTGCGCCTACGGCGCAGGCGTTGAAGAACTTCGGCCGAATGCGCCGCGGCGACGCACACGCCAGCTTCCTTGATTTCGCCGGCGATCAGGTGAAGTTGCAGAGAATCTTGCCTAGGCCAGTGTACCACGCGGCCATTTTAGATGCAGCTTCCGTGCGCGGTGACTTATGGATTAAGTTTACTTGGCCGAGTCTCTGCATGTGTCATTGTGTCATGCAGTTGAAATATTCCCATGATCTGGATGAATGCAGGCGGTGTCGTATCTGCTGGTCACGGCGTCGGCGGCGGCTCTCCCGATCACGATCCGCATGAGGTCGGCGGTGATCAACGTCTTCACGGACGCCATCGCCGCGTCCATCGTCCTCGGCTTCCTCGCCTTCGCGGCGCTCGCCCTGTCCTCCAGGACCTCCAGACAGGCGTAGCACGACTAGCTTAGCTAGCCAAGCCAGCATGCAGTCGGCCCATCGTGAGTCGTGACACCCATCCATGGTTGTTGTAGAAGAAAACTAACTAAATCCAGGAGAAAAGCAAGGGGAAAAACAAAGTTCAGAGTAAGCTCGTGAATCCTATTCTTGTAGAAGAAATTAGTTAGATCCAGGGCAAAAAAGAGAGGGGAAAAAAAGAACAAAGTTCAGAGTTGCTCTTGGCATCTGGAGATCAGATGTACGCATGTGTGTGTGCAGTTCTAGCAACCACGTACTAACTGCCCTGAGATCTGCTTAGCTAGCCAATCCAGGCAGCGAGCACAAAAAAGAGAGGAAAAAAAGAACAAAGTTCAGAGCTGCTCGTGGCATCTGAGGATCAGATGTTTGCATGACGACCCAGGTTGTCAAGAGAGCAATTTCATGATCGGTGCATTGTACCAGTGCTCAATTACATGCATATTTGTCCTACTCTATTCATGCATGCACATTTGTCCAACTCTGGTCATGCATGTAAATTTTTTCTACTCTCATCATGCATTCCATTCAAAACCGAACAGATATAGCAAGATTATCATTCGAAGCACTAGGCTAGCACATTTGGTCATAGCAAGATTGTAAGCAAGCATTCATCCAGCAAGAACACATCAAGAACCTAGCAATTATTCTGATCATGCATGCACACAACAAGAACATAGGAAGCAATATGATCATAACAACAACCTAGCAATCATTCTGATTATAGCAAGAACCTAGCAACAAGTCTGCCAAACACTGGCCGTGGATTGGGTTGCCAGAGGGGATGAGTGTGAGGCGGTGAAGTTGAGGGTCAACCATCGGAGAAACCGTAGGGGCTATGAGAGAGAGATGGAGTATGGCGCGAGTGCGCAGTGGGTGGTGATGTCAGAGAGCGGAGGCAGTTATGAGGCGTCTTGTCGTCTCCCGCGCTTCGCAACGTGTGTAGGAGAGAGCACATGTGGCTCTCGCGAGCCTGGCTTTGGAGAAATGGTCGATTCAGCCGTTCCCCTTCAGCCTGGCGCGGGACTGCTTTAACTTTCGTGTGGCTCGGGAAACACATGCAACCCAAGTATCCAAACATCCAATTTTTGCACCGCACGGGCTTGGTTGAGCCTCTTATAGGCTATCAAACGCCTCCTTGGTTATGATTTCCCTACCTTTGCCATCATCCAGGTAGGAAAGATGTACACATATAGCAAATTTTCTCCTTCATGGTCCAATTTTGGACTCTCCAATGTGAACTTTGACAACATGGCAATTTGGTGTTCTTTTTTTTCTGACATATCACATGGCAATTATAATCTACATTCCCATATTTTTCCTATTTTTTCCATCAATCACTGAACATTCTTGTAAAGTTTCCCTCATTTCAGTGAGGAATTGTATCCCTAGAATTTGGCATGTCCCGCATTTTCCCCAAATTTTGTCACACATGGCAATTTGCCATGACCTTTAGTTACATGTATGTTTGGAAAGTTTGCCATGTGTCCATTTTTTTACAAACATATACACTTTACATGTTCAATGAGAAAAAAATCCCAAATTTTCCATATAGCCGTACTTTTTTCTCTTCATTTTCCATGCCCTATAGAGATTTTTTTAAAATTTTGTTTCCATGTCACTTGTGCTGCGTTTTTTTAGAGATTACTATCATGTGCAATAATCACATGGCAAAACTAAGAATTTTATTTTACTACAATTGACTACTAAGCGTGCACGTGCAACGCACGTCTCTGCAGTGGTATGTCGGGGCAACGACCCGAGAAGCGGTATCGGCTGAGCGCACAAGGCGTGTTGAAGCAGTGGACATCAGAGAGGTAGCCCCGAGAGTTTTGCAATTTCGACGCTATGGATCTCGTGTCATGTGGGTTGCAACTATTACAGGCATGTGAAATGCTTGTCCTTTCATCGTCACAGGAGACTGCCTCATGCCTTTGGAGGTGATGGAAGACCAACTTGTTTAGCGGAGCGAGTCCCCTAGCTAGTGTGTGTTGTGTTTGTGTGGTTGGCATTTGTCATGGCATTCGACATGCTGGGTCGAGAGTGGGTGTGGCCCTTTTGTTTTGGTTTTCGCCTAAATTTTCATGATTAATTGGACAACCTTCTCCTTAATCAATGAAATAGCAAATCTCTTGCTTTGTGTTTGAATTTATTTATATTCATACTGATTAACTCAACTAAAATTCTGATATATCTTATGTTTTCTTTACCAGTAAAGAAGGCATGCTAAACCTTCTAAGCATGCCTCTTAGTGAAAAATGTATGCTAATGCCGCTCTTGATCAATATAATATCTTTGAGTTTCTCATGAATACAATATTTTTGGATTTAGTCAAAAAGGCATTCGGGTGTTGCATCCACCCACCGGGTTCTTTGTTATGCTATGAGAAGAAATCCCTTCTTGTTGGCCCTTCAAAATGAAAATGCTTGGCAAATGTTATCAGCCTATACTTGGTGCCCATCCTAGTCACAAATCGCAAGAATACTTTTGTCCAACAAAGTTATATAATAATCCATTCATGGTCATTGAAAACACAACATAAGTAAACAAAATGACTCACAAAACAACCATTCTTTTAAAAATATGGTAATGCCAAAAGATGGAATTTGGAAAGATATACAAAGGTACAATATATACATAAACACGATTCTTCTATAATATACAACAAACATAACATATTTTACAAACACAAGAGAAAAGTGAAAAAAAAGAAAATTCCGTTCTCTGATGACACAAACAGGTCAAGGTCAGACTACCATTTAGTGAGCAAGAGAAAATGATAGAATGGATAGAGTGATATCAGCTGACCAAAAATGATAGTTTGCCGATGGCAATAGAAGATATGAGCTCAAGGGGCCATGCAGAAAAGACTAACATTAAAGGTGAATCACAATACATGATAGTAAGTGGTACTATTGCTTAGGTGAAGCAAATTACCCAAGAGAAAATATGTACTGACTGTCGAAAGAGCGTGACCAGCAGCAGACTTTCGAGAGAAGATTTTACCACTACATAAGTTGCTCTTTTTGACATGCTCTAAAATGGACTAATGAAATAGTGTAGCACTCCTCTACAACTTTGGAGATAGACACAGATTCTACGAAGTGTAAAATATGTGACGCAAAAGAAAAATGTAGAGCAATGGAAGTACAAGAAAGTTATATGCCTGAATAAAGCATAACCTACAAGAACATAATGGCTAAAAATTCAGAACCAAAATTCAGAACGTAGAAAATTTACATATGCACAGAAGGTCACATACCCATAACCATGTGTACTTCCATATTGCGCACACAGGGATAAACAAAATTTTATATGCAGTTAATCAGCTAAGCATTAGGTTAACACGTTGGTACTATTTTTCTTTTTCGTCACAAACGGAACCATCATCTCCTGAGCTTCATAAACAACAGTAGACTTGCATAAGAATCCTAGTATTAATTAAACAAGCTCATGGTAAGTTTGGATAATTGGTTATTGTAAAGCGTTCTTGGACTTGTAAACAACGACTGTCATATCATATGTCAAATGATTGAGGCAGGCCCTGATTGCTATGCAATCATTGCTCTCTGCTTGCTTAGTTGGTTTGAAATTATGACAACAGTAGGTTTACTTATTTTAGAGGGGACTTGTAAACCATGGCTACTTTTTTTTCAATCCACAACAAAAAATTGGAAAAAATCCAATAGGATTATTTCACACAATATCCTGAATTGAGCAAAACTACTACCCAACACGTGATTATTTCACACAATATCCTGAATTGAGCAAAACTACTACCTAACACTCTATCAAACTGCTCAATTTGAGCGAAATCGAATAGAAACAATAGCAGGATGCAAGGTGGATATCGGTATTGGGCCACTCGTGATTACCACTATTGCTTAAAAAGATGTCAATCAAGCTTCGGAAACTTAGCGGCTGCAAATTCAGAAAAGGACATAGAAGACATTGAGTTCCATAATTTTTTTCCTCACAATAATAATCCATAGCAATTAGCAAACATAACCTGACCAAAGAATGCTTGAAGTGTGGCGCCGCTCCTGTAAGAGCAGCCGCCATTTAGCAATCTCGCACTTTGGAACACGTAACAAACAATCAACCCCATATGTATACAGACATAAGCAGGGAAGCATACGGCGTACATGTTTGCTCACCTGTGGCGGCAGCACCGAGGGTCATGAGATCAACGGGGCTCCGGAGATAGACGGTGCCCTCGACGGCGTAGGTAACCAGGTCGTGATCTGTCCTGGCGAGTTTGGCAAAGTTGATGCCAAGCGTTGTTGTTGATGTGAGTTGTCATTATGTAAGGACAGGAGGACTACATTGTAAAAGAACAAAAATATAAATAAAGAGATGTGAGAAGGGGATCGGTAGAAGAACCCAGAATTTTCCCCAATGTCTCCTCTCCTTCATGAACCCTAGTTCACAAATCCATGAGTAACAAGATGGTATCAGGGCGGGACGAATCCTGTGTGGTTCTCCTGTGATTCCGATTGAGTTTGGTCGTCGGTGGGGTGCTGTGTCGCTCCTATTGTTGGAGGTGCTTCTGCTGCTGGCTTTGCTGTAAGTGTCGGGAAGCGACCTCGATTCTGTCCGAATCAAGTACAATCGGGGAGGCTCCTGCAGCTACCAGTTGAGTTGAATAGAGCTTGGGCGTCTGGACTCCCTCGCCCGCTACAAGCTAATTTTTCTCTCCTGCCATCCGGCGCCGTGAGCAGGTCTAGTTCGTCCCCAACTTGACTCTCGGACTCCTTGAGCATCTTTGTTTTTTATTGCTTTAGAAGAAGAATCAGTGTTGCCTGGAGCTGCTTTGGTGGTCAGCTGGCCGGATTAAACAATACTATTTGCTAGTGTTGCAATCTGAAGTAATTGCCGTACTCTTTAACACATTGTTGAGCTGTACTAGTTGGTTCCTCTTTGGGCTGCATGTGTTTGAGAAGAAGAACCAAGTACTAGTGTTGGAATATATTCTTGCTCACTGAACCATGGGAGATCCAAGTAAAGAAAAACAGGGGATTCTAGTGTTGATAAGATGTATGAAATATTTAGCAAACTGCTTGAGCACCAGCACCAATCAAAGGCTGCTGCTGAGCCAGTTAAGCATACACTTGAGCCAAATCCAGTCAGACTATCAGGACCTGGTGACTACATCAGTTGGGCACGCCATGCCAAATTGATTCTGAGCGCCAATGACTATGATTATTTACTTGTTGGCAATGAAGAAAGTTTGGAGAAAGGCGGTGCAGGCAGGAAACAAATCAATGATAAAGTACTAGTATGGATGTTGGGAAGTATGGAACCAAAAATTAGAGAACAAGTGGAAGGCATGGACACTGTTTGTGAGGTCTGGTCATCTTTGAAGAAACAATTTACAAGGAAAACAAATAAAATGCAAGCCACCCGTATCATGCATGAGTTAACTAATTTGAAGCAGCGCTCAAGATCTATAACAGAGTATGCAGGTGAAGTAAAGAAATTATACAGAGACTTACATTATCATCACCCTTTTGAACCTGTTCACAAGGATGACTTGGCAATTCATCATGTGTGGTTTGAGTCGTTTGTGAGCAAGCTCTTTCTTGATGGCCTAGACCAGGAACTAAACCTCCGTCGTCAATTGATATTTGCAATGCCTGAGTGGCCTAGTCTTGATGATACTATTTCTAGCATGATTGAGGAGGAGACTCGTTTGGCACAACCGAAGGAGGATGGTCAGGAGCGTGCAGATGCTCGTGCTGCATTATTCGTACAACCTCGCCGTGCTACAAATTCCTTTGGTAAGGTGGATAAAAGCAAATTGCTTTGTGACCATTGCAAGAGAAACGGACACACCAAGGGTGAGTGTTTTGAGTTGCATGGTTATCCATCTTGGTGGGATAAAGGGAGATCTCAGCTAGGGGGAGCTCGGGGTTCAAACAAAAGACAAGCTAATTACAATGCATTTGCAAGGGAACTAACTGTGGTAGATATGCAAGCTCTTGAGGATTTCAAATCCAAGCTCAAACTCTCCGAAGGCTCATCTTCGTCCCAAGGTTCCTCCAAAGTTGATTCTAGCTTTAATGCCATCACCCAAGGTATGGAATCCCACCAAGCCCAGTCAAGATCATGGATAATTGATACTGGAGCTACTAACCACATGACAGGAGCCTCAAACTTGTTTACTTCCTACACACCTACCTCTAGTAAGGACAAAGTTCGTGTTGCTGATGGTTCCATGGCACCTATTACAGGGCGTGGAACCGTCCAGTGTACCAAGACATTGTCCTTATCACCAGTTCTGCATGTTCCTAAATTTCCTATCAGCCTATTATCAGTTAGCTCCATCACTAGAGCTCTCAATTGTAGATGTTGGTTTGATCCCACCTGTTGTGTTTTTCAGGAGCTTGGGACAGGGAGAGTTCTCGGGACTGGGACCATGCATGAGGGACTCTACTATCTTGATGAAGGGGGAGATGAAATTGCTCTTGCAACCTGCATGTCTCCTACTCAAGAATTGTTACTTCACCACCGAAGATTGGGACACCTCTCTTTTGCTGCTATGTCACGTATTTATCCCTCTCTCTTTAAATTGTGTTCTAGAGAATCCCTTGTATGTGATGCATGTGAATTAGCAAAACATACAAGGGGTACCTATCCTAGCAAGGGCTTGCAAAGTCATAAACCATTTGAAGTAATACATTCTGATGTTTGGGGGCCCTGTGAGGTTTATTCTGTTTCTGGACATAGGTGGTTTGTGACTTTCATTGATGGATTTAGTCGTTACACTTGGCTTTACCTTTTGAAGCGTAAAAGTGATGTGTTCCCTGTTTTCAAAGATTTGTGTGCTCTCATTCAAAACCAATTTGGAACAACTATAAAGACCTTACATTCTGACAACGGTACTGAATATGTTAACATGGAGTTTGGACAGTTCCTTGCATCACATGGCATTGAACATCAAACTACATGCGTAAATACACCAGAACAGAATGGTGTTGCAGAACGTAAGAATAGGCATTTACTTGAAGTTGCTCGTTCACTCATGTTCACCATGAATGTCCCTAAGTTTCTTCGGGGGGAGGCAATAAAAACAGCAACATATTTAATAAATCGTATGCCTCTACGCACACTTGAGTTTAAGACTCCAGCTGAGTGTCTTTTGAACACAAATGATTTTGTGGTCCCTCCAAAGGTATTTGGTTGTGTTTCTTTTGTGCATGATTATCGAAATTTTGTTGGGAAAAATTAGATCCCCGTGCCATCAAATGTGTCTTTATGGGCTATTCTCCTTCTCAGAAGGGCTATAGGTGTTGGTGTCCCTCTGAACGTCGGTTCTTTGTGAGTATGGATGTGACCTTTCGTGAACATGAACCTTATTATCTTGGATCAGCCAATGACACTGGCATTGCTCTATCCCCACCTGAAGTAGGACAAGAGGGGGCGAGCAGTGGTGGAGGCACCCTTATTGGATCAATACTTGTCCCTACTCCAGATGCTTCTGCTCTTGATAATAATATTCCTAGACATGGGGAAGAGATAAATCATGAGGAGAGTAACAATTCTGGTCATGGAGACATGCAAGATGCAACAGGAGATTCATTATCACCTTCACAGAATGTTGATCACTCTGCACATGATGACCCAGGTACTGATGATCACTCTCCTACTCCTATTGCTCCTACTAGCACCATGGGTGAGAGTGATAACCAATTGTCGACATCTGTTCCGCGAGGTAATTTACCCATTGCCTTGAGAAAACCAACTAGAACCTTAAATCTCCCCCCACACCTAAAAGACTACGACGTTGGTTATAAACACAACATAGCCAGTTTCATCTCCTACAAACATTGTAGCCCATCCTTTCAGAGCTTCATTACATCTCTAGATTCCACATCCATGCCTAATAATTGGGACACAGCCAAGGAGGATCCAAAGTGGAGGGAAGCAATGCTTGAAGAGATGCGAGCTTTGGAAAAGAACAAAACCTGGGAGCTTGTGGATCTACCACCAGGTAAACAACCTGTAGGTTGCAAGTGGGTTTTCAACATTAAGCATACCCCAGAGGGTAAAGTGGATAGATATAAAGCTCGCCTTGTGGCAAAGGGATATACCCAAACATATGGAATTGATTATGAGGAAACATTTGCACCTGTAGCAAAAATGAATTCTCTTAGAACACTCATATCATGTGCAGCAAACTTGAATTGGAACATTCACTAGATGGATGTAAAAAATGCCTTTCTTCATGGCGACCTTCAAGAAGAAGTGTATATGGAGATCCCACCAGGGTTTGAGTCTGGCTATGTTACTAGAAAGGTACTTCGCTTACGTCGCTCCTTGTACGGGCTCAAACAATCGCCAAGGGCCTAGTTTGATAGGTTTCGGCGTGCTATGTTGAGAATTGGGTACACTCAGAGCAATGCAGACCACACCATGTTTTACAAACGCAGAATGAGCAAGGTTGTCGTCCTCATTGTATATGTGGATGACATTGTTATCACAGGTGATGACCAAGAGGAAATTATTCACTTAAAACATCGCGCAAGAATTTGAAGTCAAGGATTTGGGACACTTGAGATATTTTCTTGGGATAGAAGTATCTAGAGGACCAAAAGGTATTTTCCTTTCCCAAAGAAAATATGTCCTAGACCTACTACAAGAGGCAGGTATGCTTGGGTGTCGTCCAGCTGCAACCCCAATTGAGAAAAACCATCGCCTGTTGAGTGATTCAAGAAAACCCGTGGACCGTGAATGCTATCAAAGATTAGTCGGTAAGCTCATTTACCTGTCTCATACTCGACCAGATATTGCGTTTGCTATTAGTGTAGTGAGCCAATTCATGCATGACCCAAGATCATCTCATATGGATGTCGTGACTCGAATCCTACGCTATTTGAAGGGGTGTCCAGGAAAGGGTTTACTGTACAGTCATCAGGGAAACCTCCAGGTTGAGTGTTATACTGATGCAGATTGGGCAGGCTCACTGGATGATCGACGATCAACATCTAGGTACTGTACCTTCGTTGGTGGGAATTTAGTTTCATGGCGCAGCAAGAAGCAAACTGTTGTGGCTAGATCCACGGCAGAAGCTGAGTTTCGATCCATGGTACATGGTGTATGTGAAGTATTATGGTTAAAGATTTTACTGACAGAACTAGGGTTGTTCAAGGAATCACCACTAATGCTATACTGTGATAACAAGGCTGCCATAGATATTGCAAATAACCCAGTGCAATATGATAGAATCAAACATGTGGAAATTGATCGTCACTTCATCAAAGAGAAATTGGATAGAGGGATAATATGTATGCCTTATGTAAGTTCATCTAGTCAAGTAGCGGATATACTTACAAAAGGTCTACCTGAGAAATCATTCTCTATTTTCTGTAGAAAGATGGGTCTATATGATATTTTCACCCCATCTTGAGGGGGAGTGTTGATGTGAGTTGTCATTATGTAAGGACAGGAGGACTACATTGTAAAAGAACAAAAATATAAATAAAGAGATGTGAGAAGGGGATCGGTAGAAGACCCCAGAATTTTCCCCAATGTCTCCTCTCCTTCATGAACCCTAGTTCACAAATCCATGAGTAACAAGAGTTGTCCATCTTGGAGTCCTCTATATCCCCACTGAACTTTTTGAAGAAACATATATGCATTAAACTACACGGAACTCTCAAATAAGAACCCATGTTATCCAGCGGACATGTGATAAACTACCAGTTCTGATTTAACATGGTAGTATGCGATTTACAAATGATGCCTCAAATGTATTTTTACAACAAAATATCATAGAAGCAAGTTTAATGGAACAGTATATATTGTATATACAACACGGGAAAGTTTACTGAACACTGTTAAGAAAGAACTTGCTGCCAACTACAGATTGTCAGACAAAAGAGCAGAAAATTTAGTCTTCACCTTTGATGGTAACACACCTTTGAGAATCTGATTACGTAGAACAGAAATAAACAATGTGTAAATACTTTTACCGAATTATAAATTTGTTTAACAATTATTTTGCATCTTGGACCAGAAATAAGGATTTGTGTTGTGGTACTCTAGCAGGGGCCTTGGAGTATAAAATCATCTATGCTGATAGATCTGAAAGGGGCATAGTACAATGTTTATAAGAACTTGTCAGTATATAATCTATGTGCTGGTTCGAAAATTAGGATTCTTGGCACGTAGCTTCTGCAATTGACGAAAGATAAAGTTAGTCCATGATTGCTAAACATCGACTTGATGCTGCTGCAGCAAACTCCATATGCGAATTTATAAGATAATTATGATCATGTTATGTAGGAAACATGCAGCAGTGCACGCCTATATAAAGCCTCCTACTAACTTATTACTTGAATATGTGTTTGATTTGTGCAATTGTTATGTAGAAAACATGCAGCAGTGCACACTCATATATATAAACATGCAGCGATGCGATTTGTTTTTGTGGTTTTGCACAATCAGTGACATTATGCAATCTTAGTTTGTTTGCAAGACACAGCTGGATGCTTTCTGCTCCTTGGCCTCTCCTCTGGACCAGTAAGCGGTAGCGTAAAAAAATAGAACATACCATGATAAGTAGTTACATATGTGATATTTGTTAAGGATGATTACACGGGAAAGCATATATACAATAAGCAAATTTATATGAGTAAGATGACATAGATGTAAGGGGGATGTAAAATGCACTACGGGAGTAATTCAGAGCATACTCCTAATTTAGGATTGAATAAATGATGTGTACAACTATCTCTGGGCTTAGAAGAGAATTATTATAGATCATTTTTTTCCAGAAAATGTTCAAGAGCTCAGAATACAGAACAAGGTATTCTATCAATATTTTGTATTCTGAGCTCTTGGTCAGAGAAATGAAATATTAGGACTCTCAAGCATTGCAATGAAAGAGGCTCACCGGGCATAAAGTCACAAACCTATGCATTGAAGGCTGCATATTCTACCACCTTCCTGTGTAGAAGAAATAAAGAAGTTTGATCTGAGGGAAACTTTCTAGGAAAACATTCAGAGGATATGTTGAAGGAAATCCCGTGGCCAATATAAATCTCAGCTTTCTTACATGACCAAGAATAGTCTTAAATCAATGCTTCAGTAGTAATTCACTGAAAAAGAATATATCCAGAAACAACATGGGGAGAGGAGTTTATCCTTCACTACATCATATAGATTACCTTGATTCAACTCACATGCAGCCTGCTTGGATTTCTTATCGAACACCCTTGTCGACATGATGTATAAAAGATCTTCTGAAGCAACATGAGGTAGAGGTCGTTAAGTTAGCAAATGGTAATAAGAAGGGTAAATCAAGAAACAATGTAGATGAACTGCAGCAGCACCAATCGGTTAGCCAGTCTGCACCTATCGTGTGATGAAGAGGACATGTGGCACCACTGGTGGTCCCAGCTGTGCCGAGGAAAAGCGGCGGCGAATTGGTTGTGCATCAACGGTTTCGAAAGAGGCGGCTGGGAGGGGGCGGCAGGGCTGCCTGGGAAGGTGGAAACAAGCGACGGCGGGGAAGATCCGGTCATCGCCGTCGTCGATCTGGTCGGGAGGAGGGCCAGCAGTCGCGAGGGAAGGTCCGAATGAGCTTTAGTCCATGGCCATGGCGTCCTGCATTGTGTGGGAATAGAGAGAGGGATAGAGATTAGTGAGGAGAGAAAGAGAGAAGGGAGGAGGAGGGCTCTCGGCGTGGCTGACCGGCAGAGGAGCTCATCGGCGGCTTGTATGACCATGACGATCGGAGGCTGGGTTGGCTCGGGGTGGATCACATGGGGGAGGTGAAGGAAATATGCCCTAGAGGCAATAATAAAGTTATTATTTATTTCCTCATATCATGATAAATGTTTATTATTCATGCTAGAATTGTATTAACCGGAAACATGATACATGTGTGAATACATAGACAAACATATAGTCACTAGTATGCCTCTACTTGACTAGCTCATTAATCAAAGATGGTTATGTTTCCTAACCATAGACATGTGTTGTCATTTGATTAGTGGGATCACATCATTAGAAGAATGATGTGATTGACATGACCCATTCCGTTAGCCTAGCACTTGATCGTTTAGTATACTGCTATTGCTTTCTTCATGACTTATACATGTTCCTGTAACTATGAGAATTATGCAACTCCCGTTTACCGGAGGAACACTTTGGGTACTACCAAACGTCACAACGTAACTGGGTGATTATAAAGGAGTACTACAGGTGTCTCCGAAGGTACATGTTGAGTTGGCGTATTTCGAGATTAGGTTTTGTCACTCCGATTGTCGATGAGGTATCTCTGGGCCCTCTCGGTAATGCACATCACTATAAGCCTTGCAAGCAATGTGACCAATGAGTTGGTTATGGGATGATGCATTACATAACGAGTAAAGAGACTTGCCGGTAACGAGATTGAACTAGGTATTGGATACCGACGATCAAATCTCGGGCAAGTAACATACCGATGACAAAGGGAACAACGTATGTTGTTATGCGGTTTGACCGATAAAGATCTTTGTAGAATATGTAGGAACCAATATGGGCATCCAGGTTCCGCTATTGGTTATTGACCGAGAATAGTTCTAGGTCATGTCTACATAGTTCTCGAACTCGTAGGGTCCGCACGCTTAACGTTATGATGACAGTTTCATTATGAGTTTATAAGTTTTGATGTACCGAAGTTTGTTCGGAGTCCCGGATGTGATCACGGACATGACGAGGAGTCTCGAAATGGTCGAGACATAAAGATCGATATATTGGAAGCCTACATTTGGACATCGGAATCGTTCCACGTGAAATCGGTATTTTACCGGAGTACCGGGAGGTTACCGGAACACCCCGGGGGGTTATTGGGCCTACATGGGCCTCGAGGGAGAAGAGAGAAGGAGGCAGGAGGGGGCCACGCGCCCCTTCCCTTCCTAGTCCGAATAGGACAAGGGAAGGGGGGCGGCGCCCCCCCCCCCCCTTTCCTTCCTCTCTTCCTCCTCCTTCCCCCCTTCTCCTATTCCAACTTGGAAAGAAGGGAGTCCTACTCCCGGTGGGAGTAGGACTCCCCCCTTGGCGCGCCCTCCATGGCCGGCCACCTCCTCCCCCCTGGCTCCTTTATATACGGGGGGGGGGGGGGGGCACCCCATAGACACACAAGTTGATCTACGGATCGTTCCTTAGCCATGTGCGGTGCCCCCCTCCACCATATTCCACCTCGGTCATATCGTCGTGGAGTTTAGGTGAAGCCCTGCGCCGGTAGAACATCATCATCGTCACCACGCAGTCGTGCTGACGGAACTCATCTCCGGAGCTTTGCTGGATCGGAGGCCGGAGATCGTCATCGAGCTGAACGTGTGCTGAACTCGGAGGTACCATACGTTCGGTGCTTGGATCGGTCGGATCGTGAAGACGTACGACTACATCAACCGCGTTGTCATAATGCTTCCGCTTACGGTCTACGAGGGTACGTGGACAACACTCTCCCCTCTCGTTGCTATGCCATCACCATGATCTTGCGTGTGCGTAGGAAATTTTTTGAAATTACTACGTTCCCCAACAGTGGCATCCGAGCCAGGTTTTATGCGTTGATGTTATATGCACGAGTAGAACACAAGTGAGTTGTGGGCGATACAAGTCATACTGCTTACCGGCATGTCATACTTTGGTTCGGCGGTATTGTGAGATGAAGCGGCCCAGACCGACATTACGCGTACGCTTACGCGAGACTGGTTTCACCGTTACGAGCACTCGCACTTAAAGGTGGTTGGCGGGTGTCTGTCTCTCTCACTTTAGCTGAATCGAGTGTGGCTACGCCCGGTCCTTGCGAAGGTTAAAACAGCACTAACTTGACAAACTATCGTTGTGGTTTTTGATGCATAGGTAAGAACGGTTCTTGCTAAGCCCGTAGCAGCCACGTAAAATTTGCAACAACAAAGTAGAGGACGTCTAACCTGTTTTTGCAGGGCATGTTGTGATGTGATATGGTCAAGACGTGATGCTATATTTTATTGTATGAGATGATCATGTTTTGTAACCGAAGTTATCGGCAACTGGCAGGAGCCATATGGTTGTCGCTTTATTGTATGAAATGCAAACGCCCTGTAATTGCTTTACTTTATCACTAAGCGGTAGCGATAGTCGTAGAAGCAATAGACGGTGTAACGACAATGATGCTACGATGGAGATCAAGGTGTCGCGCCGGTGACAATGGTGATCACGACGGTGCTTCGGAGATGGAGATCACAAGCACAAGATGATGGTGGCCATATCATATCAATTATATTGATTGCATGTGATGTTTATCCTTTATGCATCTTATCTTGCTTTGATTGACAGTAGCATTTTAAGATGATCTCTCACTAATAATCAAGAAGTGTTCTCCCTGAGTATGCACCGTTGCGAAAGTTCTTCGTGCTGAGACACCACGTGATGATCGGGTGTGATAGGCTCTACGTTCAAATACAACGGGTGCAAAACAGTTGCACACGCGGAATACTCAGGTCATACTAGACGAGCCTAGCATATACAGATATGGCCTCGGAACACGGAGACCGAAAGGTCGAACGTGAATCATATAGTAGATATGATCAACATAGTGATGTTCACCATTGAAACTACTCCATCTCACGTGATGATCGGACATGGTTTAGTTGATTTGGATCACGTGATCACTTAGATGACTAGAGAGATGTCTGTCTAAGTGGGAGTTCTTAAGTAATATGATTAATTGAACTTAAATTTATCATGAACTTAGTACCTGATAGTATTTTGCTTGTCTATGTTTGTTTGTAGATAGATGGCTCGTGTTGTTGTTCCGTTGAATTTTAATGCGTTCCTTGAGAAAGCAAAGTTGAAAGATGATGGTAGCAATTACACGGACTGGGTCCGTAACCTGAGGATTATCCTCATTGCTGCACAGAAAAGTTACGTCCTGGAAGCACCGCTGGGTGCCAGGCCTGCTGCTGATGCAACTGACGATGTTAAGAACGTCTGGCAGAGCAAAGCTGATGACTACTCGATAGTTCAGTGTGCCATGCTTTACGGCTTAGAACCGGGCCTTCAACGACGTTTTGAACGTCATGGAGCATATGAGATGTTCCAGGAGTTGAAGTTAATATTTCAAGCAAATGCCCGGATTGAGAGATATGAAGTCTCCAATAAGTTCTACAGCTGCAAGATGGAGGAGACTAGTTCTGTCAGTGAACATATACTCAAAATGTCGGGGTATAATAATCACTTGATTCAACTGGGCTTTAATCTTCCTGATGATAGTATCATTGACAAAATTCTCCAATCACTGCCACCAAGCTACAAGAGCTTCGTGATGAACTATAATATGCAAGGGATGAACAAAACTATTCCCGAGCTCTTCGCAATGCTAAAAGCTGCGGAGGTAGAAATCAAGAAGGAGCATCAAGTGTTGATGGTTAACAAAACCACCAGTTTCAAGAAGAAGGGCAAAGGGAAGAAGAAGGGAAACTTCAAAAAGAACGGAAAGCAAGTTGCTGCTCAAGAGAAGAAACCCAAGTCTGGACCTAAGCCTGAAACTGAGTGCTTCTACTGCAAGCAGACTGGACACTGGAAGCGGAACTGCCCCAAGTATTTGGCGGATAAGAAGGATGGCAAAGTGAACAAAGGTATATGTGATATACATGTTATTAATGTGTACATTACTAATGCTCGCAGTAGCACCTGGGTATCTGATACTGGTTCTGTTGCTAATATTTGCAACTCGAAACAGGGACTACGGATTAAGCGAAGATTAGCTAAGGACGAGGTGACGATGCGCGTGGGAAATGGTTCCAAAGTCGATGTGATCGCGGTCGGCACGCTACCTCTACATCTACCATCGGGATTAGTTTTAGACCTAAATAATTGTTATTTGGTGCCAGTGTTGAGCATGAACATTGTATCTGGATCTTGTTTGATGCGAGACGGTTATTCATTTAAATCAGAGAATAATGGTTGTTCTATTTATATGAGTAATATCTTTTATGGTCATGCACCCTTGAAGAGTGGTCTATTTTTGTTGAATCTCGATAGTAGTGATACACATGTTCATAGTGTTGAAACCAAAAGATGCAGAGTTGATAACGATAGTGCAACTTATTTGTGGCACTGCCGTTTAGGTCATATCGGTGTAAAGCGCATGAAGAAACTCCATACTGATGGGCTTTTGGAATCACTTGATTATGGATCACTTGGTACTTGCGAACCGTGCCTTATGGGCAAGATGACTAAAACGCCGTTCTCCGGAACTATGGAGCGAGCAACTGATTGTTAGAAATCATACATACTGATGTGTGTGGTCCAATGAATGTTGAGGCTCGTGGCGGATATCGTTATTTTCTCACCTTCACAGATGATTTGAGCAGATATGGGTATATCTACTTAATGAAACACGGTCTAAAACATTTGAAAAGTTCAAAGAATTTCAGAGTGAAGTGGAAAATCATCGTAACAAGAAAATAAAGTTTCTACGATCTGATTGTGGAGGAGAATATTTGAGTTACGAGTTTGGTCTACACTTGAAACAATGCGGAATAGTTTCGCAACTCACGCCACCCGGAACACCACAACGAAATGGTGTGTCCGAACGTCGTAATCGTACTTTACTGGATATGGTGCGATCTATGATGTCTCTTACTGATTTACCGCTATCGTTTTGGGGTTATGCTTTAGAGACGGCCGCATTCACGTTAAATAGGGCACCATTAAAATCCGTTAAGACGACACCTTATGAACTGTTGTTTGGCAAGAAACCAAAGTTGTCATTTCTTAAAGTTTGGGGCTGCGATGCTTATGTGAAGAAACTTCAACCAGATAAGCTCGAACCCAAATCGGAGAAATGTGTCTTCATAGGATACCCAAAAGAAACTACTGGGTACACCTTCTATCACAGATCTGAAGGCAAGATTTTCGTTGCTAAAATCGGATCCTTTCTAGAGAAGGAGTTTCTCTCGAAAGAAGTGAGTGGGAGGAAAGTAGAACTTGATTAGATAACTGTACCTACTCCCTTATTGGAAGGTAGTTCATCACAAGAACCGGTTCCTGTGACAACTACACCAATCAGTGAGGAAGCTAATGATATTGATCATGAAACTTCAGATCAAGTTTCTACTGAACCTCGTAGGTCTACCAGAGTAAGATCCGCACCAGAGTGGTATGGTAATCCTATTCTGGAAGTCATGTTACTTGACCATGATGAACCTACGAACTATGAGGAAGGGATGATGAGCCCAGATTCCGCAAAATGGCTAGAGGCCATGAAATCTGAGATGGGATCCATATATGAAAACAAAGTATGGACTTTGGTTGACTTGCCCGATGATCGGCAAGCCATTGATAATAAATGGATCTTTAAGAAGAAGACTGACGCTGATGGTAATGTAACTGTCTATAAAGCTCGACTTGTTGCGAAAGGTTTTCGACAAGTTCAAGGGGTTGACTACGATGAGACTTTCTCACCCGTAGCGATGCTTAAGTCTGTCCGAATCATGTTAGCTATTGCTGCATTTCATGATTATGAAATTTGGCAAATGGATGTCAAAACTACATTCTTGAATGGATTTCTAGAAGAAGAGTTGTATATGATGCAGCCAGAAGGTTTTGTTGATCCAAAAGGTGCTAACAAAGTGTGCAAGCTCCAGCGATCCATTTATGGACTCGTCCAAGCATCTCGGAGTTGGAATAAACGTTTTGATAGTGTGATCAAAGCATATGGTTTTATACAGACTTTTGGAGAAGCCTGTATTTACAAGAAAGTGAGTGGGAGCTCTGTAGCATTTCTGATATTATATGTAGATGATATATTATTAATTGGAAATGATATAGAATTTCTGGATAGCATAAAGGGATACTTGAATAAAAGTTTTTCAATGAAAGACCTCGGTGAAGTTGCTTACATATTGGGCATCAAGATCTATAGAGATAGATCAAGACGCTTAATAGGACTTTCACAAAGCACATACCTTGACAAAATTTTGAAAAAGTTCAAAATGGATCAGGCAAAGAAAGGGTTCTTGCCCGTGCTACAAGGTGTGAAGTTGAGTCAAACTCAATGCCCGACCACAGCAGAAGATAGAGAGAAAATGAAAGATGTTCCCTATGCTTCAGCCATAGGCTCCATCATGTATGCAATGCTGTGTACCAGACCTGACGTATGCTTAGCAATAAGCTTGGCAGGAAGGTACCAAAGTAATCCAGGAGTGGATCACTGGACAGCGCTCAAGAACATCCTGAAGTACTTGAAAAGGAATAAGGATATGTTTCTCGTATATGGAGGTGACAAAGAGCTAGTCGTAAATGGTTACGTCGATGCAAGCTTTGACACTGATCCAGACGATTCTAAATCGCAAACCGGATACGTGTTTTTATTAAACGGTGGAGCTGTAAGTTGGTGCAGTTCTAAACAAATCGTCGTGGCGGGATCTACATGTGAAGCGGAGTACATAGCTGCTTCGGAAGCAGCAAATGAAGGAGTCTGGATGAAGGAGTTCATTTCCGATCTAGGTGTCATACCTAGTGCATCGGGACCAACGAAGATCTTCTGTGACAATACTGGTGCAATTGCCTTGGCAAAGGAATCCAGATTTCACAAGAGAACCAAGCACATCAAGAGATGCTTCAATTCCATTCGGGACCAAGTCCAAGTGGGAGACATAGAGATTTGCAAGATACATACGGATCTGAATGTTGCAGACCCGTTGACTAAGCCTCTCTCACGAGAAAAACATGATCAGCACCAAGACTCCATGGGTGTTAGAATCATTACTATGTAATCTAGATTATTGACTCTAGTGCAAGTGGGAGACTGACGGAAATATTCCCTAGAGGCAATAATAAAGTTATTATTTATTTCCTCATATCATGTTAAATGTTTATTATTCATGCTAGAATTGTATTAACCGGAAACATGACACATGTGTGAATACATAGACAAACATATAGTCACTAGTATGCCTCTACTTGACTAGCTCATTAATCAAAGATGGTTATGTTTCCTAACCATAGACATGTGTTGTTATTTGATTAGTGGGTTCACATCATTAGAAGAATGATGTGATTGACATGACCCATTCCGTTAGCCTAGCACTTGATCGTTTAGTATACTGCTATTGCTTTCTTCATGACTTATACATGTTCCTGTAACTATGAGAATTATGCAACTCCCGTTTACCGGAGGAACACTTTGGGTACTACCAAACGTCACAACGTAACTGGGTGATTATAAAGGAGTACTACAGGTGTCTCCGAAGGTACATGTTGAGTTGGCGTATTTCGAGATTAGGTTTTGTCAATCCGATTGTCGGAGAGATATCTCTGGGCCCTCTCAGTAATGCACATCACTATAAGCCTTGCAAGCAATGTGACCAATGAGTTGGTTACGGGATGATGCATTACATAACGAGTAAAGAGACTTGCCGGTAACGAGATTGAACTAGGTATTGGATACCGACGATCAAATCTCGGGAAAGTAACATACCGACGACAAAGGGAACAACGTATGTTGTTATGCGGTTTGACCGATAAAGATCTTCGTAGAATATGTAGGAACCAATATGGGCATCCAGGTTCCGCTATTGGTTATTGACCAAGAATAGTTCTAGGTCATGTCTACATAGTTCTCGAACCCGTAGGGTCCGCACGCTTAACATTACGATGACAGTTTCATTATGAGTTTATAGGTTTTGATGTACCGAAGTTTGTTCGGAGTCCCGGATGTGATCTCGGACATGACGAGGAGTCTCGAAATGGTCTAGAGATAAAGATCGATATATTGGAAGCCTATATTTGGACATCGGAATCGTTCCGGGTGAAATCGGTATTTTATCGGAGTACCGGGAGGTTACCGGAACCCCCCTGAGGGGTTATTGGGCCTACATGGGCCTCGAGGGAGAAGAGAGAAGGAGGCAGGAGGGGGTCGCGCGCCCCTCCCTCCTAGTCCGAATAGGACAAGGGAAGGGGGCGGCGCCCCCCTTTCCTTCCTCTCTTCCTCCTCCTTCCCCCCTTCTCCTATTCGAACTTGGAAAGAAGGGAGTCCTACTCCCGGTGGGAGTAGGACTCCCCCCTTGGCGCGCCCTCCTTGGCCGGCCGCCTCCTCCCCCCTGGCTCCTTTATATACGAGGGCGGGGGGGCACCCCATAGACACACAAGTTGATCTACGGATCGTTCCTTAGCCGTGTGCGGTGCCCCCCTCCACCATATTCCACCTCGGTCATATCGTCGTAGAGTTTAGGCGAAGCCCTGCGCCGGTAGAACATCATCATCGTCACCACGCCGTCGTGCTGACGGAACTCATCTCCAGAGCTTTGCTGGATCGGTGGCCGGAGATCGTCATCAAGGTGAACGTGTGCTGAACTCGGAGGTACCGTACGTTCGGTGCTTGGATCGGTCGGATCGTGAAGACGTACGACTACATCAACCGCGTTGTCATAACGCTTCCGCTTACGGTCTACGAGGGTACGTGGACAACACTCTCCCCTCTCGTTGCTATGCCATCACCATGATCTTGCGTGTGCGTAGGAAATTTTTTGAAATTACTACGTTCCCCAACAGGAGGGGGGCACTTTTCGCGTGGATCGACCCGAAAATCAGGGAGCTGTCGCGGGGATCGGGGATCGGGGGCGTGGAGCACTTGCACGATTGGCAGACCCAGTGTCTGCTCGGCAGAACATTTAATCTGAGACGTTGATCTGGATGGCAGACCATTGATGCAATATGAGCAGTAGGATATGTTTAAGTCGGTTTGATCAAAGGGTCATGGTTATCCTGTGTACAATTTGTTGCATGGCTTTAGATAAACTGATGTTTGCTTTTTTTAGTAGTAGTATAGATATGGCAAAATTCAAATAAGAGAACTTTTAAAAGTTTGCACATGTGACCCTTTTAACATTTTCTATATATTTTGCAGTGTCACCAACAGATCCCCCCCCCCCCCCACCCTAGAATTTGCCATGCCTGCATTTTCCCCAAAAAAATCACACATGGCAATTTTTTCATGATTTTTAAGTTAACAATGATTTTATTCAAAGTATTATGTGTTTAAGTTTTTTGTACAAACATATACAGTTTCCATGTTCACTGAGAGTTTTTTTTTTTGAGAATTTGTCATGTGATCGTACTTTTTTTCATTTGCCATGCCCTATAGAGCAAAATATTTAAAATTTTGCTATGTCAGTTGTACTATGTTTTTACTGGATAGCCGTCAAGTGTATTACTCACATGGCAAAACTTAGGTTTTTTTTTTCTACAATTGCCATGGCAAATTTTCAACCAAGGCAACTTTTCTTTTTGTAATGTTTGGAAATCCTCAATTTATGTTATGGTCACATGACAAGTTTTAGGCTACCTTTTGGATTTGTGACATGGCAAAATTTCTACAACATATTTATAATAGCCACATTCAAAACTTTTTAGAAAATGTATTTCTACAAATAATGGCATTTTTTTATGCTTTGTGTGCGGTTTTTCTCTATTTTTGAGTTATGTAGATTGGTAGTAATTTCATTACATATGGTAAATTGATCATCAAAAGGATGGCAGCTATTTTTTGATAGTTCTAACATATGTTGATATGGAGGAGTTGTTTGACCACAAAACATGGCAACTTTTTTTATCACACTTACATGCATTTTTAACATTCAATGCGATTTTTACTATGCATGTTTTCTGGCACTATGCTGGACCATGCCAAATTATTTGTACATATCATTGCAATTAATTTGTACATACCATGGCAATTGCATATATCATGGCAAAAGGTATTGTATATATCATGTGGAATCTCTAATTTTGTATATAGCATAGTTTTTGGACATTTTTGCGTTGCTTATTCTCAAAGTAAACATGAGGAGGGGTGAGGGTGGGGGTGGTGGCAATTTTTCCTCGAGAGGCCTCTTTTACGTTTTTCAATGGCCACTTGTTCAGCGTTAATTTTTTTCCAACAGGCTGGTGTTGGGGACGACCAGTAGGGGCCTGTCATGCTGGGGGGGGGGGGGGGGGGGGAATGAGAGTGTCCCCCCCCCCCCCCCTAACTGAGGGAACGATACAAACCCCAGTAGGACCGTCAACTGTGTATTGTTGTTGTAATTTTAAACATTACAAGTTTAATTTGTTGTTGGAAAAACCTTATTACCCAATTAGTGTTAATGAGTCCTTTAAAATGTCCGTGTCATTTTAAAATCTTCTCTCAACGGCAATCTTGTAGTGTCAATATGTTTTTCTTCATGATGTCCTTGAGAATAACGTCACTTAATTTTTGTTCGTTGTTACCTCTATGGGGGATCGTACAAAAGTCGCGAGGTCCCTAGATAACAGTGAGCACAATTATTATGGCCATGGTCAACATTTTTAACATGACGATTAGTTCTAAATCCATTGCATTTTTTTATTCAACTTGCCATTCCAAAACAATGTACTATCCATATAATTTACTTTGTAAACTAGATGCACGCGTTGTGTTCTTGCAATAGCTCAAAAAATCTCAAGACCAGTAGGTACGATGCCGAGCAAGATAAATCATGCAAGGTTGGTATCACACAGTGGCGAATCTACTTGTGTTAATTCCCTCAAAAACTGATTTGAACTACCTAAAAAAACTGATTTGAACCGTGAAAAAAAAACTCAGGCACTCCATGTCGGAGTGGTGTGGCATGTCAAGTTTTTCAATCAGGGCTCATTAACGCCTGAGAGCCGCTTGCATGGCAAGTTGTACTACAATCATGGCGTCAGACCCTGAGAGCTGCTTGCATGCCCCTTAACCAATTATCCTGCTGGTTGTTGTTTTTTGAGATGGCTTACCAGGCTTGCTGCCTGGTGAACTACCCATCACGACACATGTATATAAACAGCTGCCAGCTCCTCTCCGTAAGCGATATGGTCCTAAAAAACGGTATTTTTTTTTTACCTTACGTGCGTGCCTTTATATAGCCCAAACGGAAAGCCCATTGCTCTAAAATGGGGGTGACCCACGGGCCGTCTCGCCGGCTCGTAAAGGACGTTCGATTTTGCCTAAGCTGGTTGGATGAAGCGCTCTGAAACCATGGCTTGTGCTGTGCGCCGGCGCCGCGCTCCTGGCTTTCGTGGCAATGGCTCCATGCATGCCATGGAGACTGGATGGACTTCCTCCGCTACTGGTGCTTGTGCGCGTCATCTCTAGCCAGCTCTCCCTGCCCCCGCGTCGCCTAACCTAGGCGACACGGGGGGCGATCTGCCGCCACCGGCGATTCATCTCTGAAACCAATACAAGCATGGCTCGTTCTGCGCGCCGACGCAGCGCTCCTGGCTTTCGCGACCATGGCGCTCGTCGCCTCCACACGCCACGGAGACTGGATGGATTACAGGTGCTCGTGCGCGCCATCTCTAGCTTATTGCTCGATCATTGATGCCACCATTCTTGAGAGTGTGCAGAGAATCTTGCTATGACCATTTTTGGCTCGCCCTCCCTGGCGGCGACGGGGGAACCCAGATCCCCGCGCCTTACACCCTTCCCATCTCCCTCCCCACCTCGCCGCCACCGGAGGAACGGCCGGCGAAGCCGGCGCCGGCTCCCGGGATGGTGGCGGCGGGGCGACTTGGCTGGATCCAGCGATCCCCCAATCTGATCGCTCCCTTTCAGTGGTGAGGGTCCGGATCTGAGGCGGCGGCCTCACTGGTGCGGGCGGCGCTCCTCCGGCGGCGGGGAGTGCTCGTTGGTGAGGTAGGCTGGTTCCCCTCGGCTGCGCGGGCAGCGAGGTTCCGGTGGGCGCTGGTCATGGCGCGGGGAGGCCCCGGGCTCCCCTCGTCAGATCGGAGGTGATCCTGGTCCGCTCGTGATGCATGACCTCCGGCCGGCCTGGAGCTCCGGCGTACACGCGCCTGCTGATGTTGTGGCTGCTTTGAAGGTGGCGGCAGGGTGCTTGGCCGGGGGAAACCCTTGACCGCCGGTGGTGGACACGGCGTCGATGGCGTCCCGGACGCCATTCCCTCCTTGGTGGCGGCGCCGAGGCTAAACCTCCCCTGCCCCCCCCCCCTTCCCCTACGCCCGGGTGAAACCCCTAGCCCCGGTGCTAAGCGGCGGCGGCGCCACAGCGTCGTCACCTTCTTGAAGGCGCCGACTTGGGCATGGGGATGCTGGGTGCGCATGGCCAGCTTGTCTGGTTCCTGGTGGCGGCCCGCCTGGTCTACTGCGTCGCAGCTTCGGGCAGTGTCTCGGGGCTGCGGTGCTTCTCTTCCGGCCGTGTCTCCGATGAGGACCTCGCCCTTCCTCACCTTGTACATGCCGTGGTGGAGCGGTACTTCATCTCACTCATTGATGGCGGCGAAGATCGGCGGCATGGCGCTGTGGAGGCTCGCCGCCCGATGCGCGGAGATGGACTCGCGCAGGAGGAGGTTGTTGTCTGGCGTCATGGTGACGTCGATGGCAGAGTGGCCAGACAAGGTAGAAGCCTCAATATGATCTGAAGACGGACCTGTGGAAGATGGCGGCGACGACACACGAGTGCGTCTGACCGGATTGTGCCCCAGACCCGGTATGTGGCTCGGCTGGGGCTTCCGAATATGTTTCGGTTTTCGGCTTTTTGATGTTAGGTTTAGGTGAGTGGTTTGGGTAGTGGCCCAGCTAGCACCCCTTCATCATTTTGGATAGAAGTAGCGGCATGTGTTGCCAAGATGTGGATTCAGACTCATTGTTGTAATACTTTGTAAGGTCCTCGAGAATAATCAATAAAGTGGCCGTATGCATCTCCCAGATGCAGAGGCCGGGGTTCATCCTCCTTTTCTAAGAAAAAGGGAGCTCTGCAGTAACAACCTAGTAGCTTAAGTTCGAACAATCATGTACAGTACTAACTGCCCTGTGATCTGAAATTCTGAATGAATGCGTATCTGCTGGTGACGTCATCGGCGGTGGCTCTACCAATCACGATCCGCATGAGCTCGGCAGTGGTCAACATCTTCTTGGGCGCCATCGTGTCGTCCATCTGCCTCGGTTTCATGGCCTTCGCGGCGTTCGCTCTGTCCGCCATGTTCTCCGGCTGCAAGCTCTCCAGACAAGCGCACTACGAGTCCAGCGAGCACAAAAAGGAGAGGGAAAAAAAATAACAAAGTTCAGAGTTGCTCTTGGCATCTGTAGATCAGATGTTTGCATGACGACCCAAGTTGTCAAGAGAGCATTTTCATCAACACTTTGTGGGGTTTTGGGGTGAGAGAGGCTCGAACTCTCGACCTCAGAATCACTCACGTTTAGCTATGAGACCTACGCGCTAGCCAACTGCGCCACCACCCCAATGTTGTTTTCTTCGTAATGACAGCCTTACTAAGACTTGCTTATTTGATAGTGCTTGAAACACCGATTACTCACATGCTAAGATTGGATAGTTATGAAATTCATGTTGGAGAAAAGGTGCAAGCAAATATAATCTTCTTAATGTGTTTCTATTTTTTTACTTGGACAAGAATATCGACAGAGATGTACACAACCCTTGATGGGTTCCTCTACCTCTTGCCGGCACCGCCGCCGGTCCGTCTCGTCTCCGGTGGCCTTAGGGCTACGGTGCCGCGGTGGATCCCGGTCCTTACTGGCGGGAGGGCTCCGTTAGATATTCCTTCGTATTTTGTTAGGGTTTGTGTCCTACTCAGAAAGACGAGACGACGACGCCACTATGAAGATGGAATAATGTTCGCCCCGCTTAGTACCCGTCCCGGTGGAGCGCCTAGCATCATCGGTGGGCTTGTGGAGATGTGTCTCCGGCAGATCTGCCCTTGGTGGATTTGCTCAGATCTGATCATAGTTCCTCTACGTTCGTGTGTCTTCAGGTTGGATCCTTCCGATCTATTCTTCAATGGTGGCGGGAGCTAGTCTGGCGCGTTGGTCCTATGGGGCGTTAGCACGACGACTTCCCGATTGTCTACTACAACAACTATTGCTCGGCTCTGGCGAGGGAGAGACAATGACAACAACGCGCTTTGGGCTCGCTTCAGTGCTTGTAATCGTCGCTGGGTGGTTTATGGATCTGGATGTAATTTTTTATTATTTCTGATGTTCGTTGTACTTTCATAATTGAAGATGAATAGGTCATAAGTTTTCCCAAAAAAAGACTTACACAACCCTAGGTAAGGTCATCTCCAACGCATATCTATGTCCGCATCCGTCCATGAAAACATTTACATTTCAGACATATTTGAACTAAAATATAAAGGATTAGGCTAGCCTATTCTAACCTAGTTTATGATCGGCCGGCTCGGCGCCCGTTTCCCACCCCATATCTATGTCCGGCAGCGAGCTAACCGGAACGTCGTGATCCCTTGAGAATATGCTTCGACGGGAGGGGAAGAATAACATCCGCCTCCGTGAAGCCCGGATCATCAGTTGGTTTTAGAACGGTGGAAGACGATGACGGTGGACTAGGCCTCCGCAAACTAGGCAAGTCACCGGCTGTGAGGCCTGGCGCAGCGGTGGTGGTGGCCTTCTTGGGACCCGAGCGGTGGTGGCCTCCTTTGGTCTACTCATCCTCGCTGCCCGTGGTGCCCACGGACGTGCCGACTTCGTCACCATGGCAGCGGGGCACGACCGACATGGAGCTAGCAGCGTCCACTACAAGAAATATGTCAACTAGTGACCTTCTGTCAGTGACCCTGGAAGAATTGGTCATAGATCTATGACCATTTCAGACCAATTGGTCAAAAGCTGTTCGAGGGGCTCCAAACCCTAAACCATTGCGACTATTTTGGTCAGAAAGGTCGTAATTTCCTTACACGAAAAGGTCATAAAGCAAACAGCGCTAGTCCGCTGCCTTATTTCTAGTTGCTAACGACCAATATAGATGGTCATAGCCTTGTAAATTGTGGTGGGTTGCTATGACTAGGCGCCACCTCATCAGTTTTGCCTATGTGTCATGTCCATGTGGCAGTTTTTGCCCTAGGTTGTGAAGCAACCTATATTTCTATCATTCCCAAAATTCCCAAAAAAATCTCATAAATTCTTTGGGTCATATCTTCGTCAAATATGTAAAAACATTCCTTGCCTAGTTCAAAAATAATTCGAAAATATTCATTTTCCTATTCTGTTCAAAGCAACACTTTGTGAAGGAAGTACCACTTTGGCAATGTCCAAATGGTATCCATTTTCTACAGTGCTTTCCTATGCCCAAATAACCATCCTCCACCAAATGCCAGCTCAATCCATTCATTATTTTGATCCCAGCTTCAACATTCGTATTTATGTCCAGTGTGGTAGTTTGTAAAGCAAGTACCACCTAGGCTCCTCCTTTTGAGGTGAAAATTTATGAAGACGGTCTTCTTAGTAACTGATCATCCTCAGCCAAAACTCACGCCCATTAGCCATGTGCATTTCCCGTACCGCAAATTAAACACTTGGTTGCTTATTTATATTTGAGCATCATCGGTCTCCTCGTGAGAATCTTATGTTGTGATTTTCTTCCTAGCACCTATCTGGGGAGTGCCCAACCCACTAGACATGCCTAGGCTGCCCAAAACACATGGCAACGCCACGGTCACGCGGTGACCACGCGGCGGGCCTGCGAGCTTACGCGCTCTAGAGTTGGGGCCCTCGGCCACCGTCCAAACCTCGATGTCTCGCCATCAAACCATGTATTTCTGATTAAATAGATACTTATTTACCTATAAATGATTTTTGGAAAAAATAAAGAGCAAACTATGAGGCAGCTGCAGTTCAAATTTGACCCGCTTCTAGCTGAATCGACGGGAATTTGTCTTTTTCACCAGAGGTGGATCAAAAATTTTGACACCCAACCATTTTGTCAATTGTGCATTATATATGGCCTAGTATTTTATAAAATTGATTAGGTCCAATTTTGCAACAATTATTTGGTAGTTCCTTCACAAAAAACCCTCCTTTTGGGCACTCGGAAAATGAAAAATGAATTTTCCGTGCAAAGAAAATGAAAACTTCCTTAGGCAACATTGTTTGGAATTCCAAGATGCACCCTCATGCACAATATGAGATCATTTGAACAAACTATGCCATGAATGTGGCCATAAGATTGATCATTTGGCTTGAAAGCCATGAATCTTCACGCATGATAGCTCATTTCTGAGAACACTTTTTTAAAATAATTTCCATATAACTATTTTATTATTTTTCCTGGAAACTTGGTCACATATAATGACACAATGCGAAGGTTTTCTAATTTTTTTTTTTTAATTTTTTACGCCCGTTTCAAAATGCGGTCAAAACGGCAGGCTTGACCGTTCCTAGCTAGTGGTTGAATCTTGGAAAACTTTTGATATTTCTCTGATTAAATAGATACTTATGTACCTAGAAATGATTTTTGGAAAAAATAAATAGCAAACTATGAGGCAGCTGCAATTCAAATTTGACCCGCTTCCACCTGAATCGGCGGGAATTTGTCTTTTTCACCAGAGGTGGATCAAAACTTTTTACACCCAACTATTTGGTCAATTGTGCATTAAATATGGCCTAGTATTTAATAAAATTAATTAGGTACAAATTTGCAACAATTATTTGGTAGGTCCTTCACAAAAAAAAACTCATTTGGGGCATTGGGAAAATGGAAAATGGCTCTTGTGTGCAATGAAAGTGAAAACTCCCTTAGGCAACATAGTTTGGAGTTTCAATATGCACCCTTATGCACAATATGAGATCATTTGACCAAACTAAGCCATGAATGTGGCCATAAGATTGATCATTTGGCTTGAAAGCCATGAATCTTCACGCATGATAGCTTATTTCTGAGAACACTTTTTAAAAATAATTTTCATATTACAAGTTAATTATTTTTCCTGGAAACTTGGTCATATATAATGACACAATGCGAAGGTTTTCCAATTTTTGAATTTTTTTTTGAATTTTTTACGTACGTTTCAAAATGCGGTCAAAACGACGGGAATGACCGTTCCTATCTAGTGGTTGAATCTTAGAATTTTTTTGGTGTTTCTCTGATTAAATAGATACTTATGTACCTATAAATGATTTATTGAAAAAATAAAGAGCAAACTATGAGGTAGTTGCAGTTCAAATTTGACCCGCTTCCAGCTGAATCGGCGGAAATTTGTCTTTTTCACCAGAGGTGGATCAAAACTTTTTACACCCAACCATTTGGTCAATTATGCATTAAATATGGCCTAGTATTTTACAAAATGATTTGGTGCAAATTTGCGATAATTATTTGGTAGGTTCTTCACAGAAAAACCTCATTTGGGGCACTCGAAAAATGGAAAATGGCTCTTTTGTGCAATGAAAGTGAAAACTCCCTTAGGCAATATTGTTTTCCATTCCAATATGCATCATTGTGCATAATATAAGATCATTTGAACAAACTATGCCATGAATGTGGCCATAAGATTGATTCATTTGGCTTGAAAGCCATGAATCTTCACACATGATAGCTCATTTCTGAGAACAATTTTTTAAAATAATTGTCGTATTACAAGTTTATAATTTTTGCCTGTAACTTGGCCACATATGATGAAACAATGCGAAGGTTTTCCAATTTTTTGAATTTTTTTGAATTTTTTATGCCCGTTTCAAAAATGCGGTCAAAACGGCGGGAATGACCGTTCCTAACTAGTGGTTAAATTTTGGAATTTTTTTGATGTTTCTCTCATTAAATATATACTTTTGTACCTAAAATTAATTTTTTGAAAAAATAAAGAGCAAACTATGAGGCAGCTATAGTTCAAATTTGACCCGCTTCCAGCTGAACCGGCGGAAATTTGTCTTTTTCACGAGAGGTGGATGAAAACTTTTGACATCCAACCATTTGGTCAATTGTGCATTAAATATGGCCTAATATTTGATGTGCTCCACATGTGCTATGATTGTGAATTATAAAATTGATGTGCTCCAAATTTGCAACAAACATTTGCTAGGTTCTTTATAAAAATATCATTTTGGACACTCAAATAATGATTCTCTTACAAAAAACTCATATATTCGAACACTTTTTTTAATAATATTAACAATATTCAAAGTTTGTTATTTTTACTGAAAAGTAGATCACACTTGGTGACACAATGAGAAGGTTTTTTATTTCTATATTTTTATAAATTTTTAGGTTGTCAAATAGCAGACATGATTCAAAATCTTATTTTCAATCGATTACGACCAATTTAAATGGTCTTAACATCATCAAAGGGGATACTCTATTCTGATTGGTCTAAGATCAGCTCACGCGGATCATGCCTTAAGCACCGTCGGATGCGTCCGGATCCAACGGCAGCCCACACCCCCTCGTCGCTCTCACCCCCTCCCGTATCTCGTCTACCCACGAAACCCTAGCCCCCTTGTCCCAATCGCCGCCGCCTTCTCCCTCCCAGATCCAATCCAAGTCACGGCCTCCATCTCCATTCCTGCGCGCGTCGGCCACCTCCCTCCGGTGGAGCTCGACCCCCACCCCCCAAGCGCCGCTGCTCCACCCTCTCCCGCGAGGGTCTCCCTCCCTCCCTCCTCGATCCAAACCGTCTCGCCTCGGCAGTGACCCACCCGAGCCAGCCAACCCTACCGCGCCCGCGCCTGCCAACCACGCGTCCCACGCCCATCCGCCCCCCTCTGACCACCCCTTTCCCCCTCCCTCCGATCCTCCATGCCTCCCCTCGCTAGCTCCCTCCTCCTCTCCCGCTCCGCCGTGGGGCCCGACCACGCGCGGGCCACCGCCGCTGCCGCGGCCGCGATCTCCAGGCCCGCTGCGGCCGCCGCGGAGCCACCCCCTCTGCACCCGCGCCCTCCCCCGCCCCGTCCCCACTCCACGTCGCCCGCGGCGGCCAGGGCCCGCACGGGGCCTTCGCGTCGGGCCTCGCGGGCTGCCTCTTCGGCGGCCGCCGCGCCGCCGCCCGCTCCTCGTCCTCCGCTGCCGCCGTCTTTGAGCGCCGATTCGCCTCCGCCGGTATGGACCCCCGCCACCTCGAAACGGATCGTCGCATCACGTTGTGGTCTCTCGCTGACGGGGCCTCTGTTGTCTGTTCCTTTGTTTCGCAGGGACGAAGAACTCGTAGGATGAAGTCCTCACGAGCCTCGCCAAACCGGGAGGGGGAGCCGACTTCGACAAGTACTACAGCCTGCCTGCACTCGCCGATCCGTGGATTGGTGAGTTGTTTCCCAATCTCCCACCATTTTCGACCGCTATTGTTCCTAGCTCACACCGTGTGTTGGGTGAATTGAGAATCTAATCGGGGCCTGGGCGATGTTTTGGTCCCTCTGTTGCTGCTTGTTGTGAGTTGGGGTGGATGAATTGTTAGCTTCTCCAAAGCGATTCGTAATAGGCTCTGATCTACTCCTTGTTGGATAGTCTGTAATGTTGGTGCAATTTGGATGCTCCACGTGTTCCCATGGGGCGAATTGTCAATTCTGACGGTGGAATTAGTCTCTGGATGCGTTGTTTTCTATTCAGTTTTTTTGTATATCACTGAATTATGTGAATTGCCGAAGATTTAACCATCACTTTGTTTTCCAGATCGGCTACCCTACTCGCCTCCTATCCACTCCCTGGTCCAAGTGCAAGGCGTTGTGAAATTCAGTAGGTTGGCATGGCGTAGGGCTAGGTTTGCCGAGGCTGCGTAGATTCGTTCATGCAAGTGTTGTGAATGCACGAATGATCAATATCTCTTGATGTATCAAACATTGCATCCTACTGATGTCAACTGGTTGAGCACACCTAAGAGTATTGTGTGCAATTATTTGCATATTGAAAAGCATGCTCTATATTGTTTTGTCACATGCACTTTGGTCTATATATGATGGGAGATTTTGTACATGAACAAAAGAAACAAAGGTAAAACTGTATTTATCACTTTGCATAACCTCAGTACATTTACATGCACACACACACATTTGACTGCTGAGTGTTTGAATTATTGGAATGTGGGGGTTGGTCTGTTTATTCCCATGCTCTTTGCTGGTTTGGGGACTGGTGTGTTATTTGTTGGGCTATTCAACACTGATTTTCGTGGGTTGGGAAGAAAAATGGAGCTGATAATTTGTTAGGCTATTCAAAACCTGGAAGGAAGATGAGTACTTTGGTTACTGATAATTTGTAGTCATGCTAACAGAATTTACAACTATTGTTTGATTCAAACCTTTGTTCTTTTTCTTGGTGTTTACAGGTGCCGATGAGTAGAGGCTGGTCGAATCCTCGATGTCCTACATTGCCTGCTATCTTATTCAGTTTTTTTCTTCCCTATATCTGTCAAGCTTAGTCATGTTTACACACAACTTCAGTAAATGGCATTGTATATGTTTTTCTCAGTAAATGCAATAAACACAAGCTATTCGGGTTACTTAACTGAATTTGTTATATGCTGCAGTTTTAACTGAATTAGAGCACCTAAACTGTTAACTAAACATGTGCGCAGAATATGTTAACTGAATTTCTGCAGTAAACGTGTTATCTGAAATTCTGTAATGATGTTAACTGATGTGAGTTTGTGCACTTGATGTTTTATACTTGGAAGACAAATGAACTTGTTTTGGTTATACCTCTCCTTGTTAATTATGGGTGATTTCCTTCTTTCAAATTATATATGTTCTGTTTTGAGCTATCTCTCTGCCTGGTAATAAAAGTATGTGCATTGGTTGATATTTGTTGCTATTGTTTCTGTGGTGATGCAGACTTGTGGTGAAGAAGAGCAAGGCCAAGAAAGACTCCAACAAGCCCAAGCGCCCCCTGAGCGCCGTCTTAGTCCTCATGTGAGCCCCGGATTTGATTTGTTGTTGTGGTTCGATTCACGTTGTTTCTGTGGCGTGGATAATTGGCAAACTAGTAATGCAGCATGCTAGCTAGTGATTTTTCAGACATAATACTAGTGATTTTTCTTTCTTTCTTTCTTTCTTTCTTTCTTTCTGTTCTCTTCTCCATGACTGGATCAACGCGATGCGTTCCTGACGTTTTTTCTCTCCGTATCTGTGGTTGGGAAGATGGAGAGGGTGCTCAAGGATGATGCCATCCAGGATAAGGGCGAGCGCGCCAGGATGGTAACCACCCCCTCCCATCTGATCTGCTTGTTTTCCTTCTTGGTCTCACTGGGTCGGTTTGTTCGTCCGTTGGTTCGACGGCGCTGCTGGAATTGTGTGCAATTAGTTTATATTGATCTCATTTAGACTGCAAAATCCATAGATTGTTAGTTCGACAAGTACAAGACCAACAACCTGACTGCTGGCTTCGCTTAGTAGGATATGTAGGTAACCGCGGCACACACACACACACACATTGATGATGTATTGTTGTTGCATAATGTGTTTTTGCAACTGTGCGCAATGAGTTTACGGGTCTCCTTTGACTACGGAAACTGAATATCACTCCCTCCGTTCATAAATAAGTGATGTGCAAAGAGGTTGCCTTCAGTTTACTTACTGTGTTTCTGATGGATTTTGAAATCAGACCATATGTTTTCTTATAAGCAAACTATATTGATGGTTGAAAGATTTTATATGCTTCTGATGCGTGATCCTTCTAATGCTAGGTGATTTGTTTCTTGGAATTTGGAAGAGGAAGACGATGAAGCGTTCTAGTTGTACTTCATAGCTAGTTTCATTGTATTTTGTACTGGTCTGGTTGTATGAACAGTATGTAAAGATTGTAATAGGCTACACTTATTGGTCTGGTTGTATTTTGTACTAGTCTGGTTGTACTGGTCTGGTCATTTCAAGTATATAGTTCTGTTTCATTTGAAATATTTGTCATGAAATAGTTCTTTTTCTTTGTACTGTGAAAATGTGAGAAATAGAAAGTTGATGAGTTGGACTTACTTATTGGTAGAGGCCAAGGCCCAAAACGTGAATAGCTTGCAAAAAGGCTGAGGCCCAAAAAAAGTCAACTTTTAAAAGGCCGAGGCCCAAAAAGAAATGGACCATAAAGTTCTGTTTTAGAAACCAAAAAGGCCGAATTGCTGGGCTTGGCCCATGTAGCTAGCGTAAATTGACAGGAAAAAACATATATAAAAGGCTGAATTAATGGGCTTGGCCCATGTAAAACACCTAATTGGACCGGGCTGAATCTTGTGCCACATCAGCTTGCCACGCTGGATGCCTACGTGGCCTGGGGAGGTTGCTAGTGACCAAAACGCCACAGTAGGAATATTTTGGTCGTAAACGTCCACGACCTTCTCATAGAGAAGGTCGTTATAGTCAGTTAACGACCCTCAGCTTTTGACCTTCTGTTTTTGGTCAAAAAAAGGTCGCAAATGAAAAACAATGACCTTTCAGTGACCAATAGTCAAGGTCACAAGTTGACATATTTCTTGTAGTGGTCGTCCATGCCGTCGGAAACTTGCGTCAGCCAATAGGACAGGAGCAAAGCCTCCCGCTCAAGCACGTCCACGTCCACCATGATGAGTGTGTCATCGACTTGCTCCTCTGTGTGCCACTGCTTGTACACCACGGTGCCCTTGTCGTCCTCTCGCGCCTCGCCCATGGTGATGCCAGCCTGAACCAGCGATGGGGGTGGCGTCAGCTTGTCCTCCGTTGGCTTGTCAGTGTCGCAGCCATCCGAAGAGCTCGCTGGAGAGCCAACTGAAGGAAATATGCAACTCCCGTTTATTATTCATGCTAAAAGTTATTATTTTATATTTCCTTATATCATGATAAATGTTTATTATTCATGCTAGAATTGTATTAACCGGAAACTTGATACATGTGTGGATACATAGACAAAACACCGTGTCCCTAGTAAGCCTCTACTAGACTAGCTCGTTAATCAAAGATGGTTAAGTTTCCTAACCATAGACATGAGTTGTCATTTGATAAATGGGATCACATCATTAGGAGAATGATGTGATGGACAAGACCCATCCGTTAGCTTAGCATATTGATCGTTCAGTTTTATTACTATTGCTTTCTTCATGTCATATACATATTCCTTTGACTATGAAATTATGCAACTCCCGGACACCGGAGGAATACCTTGTGTGCTATCAAACGTCATAATGTAACTGGGTGATTATTATAAAGATGCTCTACAGGTATCTCCGAAGGTGTTTCTTGGCTTGCCATAGATCGAGATTAGGATTTGTCACTCCGAGCATCGGAGAGATATCTCTGGGCCCTCTCGGTAATGCACATCATAGGAAGCCTTGCAAGCAATGTGACTAATGGTTTAGTTGCGGGATGATGTATTACAGAATGAGTAAAGAGACTTGCCAGTAACGAGATTGAACTAGGTATGAAGATACCGACGATCGAATCTTGGGCAAGTAACATACCGATGACAAAGGAAATACGTATATTGTCATTACGGTACGACCGATAAAGATCTTTATAGAATATGTGGGAACCAATATGAGCATCCAGGTTCCGCTTTTGGTTATGGACCGGAGACGTGTCTTAGTCATGTCTACATAGTTCTCGAACCCGTAGGGTCTGCACGCTTAACGTTCGATGACGACTTTGTATTCTATGAGTTATGTGATTTGATGACCGAATGTTGTTTGGAGACCCGGATGAGATCACGGACATGATGAGGAGACTCAAAATGGTCGAGATGTAAAGATTGATATATAGGACGATAGTATCCGGACACCGGAAGTGTTCCAGGGTGTATCGGATACATATCGGAGTACCGGGGGGGGGGGGGGGTTACCGGACCCCCCTCCTCCCCTCCCGGGGGAATAATGGGCCTTATGGGCCATATAAGGGGAGTATACCAGCCCACAAGGGTGGCCCCCCCTTTCCTTCCTCCTCCCTCTCTTCCCTTTTTCCCCCTTCCGGTAAAAGGAAAGGGGGCCGAATTGGAATAGGCCCCCAAGTAGGATTCCTCTTACTTGGGGCGCCCAAGGCAGCTCCCCTCCCCCTCCCACCTATATATACATGGAGAGGGGGTGCCTAGAACACACACCAATAATTGTTAGCCGTGTCCAGCGCCCCCCTCGACAATTTACGCCTCCGGTCATATTCTCGTTGTGCTTAGGCGAAGCCCTGCACGGATTACGTTACCATCACCATCACCACTCCGTCGTGCTGAAGGAACTCTCCCTCGACACTTTGCTGGATCAAGAGTTCGAGGGACGTCATCGAGCTGAATGTGTGCAGAACTCGGAGGTGTCGTACGTTTGATGCTTGATCGGTCGGAACGAGAAGAAGTTCGACTACATCAACCGCGTTGTCAAACGCTTCCGCTTTCGGTCTACGAGGGTACGTGGACACACTCTCCCCCTCTCGTCGCTATGCATCTCCTAGATAGATCTTGCGTGAGCGTAGTTTTTTTTTTGAAATTGCATGCTACGTTTCCCAACACCAGCATGTATCCGGCTAGCTCAACGGACCAACCATCCGGTAGCAATACCGGAGAGCTCCTTCTTTTTCTTGCCAGTGATGTCGTCTCACGGGGCTTCAGAGCTCGAGGCCATGGCGGATTTGGTGCATAGAGGAGATGGAGTGTGGAGGTGTGGTGCAACTTTTGCCCAAAGCCTGGCCATGTTTAAATAGCTGGCAGATGCCATGCTGCTCAGGGCGTCGGAATAGGTTTCTTGGCTGACACACCGGTTTGATGGAGGAAGGCGGGGAGGGCGGATGTCACTTCAATGCGGAGAGAAGGCGCATGCAGATGCCGCTATCCATCGGGTGGAGTGGAGCTGAATCACCGTTCAGTTCATTTCACTAGAGTACCAAAATCTCTAATATTTTGATTTCACTTTCAAGATAAAATGATCCATTCTTGTATCTGGAAATGTTGTCATAATTTGTGTCATGATTTTCAGTGTTGGCGCAAAAAACATAATAGCTAATTAGTGTTATTATATCATTTAAAACATTGTTGACTTTTCTAAATCTTCTTGCGCCAACAGTCTTATGGTGTCAATATGTTTTCATCAAGATGTTCCTGAAAATATCATCATTTTCTTTTTGTTGGTAAATAGTGCGTAAAGTGTCAACGTCCTTACCAAACAGTGAGCACGGTTAACCAACATCTTCAAAGCGGACCCATAAACCTCCCGCAACAGTTCAGACTAGGTTGTCCAGACCACGGAAGCCATCCAACATCAACCTGTATTGGTCCGCGGAGAGGTCCGGACGCGATTTCTCCCGCAAACCGAAGACAAAAGTGGGGGGAGTTTGCAGGAGTCCGGACCGCTCCCAAGCCCGCTTCTGACTGCCCTGTCCCACAAGAAAATCCCTCCCCCTCTCTCACGCGCGCTCCCGCCCGGTGCCCGCATTCATGCCGCTCTACATTAAAGACGGCTCAGGGAAGACGCAGCCTTTCACTGCCTCTGCCATTGAAGCAGCGTGCCGGCAGAGGGCGCCATCCGCTGCACGCCCGGCTGAACACGCCTCCTCGCCGCATTCATACGCCCCCATTAACCCTGCATGGAAGCTGAGAAATCTACTCCGGGCACACGTCCGTTCATGAGCGGTCCGACACTAAATGCAACGCCAGCCGAGCTCCTCCCGTCCGCCCTCTATTTAAACGATGGCAGGCATCGGGCAAAAAGCACACCCCTCCACCGGTCCCCCCATCTCCTCCTTCACCATTTTCTTCACTATTTCGATGGCATTTGATGGGCAGGAAGAGCAGTTCTCTGGCATAAAAGCCGGCATGCTAACCCATCGAGCCCGGCGGATATGAGCGTGGCAGCTCGCTGCTCCACCTCCCCCCTAGGCTGACGGAGCAAGTTGCCGGCCCAATCTGGTGCATGATTCAGCAACTCGCCGCTCCAATCCATCTCGTAGAGGAGTGGCAAGTTGCTCCATGCCGGCAAGGAGTGGAGCACGGTGGCACGGCAATGGACGACGCCGCGTCGTACCGCCCCTCCAGTGCCTACGACCGCGCCATCTGCCGTCGACGCGCGCGTAGCCGCGCCATGCAGACAGAGAAAGAAGGTGGGTGCGCAAAGGAGATCGATGAGTCAGTGGCCAGCTCATCTGCGTCCACGTCCGCTGGCAACTTCGATTGAAAGTAAAACATGGGAGGCCGCTGCCGCTTGGGTCCCAGGAAGGCCACTGCCAGCGCGTCGCTGGCTTGTACAGCCGGCGACATGACCGGTTTCTACTTTACCTTAGACCACCCTGGCTTGGGCGTCCACGGAAGCACCCTTCCCCTCCGGCTGAAGCACCCTCTTTGCCACACTCCGATGAGAGGCGCAACCGGACAGAGGGTAGATACGGGGGAAGAATATGCCTCAGGGACTCCCGGCAGTTCGGTGACGAAGGGATCCACCACGGCTGGCCATATACTAGTGTAATGTATCCGTGTCGTGGGAGTGTGGCTCCGTGCGACCGTACGTCCACATAGTTTTAACTTTTTAGTTAAAATATTTCCAAAATGTAACCGTTTGCATCTGATTTGTATTAAATCTGGTCGAGTTTGCATGAAATAATATGAATGAGTTCGAAAACATTGTTCAGGTTCTAAAAACAGTTCTGCATTTCAAATAATGGTCAATATTTCAAAACAAAATTAAAATTTAAAATAATATGAATGAGTTTGATTTTTTTTTGAAATAAAAAAGCTTATAATTCAAAAAAGTTCTCGGAAATAAAAAAATGATCATGATTTCCAAAAAAATCACGAAGTCATAAAAAATTTCATGACTTTGAAATAATATCGAGTATTAAAAAATGTTCATAAATTTCATAAACAATTTTCACGAAAATTCAAAAATCTCTGTCAATTACGAAAAAAGATCATCGATTCAAAAAATGTACGTGAATTAGAAAATATGATCAACCATCAGGAAAAAAGTTCATTAAACAAAAAAAAATCATGAATTTAGAAAACTGTTCCCCAAAAAAATCTTGACTTAAAAATGTTCATCAGTTTTGAAAAAATGATCATATAATTTAGAAAAAAAATCAAATTCAAAATATGTTAACAATTCTAAAAATTGTTCACGAATTTGTATAAAATGTCGTCAAATTTAAAATATGTTCACGGGGACATAAAAATGTTGATGAATTTGAAAAGTTCATTATTTTAGTAAAGTGTTAACAAAATTGGGGGAAATATGTTTGAAGAACTTAGAAATTAAAATAAGAAAAATGAAAAAAAAGCAAAAATAAAACAACACACAAAAATAGAGAAAATACGGCATTGGGTGCAGGGAGCTAGTGGTGCGTGTGTGGTTGCTAACCAGTGACCCACGCGCCAAATGTGGTTGGTCCAAGTATGAAACTGAGCAGCAAAAAAATATTTAACGAGCACAGACTTCTCAAAACAAAAAAATATTGATAAGATACAATCGTTCGTGACCAGTTCAGCAATAAAGCGGGGGATGGGTTAAGCCAACACGCAGTGCTATCCCACGACGGCCATAATTCACTAAGCAACGTGCAACTCAATTTTGTTCACGAGAAATCTTAAAAGGATTAAATACCCTATTCTCCAACAAGCCCTTCATCTCAGCAATAACTAGATGATAACTCGTGCGTTGCTGCAGGAAATATTGCCTAAAGTTGGCGTTTTACTCATCAACTGACTGTCCTAAAGGATCGATAAAACAAACAATAAATGATTCTTATTTGAGCATACTTATTTGGCAAACTGACTGTGGACTGGTCATCCCCCGCAGCCCTCGCGTCGTCCCACTAGGACGACTCGGGCGGTGCCCTAAACCTAGCCGTCGGGGGCGCGCACTCCCTCCTTCTCTCCCTCCGCCACCGCAGGGGGATGCCGTCGGTCTAAGCCCGGGGCCCGGCCGAGGTGGCGGAGGACATCGCCTCTTTCCCGCGGCTCTGGGGTTGTGCGGGGCCCCGAATCATGTGGAGGCGTGCCCGACCCGATCGGCACAATGACAATGGTTGTGGCCCGGCAGCGTTGGAGGCGGCGCGGGTTGCGGGCGCGGCGGCCATCCCTGTTCGAGCAGCGGCGCGCCATCTTCCTTTGGATCGGCGATGGCGGCGTGGAGGCCTGGTGGTTGCGTCGGTGGCACCTCCGTCAGATCTGTTCTGACCGGTGCAGCCGACGGTTGTGGTCATCTCTTCCGTTAGAGGTGGTCGGCCTGCGGCAGGGTGGTCGGATCTCGAGATCCATCATCTAGTCCTGGCTATGAGTCGGGGAGACATAGTTGCCGGTGAAAACTGAGCCGTTGGCGAGCGATGGCGGCATTTTGCGTCGTTACCTGGATGAAGGCATCGTCATGTAACTGTTGTCGACCCACTCGTGTTGCTTCGGTGGAAACCATAGGATCTGGTCTTCCAGATCAGACGATGGCGGTATTACGGTGTCGTTTCTCTCTTGGGAGCATCATTTGTGGAGCAGCTCTGGAAGACAGAGGCAGGAGGTGGAGCGGCTTCGTCTTGCACGGAGCTTCAGTGCAGCTGTCAAGTCATGCCTGGCCGACAAGTGCTATGCTGAGTCATGCCTGGTTGGCAGGTGCTACACACGACGGATCTTCTAGAGTCTTCGCGTCTGGACGGACGAGCTCAGGGCAGTGGCGCCTTTGGGCGCCGTGGTGGTGTCGACTGATGTCCGGACTGGCAAGGATGATGCGGATCTCTCTCCTGAAGACGGGTTAGTGGTCCGATGATGATGGCGGCTTCTAAAACGTGTGCATGTGATGTGCGCTTTAGGTAGGCTACATCGGCTATTGATCCCGATACGTTATGTGGATGGATCGGCGACGGCACCGGTTTTAGATATGGGGAGTGAGAGCACTCCATATTATCGAGTTTGTAGGTGTGAGTGGTGGCTTCGGGTGGATTGATGTATGTTCTTGTCGGACCTTTGTGGAATAATTAATAAAGATGGTTGCGTGCATCGATTGATGCAGAAGCCGGGAGTTTAACCTCCTTTAAAAAATACTTTAGGATGATACATAAGTAACTAAGATCAAACCTCCAACTTATACCATCGAAAGCTCGGGCGGGGAAGGCTAGTATAGGATCTCACATTAGGTGAGATCAATGAGATCAACTATAAAAATTATATTTGGACATTTCAAAAGTTTCTGAAATTATTTGACAACATATCTATGGGGTGTGTTCGCAACCCTGAAAAAAACAGCTCAAAAATCTATGCATAGTTAGAGAATCAAAGAAGACATTCAAATGTGAATAGTGACACCTTTGGGTGAACAGTATTTTGAAACTATTCAAATCCGATTTCTCTTTTTGTTTTTGTTAATGTAGGATGAATTAGGAGCTAAAACGTTTTGAGATTGTACATCAAACACTGATGTGTGTCTACAATACATAAGCCCAGATGCCGCAAGTGCATGCCGCAGCCTCTTTCATGTGTGGGTTTTAACTATTCATGGTGATTTTTACTATGGATTTTTTGGCCATATACTTGTGCATACGATTGCAATTAATTTTTTCATCCCTGACAATTACATATATCATGGCAAAAAGTATTTGTATATATCATGTGAAACCTATGTCTTTTTATATAGCATAGTTTTTGGACATTTTTGCCTTGCTTACTCTCAAAGTAAACGTGAGGAGGGGTGGCGGTGGGGTTGGTTGCAATTTTTCTCGAGGGTCCATTTTACGCTTTTCAACGCCGACTTGTTCAACGATGGATCCTGTTGGGGGGGGGGGGGGGGGGTGCGTGGATCTCCGAGTGAATGAGCGTGTTCTCTTGTTCCCCGCTAGCTGAGGGAACAATAATTCACTCTGGACACACCCCAGGAGGAATGTCAGATGTGTATTGGCGTCGTTATTTTAAAGATTAGAAGTTCGTAGTTGCTAAAACGTTAATACCCAATTAGTTTTAATGGATCCTTTAAAATCTTCATGTCGTTTCCAAATCTTCTCTCACCAGGAATCTTATGGTGTCAATATGTTTTTCTTCATGATGTCCTTGAGAATATTATCACATAATTTTTGTTCGTCTTTAGCTGTACTCTATGGAAATCGTAGGAAAAGTCATAAGGTCCCTAGACAACAGTGAGCGAGTATATTGCAGTTCAATTATTTTGTAACCTATACTTGGTGGCAAATAACTTGAAACATCTCATGAATCGTGTATATCTTCTGAAATCGAAAAAAAAAGCTCAGGCACTCCATGTCGCAAATAACTTGAAACATCTCGTGAACCGTGTATATCTTCTGAAATCGAAAAAAAAAGCTCAGGCACTCCATGTCGCAAATAACTTGAAACATCTCGTGAATCGTGTATATCTTCTGAAATCGAAAAAAAAAGCTCAGGCACTCCATGTCGGAGTGGTATGTGGCATGTCAAGTTTTTCAATCAGGGTTCATAGACGCATGAGAGCCTGAGAGGTGCTCGCATGCCTATAACCGATTAATCTGCTGGTTGTTGTTTTTTGAGATAGCTTACCAGGCTTGCTGCCTGGTGAACTCCACGTCACGAAACGTGCATATAAACAGCTGCCATCTCTTCTCCATAAGCGATGTGGTAATATCAACAGCACAACCTTACGTACGTGCCTTTATATGGCCCAAACGGAAAGCCCAGTGCAGTAAAACCGGGTGACCCACGGGCCGTCTGCCCGGCTCGTAAAGGACGTTCGATTTGGATGAAGCTGGGTGGAGACCTGACCGCCGATTCATCGTGAAACCAATACAAGCATGGCTCGTGCTGCGCGCCGGTGCCGCGCTGCTGGCTTTCATGGCCATGGCGCTCGTCGCTTCCACTCGCCACGGAGACTGGATGGACTTACTCGTGCGTGTCATCTCTCTATAGCTTATTGCTCGATCGGTCATGTGCATGCATGGTGTGTTGAACCGTTGATCATGGGCTGGGTGCTGGGTTTGCGATTTGCACGCTCAATTTGCTAGGTATCTTCTCTGACGCCTGAACCTCTGGCAGCAATGGGGGCGTCAGTTTCTTCACAATGTTAGAGCATCTCTAGTAGACCTCTTAAAAGTGGTAAAACCCGTATTTTTTTTGCATTTACAGTTTCGGTCGAAAAAACGGTCGCTAGCAAATCCTGTAAAATTCGACCGACCCTTTAATTTTTTTTGAGGCGCCGAGAACCCATCTGCGAGAACCTCAAAGGTACAGTTTGGAAGGCACTATACAGTTCAACCCGTAAACGGTCAAACCTTATCGAGGCAGATGCGCCGCCGCGGAACTAGTCGAATCAACCCGAAACTCGCCGAATCCATCGCCGCACATCGGAAAAGGTCGCCGCACGCCGGAATTTGTCGCTATCGGTCCAAATTGTGGTCGGCTCGACCTTCACCGCTAAGCTCGAGGCCGGCCACGGGCAGGGTGCAGTAGGCCGCCGGCGGCCCGAATCAAGGCGAGGCGGCGCCGGAGAAGGGCGGGAGAGGCACGGCCGGGGCGGGGGAGGCGCGACTGCAGCGGGCATGGCCGGGGCGGAGCGTGGCGGGTGGGCGTGGCCGGGGTGGGCATGGCCGGGACGAAGCGCCGCGGGGACGGGGCGTGCATGGCTGGGGCTGGACGGGCAGGGGCGGGTGGCGACCGGGGCGGGCATGGTCAAGGCGCGGTGGAGCCGGAGCGGGACGATTGTGTGCTGTATCATTTCGGATACAGTTCGTAATACACTATCTTTTTTCTAGGCCTAGTTTCGCACCGTAAAAACGGTTTAAAGGACCTTTTGAAATGTGTTTTTATGGATCGCGGTTTTTAAATGGTCTGATGGAGATGCTCTTAGCATAGAAGGTCTTGAGTCTGTCGAAGGGAAAGAGGCGAAGTGGACATCGAGATGAGCTCCACTTCCTCGCAGGTATCGACACACTGAGACTGGAGTTTGCTGGCCGGGCTTCGACATGCGGCGCCGCTAGGCGGCAACAAGGGAGGAGGGCAGAGGAGGGAGGGTAAGCAACGGGCTAGGGCCCCCCGGGCGCTCGCGGGAGGGAAGTGATGGATCTTTTGGGGCACTCTATGACATGTGAAAGGAGGAACCATGGCGGATTTCATCCCGCTTGAGTTCCCTTCCTCCGATGAGGAGCAGCAGTCGCCCCATGCCACCACATCTCCACCTTGCATCTTTTCCTTCCCAGAGCAGACCGAGGCGGCTGAAGTCGATGACGAGACCATATATGAGGAAGAGGATTCTCAGGAGGTCGAGTTCGACTCGGGGGACGAGTCCACCGATTCGGATGACACCCAGTCTGTTTCTCTCTCTTCCCCACCTAGGCACCGTCGTGATTTCGCCAACGTCTTCATGCCTTACACCCCCATTGAGCACTTCCAAAACCTAGCTCATGCCATTGTTAACCCGCCACATCCCTCTCCCCAAGCATGTATCTGACATGCGCTTCAGACCGAGGCTGGAAACCCTCCTGTGATGATTAGAGCTTTGTCCTATGGGGCGGGCCTAGTTATCTTCAGCTCAGCCTATGAAATAGAAATTTCCATGCTAAACAACCCACTCTCATGTCCCATCAACACAGTCAATCTCGTTCGCCACAAAGACACCAGAAATCGTTTCCTCTTTCGTCTTGGCACGGTCTCTGCCCTAAACATCGAAGACTTCCTGATGCGGAGCATCCCTCAACCATCACCATGGACGTCACACCACCACCGCAAGGACGGAGAAGACCGATGACAAGAGCACACGCACGTGCCACCGAAACCGAGGTTGACTCCTTCCTCTTCAAACTCCATTCGAATTCACACGAGAGTCAGAATCTACCTCAAATGGAAACGTTATGCATTCTCAGGTACTTCGGAGATGATCGCGAGGAAGCATGGAGGGATCACCAAGTACACATGGAGACCCATGAAGGAGGAGGATGGAAGACACGGGTGCATGCTACGTCTCGAGCTTGCGTTGGTTTTCCCCGAAGAGGAGAGGATGATGCAGCACAGTAGCGTAAGTATTTCCCTCAGTTTTTGAGAACCAAGGTATCAATCCAGTAGGAGGTCACGCACAAGTCCCTCGTACCTGCACAACACGATAGCAACTCGCAACCAACGCTTAGGGGTTGTCAATCCCTTCACGGTCACTTACGAGAGTGAGATCTGATAGAGATAATATTTTTGGTATTTTTGATAGATAGATGCAAAGTAAAAAGTAAAGTCAAAGTAAAAACAAAGCAAGTAAATAAAGTGATATAGATTGATATGGTGAGAATAGACCCGGGGGCCATAGGTTTCACTAGTGGCTTCTCTCAAGAGCATAAGTATTCTACGATGGGTAAACAAATTACTGTTGAGCAATTGACAGAACTGAGCATAGTTATGAGCATATCTAGGCAATGATCATGTATATAGGCATCACGTCCGTAACAAGTAGATCGAAACGATTCTGCATCTACTACTATTACTCCACTCATCGACCGCTATCCAGCATGCATCTAGAGTATTAAGTTAAAAATAGAGTAACGCTTTAAGCAAGATGACATGATGTAGAGGGATAAATTCATGCAATATGATAAAAACCCCATCTTGTTATCCTCGATGGCAACAATACAATACGTGCCTTGCAACTCTTTCTGTCACTGAGTAAGGACACCGCAAGATTGAACCCAAAGCCATGCACTTCTCCCATTGCAAGAACTACCAATCTAGTTGGCCAAACCAAATGGATAATTCGAAGAGACTTGCAAAGATAACTCAATCATACATAAAAGAATTCAGAGAAGAATCAAATACACCGCAAAAAGAAGATTACGTCGAATAGATCTCCACGAGAGAGGGGGAGAACATTGTATTGAGATCCAAAAAGAGAGAAGAAGCCATCTAGCTACTAGCTATGGACCCGAAGGTCTGAAGTAAACTACTCACACTTCATCGGAGGGGCTATGGTGATGATGTAGAAGCCCTCCGTGGTGGATGCCCCCTCCGGCGGAGCTCCGGAACAGGCCCCAAGATGGGATCTCGTGGATACAGAAGGTTGCGGCGGTGGAATTAGGTTTTTGGCTCCCCCCTTGATCATACGGGGATATGTAGGTATATATTGGAGGAAGGAGTACGTCGATGGAGCTCCGAGGGGCCCACGAGGTAGGGGGCGTGCCCAGGGGGGCGCGCCCTCCACCCTCGTGATCGCCTCTGGCGCTTCTTGGAGTAGGGTCCAAGTCTCCTGGGTCACGTTCGGTTGGAAAATCACGATCCCGAAGGTTTCATTCCGTTTGGATTCCGTTTGATATTCTGTTTCTTCGAAATACTGAAAAAGACAAAAAACAGCAATTTTGGGCTGGGCATCCGGTTAATAGGTTAGTCCCAAAAATAATATAAAAGTGGAAAATAAAGCCCAATATAGTCCAAAACAGTAGATAAAGTAGCATGGAGCAATCAAAAATTATAGATACGTTGGAGACGTATCAAGCATCCCCAAGCTTAATTCCTGCTCGTCCTCGAGTAGGTAAATGATAAAAAAGAATTTTTGATGCGGAGTGATACTTTCGCATAATTTAAATGTAAATCTTCTTAATTGTGATATGAATATTCAGATCCAAAACATTCAAGACAAAAGTTCATATTGACACAAAAATAATAATACTTCAAGCATACTAATCAAAGCAATCATGTCTTCTCAAAATAACATGGCAAAAGAAAGTTCATCCCAACAAAATCATATAGTTAGGCTATGCTTCATTTTGGTCACACAAAGATGTTCCCAACTTCTATACCCCCGATGACAAGCCAAGCAATTATTTCATACTTAAATAACCTCAAACTTTTTCAACCTTCACGCAATACATGAGCGTGAGCCATGGATATAGCACTATGGGTGGAATAGAATATGATGATGGGGATTGTGTGGAGAAGACAAAAAAGGAGAAAGTCTCACATCAACTAGGCGTATCAATGGGCTATGGAGATGCCCATCAATAGATGTCGATGTGAGTGAGTAGGGATTGCCATGCAACGGATGTACTAGAGCTATGAATGCTCAACAGAAGAAAACTAGTGGGTGTGCATCCAACTTGCTTGCTCATGAAGACCTAGGGCATTTTGAGGAAGCCCATCGTAGGAATATACAAGCCAAGTTCTATAATGAAAAATTCCCACTAGTATAAACAAGACAACTTATGAGACTCACTTATATGAAAAACATGGTGCTACTTTGAAGCACAATATATGAGACTCACTACATGAAGAACAAGGTGCTACTTTGAAGCACAAGTGTGGAAAAAGAGATAGTAGCATTGCCCTTTTTATTTTATTTTTTGGGCCTTTCTTTTTTTTGGCCTTTCTCTTTTTTTTGGGCCTTTTTTTTGCCTTTCTTTTTTTTGGGGCAATGCTCTAATAATGATGATCATCACACTTCTATTGATTTCAACATAAGGATTACAACTCGAAACTTAGAACAAGATATGACTCTATATGAATGCCTCCGGCGGTGTACTGGGATGGTGCAATGAATCAAGAGTGACATGTATGAAAAATAATGCATGGTGGCTTTGCCACAAATACGATGTCAACTACATGATCATGCAATGGCAATATGACAAAAGTAATGTATGTCATCAATATGATGATGGTGGAAGTTGCATGGCAATATATCTCGGAATGGCTATGGAAATGCCATGATAGGTAGGTATGGTGGCTGTTTTGAGGAAGATATAAGGAGATTTATTTGTGATAGAGCGTACCGTATCACGGGGTTTGGATGCACCGGCGAAGTTTGCACCAACTCTTAAGGTGAGAAAGGGCAATGCACGGTACCGAAGAGGCTAGCAAAGGCGGAAAGGTGAGAGTGCATATAATCCATGGACTCAACATTAGTCAAAAGAACTCATATACTTATTGCAAAAATTTAAAAGTCATCAAAAATTCAAATACTACGCGCATGCTCCTAGGGGGATAGATTGGTAGGAAAAGACCATCGCTCGTCCCCGACCGCCACTCATAAGGATGCACAAGCCAGGTACACTTCATGTTGTTACACAACTTTAACCATACGTGCATGCTACGGGATTTGCTAACTTCAACACAAGCATTTCTTAAATTCATAATCACCCAACTAGCACGACTATGATATTATCACCTCCATATCTCAAAACAATTATCAAGCATCAAACTTATCTTAGTATTCAACGCACTCAAAAGAAAGTTTCACATATCTTGAGCACCAAGTATATTAACATTAAGCAAATTACCATGCTATTAACGACTCTCAAAATAATCTAAGTGAAGCATGAGAGATCAAGTTTCTTTAAAACAAATCCATCACCGTGCTCAAAAAGATCTAAGTGGAGCACTAGAGCAAAAATTATCATGCTCAAAAGATATAAGTGAAGCACTATGAGCAAAACTATCAAGCTCAAAAGATATAAGTGAAGAACATAGAGTATTCTAACAAATTCCAATTCATGTATGGCTCTCTCAAAAGGTGTGTACAGCAAAGATGACTGTGGTAAACTAACAAGCAAAGACACAAATAATACAAGACGCTCCGAGCAAAACACATATCATGTTGGTGAATAAAAATATAGCTCCAAGTAAATTACCGATGGAAGTGGACGAAAGAGGGGGTGCCTTCCGGGGCATCCCCAAGCTTTGACTTTTTGGTGTCCTTTGATTATCTTGGGGGTGCCATGGGCATCCCCGAGCTTAGGCTCTTGACACTCCTTGTTCCATAATCCATCAAAAGAATTCACCCAAAACTTGAAAACTTCACAACACAAAACTCAACAGAAATCTCGTGAGCTCCGTTAGAGAAAGGAAACAAAAGACTACTTCAAAGTACTGTAATGAACTCATTCTTTATTTATATTGGTGTTAAACCTACTTTATTCCAACTTCTCTATGGTTTATAAACTAATTTACTAGCCATAGATTTATCAAAATAAGCAAACAACACTCGAAAAACAGAATCTGTCAAAAACAGAACAGTCTGTAGTAATCTGTAAATAACGCAAACTTCTGGAACTCTATTTTTTTTACCAAAATAGGAAGTCCTGGAAAATTTGTTTATTGATCAGCAGCAAAAAGAATCAACCTAAAATCACTCTCCAGTAAAAAATGGCAGCTAATCTCGTGAGCACTAAATTTTCTGTTTTTCAGCAGAATCAAATCAACTATCATCGTAGGTTATCCGATAGGTCCTACTTGGCACAAACACTAATTAAAACTTAAAACCACATCTAAACAGAAGGTAGATGGATTATTTATTCCTAAACATAAGTAAAAACAAAAAACACAAAATAAAATTGGGTTGCCTCCCAACAAACGCTATCGTTTAACGCCCCTAGCTAGGCATAAAAGCAAGGATAGATCTAGGTTGTGCCGTAATAGTAAGATAGATCTTGAAAGCTCATCTCGTATTCCCTACGTTCGGCAGAAAGTTTCCTTTGAGGCAAGCAAAAATAATCAAAAGTTCTAAATTTAGTGGGACAAAAATCCCCAAGATCAATCACGGGAGGAACGGGTTCCTCCCTTGGCCCTTCATAGTGCACAACTATTTCATCACTGAAAGCATTCTTTTGGCAAAATCTTGTGAGATTATACTCGAGAGAGTATCCTAGCACATTATTTCTAAGGGCAAAATCATTATTAAGCTCGTTAATGCAATCAACTAAGACATTGATAGGGACCTTTTTTCTAAGGTTTTTATTGAAAGCGACATAGTCCGAGGATTGAAAACGTCTAATTTCCTCTTGATCATAGAGGATTTCTTTGGCTTCTCTTATGATAAATCTAAATTCATGAGCCAAAAAGATAGTAACAACGCGCTTAATAGAAGAGTGCTCAATATTAGATAATTCTAAGAAAATTCTTTGTATGCAAGGGTGCATATGCATAAATTGTCTTTCAAGTTCAACCACAAGCATAGCTATAGCATCCGCAAGGCTACTGGTTCTATGAAGAATAGAACAGCCCATGGAAGGTAAAGCACCGACACAAGTAAAGAAATCTTGAATAACGCCTTTGCCAATGATGTTACCACTACCAATTCGAAACTTTTTGGTATGCAAGATAGGAGGTTCATCGGCCGGAGCCTCGGGATTTTCTGCATTATCATTGTTGTCCATATCGACGATAATCTCCCCAATTTCAGACATAGCGGTAGAAAAAGTAGGGTGGAAGAAAGCAAACAAAAGGGAAATGAAAAAGGCAAAGGAAAGAGAGGAGGAGATTGGGAAAGAGAGGGCGAATAAAATGGCAAGGGTGAAGTGGGGGAGAGGAAAACGAGAGGCAAATGGCAAATAATGTAATGCGAGAGATAGGGATTGTGATGGGTACTTGGTATGTTGACTTTTACGCAAGCCTCCCCGGCAACGGCGCCAGAAATTCTTCTTGCTACGTCTCGAGCTTGCGTTGGTTTTCCCCGAAGAGGAGAGGATGATGCAGCACAATAGCGTAAGTATTTCCCTCAGTTTTTGAGAACCAAGGTATCAATCCAGTAGGAGGTCACGCGCAAGTTGCAACCAACGCTTAGGGGTTGTCAATCCCTTCACGGTCACTTACGAGAGTGAGATTTGATAGAGATAATATTTTTGGTATTTTTGATAGATAGATGCAAAGTAAAAAGTAAAGGCAAATTAAAAACAAAACAAGTAAATAAAGTGATATAGATTGATATGATGAGAATAGACCCGGGGGCCATAGGTTTCACTAGTGGCTTCTCTCAAGAGCATAAGTATTCTAGGTGGGTGAACAAATTACTGTTGAGCAATTGACAGAATTGAGCATAGTTATGAGCATATCTAGGCAATGATCATGTATATAGGCATCACGTCCGTGACAAGTAGATCGAAACGATTCTGCATCTACTACTATTACTCCACTCATCGACCGCTATCCAGCATGCATCTAGAGTATTAAGTTAAAAACAGAGTAACACTTTAAGCAAGATGACATGATGTAGAGGGATAAATTCATGCAATATGATAAAAAAACCATCTTGTTATCCTCGATGGCAACAATACAATACGTGCCTTGCAACTCTTTCTGTCACTGAGTAAGGACACCGCAAGATTGAACCCAAAGCCATGCACTTCTCCCATTGCAAGAACTACCAATCTAGTTGGCCATACCAAACGGATAATTCGAAGAGACTTGCAAAGATAACTCAATCATACATAAAAGAATTCAGAGAAGAATCAAATATTTTCCATAGATAATACTGGATCATAAACCCACAATTCATCAGTCTCAACAAACACACGGCAAAAAGAAGATTACGTCGAATAGATCTCCCCGAGAGAGGGGGAGAACATTGTATTGAGATCCAAAAAGAGAGAAGAAACCATCTAGCTACTATCTATCACTACTAGGGAAAACCTTATACACAGAAATTTAGCAACAGCGCGGGTCAAAAAAGCGCGCTAGTGCTATATAGCAGTAGCGATTGAAGAAAAACCGCGCTACAGATACAACCTTAGCAGTAGCGCCTGTAGTTGCAAAAGCGCTACTACTAATATTCCCATTGGCAGAATGATAGGCTACGCATAGCAGTAGCGGGCTTCGAGGAAACGCGCTACCGCTAGGCCATAATTAGCAGCGCGTTTCCTAAGAAGAGCGCTACTACTAACGGAAATAAAATAAGATGAAAAACAAATAGAAAAGTAAATGAAAATGAAAGAAATAGAAAAATAAGAAAGGAAAAAATAAAATGTAAAGCAAAATAAACGAAAAAGCGAAAAAACGGAGGAAGGCATAGCAGTGGGTGTTTGCAAGAGGCGCTATAGCTAACGTAGCTGCAGCGCGTGTCCTAGACCCCCGCTATAGAAACAGAAAAGGAAATTAAAAAAGGAAGAAATTTACATAGCTATAGCAGCAGTGCGTTTTGCAAAAACCGCTATAGCTATCTTAGCTATAGCGCGTTTTGCGAAACGCGCTACCGCTAAGTTTGACTTAACCAAAAAACCGTTTCCCCCCGGCCACCACTTCTCTCCCAAATCCCTCAACCCACCCCGCGCGCCGCCGTCTTCCCGATTCACCGTCGCCCCACTTCGCCGCCGACGTCGACGCCACCAAAGGCGTGCGCCGTCGACGACACCGGAGCCGCACCCAACGCCACGGAGCCGCGCGGCCTCGTCAACGCCACCGGAGCCGCCGTCGACGCCACCGGATCCTTCCTCGCCACAACTGCCTTCCTCGCCGTCACCGGAGACGCCCCTGCCTCCCTCGCCGTCACCGGAGACGCCCCTGCCTCGCTCGCCACCACTGCCTCCGTCGCCACCACCGGAGCCATCATCTGTAAGCCCCCACCCCTCCTCTCTCTCTCATGCATAGGTTAGCCAGTTTAATTAGGTTAATTATCTAGGTTAGGGCAAAAATTTAGTTAGGGCTTTGACAGAGAAGTAGTTAGGTTAACTAGTTTAATTAGGTTAATTATCTAGGTTAGTGCAAAAACTTAGTTAGGGCTTTGAAAGAGAACTAGTCAGGTTAACTAGTTTAATTAGGTTAATTATCCAGGTTAATTAGTGCAAAAATTTATTTTAGGCTTTGACAGAGAACTAGCTGCGTTAACTAGTTTAATTAGGGTTAATTATCTAGGTAAACTATATTAACTAACTCGGTTAAATAGGTAGGTTAATTAGGTTGGTTTGATTAACAAGGTAGGTTAAGTAGATTGGCTAGGTTAGAGGAAAATTTTATTTTAGAGCATTAGGTCAGAAGGGTTAGAGAAATGGAGTTCCTTTGCAATTTAATTGGGTTCTGTGTTTAGTGAGGTCATTTTGCAAAGGTTTTTGATTTTTGAAAAGACCACTATTTTTCAAGGAAAAGAATTTAGGCAAATTTTATTTTTCATTGAAGTGGTCATGTTATATCTTTTCACTGAAGTTGTTCGATTATGCCCAAGTGGCTTTGTTGTTTCCAGGGAATGATGCTGAGTGGCCTATGTTTTGCCGGAATGTTGATTCATTTCTTTTCCGGCAAATTTCAGGTTCTCGATTTGTCCACTTTTTAGGAAAGGTCATGCCGAAATTTCCCGTGAATTTCGGCATGACTTGTGCTACAAACTAGGACATATCGAGTGCCCGGGATTTGCCGCACTAGGAAGGAGTCAACATTCCTAAAAAACAATAGTCCTTTTTTATGTCATTATTCATTTTATTAGGTCTAGAATTAATTGACTAGATTTAATCATAGGAAACATGGCTAGCAACGATGAAGGACAGGGTTCTGGTGATTGCGACGACGTCTACGAGCGGCAGACAAATTTTTTAGCCTTACCGACGATCAACAGATGTTGTTTCTGGGCCCACCGGTGGCATCGGGGACTGAGACCGACACGCAGACCGGTGCTGAGACTGACACACAGACCGGTGCTGAGACTGAGACCGGCGCTGAGATTCAGACCGGCGCTGAGACCGGTGCTACCTCGGGGAGCGGAGCCGGTGTAGAACCGAAAGCAAAGAGGCAACGGGTTCCTAACAAACTCAGGACTACTAGACTGGTGGTCACGGAGGTGGACGACGGCAATTTTGAGCCAAAGGCGCCCGAGGAAGCGCGCGCGTGCTACGGCAAACAAATAGGCTGCATCATATGGACAACCGCCACCATCAACGATGAGAATCTAAAGAAGATAGAAAATATGAGGAGCTCCCTCCTAAAGAAGTTTCACCAGATATTCTTGTTCCCGGGCCGGAATGAGAAGGATTATGAAGATCCAGACAAGGACCCGGCAATGAATAAGATAAACAAACACGCCATGACCAAGTTTAGCAACGCGTTGGCCGCCTGGAAAAATTGAGTGAAAGCAAAGATCAACGACGGGGAACCCTACTCCGAGATTGTAAAGGATAGTCCGACAATCACGGAAGAGCAGTTTCAAATATTCAAGGAGGCTTGCGAGGCCGAAGCTGCCAAAAAAAAGTCTAAGTACATGAAGGGGCTTCAAAAGAGGAACATTGGGACCCACCACCTCGGAAGCCGTGGTTACGGCGGAAAGAGGTCCAAATGGGCCAAGGAGGACGCGGAAGCCGCGAGTCTGGGCATCCCAGCCCCCTTGGCGGATTTCACCGTCCCGCAGGAGCGTGACGTCCTGAGGGCCCGGCACCATTGGGACCTAGTGAAGAAGGTTTACGAGATAACACCGGTCATTACGGAGTTCATGAGACTGCTGGTAATTTTAGTTTCTGATCAATTCGACTGCACACGTTAGTCATATTTGTAAATGATCCTTGTGCCTTTTGCAGAGAGAGCAGCACCGGATTGCGGCCGAAAGCGACTCGCTGTCTGAGGCATTGGCGAGGCCCAAGTGGGACACTCCATTCAACCGGGCGTTGAACATATTGAAACAACAGCCAGTGGATACTCGACCGTCGTATGGACGCGTGCACGGTGTAGGAGACGGCGCCACGTGGAAGAAGTACTATCGTGAGACCACGGAGGAGAAAAAGGAAAGACGGAGGTTAACTGAAGAAAGCATCGATAAAAAGGTTGAGATTGCGGTTGAGAAGAAATCATCTCAGACAGTCGCAACAGCGGTAGCTGCCGCAAAATAGGCGATTGCAGATATATCTACTTCCTTGGTGACTGGCGTTTACACTTGGACAAGGCAAAATCCAGAAAAAAATGCAGAGGACTTTCCCCTTGCTGACTTCTTGGGAGCACCTGCTCTCGCACCGGCTCCCGTACCTGCTCCCGCACCGGCTCCCGCACCTGCTCCCGCACCGGCTCCTGTACCATCTCCCGCACCGGCTCCCGCACCGGCTCCCACACCGGACGTGCTCGGTGGTGCCTCCTCTTTGGCTGAGCTCGACGCCCTCATGGTATCTGCCACACCGGCCCCCTTCAATATAAATGTATAATCTCCTGTTTTCGTTGCCTTTCGGATGTCTCACGTTGCAGACTTTTCTTTGCAGGCCGACGAAACCCCGTGCACCATATTGTACACCATCAGCAAACAGAAGGTGGACGTGGGGAAGGGGACGATAATGGAGCCGAAGGAACCATTGTTCCACAGCCGGTCGATCCCCCCGAACGTCTTCAAGGTTTCCGTGGCCAGTGTCAAACCGGGCCACGAGAATTTGCCTCCTCTAATACTAGTGGGGGATGACAACGAGACCCCGCGGCGGCTTGGTGATTGTTGCAATGGGTGGGTCCTGTTGTGGCCAAAGAGTCTGCTTCGTCTGGAGGCGGCCGGGAGCACACCCACGAGCACGCAGCCTCAGCAAGGTATGAACATCAACACCCCACCTACACAATTAGCATCGGGTGTCGGGTTGGGTGATAGCGGACGGGGTAAGCAGGTGGCTCCATTAGTCGCTGATGACGTCGCCATGGATGAGGATGAGGATGACGATGGCGCTGAACAGTATGTCTATACTGGCGCCTCCTCGGGGTTTGAGCATCATGAGTCAGTGCCTGAATTACTATCTCAACGTATATTGACGACCATCCGGTGGTAAAGAAGTCTAGGAAGAGAGCGAGGAAAGGCAAAAAAGCCGATTCTATGATCCAGCCGCCTCAGCAGCCTCGTCTTCAGGACCGTGTAGATATCCCCGATGCGGATAAATGGCATATCCCCAGTCGATCAATCCTACCTGAAACAGCGCTACGGGCCAGATTCGGCGATCTAAGGAGACTTCATGACGATGTGCTGCAGGTAGAGAAAGGCCTCATCGCCTCGAAAGATCCAGGATACCCACTCTACGTGGTTAACGTTCCGCGGCAAATGTCGTACGTTGACGGCTTCCCCGCGGATAAGTTCTTCCTCCGATTCGATTACATATTCGACATGTTTCACGTGAAGAAGCTGGATTTTACGTTTGTCCGCCTTTATGCCTTGCACATGAACTACATCATTGGGGTTGAGCAGATACGTTTTATATGTGTCACTGACCCGTACTACATGCACGAGGGCTTCTTGGGAGTCTGTGCACAGCATCGTGAATACGCGAGGGATTACATCATCAGTTTCATGCTCGCCAATAAGGACAAGGAGGCGATTCTCGTGCCTTATCATCCCGTGTAAGTCATCCACGCTGCTATCCTTCCTTCGATTTCAGTAATTAATTTGAGGTGTACTTATTTTGCGCAGCAGCGGGCGCGCCATCCTCATCATCCTCTACCCTCGATTGTCCCATGCTCTTTACTTGGACTCATTGAAGAACATTTACAAAAAGGATTACACCCACATCAAAGATGTTCTCGACAATGCTATGTTTTACTACCAAGCAAGGGGTGGAGAGGTTAGGGACAAGAAGAGAAGGGGCGGCAGGGCCGCCTTCACCCATAAGACCGACTTCTGCTGCATCCAGCAACCGAACGATTCTCTTAATGATGGATTCTATGTCCTACACCACATGCTGGAGTACAGACGGGATCACCAGAACCTTCACATGGAACCTAGATCTGGCGATGCCCATATTCTGCAATGGTCAAAGGACATAGGAGATATCGAGGATCATCGACTTCGAGCTGAGTTCTATAACATCCAGCGCGAACTTGCCCAAATCATCATGAATGAGGTCGTCGGAAAAACAGGGATGTTCCATGCAGAAGGACAAATGTCGCGGGAAGACGTCCGAACATGGATAGCCTCTCAGCGTCTCGACATGCAGCCTTTCACTAAGCTCGATGACTATCTCCCTGACATGGATGGATGGCACGACATGATGGAGTGATTGTCGATATATGACAATGTGTCCGTTTAGTCCATACTTTCTTTTATGACAAAACTTTGAGTTATGCACGGTGAAACTTTATTTGTGATGTAATTAAACCATCCTCCTCCTCGACTAGCGAAAATCACTCTAGTTAGGTCATTTTGGGTACGATGAACTTTGTTATTTATGCTTATGATATGTTGTTTCTATTTTTGCCAAGTCTGTCTCTTTCTGTTGCTCAACTATATATGTTGCATATCATTGACTCATGTGATGATGCAGGTGCATAGATCATAGATGGCGAAGAAGTGCTACGCCAGGAGTATATATACGACAAGTGGTCGGAGTGTCAGGCCTAGGTGTACCGGTTTTCGGTTTCCGAGCGACACGCAGTACTTAGTTTAGGTTCACGCTAATGCGAGAGAGGGATACGAACTCATGTACTCAAAGTGATAGCTATTCTCGCGTATATCGTTGTTAGATGGATGACGATGTATTTGCAAGTAATCGAGACTTGTATCGCTATTTTCGAGATTGATGACGAGAGACCACTTTGTGTTGGATGATGATTATGATGATGACATGATTTGATGAGACTAATTGTATGTATATGCTATGATTACATTTGTATGTGGATGATATGCTAAAGATTATTGTATAAAGCCTATTCAAATACAAAACAAATAAAAAACAAATATGCAGGAAAAAAACTAATAAAACTAGTAGTAGCGAGGGGGGTGGGGGGAATTTAGCAGTAGCACCGACTTACCAGTAGCGCTTCCTGCTGAAAAGTGCTGCAGATAATATGAGTAGCACCCTTTTCCAAAGAGCGCTACAGCTATTCATCAGTAGCAGTAGCGTGTGTCAACAGGCGCTACTGCTATACGTTAGCTGTAGCGCCTTATTAGTAGCGCCGGTACCCGCGCCACTGAGAGGGCCAAAACCCGCGCTGCTGCTAGGCTTTTCCCTAGTAGTGTATGGACCCGAAGGTTTGAAGTAAACTACTCACACTTCATCGGAGGGGCTATGGTGATGATGTAGAAGCCCTCCGTGGTGGACGCCCCCTCCGGCGGAGCTCCAGAACAGGACCCAAGATGGGATCTCGTGGATACAGAAGGTTGCGGCAGTGGAATTAGGTTTTTGGCTCCCCCCTTGATCATACGGGGATACGTAGGTATATATAGGAGGAAGGAGTACGTTGGTGGAGCTCCGAGGGGCCCATGAGGTAGGGGGCGCGCCCAGGGGGGCGCGCCCTCCACCCTCATGACCGCCTCTGGCGCTTCTTGGAGTAGGGTCCAAGTCTCCTGGTTCACATTCGGTTGGAAACTCACGATCCCGAAGGTTTCATTCCGTTTGGACTCCGTTTGATATTCTGTTTCTTCGAAATACTGAAAAAGGCAAAAAAACAGCAATTCTGGGCTGGGCCTCCGGTTAATAGGTTAGTCCCAAAAATAATATAAAAGTGGAATATAAAGCCCAATATAGTCCAAAACAGTAGATAAAGTAGCATGGAGCAATCAAAAATTATAGATACATTGGAGACATATCAGTGCACGAAGTCGTGGAGGCACTGGACACCCCGGGTGCCCGGCCACCTCTACCCCCGGGTGCCCGGCCAACCGGCTGGGAGCCGTACCTGAGCAGCCCGGGTGCCCGGCCTGGAAGGCCCCAGGTGCCCGGCCCTCACCTGGCGCCGGCTGTAGCCACTCGGGTGCCCCGCCAAATGGCCCTGGGTGCCCGGCCCTGCTGCTGGGAGCAGCCCAGCCCCGCCCGGGTGCCCGGGCCACCAACCCCGGGTGCCCGGCCCCCCCCATCGCCGCCCGCCTGGTGCTACCCCAGGTGCCCGGGCCTTGGACCCCCGGGTTCCCGGCCTCCCCTCTACAGCGCCTAGGGCGCAGCCCCCTGACCGGACCAGGTGCCCGGTCCCTCGCACTCCGGGTGCCCGGACCCCTCCAAGAGTGTGTGCATTTTCAGGGTCATTTTGGACCTTTGTATTCCCCTCTCCCTCTATTTCGTCCCTAGACTATAAGTAGCTCCCACCTAGCTCATTTAGAGGATAGCAAAGTATATGAGATGATTATGTGAGCTTTGCCCCTTGTACCCACTCCTCTAGGAGATTAAGACCTCCTAGGAGAAGATCCCTAGTGGATATCAAGCCCCATCTTGGGAAGGATCCCCATCGTAGGATCATCAAGACCTCTCTCCTCATAGGATTGGGATGAACTAGTTACCTTGTATCTTTTCTTTTGTTGTCCTTGGATCATTGTGGCCTCCTGTGTGTTCTTGGATCTAGTCAATTTGAGTGTTTTCCCTCTTTTGTGTTCTTCATGTTCTTCGTGTTCTTGGGGATTTCCCCTCCAATTCGTGAAAGATCTCCATCTAGGGTTCCACCCTACAACATCTTGGTATCATGAGCCATGGTTTCTAACGAAATTGGAGCCCCCCTTCTTGTTCTCTAGCCTAATTTTGTTGTGTTCTTCCCCAATTTTGAAAATTTCCCCACCAAAAATAGCCCCAAATATTTTTGTGATTTGTTGGTTTGATGAGGTTTTGTTGGATTTGATCCATGGATTTGCTTGGTTTCAAGTGGATCTAGCATTCCCCCATCCATCTCCACCTTTACCTCCATGAAATCCATCAATTTCTTCCACTTTCCCACGAATTTCTGCCCAAATCCGTGACCCCCGGGCACCCGGACCCCCCGCGCATCTCCATTGACCACCCCGGGTGCCCGCACCCCGAGCCCCCGGGCACCCGCACCCTGGGTTGTTTGCCCCGGACCCACCCCCCCCCCCCCCCCGGGTGCCCGCACCTCTTGCCCCCGGGCCTCTTCTTCAGTCCAACCTCGCTGACCACCCCGGGTGCCCGCACCCCCAACCCCCGGGCACCCGCACACCCCCAAATCAGCCCAACACCATTCACCGTTTCGGCCATAACTTTCACTCCCGGAGTCCGATTTTCGTGTTATTTAGCTCGTTGAGTAGCTATTGACATCCCCTTCCATCTAGATAGGTTCCAACACCATTTGACTCCTTCACAATTTTCACATTTTGGCATCTTTGCATAGGCCATCCACCATATCATTCGCAAAACCACCATAGCTTTCCGCCACATAACCCATTTAGTTCCATATAGCATTTGTAGTTGCTTGAGTGGTGACTTGAGTCTCCTTAGGTGTTTCGGCTACTTAGGGATGGTTGCTTCGTCATCAACCACCACCACCACTTCCGCATTGCTAACTCTGGAACCACCTACACATTCCGCTACCACCATTTGACATTTTCCTTGAGATTTTGAGTTCGCGGTTTTTTACCATTTCCTAAGGTGTTTAGGCTACTTAGGGACGGGTCTACATCATCTTGGTGTCTACATCAAGAACACTGCCACTCATCATCGCCACGAGGTCGTCATCGACATCGACCACTTCACCAATTTGACACCCTAACCGTAAGCAAGAACGATAACCTCCATATCACCTTGGTATCATGGTATCCCATCATTGTACATTCTTGCCATTACATTATTAACCCCTTAGCCCATTTTGTGTCACTTGCCTATCGAGACTAGCCTTTGAGTATTGCCGGCAATGTTACTTGTGCACATTAGTGATCCGTACCTTCCATTGCATATATACCATATCATATTGGTATCATCTTGGTACCATCATATCATCCCTTGTGTCACAAGATTGTTCCCGCATGTACACAATTGCTATCTTGGTTTGTGCATATCGCATAAGTGGCCATATCAACAAAAAAAGAATAAGCTTTTAAGCAAAAGGAAAAGAGAGCAAAGAGCTTGTAAGCAAGAGCCATAGCATCTTACCACATTGCACGTAAGATTGTCATATCCGATCATCTTGGATCATCTTCAGAAGAACATCGGAAACATCATACACATAGCATACTTGGGATAGAAAGCTCATACATTTTGCATCTTATAGGTTGTGCACAAGTGTCGTATCCGCCTATTGAGCAATCATGCTAGCGTCTCTCTTGAGTTGTGCAACATGAGCGTTTTCCGTGGATTCCACATTTTGTGCTCATTCCTTGGTTGCACGACCCCATTTATCCATCCGTGTGTGTGTTTCCATGTGCCACATATTGCTATTGGTCTACTTGTTTCACTTGCGAATTTGTGAATCTTTTCCAACTTTACTGACTCTTGCTAACATTTTGCATCAAATTTTTGTGCCACTGTCCTAACCGAGCTCCACCATAAGCCTTACGTGTGTAGGTGTGAGAATTGACAAGATCCGGTACCAATTGTGCTATTTCCTTGTTACATTATTGAGTGATCATTGATCCATCTTCAACATTGGATAAGGTACATTGGTCTAGTTCTTTCCTTTCTTCTACTTACATTTGCTCGAGTCTTGTGATGGATAGGCAAGGCATTTCATCTCCGGTCTTCCACGACAACAACAACGCGAACAACTACGTCACCAAAATGTCCATCTTCGGACTACAATGAGCAATGCAAGGCATTGAGCAACTCGTCATCGACATTCGCCAAAACGAAGCAAGGATAAGGGACTATCTTGACACCAAGTTGGCCGAACAAAGGGATCAAGTACGAGACATGGTGGCCAACTACAATTCTTCTTCCCCTTCGTCATCTTCAAGGCGGCGACGCTCAAGTGTCCAATCTTCGGAACATCATCGAGCTCAAGCACTACAACGCCATCAAGATGAAGATGCTCGTGATGAGTAACCCTACAAGTCCCAAAAAGCTCTACATCAAGCTACGACCAAACTTCATGAGCACAAGAGAAGACCGCGAGACAAGCACCACCAAGAGGAAGCTCCGGCTACCATGCCTACTTCGGCATCTTTGCCAAGTGTTATCAAGGAATCTCCGCCTTCGGATGTACGACATCTTTGCCTACTTCCCACGAGTACGCCTACTTCGACATCATCAAGTAAAAGGCGATCACCTACGAGCGAGGGAGACACTTCCATCTTTGGAAGCCCCTCAAGGATAATGATCAAGCATGGGATTTTCCCTTCAGTCATGGAGGAGAGCGATGATGTGCCATCTTCGGCCTTCATCCACGGCGACGACGACGAGATGGTTGAGCATGGGATTTTCCCTTTGACCACGGCGACGTATGATGACTTGAGTGACTTGTGCCACCATATTGAGAGTGAGAGTGACTTCACCACTAGCCCCATATATGATGAGTTCCCATAATTCCCATGTGATGAGAGCCACGACCACCACCACTTGAGTGATTTGAGTGACTCCACCATATGTGACATTGAGTGCACCTACGTTGAGGGAGTGAGTGAGCCACCACCACATAGAGAGAGTGAGGTAGTTGATAGTGCATGTGAGGCCATTTTGATTTCTAACAACTTAACCTCTACCTCTATCGTGTCTTCTCATTTGGTGCTAGGTCCCATATATGATAACGCGCCGATTCTCAACAACTTCGTCCTTCCTTTGGACAAGACGATGGCCATGGTGGACGATGATGCTATTGGGGAATGTAGTAATTTCAAAATTTTCCTACGCACACGCAAGATCATGGTGATGCATAGCAACGAGAGGGGAGAGTGTTGTCCACGTACCCTCGTAGACCGAAAGCGGAAGCGTTAGCACAACGCGGTTGATGTAGTCATACGTCTTCACGATCCGACCAATCCAAGTACCGAACGTATGGTACCTTTGAGTTCAGCACACGTTCAGCTCGATGACGTCCCACGAACTCCGATCCAGCAGAGCTTTGCGGGAGAGTTCCGTTAGCACGACGGCGTGATGACGGTGTTGATGATGCTACAGACACAGGGCTTCGCCTAAGCACCACTACAATATTCCCGAGGTGGAATATGGTGGAGGGGGCACCGCACATTGCTAAGAGATCAATGATCAATTGTTGTGTCTAGAGGTGCCCCCTTCCCTCGTATATAAAGGATCAAGGGGGAGGGGGCGGCCGTCCAGGAGGAGGCGCGCCAGGGAGGAGTCCTACTCCCACCGGGAGTAGGACTCCCTCCTTTCCTAGTCCAAGTAGGAGAGGGGGAGGAAGGAAGAGAGGAGAGGAAGGAAAGAGGGGGCGCCACCCCCCTCCTTGTCCTATTCGGACTAGAGGGGGAGGAGGCGCGTGGCCTGCCCTGGCCGCCCCTCCTCTTCTCCAATTAGGGCCCATGAGGCCCATTAACCCCCCCCCCCCCCCCCCCCGAGGGGTTCCGGTAACCCCCCGGTACTCTGGTATATGCCCGAAACCACCCGAAACTATTCCGGTGTCCGAACATAGTCATCCAATATATCGATTTTACGTCTCGGCCATTTCGAGACTCCTCATTATGTCCTTGATCATATCCGGGACTCCGAACTACCTTCGGTACATCAAAACACAAAAACTCATAATACAGATTGTCACCAAACTTTAAGCGTGCGGACCCTACGGGTTCGAGAACTATGTAGACATGACCGAGACATGTCTCCGGTCAATAACCAATAGCGGAACCTGGATGCTCATATTGGCTCCTACATATTCTACGAAGATCTTTATCAGTCAAACCGCATAACAACATACGTTGTTCCTTTTGTCATCAGTATGTTACTTGCCTGAGATTCGATCGTCGGTATCTCAATACCTAGTTCAATCTCGTTACCAGCAAGTCTCTTTACTCGTTATGTAATGCATCATCCCGCAACTAACTCATTAGTCACATTTCTTGCAAGACTTATAGTCATGTACATTATCGAGAGGGCCCAGAGATACCTCTCCGACAATTGGAGTGACAAATCCTAATCTCAAAATACGCCAACTCAACAAGTACCTTCGGAGACACCTGTAGAGCACCTTTATAATCACCCAGTTATGTTGTGACGTTTGGTAGCACACAAAGTGTTCCTCCGGTAAACGGGAGTTGCATAATCTCATAGTCATAGGAACATGTATAAGTCATGAAGAAAGCAATAGCAACATACTAAACGATCAAGTGCTAAGCTAACGGAATGGGTCAAGTCAATCACATCATTCTCTAAAGATGTGATCCCGTTAATCAAATGACAACTCATGTTTATGGCTAGGAAACTTAACCATCTTTGATTCAACGAGCTAGTCAAGTAGAGGCATACTAGTGACATTATGTTTGTCTATGTATTCACACATGTACTAAGTTTCCGGTTAATACAATTCTAGCATGAATAATAAACATTTATCATGAAATAAGGAAATAAATAATAACTTTATTATTGCCTCTAGGGCATATTTCCTTCAGTCTCCCACTTGCACTAGAGTCAATAATCTAGTTCACATCACCATGTGATTTAACACCAATATTCACATCTGTATGTGATTAATACCCATAGTTCACATCGTCTTGTGATCAATACCCAAATGGGTTACTAGAGTCAATAATCTAGTTCACATCGCTATGTGATTAACACCCAAAGAGTACTAAGGTATGATCATGTTTTTCTCGTGAGAGAAGTTTAGTCAACGGGTCTGTCACATTCAGGGCTGTATGTATTTTGCAAATATTCTATGCCTACAATGCTCTGCACGGAGCTACTCTAGCTAATTTCTCCCACTTTCAATATGTATCCAGATTGAGACTTAGAGTCATCTGGATCGGTGTAAAAGCTTGCAACGGGATAGGGTCCCCCCGGGCGCTCGCGGGAGGGAAGTGATGGATCTTTTGGGGTACTCTATGACATGTGAAAGGAGGAACCATGGCGGATTTCATCCCGCTTGAGCTCCCTTCCTCCGATGAGGAGCAGCAGTCGGCCCATGCCACCAAATCTCCACCTCGCATCTTTTCGTTCCCGGAGCAGACCGAGGCGGATGAAGTCAATGATGAGACCATAGATGAGGAAGAGGATTCTCAGGAGGTCGAGTTTGAATCGGGGACGAGTCCACCGATTCGGATGAGACCCAGTCTGTTTCTCTCTCTTCCCCACCTAGGCACCGTTGTGATTTCGTCAACGTCTTCATGCCTTACACCCCTATTGAGCACTTCCAAAACCTATCTTATGCCATTGTTAACCCGCCACATCCCTCTCCCCAAGCAATCCGACGTGCGCTTCAGACCGGGGCTGGAAACCCTCCTGTGATGATTAGAGCGTCATCCTATGGAGCGGGCCTAGTTATCTTCGGCTCAGCCTATGAAAGAGAAATTTCCATCCTAAACAACCCACTCTCATGTCCCATCAACACAGTCAATCTCGTTTGCCACGAAGACACCAAAAATCATTTCCTCTTTCGTCTTGGCACGGTCTCTGCCCTAAACATCGAAGACTTCCTGATGGAATATTGGTTCACTCCCACTATCATCAACTCCATTGTCCCTTTCGCTTGTCCCATCAAGATTGACCCTGTTTTCCTCACCGGGGTGGACTACTCTACGGTCCATGTCTCCGTCAAGTCTCGCACCCTCACCGACTCCCACATACCATACCCGTCCATGGCTTCTCCACCCTTAGTGCCATCGCGTCTGTCCTCGTGATTCACTCTCAGGAACTCCCGCCTGACCCTGATTTTGCGGGTCCGGACTCCGATGACGACAACAATGGCGACGGTGGAGGGAACGATGGCGATGGGGGCAGCGGTGACTTCCCAGGATGCATGGACCCAAATCTGTCCGCGCCACCGCCTCCGCCAACCGACGATGGGCATGATGACCAGGTAGTCCAACTCCCCGGTGGCCTCACCAAGATGGCGAACCACAAGCCACTAGTTTGCGCGGTGCCACTCACGGCGTGCCCGAAATCAGTGGAGGTCAAACTCTTCAAGGGGTTCTATGACGTGCGCGTCCAGGGCAAGAATGGCGAGCGCGGCTTCTATCGCATCCCCATGAGCCCGAGGGGATCACCCAAGCTGATCGTCGCCAACCTTGCGGCCTGCTCCATCGGCTTCCTCGACAGGGTGGCTACGGTCGACCCTTCCCACGCCCCCTTCATCGACGCCGAGGTGATCTGCAGCGACTTCTGTGGTCGCGCTTTCACCTTCGGGTTGTGACGGCGAGGAAGAGGTCATGCGGGCTGTCGAGCACTTCGACCTGGGACTGCCCCCGATCCCGGGTCCGCAGCCCTTGCAAATCGCCATCGACGCGCACGAAGATCTCCCGCTGCAGCAACCCTCCCCTCCGCCCTCCCTCACGCTCGTCGGCCTCCCCCCACGTGCGGCATCCCCAACGATCTTCTACAAGTGTCGCAGAGCTTGCATCAGGGAGGGGGAGGCGCCCAACCACATGACGATGTTGGAGAAGGCCACACTCAGGAAGGAGATGAAGCTAGAGGGCAGGAAGAGGGAGGCCCCGAGCTCCGCACTTCTGCTGCCGGCAGAAGAGCTCCTGGAGCTTGTCGCCGAGGGCGCCCCACCGCTTCCATGCAAGGATGCTCTCCAGCTGGCGGTGGCCTGTGGCGTTTCCGAGATCGACCTCAACATGGTGCCCTCCGGTGATGATGTGTGACGACCTTTCTGCTATGGCCCCGCAGCGATGCAATCTCCTGCCTGCTTCTCCTTGCAGCTGCAGCTCCACCCGCCATTTTAGCTGTAGCTCTTTACGTAGGATGCGTCGCATGCATGCTCTCCCTTTCGAGACCCCAACTCCTAGTATTTTCTTTTTATGTGTTTCTCTTTACTTTTCAGTGAAATGTACCACCCTTTCCAATGTATCCGACTGTTCCATCGTATCTCTCGTGGCTTGCTTTGCCTGCCTACACACTGTTGCCTCCAAGGTTACCCATGATTAGAGAAATTTCTATTATCTCATGGAACGTGCGCGTCCTGGGAAGGCACAAAAAATGCACTGACGTTAAAGCAACCCTCTCCTCGACCACTTGCTCCGTGATCTGCCTGCAAGAGTCAAAACTTAAGGATATCTCCAACTTCAAAGCTGTCTCGTTTCTACCTCCAAACCTCATAACCTTTCACTCCATTCCAGCCAATGGATCTGTGGGCGGGATTGTTACCGCTTGGGACGATAGTTTCCTCTCTTGCACCAAAGTGTTTGCTGGCACTTTTGCCTTAACATGTTGGTTTGAATCGCGTGCTGACAACCTATCTTTTGTGGTCACAAACATTTATGGTCCCTGCGATTATGCTTCTAAACCCATCTTCTTGCAATCTCTGATTGATCGAATGCCGCAAATCTCCTGCCCGTGGACTGTCATTGGTGACTTTAATATCACCCTTAGACCTTCTGATAAATAAACGTCTCATTTCAACATGCATGAATCAAACATTTTCTCCTCTGCCATCAATACGCTTCAGCTCCAGGATCTCCCTCTTCTAGATAGGCGCTACACCTGGTCAAACCAGCAGGATGTGCCTATTCTCGTGCAGCTAGATCGAGGACTGGCAAATGTGGCTTGTGCATCAAAATTTCCAGATACCTCACTCTCCTCGGTTACCAGGACAACCTCTGATCACGTTCCTATTCGTTTGACGGTAGCAACTACTATCCCCAAAGCTTCGGTTTTCCGCCTTGATCGCTCCCTTCTCAATATCCCCCTTTTTAGGGAAAGGGTTGCAGCAAATTGGGGAAGTGTGGGCTCCCGCCATGCCCACCTCGGCTCTGCCGGTGTTCTTTCCTTGAAGCTAAAGCGCACCAAAAATATGGCCAGAAAGTGGATGTCCAATCGACGGTCACCTAGGACCATGGCTATAAACTGCCATACCACTATCAATTTCCTCGATAAGCTTGAGGAGGCCAGGCCGTTCTCCCAACTCGAATCGGACCTTAGGATTCCAGTGAACGTGTCCCTTCACCGTCACAATGCTACTATTGCCGCCAACTGTGTCTTGGATCGCCCTGGCTGCGATTTTACGGGCCAAAGGGTTTCCCTCCGCTTGGTGCCGTTGGGTGGAAAGCTTGCACATTTCGGCCAGCTCTGCTGTTCTTTTAAACGGGAAGTCGGGACCTTGGTTTCAGTGCCATCGGGTCCTGAGACAAGGGGACCCATACTCCCCCTACCTTTTCATTCTAGTCGCCGATGTGCTAAAACGTCTAATTATTCAAGCCTCGCAAAATGGCCTCCTCTCCCACCCAATTGATGCCAATATGCCCTGCACCATCCTGCAATATGCCGATGATACGCTCATTGTCCTTCCGCCTGATGCAACTCAACTACAGACCCTCAAGAATATTCTGATACAGTTCTTTGAGGCCACTGGCCTCACCATTAATTTCCATAAAAGCACCTTTGCTCCAATCCATGTCGACTCAGAGCTTTCTGCAAGCCTTGCGACAATCCTGGGCTGCCCGGTTGCCTCCTTTCCCCAGTCTTACCTAGGTTTGCCTCTATCCACTCACAAGCTAAACCTTTTCGATTTTTTCTTCATCATTGACAAGGTTGCCGCTTAGCTGGCTGGAGGGGACTGCTTCTGTCTTTGGCCGGGAGGGAAATTTTAGTCCGCTTTGTTCTTCGCGCCCTTCCAATCTATGCTATGAGTGTTCTTTTGCTTCCCGCTGGAACCGTGCAAGAAATCGAAAAACGTTGTAGGGCCTTTTCTGGACAGGTCAAGACAAGGTTACGGGTGGCAATTGCAAAGTTGCCTGGGACATCGTGTGTGCCCCCTTTGCCAATGGGGGGCTCGGTTTTCTTTCGCTTCCACAAATGAACCTTTGCTTGCTTCTCAAACACATCTCTAAACTTCATAATGGAGACACGACGAGTGACACTCCCTACCTTGTCTCAAAATACGGCTGGTCTAGCACTCGTGACGTCGGCATGTCGGATAACCATCATACTCCTATCTGGCGAGACATCGTCAAAGGGGTCGAATTATTCAGATCACTCGCCATGGTGCACCTCGGAAATGGAGTCACTACCTCGTTCTGGCTAGATCTTTGGCTCCCTCAGTCCACCCAAACCCTAGCGCAACAATTCCCGGCACTGTTTTCCCACTCCAACAGAATTCACACTTCTGTGGCTCGTGCTCTGGACTCGAACGACCTAACCTTGGACCTAACCCCAAGACTGTCTCACACGGCCGCATGCGAGCTAATTGAACTCCGCAATATGTTGGCTACGATAAACTTGAATCTGCAGGTCGCTGACAGAAGAACCTCGAGGGAAGCAGGCAAGCCGGTAACCACTAAGCTGGCATATCAGGCGGTATGGAAGACGAAACCCACAGACACTCTAGCTCCGGCAATCTGGAGAAATTACACGCCAAATAAATGCAGGATCTTCCTCTGGCTCGCCCGCAAAAACCGCCTGTTCACAAACGAGAGACGCTTCAAACGGGGCATTGCCACATCCGCCACCTGCCCTTTCTGCAGCTGTTGCGAGTCCATCGAGCACCTTCTTTTAGAATGCCAACAACTCAGTCCGCTTTGGGTTGAGCTCGACAGTCTCTGCCATGGTACGCCAGAGGATCTGCTTCAGGCCTGGGACGGTGAATTAAACAACAAATGCAGATGTACGGTGCTGCTGGCCGTCCTCTGGAATATTTGGAAAAGGCGGAACGCCAAGGTTTTCCGGAATTTACACCTCGAGCTCCACACTATTGCTAGCTCCGCTGCTGATGATCTTCGGCTCTGGTCTTACCAATGTAAAAATATTGAAAAACAAATTAGCCTCCGTGACTGGGGCTCCATGTTGTTCCACCTAGCCGGGAGATTATAATCCCACCGCTTGTTGTAATTTTTGTTTCTTTCTGTACCCTCTCACCCCCTGTATCTCTGATATGTAACACCCCTGACGGTTGATAATAAAGGTTCAGGCAGGTGTAAGCCCACCGTTCACGCGTCAAAAAAAAAGGAGGAACCATTCATTCTTTTCACTATATACTACTTGAATACCCTGATTTGAGTAGTGTGTATATATATTCTCAAAGTCGAAAAAAAAGCTCAGGCACTCCATGTCGGAGTGGTGTGGCATGTCAAGTTTTTCACTCAGGGCATTTTTACACCTGAGAGCCGCTTACATGGCAAGTTGTACTACAATCATGGCATCAGACCCTGAGAGCTACTTGCATGCCTATTAACCAATTAGACTGCTGGTTGTTGTTTTTTGAGATAGCTTACCAGGCTTGCTGCCTGGTGACCACCACGTCACGAAACATGCATATAAACAGCTGCCATCTCCTCTCCGTAAGCGATGTGGTCCTAATAAAAACAACCTTACGTGTGTGCCTTGATACGGCCCAAACGAAACGAAAAGCCCAGTGCCATAAAATCGTGTGACCCACCGGCCGTCAGCCCAGCTCGTGGACTGAATCGTTCTCATGTTGATTTGCTAGGTATCTTCTCGGAGTCTCCGTGGTGGCGTTCGTGTACTCCGCGGCGCAGGAGGAACTTTCGCCGGATGCGCCGGCGCGCTGGCCATGCCAGCTTTCTTGATTTTTGCCGGCGATCAGGTGAAGTGCAGAGAATCTTGCTATGAGACCCTTTTTGATGCAGCAAGGGAGCTGTGCGGTGACTAGCTAGTAGCTTAAGTTTTGGTTAGCCGAGTATCTATCTACGCATGTGTGTGTACGTAGTTCTAACAATCGTGTGTGTGTAGCCCTGTGACGGTGTGACCTGAATGAATGTGTATCCGCTGTTCACGTCATCGGCGGTGGCTCTCCCGATCACAATCCGCATGAGTTCGGCGGTGGTGAACGTCTTCACGAGCGCCATCGCGGCGTCCATCTGCCTCGGTTACATGGCCTTCGCGGTGCTCGCCCTGTCCGCCATGCTCTCCGGCTGCAAGCCTTCCAGACAAGCGCACTACGAGTCTACGACCCAAGTCCAGCGAGCACAAAAAGGAGAGGGAAAAAAAAAAGAACAAAGTTCAGAGTCGCTCTTGGCATCTGCAGATCAGATGTTTGCATGACGACCCAAGTTGTCAAGAGAGCATTTTCATCACAACTTTATGGGGTTTTGGGGTGAGAGAGGCTCGAACTCTCGACCTCAGGATCACTCACGTTTAGCTATGAGACCTACGCGCTAGCCAACTGCGCCACCACCCCAATGTTGTTTTCTTCGTAATGACAGCCTTACTAAGACTTGCTTATTTGATAGTGCTTGAAACCCCGATTACTCACATGCTAAGATTGGATAGTTATATGTTGGAGAAAAGGTGCAAGCAAATATATTCTTCTTAATGTGTTTCTTTTTTTACTTGGACAAGAATATGGACAGAGATGTACACAACCCTTGATGGGTTCCTCTACCTCTTGCCGGCACCGCCGCCGGTCCGTCTCGTCTTCGGTGGCCTTAGGGCTACGGTGGCGCCGTGGATCCCGGTCCTTACTGGCGGGAGGGCTCCCTTAGATATTCCTTCGTATTTTGTCAGGGTTTGTGTCCTACTCAGAAAGACGAGACGACGACGCCTCTCTGAAGATGGAATAATGTTCTTCCCGCCTAGTCCCCGTCCCGGTGGAGCGTATCATCGGTGGGCACGTGGAGGCGTGTCTCCGGCAGATCTGCCCTTGGTGGATTTGCTCGGATCTGATCATAGTTCGTCTACGTTCGTTTGTCTTCAGGTTGGATCCTTCCGATCTATTCTACAATGGTGGCGGGTGCTAGTCTGGTGCGCTGGTGCTATGGGGCGTTAGCACAACAACTTCTCGATTGACTACTACAACAACTATTGCTCGGCTCTGGCGAGGGAGAGACAATGACAACAACGCGCTTTGGGCTCGCTTCAGTGCTTGTAGTCGTCGCTGGGTGGTTTATGGATCTGGATGTAATTTTTTATTATTTCTGATGTTCATTGTACTTTCATAATTGAAGATGAATAGGTCATAAGTTTCCCCCCAAAAAAAGATTTACACAACCCTAGGTAAGGGCATCTCCAACGCATATCTATGTCCGCATCCGTCCATGAAAACATTTACAGTTCAGACATATTTGAACTAAAATATAGTAGATTAGGCTAGCCTATTCTAACCTAGTCTATGACCGGCCGGCTCGGCGCCCGTTTCCCACCCCATATCTATGTCCGGCAGCGAGCTAACCGGAACGCCGTGAGCCCTTGAGAATATGCTTCGACGGGAGGGGAAGAATAACGTCCGCCTCCATGAAGCCCGGATCATCAGTTGGTTTTAGAACGGTGGAAGACGATGACGGTGTACTACGCCTCCGCAAACTAGGCAAGTCACCGGCTGTGAGGCCTGGCGCAGCGGTGGTGGTGGCCTTCTTGGGACCCGAGCGGCGGTGGCCTCCTTTGGTCTACTCATCCTCGCTGCCAGTGGTGCCCACGGACGTGCCAACTTCGTCATCATGGCAGCGGGGCACGACCGACATGGAGCTAGCAGTGTCGTCCATGCCGTCATAAACTTGCGTCAGCCAATAGGACAGGAGCAAAGCCTCCCGCTCAAGCACGTCCACGTCCACCATAATGAGTGTGTCATCGACTTGCTACGTCTTGAGCTTGCGTTGGTTTTCCTCGAAGAGGAGAGGGTGATGCAGCAAAGTGTAGCGTAAGTATTTCCCTCAGTTTTGAGAACCAAGGTATCAATCCAGTAGGAGGCTCCTCAAAAGTCCCACGCACCTACACAAACAAACTGAGAACTCGCAACCAACACAATAAAGGGATTGTCAATCCCTTCACGGCCACTTGCGAAAGTGAGATCTAATAAAGATAGTATGATAAGATAAATATATTTTTGGTATTTTTGATATAGATGGAAAGAGTAAAGATGCAAATAAAGTAGACTGAAAGCAAATATGATAAGAGATAGACCCAGGGGCCATAGGCTTCACTAGAGGCTTCTCTCGAGATAGCATAAGTATTACGGTGGGTGAACAAATTACTGTCGAGCAATTGATAGAAAAGCACATAGTTATGAGAGTATCTAGGCATGATCATGTATATAGGCATCACGTCCATAACAAGTAGACCGACTCCTGCCTGCATCTACTACTATTACTCCACACATCGACCGACTCCTGCCTGCATCTAGAGTATTAAGTTCATAAGAACAGAGTAACGCATTAAGCAAGATGACATGATGTAGAGGGATAAACACATGCAATATGATATAAACCCCATCTTGTTATCCTCGATGGCAACAATACAATACGTGTCTTGCAACCCTTTCTGTCACTGGGTAAGAACACCGCAAGATTGAACCCAAAGCTAAGAACTTCTCCCATGGCAAGAAAGATCAATCTAGTAGGCCAAAACAAACTGATAATTCGAAGAGACTTGCAAAGATAACTCAATCATAAATAAAAGAATTCAGAGAAGATTCAAATATTATTCATAGATAAACTTGATCATAAACCCACAATTCATTGGATCTCGACAAACACACCGCAAAAAGAGATTACATCGAATAGATCTTCACAAGAGAGGGGGAGAACATTGTATTGAGATCCAAAAAGAGAGAAGAAGCCATCTAGCTAATAACTATGGACCCGTAGGTCTGTGGTAAACTACTCACAACTCATCGGAGGGGCAAGGATGTTGATGTAGAGGCCCTCCGTGGTTGCTTCCCCCTCCGGCAGAGTGCCGGCAAGGGCTCCAAGATGGGATCTCGCGGATACAGAAGGTTACAGCGGTGGAAATTGTGTTTCGTGGTGCTCCTGGATGTTTTCGGGGTACGTAGACATATATAGGAGGAAGAAGTACGTCGGTGGACGCCCGAGGGGCCCACGAGACAAGGGGCGCGCCCTCCTATCTCGTGGGGCCCTCGGAGCTTTCTTGACTTGCACTCCAGGTTCTCCGGATCAGATTTGTTCCAAAAATAACGCTCCCGAAGGTTTCATTCCGTTTGGACTCCGTTTGATATTTCTTTTCTTTGAAATACTGAAATAGGCAAAAAAACAGCAATATGGGATGGGCCTCCGGTTATTAGGTTAGTCCCAAAAATGATATAAATGTGTAAAATAAAGCCCATAATCATCCAAAAGGGGTAATATAATAGCATGGAACAATCAAAAATTATAGATACGTTGGAGACGTATCAGTCATCGACTTGCTCCTCTGTGTGCCACTGCTTGTACACCACGGTGCCCCTGTCATCCTCTCGCGCCTCGCCCATGGTGATGCCGGCCTGAATCAGCGATGGGGGTGGCGTCGGCTTGTCCTCCGTTTGCTTGTTAGTGTCGCAGCCATCCGAAGAGCTCGCTGGAGAGCAAGCTGAAGGAAATATGCCCTAGATGCAATAATAAAGTTATTATTTTATATTTCCTTATATCATGATAAATGTTTATTATTCATGCTAACTGTATTAACCGGAAACTTGATACATGTGTGGATACATAGACAAAACACTGTGTCCCTAGTAAGCCTCTACTAGACTAGCTCGTTAATCAAAGATGGTTAAGTTTCCTAACCATATACATGAGTTGTCATTTGATAAACAGGATCATATCATTAGGACAAGACCCATCCGTTAGCTTAGCATATTGATCGTTCAGTTTTATTACTATTGCTTTCTTCATGTCATATACATATTCCTTTGACTATGAGATTATGCAACTCCCGGACACCGGAGGAATATCTTGTGTGCTATCAAACGTCACAATGTAACTGGGTGATTATTATAAATATGCTCTACAGGTATCTCTGAAGTTGTTTCTTGGGTTGGCATAGATCGAGATTAGGATTTGTCACTCCGAGTATCGAAGAGGTATCTTTGGGCCCTCTCGGTAATGCACATCATAGGAAGCCTTGCAAGCAATGTGACTAATGAGTTAGTTGCGGGATGATGTATTATGGAACGAGTAAAGAGACATGCCAGTAACGAGATGAACTAGGTATGAAGATTCGGACAAGTAACATACCGATGACAAAGGGAATAATGTATATTGTCATTACGGTACGACCGATAAAGATCTTCGTAGAATATGTGGGAACCGATATGAGCATCCAGGTTCCGCCGTTGGTTATTGACCGGAGAGGTGTCTCAGTCATGTCTACATAGTTCTCGAACCCGTAGGGTCCGCACGCTTAACGTTCGATGACGATTTTGTATTCTATGAGTTATGTGATTTGGTGACCGAATGTTGTTCGGAGACCCGGATGAGATCACGGGCATGACGAGGAGACTCAAAATGGTCGAGAGGTAAAGATTGATATATAGGACGATAGTATTCGGACACCGAAAGTGTTCCAGGGTGTATCAGGTACATATCGGAGTACCGGGGGGTTACCGCCCCCCCCCCCCCCCGGGGGGGGGGAATAATGGGCCTTATGGGCCATATGAGGGGAGTACCCCAGCCCACAAGGGGTGGCGCCCCCCCCCCTAAGGAAGGAGTCCGAATAGGAGGAGGAGGAGGGGGTTCGCCCCCCCTTTCCTTCCTCCTCCCTCTCTTCCCTTTTTCCCCCTTCCGGTAAAAGGAAAGGGGGGCCGAACTGGAATAGGCCCCCAAGTAGGATTCCTCCTACTTGGGGCGCCCAAGGCAGCTCCCCTCCCCCTCCCACCTATATATACGTGGGGAGGGGGCGCCTAGAACACACACCAACAATTGTTAGCCGTGTGCGGTGCCCCCCTCCACAATTTACGCCTCCGGTCATATTCTCGTTGTGCTTAGGCGAAGCCCTGCGCGGATCACTTCACCATCACCATCACCATGCTGTCGTGCTGAAGGAACTCTCCCTCGACACTTTGCTTGATCAAGAGTTCGAGGGACGTCATCGAGCTGAACGTGTGCAGAACTCGGAGGTGCCGTACGTTCGGTGCTTGATCGGTCGGAACAAGAAGAAGTTCGACTACATTAACCGCGTTGTCAAACGCTTCCGCTTTCGGTCTACGAGGGTACGTGGACACACTCTCCCCCTCCCGTTGCTATGCATCTCCTAGATAGATCTTGCGTGAGCGTAGGAATTTTTTTGAAATTGCATGCTACATTTCCCAACACCAGCATGTATCCGGCTAGCTCGACGGACCAACCATCTGGCAGCAATACCACAGAGCTCCTTCTTTTGCTTGCCGGTGATGTCGTCTCACGGGGCTTCAGAGCTCGAGGCCATGGCGGATTTGGTGCATAGAGGAGATGGAGTGTGGAGGTGTGGTGCAGCTTTTGCCCAGAGCCTGGCCATGTTTAAATAGCTGGCAGATGCCATGCTGCTTGGGGCATCGGAATAGGTTTCTCGGCTGACGCACCGGTTTGATGGAGGAAGGCGGGGAGGCGGATGTCACTTCAATGTGGAGAGAAGGCGCATGCATATGTCGCTATCCATCGGGTGGAGTGGAGCTGAATGACCGTCCAGTTCATTTCACTAGAGCAGCAAAATCTCTAATATTTTGATTTCACTTTCAAGATAAAATGATCCATTCTTGTATCTGGAAATGTTGTCATAATTTGTGTCATGATTTTCAGTGTTGGCGCAAAAAGCATAATAGCTGATTAGTGTTAATATATCATTTAAAACATTGTTGACTTTTCTAAATCTTCTTGCGCCAACAGTCTTATGGTGTCAATATGTTTTCATCAAGATGTTCCTGAAAATATCATCATTTTCTTTTTGTTCGTTGTTAGCTATAGTCAGTGTGGTAAATAGTGCATAAAGTGTCAACGTCCTTACCAAACAGTGAGCATGGTTAACCAACATCTTCAAAGCGGACCCGTAAACCTCCCGCAACAGTTTAGACTAGGCTGTCCGGAATACGGAAGCCATCCAACATCAACCTGTATCGGTCCGCGGAGTGGTCCGGACGCGATTTCTCCTGCAAACCGGAGACAAAAGTGGGGGAAGTTTGCGGGAGTCCGGACCGCTCCCAAGCCCTCTTCTAACTCCCCTGTCCCACCAGAAAATCCTCCCCCCTCTCACGCGCGCTCCCGCCCGGTGCCCGCATTCATGCCGCTCTGCATTAAAGACGGCTCAGGGCAGACGGGGCCTCTCACTGCCTCCGCAATTGAAGCGGCGTGCGGCAGAGGGCGCCATCCGGTGCATGCCCGGCTGAACATGCCTCCTCGCCGCATTCATACTCCCCCATTAACCCTGCGTGGAAGCTGAGAAATCTACTCCGGGCACACGTCCGTTCATGAGCGGGCCGACACTAAATGCAACGCCAGCGAGCTCCTCCCATCCGCCCTCTATTTAAACGATGGCAGGCATCGGGCAAAAAGCACACCCCTCCGCCGGTCCCCCCATCTCCTCCTTCACTATTTCGATGGCATCCGACGGGCAGGAAGAGCAGTTCTCTGGCATAAAAGCCGGCATGCTAACCCATCGAGCCCGGCGGATACGAGTGTGGCAGCTCGCTGCTCCACCTCCCCCTAGGCTGACGGAGCAAGTTGTTGCCCCAATCTGGTGCATGGTTCAGCAACTCGCCGCTTCAAGCCAGCTCGTAGAGGAGTGGCGAGTTGCTCCATGCCGGCAAGGAGTGGAGCACGGTGGCACAACAATGGACAACGCCGTGTCGTACCGCCCCTCTAGTGCCTACAACCGCGCCATCTGCCATCGACGCGCGCGTAGCCACGCCATGCAGACAGAGAAAGAAGGTGGGTGCGTAGAGGAGATCGACGAGTCGGTGGCCAGCGCATCTGCATCCACGTCCGCTGGCAACTTCGAGGGAAATTTAAACATGGGAGGCCGCTGCCGCTTGGGTCCCAGGAAGGCCACTGCCAGCGCGTCGCCGGCTTGTACAGCCGGTGACATGACCGGTTTCTACTTTACCTTAGACCACCCTGGCTTGGGCGTCCACGGAAGCAACCTTCCCCTCCGGCTGAAGCACCCTCTTTGCCACACTCCAATGAGAGGCGCAACCGGACAGAGGGTAGATACGGGGGAAGAATATGCCTCAGGGACTCCCGGCAGTTCGGTGACGAAGGGATCCGCCGCGGCTGGCCATATACTAGTGTAATGTATCCGTGTCGTGGGAGTGTGGCTCCGTGCGACCGTATGTCCACATAGTTTTAACTTTTTAGTTAAAATATTTTCAAAATGTAACCGTTTGCATCTGATTTGTATTAAATCCGGTCGAGTTTGCATGAAATAATATGAATGAGTTTGAAAACATTGTTCAGGGTCTAAAAACAGTTCTGCATTTCAAATAATGGTCGAGATTTCAAAACAAAGTTAAAATTTAAAATAATATGAATGAGTTTGAAAATTTGTTCTTGAAATTAAAAAAGCTTATAATTCATAAAGGTTCCTGGAAATAAAAAAATGATCATGATTTCCAAAAAAATCACAAAGTCATAAAAAAATTCATGATTTTGAAATAAAATCGAGTATTAAAAAATGTTCATAAATTTCATAAACAATTTTCACGAAAATTCAAAAATGTCCGTCAATTACGAAAAAAGATCATCGATTCAGAAAATGTACGTGAATTAGAAAATATTATCAACCATCAGGAAAAAAGTTCATTAAACAAAAAGAATTCATGAATTTAGAAAACTGTTCCCGAAAAAACAAATTCGAAATATGTTAACAATTCTAAATATTGTACACAAATTTGTATAAAATGTCGTCAAAATTAAAATATGTTCACGGGGACATAAAAATGTTGATGAATTTGAAAAGTTCATTATTTAAGTAAAGTGTTAACAAAATTGGGGAAAATATGTTTGAAAAACTAAAAAATTAAAAGAAGAAAAATGAAAAAAGCCGAAAATAAAAACACACAAAAATAGAGAAAATACGGCATTGGGTGCGGGGAGCTAGTGGTGCGTGTGTGGTTGCTAACCAGTGACCCACGCGCCAAATGTGATTGGTCCAAGCATGAAACTGAGCAGAAAAAAATATGTAACGGAGCACAAATTTCTCAAAACAAAATAATATTGATAAGATACAATCGTTCGTGACCAGTTCAGCAATAAAGCCGGGGATTGGTTAAGCCAACACGCAGTGCTATCCCACGACGGCCATAATTCACTAAGCAACGTGCAACTCAATTTTGTTCACGAGAAATCTTAAAAGGATTAAATACCCTATTCTCCAACAAGCCCTTCATCTCAGCAATAACTAGATGATAACTCGTGCGTTGCTGCAGGAAATATTGCCTAAAGTTGGCGTTTTACTCATCAACTGACTGTCCTAAAGGATCGATAAAACAAACAATAAATGATTCTTATTTGAGCATACTTATTTGGCAAACTGACTGTGGACTGGTCATCCCCCGCAGCCCTCGCGTCGTCCCACTAGGGCGACTCGGGCGGTGCCCTAAACCTAGCCGTCGAGGGCGCACACTCCCTCCTTCTCTCCCTCCGCCACCGCAGGGGGATGCCGTCGGTCTAAGCCCGGGGCCCGGCCGAGGTGGCGGAGGACATCGCCTCTTTCCCGCGGCTCTGGGGTTGTGCGGGGCCCCGAATCATGTGGAGGCGTGCCCGACCCGATCGGCACAATGACAATGGTTGTGGCCCGGCAGCGTTGGAGGCGGTGCGGGTTATGGGCGCGGGGGCCAGCCCTGTTCGAGCAGCGGCGCGCCATCTGCCTTTGGATCGGCGGTGCCGGCGTGGAGGCCTGGTGGTTGCGTCGGCGGCACCTCTGGTCAGATCTGTTCTGACCGGTGTAGCCGACAATTGTGGTCATCTCTTCTGTTAGAGGTGGTCGGCCTGCGGCTGGGTGGTCGGATCTCGAGATTCGTCAGCTGGTCCTGGCTACGAGTCGTGGAGACATAGTTGCCGGTGAAAACCGAGCCGTTGGCGAGCGATGGCGGCATTTTGCGTCGTTACCTGGATGAAGGCATCGTCATGTAACTGTTGTCGACCCACTGGTGCTGCTTTGGGGGAAACCCTAGGATCTGGTCTTCCAGATCGGACGATGGCGGTACTACGGTGCCGTTTCTCTCTTGGGAGCATCGTTTGTGGAGCAGCTCTGGAAGACAGAGGCAGGAGGTGGAGCGGCTTCGTCTTGCACGGAGCTTCAGGGAAGCTGTCAAGTCATGCCTGGCCGATAAGTGCTATGCTGAGTCATGCCTGGTTGGCAGGTGCTACGCTCGACGGATCTTCCAGAGTCTTCGCGTCTGGACGGACGAGCTCAGGGTGGTGGTGCCCTTGGGCGTCGTGGTGGCGTCGACGGATGTCCGGACTGGCAAGGATGATGCGGGTCTCTCTCCTAAAGACGGGTTAGTGGTCCGATGATGATGGCGGCTTCTAAAACGTGTGCATGTGGTGTGCGCTTTAGGTAGGCTACACCGGCTGTTGGTCCTGATACGTTATCTGGATGGATCGGCGACGGCATCGGTTTTAGATATGGGGAGTGAGAGCACTCCATATTATCGAGTTTGTAGGTGTGAGTGGAGGCTTCGGGTGGATTGATGTATGTTCTTGTCGGACCTTTGTGGAATAACTAATAAAGATGGTTGCATGCATCGATTGATGCAGAAGCCGGGAGTTTAACCTCCTGTAAAAAATACTTTAGGATGATACATAAGTAACTAAGATCAAACCTCCAACTTATACCATCGAAAGCTCGGGCGGGGGAGGCTAGTATAGGATCTCATATTAGGTGAGATCAATGAGATCAACTATAAAAATTATATTTAGACATTTCAAAAGTTTCTGAAATTATTTGACAACATACCTATGGGGTGTGTCCGCAACCCTGAAAAAAACAGCTCAAAAATCTATGCATAGTTAGAGAATCAAAGAAGACATTCTAATGTGAACAGTGAGACCTTTGGGTGAACAGTATTTTGAAACTATTCAAATCCAATTTCTCTTTTTGTTTTTGTTAGTATAGGATGAATTAGGAGCTAAAACATTTTGAGATTGTACATCAAACACTGATGTGTGTCTACAATACATAAGCCCAGATGCCGCAAGTGCATGCCGCAGCCTCTTCCATGTGTGGGTTTTAACTATTCATGGTGATTTTTACTATGGATTTTTTGATAATATACTTGTGCATACGATTGCAATTAATTTGTTCATCCCTGACAATTACATATATCATGGAAAAAAGTATTTGTATATATCATGTGAAACCTATGTCTTTGTATATAGCATAGTTTTTGGACATTTTTGTCTTGCTTACTCTCAAAGTAAACGTGAGGAAGGGTGGCGGTGGGGTTGGTTGCAATTTTTCTCGAGAGTCCATTTTACGTTTTTCAACACCGACTTGTTCAACGTTGGATCCTATTGGGGGTGCGGGGGGGGGGGGGGGATCTCCGAGTGAATGGGCGTGTTCTCTTGTTCCCCCCTAGCTGAGGGAACAATAATTCACTCTGGACACACCCCAGGAGGAATGTCAGATGTGTATTGGCGTCGTTATTTTAAAGATTAGAAGTTCGTAGTTGCTAAAACCCTAATGCCCAAGTAGTTTTAATGGATCCTTTAAAATCTTCATGACATTTTGTCGGGGGTTGGGTGCGACATATGCCAAAGGATGGCTTATCATGGTGGGGGCGAGTAGAACGTCGTCGGTGCCTAGAAACAGGATGAGGCGAAGACATGCACGCCGGTGGATCTTACCCAGCTTCAGGGCTCTCCGAGGAGATAACACCCCTACTGCTGCTCTGCGGGGTCTCCGCATGATCACTAAAGCAAAGTGAATACAAGGGTGCTCCTAGAGCTGTTTCTGGAGGTAGGGGAGGGCAAGGCTAGCTCTTTCCCTCCCGTGTGGTCTGTCTAATGCTACTGGATGCCAACCCTTTGCATGGGTGCCCTGGGGCTTTATATAGGCCTACCCCCCAGGGGTACAATGGTAAACCGGCTGGGCGCGGGTCCCAGCCGTCTGTCTCTCAGGCGCCGTCTTCTCCGCCGACTCCTGGGGCCCGCCGACTGGTGGGTCCCGCCGACTGGCCTGGTACGAGGGCGTCAGCCCGTGTCCGCCGCGGGCGGGTCTTGCCGGCTGCGGATTACTGTAGCCGTGCTTCCAATGACGCGGGCTTGGTCGTGGGGTCATGGCAACAGTGCCGCCGCCTGTGAGCGATCACTGTGGCCATTCCTCGGTTGCATCTGGTTAATGGCGTGTGGGGCCCGTGGGAGGGGCCGGCCGGCTTCAGGGGGCCGACACCCAACGGGTCCGACTCTTGGCGCTCCCGCCGTCTTCAATACTCTCGCTGAATGGTAGGTCCCGCCGCCTCCGGGCCGTACAGACAAGGCATCGTGGGCACAGGGCCCCGCCCCAAGGGCTGATGTCAGGGCTGGCATGGCAACAGTGTCGCGCCGAGCGGAGATCTCCGCGGGTACGGCGCACTGTGGCCATGCCCGCCTTTAATTATCAGGGTGGTTGGAAGTCGCGGGCCGACGCCCCACAGTCGGCTTCCTCGGAGTCGCTTCCTGGACTCGGCTTGAATGGAAGTCGCCTATGGGACTCGGCCATCTTGGAGTCGCCTCCTGGACTCGGCTTGAATGGGAGTCGCCTCTGGGACTCGGCCATCTTGGAGTCACCGTAGATACTTGAGGGGCACAGTCTGCCCCGATGTCTTGAAAGGTTCTGGGACTCGGGTTAGCCTACCCGTGGCCCATTACTCCGACACCTTTCCAAATCTTCTCTCATCAGGAATCTTATGGTGTCAATATGTTTTTCTTCATGATGTCCTTGAGAATAATATTACATAATTTTTGTTCGTCTTTAGCTGTACTCTATGGAAATCGTAGGAAAAGTCGTGAGGTCCCTAGACAACAGTGAGCGAGTATATTGCAGTTCAATTTTTTTGTAACCTATACTTGGTGGCAAATAACTTGAAACATCTCATGAATCATGTATATCTTCTGAAATCAAAAAAAAAAAGCTCAGGAACAAAAAAATTGAGATGTTTCCGTTCATGAGATAATGCAGAAGATATATCTTTATATGAAACATCTCATGAACGGAAAGCCCACAAACAAGGCCTGAATCGTGTATATCTTTATATGGCCCAAACGGAAAGCCCAGTGCATTAAAACCGGGTGACCCACGGGCCGTCTCCCCGGCTCGTAATGGACGTTCGATTTGGATGAAGCTCGGTGGAGACCTGACCGCCGATTCATCGTGAAACCAATACAAGCATGGCTCGTGCTGCGCACCGGTTGTCACAGCCCCAATTGAGGCCTTGTTTGTATTTGCATTAGCTTCCATGCATCATGTCTAAATTTATTTGAAAATTGAAATGGGGATGTTCAAACCCTAGCACCAAATGGAATTCAACCTGGCTCAACTTAAAATCTTTTTCAAAGAACCCAAAATGCCCTTTGAAAATGTTCATGGTTTCTGATAAAGGTGAAAACCTCTGCCAAAAATGATGAGCATATTTCTTGGCTATTTATGGATTTTTGAATTAACAAAAAAGTATTTGAATTGGAGCCATTTAAATGCTATATATATTTTGAATGTTTCCAAATATTCTGAAGTTATTTGTGGAGCTCTGAAATAATTCAGTAAACCTCCAAGATAATTTTCAGAATTTATTTAAATGATTTAGTGCCTAAACTAAATCAGAACAGATTACAGAAAAATAGAAAAACATAAATAAAAGAGAGAGAGACTAACCTGGGCCAACTTACCTGGCGCCTACCAAAGCCCACCTGGCCGGCCTGCTACTGTGCGGCTCAGCCCACAGCGCCCTGCCAGTCATCCCTAACCTCTGCCAGTAGGCAGAGGCGGGACAGTGCACGCGCGCGTGAGGCGCCACGCCTCCTCCTTGCTCGCCTGCCTCACCAAGGCGCCTCGAAGCCCGTCCTCGGCGTCGCTCTGGACCCCCATGGACCCCCTCTGCTTCTCCCTCGCTCTCTGGATCTCTCTTCCCCTTGCTCCTCTGCTTTCTTCCCCGAGCGGAGCTCGCCGTCGCTGCTCGTCACCACCACGGCCACAGCTACCCCCACGCCTCTCCGACGAGTACAAAAGCTCCGCGCCGTAGCCCTCGTCCTCCCCGCCAAGCCGTGCGTCTCCGGACGCCCTGTGGAGCCTCCATCGCCGTCGTCTTCAACCTCCAGCACCGGAGATCACCGTCGCCGTTCTGCCCGCGTTGGACCTTCCCCGAGCTTGCTGACGCCTCCGCCGGATCCTCTGTGAGCACCACCGTCATTTCCCCTCTCTTCGTTTCGTCGTTCGCGCGCCGTAGCTAAGTCAGCCGCCGAGGCCGAGACCTCACCGCCGCCAGCCATGTCGCCGTCGTTGCTCTAGCCACCGCAGCTCCCGCCCGCGTATACCACCGAGCTCATAAGCCTCCCAGAAGGCCAATACCGCCGCCTGCAGCTCCTGTCGTGCACCGCAGCACCCCGCGCGCACCTGGCCATGCTCCGGCCGCCGCCCCGATCTCGTTTCCGGCGAGCTCAGGCCACCCTAGCTTCCCCCCTTTGCTCCACCAGATGCGCGTAAACACCAGCTCGCTGTAGGGCCAAACCGCGTCGCAAACAGCCGCCTGTAGCGCGAGCCCGAGCAACTCTGGCGAGCCTCTGCCGCGAGATATGGTCGTCACTGGTCAAAGTCCGGCGATGATGACGTGGCTCCATCATTAGCGCTAATCACCATATCACTAAACCACCCCGAGACACTGACAGTGGGCCCCTGCGCCCATTTAGGTTAGCCTAATTCTCTGTTTAGATTAGTGCTAAGCATGTGGCTCCACGTGTCAGCTTGACTTTGACTTAGTCAACGTTGACTGGGCCCACCTGTCGGCGACCTAACTGTTGGGGAACGTAGTAATTTCAAAAAAATTCCTACGCACACGCAAGATCATGGTGATGATATAGCAACGAGAGGGGAGAGTGTTCGTCCACGTACCCTCGTAGACCGTAAGCGGAAGCGTTAGCAGAACGCGGTTGATGTAGTCGTACGTCTTCACGATCCGACCGATCCAAGCACCGAACGTACGGGCCCTCCGAGTTCAGCACACGTTCAGCTCGATGACGATCTCCGGCCCTCCGATCCAGCAAAGGCTCCGGAGATGAGTTCAGTCAGCATGACGGCGTGGTGACGATGATGATGTTCTACCGACGCAGGGCTTCGCCTAAACTCCGCGATGATATGACCGAGGTGGAATATGGTGGAAGGGGGCACCGCACACGGCTAAGGAACGATCCGTAGATCAACTTGTGTGTCTTTGGGGTGCCCCCCCCCCCACCGCCCCCGTATATAAAGGAGCCAGGGGGAGGAGGCGGCCGGCCTAGAGGGCGCGCCAAGGGGGGGAGTCCTACTCCCACCGGGAGTAGGACTCCCTCTTTCCAAGTAGGAGTAGGAGAAGGGGGGAAAGAGGAGCACTACAGGAAATAGCTAGTTTGCCGTCAGGCTTGTACAGACGGCAAAGGCAGTATTACAGACGACAAAGAGTTTGCCGTCAACTAGTTGACGGCAAAGTGTGTCGGCAAAGGCTAAATCGGCAAAGAATACTTTGCCGTCAACTTTTTATCGGACAGACGGCAAAGATTTTGCCGTCAGCCAGACTACAGTTTGCCGTCTGCCACAAAAAAACAGACGGCAAAGTTTGCATCTTTTGCTGTCAGGCGATTTCATCTTTACCGTCAGTTGACTCCATCTTTGCCATCATCCTCGAACCCACAGACGGCAAAGAGATTTTGTTTTGTTTAAATATAAATTCCAACAATGCATAGGTGGACACACTAAGGAAACGTACTCGGTGAAGGAAAAGCACGCGGTCAAGGAAACGTACGACCCAGAACTGCTTAAGTGCTTATTCATATATATATTCATATATGTGGTGGTTACACTTTACATAAAAGACCCCCTCATAAAAAGAAAGAAGAAATTAGTCCTGGTTTCTTGCAAGAACCTTACAAAAATTTGTAAAAAAGAAATTGAATCTTCGTCTTCTCCTGGGAAAGGCAGGGCCGGAGACATGGTTGGGCGAGGCAGGGCCGGAGGCACGCACGGAGGGGCGAGGCAGGGAGGTCCGGCGGGGTCACGCGCATCAGATCCGGCGGTGGCTACTCGACCTCGACCGGATCCGCAGGGTCGCGCGCGCGACGGCAGGAGCTCGATCGGTGGTAGGGTCAACGACCTCCATGGCCAGCTCCTGCAGATGGTGGAGGGACAGAGAGAACTTCGGGTCAGAGGGAAAGAAACGAGGAAAGGGAGAAGAGCTTGGGCCGTCCGGTGGGAGTGCGGGGTCGGCGGGCGATGGGCGCGGACGGACGCTTCGACGGGGAGGTGGCGACAGGAGGCCGCGACAGGTCGGCGCATCGGAGGCGACGGGTCGGCCGCGCCGGGGCGACGCCGCACCGGGTCGACACAACGGAGGCGATGGGCGACGCGCTGGCCACGCCGGGGCCGACGGGGGTAGGGGCCGGCTGCGCCGGAGGCTACTGGAGGCAGGGGCGCCGCCTCTCCGCTCGCCAGTTGCCTGCGCCGGCCGTGGATCGATGCGTGGGTGTGTTGTGTGGTGTGTGGTGTGCGTGGACGGGTGGGGTGTGGGGTGTGGTTGTGGGTTAGTGGGTGGGTGGGGCTATAGGCATGGTAGTGCGTGTGTCAGGACAAGTGGGTGGGGTTGCGGGGGTTGGGACGGGCCGCCACGTCATCGATCCGTGGGATCGATCCGTGGCGTGTGTTTTCTCTTTGCCGTCTGCGTTTATGTTTACAGACGGCAAAGTCCCGACTTTGCCGTCTATAAATATAAATGCAGACGGCAAAGACTTTGCCGTCCCCCAAAAAAACACAGACGGCAAATATCTCACTTCGCCGTCTGTAGAAAAAAAAGCAGACGGCAAAGATTCTTTGCCGTCTGTCTTTTTTTCGCAGACGGCAAAGTGAGCTCTTTGCTGTCTGTAATTTTTTTGGGTGACGGCAAAGTCTATTTTACCGTTAGATTTTCTTTGCCGTCTGCTGATGACGGCAAAACATTTCTTTGCCGTCTGCCCCGAGGAAAAGCTGACGGCAAAGACGCTCCCTGACGTCAAATTAGCAGTTTCCTGTAGTGAGGAAGAGGGGAAGGAAAGGGGGGCGCCGCCCCCCTTCCCTTGTCCTATTCGGACTAGGAGGGGGAGGGGCACGCGGCCTCCTCCTGGCTCCTTCCCTCTTCTCCCTCGTGGCCCATGTAGGCCCATTAACCCCCCCCCCCCCCCCGCGGGGGGGTTCCGGTAACCTCCCGGTACTCCGGTAAAATGCCGATTTCACCCGGAACTATTCCGATGTCCAAACATAGGCTTCCAATATATCAATCTTTATGTCTCGACCATTCCGAGACTCCTCGTCATGTCCGTGATCACATTCGGGACTCCGAACAAACTTCGGTACATCAAAACTTATAAACTCATAATAAAACTGTCATCGAAACGTTAAGCGTGCGGACCCTACGGGTTCGAGAACTATGTAGACATGACCTAAAACCATTCTCGGTCAATAACCAATAGCGGGACCTGGATGCCCATATTGGTTCCTACATATTCTATGAAGATCTTTATCGGTCAAACCGCATAACAACATACGTTGTTCCCTTTGTCATCGGTATGTTACTTGCCCGAGATTTGATCGTCGGTATCCAATACCTAGTTCAATCTCGTTACCGGCAAGTCTCTTTACTCGTTCTGTAATACGTCATCTCATAACTAACTCATTAGTTATAATGCTTGCAAGGCTAAAGTGATGAGTATTACCGAGAGGGCCCAGAGATACCTCTCCGACAATCGGAGTGACAAAACCTAATCTCGAAATACGCCAACTCAACATGTACCTTCGGAGACACCTGTAGTACTCCTTTATAATCACCCAGTTACATTGTGACGTTTGGTAGTACCCAAAGTGTTCCTCCGGTAAACGGGAGTTGCATAATTCTCATAGTTACAGGAACATGTATAAGTCATGAAGAAAGCAATAGCAGAATACTAAACGATCATGTGCTAAGCTAACGGGATGGGTCTTGTCAATCACATCATTCTCCTAATGATGTGATCCCATTAATCAAATGACAACACATGTCTATGGTTAGGAAACATAATCATCTTTGATTAATGAGCTAGTCAAGTAGAGGCATACTAGTGACTATATGTTTGTCTATGTATTCACACATGTATCATGTTTCCGGTTAATACAATTCTAGCATGAATAATAAACATTTATCATGATATGAGGAAATAAATAATAACTTTATTATTGCCTCTAGGGCATATTTCCTTTAGTCTCCCACTTGCACTAGAGTCAATAATCTAGATTACATAGTAATGATTCTAACACTCATGGAGTCTTGGTGCTGATCATGTTTTGCTCGTGAGAGAGGCTTAGTCAATGGGTCTGCAACATTCAGATCCGTATGTATCTTGCAAATCTATATGTCTCGCACTTGGACTTGGTCCCGAATGGAATTGAAGCGTCTCTTGATGTGCTTGGTCCTCTTGTGAAATCTGGATTCCTTTGCCAAGGCAATTGCACCAGTATTGTCACAGAAGATCTTCATTGGTCCCGATGCACTAGGTATGACACCTAGATCGGAAATGAACTCCTTCATCCAGACTCCTTCATTCGCTGCTTCAGAAGTAGCTATGTACTCCGCTTCACATGTAGATCCTGCCACGACGCTTTATTTAGAACTGCACCAACTTACAGCTCCACCGTTTAATATAAACACGTATCCGGTTTGCGATTTAGAATCGTCCGGATCAGTGTCAAAGCTTGCATCGACGTAACCTTTTACGACTAGCTCTTTGTCACCTCCATATACGAGAAACATATCCTTAGTCCTTTTCAGGTATTTTAGGATGTTCTTGACCGCTGTCCAGTGATCCACTCCTGGATTACTTTGGTACCTTCCTGCCAAGCTTATTTCTAAGCATACGTCAGGTCTGGTACACAGCATTGCATACATGATAGAGCCTATGGCTGAAGCATAGGGAACATCTTTCATTTTCTCTCTATCTTCTGCTGTGGTCGGGCATTGAGTTTGACTCAACTTCACACCTTGTAGCACAGGCAAGAATCCTTTCTTTGCCTGATCCATTTTGAACTTTTTCAAAAAAAATTCAAGGTATGTGCTTTGTGAAAGTCCTATTAAGCGTCTTGATCTATCTCTATAGATCTTGATGCCCAATATATAAGCAGCTTCACTGAGGTCTTTCATTGAAAAACTTTTATTCAAGTATCCCTTTATGCTATCCAGAAATTCTATATCATTTCCAATTAACAATATGTCATCTACATATAAAACTAGAAATGCTACAGAGCACCCACTCACTTTCTTGAAAATACAGGCTTCTCCAAAAGTCTGTATAAAACCATATGCTTTGATCACACTATCAAAGCGTTTATTCCAACTCCGAGATGCTTGCACCAGTCCATAAATGGAACACTGCAGCTTGCACACTTTGTTAGCACCTTTTGGATCAACAAAACCTTCCGGCTGCATCATATACAACTCTTCTTCTAGAAATCCATTCAAGAATGTAGTCTTGACATCCATTTGCCAAATTTCATAATCATGAAATGCAGCAATGGCTAACATGATTCGGACAGACTTAAGCATCGCTACGGGTGAGAAAGTCTCATCATAGTCAACCCCTTGAACTTGTCGAAAACCTTTCGCAACAAGTCGAGCTTTATAGACAGTTACATTACCATCAGCGTCAGTCTTCTTCTTAAAAATCCATTTATTCTCAATAGCTTGCCGATCATCGGGCAAGTCAACCAAAGTCCATACTTTGTTTTCATACATGGATCCCATCTCAGATTTCACGGCCTCTAGCCATTTTGCGGAATCTGGGCTCATCATCGCTTCCTCATAGTTCGTAGGTTCATCATGGTCAAGTAACATGACTTCCAGAATAGGATTACCGTACCACTCTGGTGCGGATCTTACTCTGGTAGACCTACAGGTTCTGTAGAAACTTGATCTGAAGTTTCATGATCAATATCATTAGCTTCCTCACTAATTGGTGTAGTTGTCACAGGAACCGGTTCTTGTGATGAACTACTTTCCAATAAGGGAGTAGATACAGTTATCTCATCAAGTTCTACTTTCCTCCCACTCACTTCTTTCGAGAGAAACTCCTTCTCTAGAAAGGATCCGAATTTAGCAACGAAATCTTGCCCTCAGATCTGTGATAGAAGGTGTACCCAATAGTCTCCTTTGGGTATCCTATGAGGACACATTTCTCCGATTTGGGCTCGAGCTTATCTGGTTGAAGTTTCTTCACATAAGCATCGTAGCCCCAAACTTTAAGAAACGACAACTTTGGTTTCTTGCCAAACCACAGTTCATAACGCGTCATCTCAACGGATTTTGATGGTGCCCTATTTAACGTGAATGCGGCCGTCTCTAAAGCATAACCCCAAAACGATAGCGGTAAATCAGTAAGAGACATCATAGATCGTACCATATCAAGTAAAGTATGATTACGACGTTCGGACACACCATTTCGTTGTGGTGTTCCAGGTGGCGTGAGTTGCGAGACTATCCCGCATTGTTTCAAGTGTAGAACAAACTCGTAACTCAAATATTCTCCTCCATGATCAGATCGTAGAAACTTTATTTTCTTGTTACGATGATTTTCCACTTCACTCTGAAATTCTTTGAACTTTTCAAATGTTTCAGACTTGTGTTTAATTAAGTAGATATACCCATATCTGCTTAGATCATCTGTGAAGGTGAGAAAATAACGATATCCGCCACGAGCCTCTACATTCATTGGACCACATACATCTGTATGTATGATTTCCAACAAATCTGTTGCTCTCTCCATAGTACCGGAGAACGGCGTTTTAGTCATCTTTTGGTTTCAACACTATGAATATGTGTATCACTACTATCGAGATTCAATAAAAATAGACCACTCTTCAAGGGTGCATGACCATAAAAGATATTACTCATATAAATAGAACAACCATTATTCTCTGATTTAAATGAATAACCGTCTCGCATCAAACATGATCTAGATATAATGTTCATGCTCAACGCTGTCACCAAATAATAATTATTTAGGTCTAATACTAATCCCGATGGTACATGTAGAGGTAGCATGCCGACCGCGATCACATCGACTTTGGAACCATTTCCCACGCGCATCGTCACCTCGTCCTTAGCTAATCTTCGCTTAATCCGTAGTCCCTGTTTCGAGTTGCAAATATTAGCAACAGAACCAGTATCAAATACCCAGGTGCTACTGCGAGCATTAGTAAGGTACACATCAATAACATGTATATCACATATACCTTTGTTCACTTTGCCATCCTTCTTATCCGCCAAATACTTGGGGCAGTTCCGCTTCCAGTGTCCAGTCTGCTTGCAGTAGAAGCACAGTTTCAGGCTTAGGTCCAGACTTGGGTTTCTTCTCTTGAGCAGCAACTTGCTTGCCATTTTTTGAAGTTCCCCTTCTTCTTCCCTTTGCCCTTCTTCTTGAAACTAGTGGTCTTGTTAACCATCAACACTTGATGCTCCTTCTTGATTTCTACCTCCGCAGCTTTCAGCATCGCGAAGAGCTCGGGAATAGTCTTGTTCATCCCTTGCATATTATAGTTCATCACGAAGCTCTTGTAGCTTGGTGGCAGTGATTGGAGAATTCTGTCAATGACACTATCATCAGGAAGATTAACTCCCAGTTGAATCAAGTGATTATTATACCCAGACATTTTGAGTATGTGTTCACTGACAGAACTATTCTCCTCCATCTTGCAGCTATAGAACTTATTGGAGACTTCATATCTCGCAATCCGGGCATTTGCTTGAAATATTAACTTCAACTCCTGGAACATCTCATATGCTCCATGACGTTCAAAACGTCGTTGAAGGCCCGGTTCTAAGCCGTAAAGCATGGCACACTAAACTATAGAGTAGTCATCAGCTTTGCTCTGCAAGACATTCTTAACATCGTCAGTTGCATCAGCAGCAGGCCTGGCACCCAGCGGTGCTTCCAGGACGTAACTTTTCTATGCAGCAATGAGGATAATCCTCAGGTTACGGACCCAGTCCGTGTAATTGCTACCATCATCTTTCAACTTTGCTTTCTCAAGGAACGCATTAAAATTCAACGGAACAACAGCACGAGCCATCTATCTACTAACAAACATAGACAAGCAAGATACTATCAGGTACTAAGTTCATGATAAATTTAAGTTCAATTAATCATATTACTTAAGAACTCCCACTTAGACAGACATCTCTCTAGTCATCTAAGTGATCACGTGATCCAAATCAACCAAACCATGTCTGATCGTCACGTGAGATGGAGTAGTTTCAATGGTGAACATCGCTATGTTGATCATATCTACTATATGATTCACGCTCGACCTTTCGGTCTCCGTGTTCCGAGGCCATATCTGTATATGCTAGGCTCGTCAAGTATAACCTGAGTATTCCGCGTGTGCAACTGTTTTGCACCCATTGTATTTGAACGTAGAGCCTATCACACCCGATCATCACGTGGTGTCTCAGCACGAAGAACTTTCGCAACGGTGCATACTCCGGGAGAACACTTCTTGATAATTAGTGAGAGATCATCTTAAAATGCTAACGTCAATCAAAGCAAGATAAGATGCATAAAGGATAAACATCACATGCAATCAATATAAGTGATATGATATGGCCATCATCATCTTGTGCTTGTGATCTCCATCTTCGAAGCACCGTCATGATCACCATCGTCACCGGCGCGACACCTTGATCTCCATCGTAGCATCGTTGTCGTTACGCCATCTATTGCTTCTACGACTATCGCTACCGCTTAGTGATAAAGTAAAGCAATTACAGGGCGTTTGCATTTCATACAATAAAGCGACAACCATATGGCTCCTGCCAGTTGCCGATAACTTCGGTTACAAAACATGATCATCTCATACAATAAAATATAGCATCACGTCTTGACCATATCACATCACAACATGCCCTGCAAAAACAAGTTAGACGTCCTCTACTTTGTTGTTGCAAATTTTACGTGGCTGCTACGGGCTTAGCAAGAACCGTTCTTACCTACGCATCAAAAAACCACAACGATAGTTCGTCAAGTTGGTGCTGTTTTAACCTTCGCAAGGACCGGGCGTAGCCACACTCGATTCAGCTAAAGTGAGAGAGACAGACACCCGCCAGTCACCTTTAAGCACGAGTGCTCGTAACGGTGAAACCAGTCTCGCGTAAGCGTACGCGTAATGTTGGTCCGGGCCGCTTCATCTCACAATACCGCCGAACCAAAGTATGACATGCTGGTAAGCAATATGACTTGTATCGCCCACAACTCACTTGTGTTCTACTCGTGCATATAACATCAACGCATAAAACCTAGGCTCGGATGCCATTGTTGGGGAACGTAGTAATTTCAAAAAATTTCCTACGCACACGCAAGATCATGGTGATGATATAGCAACGAGAGGGGAGAGTGTTCGTCCACGTACCCTCATAGACCGTAAGCGGAAGCGTTAGCACAACACGGTTGATGTAGTCGTACGTCTTCACGATCCGACTGATCCAAGCACCGAACGTACGGGGCCTCCGAGTTCAGCACACGTTCAGCTCGATGACGATCTCCGGCCCTCCGATCCAGCAAAGGCTCCGGAGATGAGTTCCGTCAGCACGACGGCGTGGTGACGATGATGATGTTCTACCGACGCAGGGCTTCGCCTAAACTCCGCGATGATATGACCGAGGTGGAATATGGTGGAAGGGGGCACCGCACACGGCTAAGGAACGATCCGTAGATCAACTTGTGTGTCTTTGGGGTGCCCCCCCCCCCCGCCCCCGTATATAAAGGAGCCAGGGGGGAGGAGGCGTCCGGCCTAGAGGGTGTGCCAAGGGGGCGAGTCCTACTCCCACCGGGAGTAGGACTCCCTCTTTCCAAGTAGGAGTAGGAGAAGGGGGGAAAGAGGAGGAAGAGGGGAAGGAAAGGGGGGGCGCCGCCCCCCTTCCCTTGTCCTATTCGGACTAGGAGGGGGAGGGGCGCGCGGCCTCCTCCTGGCTCCTTCCCTCTTCTCCCTCGTGGCCCATGTAGGCCCATTAACCCCCAGGGGGGTTCCGGTAACCTCCCGGTACTCCGGTAAAATGCCGATTTCACCCGGAACTATTCCGATGTCCAAACATAGGCTTCCAATATATCAATCTTTATGTCTCGACCATTTCGAGACTCCTCTCCATGTCTGTGATCACATCCGGGACTCCGAACAAACTTCGGTACATCAAAACTTATAAACTCATAATAAAACTGTCATCGAAACGTTAAGCGTGCGGACCCTACAGGTTCGAGAACTATGTAGACATGACCTAAAACCATTCTCGGTCAATAACCAATAGCGGGACCTGGATGCCCATATTGGTTCCTACATATTCTACGAAGATCTTTATCGGTCAAACCGCATAACAACATACGTTGTTCCCTTTGTCATCGGTATGTTACGTGCCCGAGATTTGATCGTCGGTATCCAATACCTAGTTCAATCTCGTTACCAGCAAGTCTCTTTACTCGTTCTGTAATACGTCATCTCATAACTAACTCATTAGTTATAATGCTTGCAAGGCTTAAGTGATGAGTATTACCGAGAGGGCCCAGAGATACCTCTCCGACAATCAGAGTGACAAAACCTAATCTCGAAATACGCCAACTCAACATGTACCTTCGGAGACACCTGTAGTACTCCTTTATAATCACCCAGTTACGTTGTGACGTTTGGTAGTACCCAAAGTGTTCCTCCAGTAAACGGGAGTTGCATAATTCTCATAGTTACAGGAACATGTATAAGTCATGAAGAAAGCAATAGCAGAATACAAAACGATCATGTGCTAAGCTAACGGGATGGGTCATGTCAATCACGTCATTCTCCTAATGATGTGATCCCATTAATCAAATGACAACACATGTCTATGGTTAGGAAACATAATCATCTTTGATCAATGAGCTAGTCAAGTAGAGGCATACTAGTGACTATATGTTTGTCTATGTATTCACACATGTATCATGTTTCCGGTTAATACAATTCTAGCATGAATAATAAACATTTATCATGATATGAGGAAATAAATAATAACTTTATTATTGCCTCTAGGGCATATTTCCTTCACTAACTAGCCCTGGGTCACTGACCAGTGGACCCCACTGGCTAGGTTTGACCTGGACCACCCCTGTTGACTTGATGACATCACAGTTACGTCATGCTTATGCAATAAAGCATTTACTGGATTTATTCTTATATGGGAAATTCCAGAAAATGTTTAAAACTTGTAAAAATCATAGAAATTCAACCATAACTCCAAATGAGATAAATTATATATGAAAAATGATCAGAAAAATCCAATCTATCCATCTGTACCATTTTCATGTATGTTAGAACAACTTTTGTTCACTGTTTAGGTCAAATCAATTAAATGGCATTTGAATAATCACATATGGAGTTTGAATTTGGATCTTGAATTCAAACCAACTTCATTTAATCTGGTTGCTAGTTGCATTAGCTCAAACCACATCATATTGCCATGTCATGATCATGCATCATATTGTGCATTGCATTGATTGTGTTCTTCCTTGTTTGCCGGTGTTTGTCCCTTCTCGATAGACGTGGTTTCGACGATGAGTTCGATGACACCGATGAAGAGCTATATTATCTTCAGAAGTGCCAGGCAAGCAAAACCCCCTTGTTATTCCGATACAATCCCACTCTCTCGCTCCTGCTCTCTTTTACTGCATTAGGACAACAACGATTCAACTGTTACTTGCTGTGGTAGTTGAACCCCTTATCCTCTGCATGACCTGTCATTGCCACAGTAAATAGATGAAACCCACTAGCATGAGTAGGAGTTGTTTGAGCCCTGATGTGCCTACTCATTCATGCTTGTTTGTCATGCCTGCTACTGCTTAGAGTTGAGTCAGGTCTGATTCATCGGGGATGAATTAGAGGCGTGTGAACATGTCCTACTGTGTGTGAGCTAAGTGTGTGAACACGATTTGGTAAAGGTAGCGGTGAGAGGCCATGTAGGAGTACATGGTGGGTTGTCTCATTGCAGCCGTCCTCAGGAACTGAGTTCTGTGTTTGTGATCCATGAACAGTTACTACCACACATTGGAATGCTTAAGTGCCCCTCTCGACTTATTAATCAACCTGATCTCTGTCCAGGAGTTGCAACTAGTTTCTGGTGTTTGTAGGTAGTTTAGTAGTCTACCAAGTGGCACCCGGTACAGGTGGGCTTGGGACAGACTAGGCACAGTGGCACGGTGTACCAAGTGGCACCCGGATGGTGGGCTTGGGAACCCTGCTCACATCGTTTGGGGCCGTGAGCGACACCCCGGCCGGATCTCCTTGCGGATGGAACCCGAATAGGCGATAAACCTGGATGAGAGACTTGTGTGGTTAGTCAGGTCGTGGCCGACTCCCTCGCCAGGCTTCCGCTTGAAGGTTGCCGAGATACACGAGGTGTACATGGCGGTAAGTGGCGAGAGCGTGTGTGAAGAAGTACACCCCTGCAGGGTTAGCATTATCTATTCGAATAGCCGTGTCCGCGGTAAAGGACTTCTGGGTTGCCTGTACAGTTCATAGACAAGTGAAAGTGGATACTCTAAAATGCGCAAGATAAGCGTGAGTGCTATGGATGCCGTTCTCGTAGGGAGACGGGAGCGGATCCATAGTGGTGTATTGATATGGTGAATATGTGTACTCGTGTGCGCCACCTCAAAAGAGTTACTTGCAGTCGTAGTTCAGGTTAGCCACTGAGTCAAAGCTGGCTTGCTGCAGTTAAACTCCACCACCCCTTTGTTGATACCGATGCATATGTAGATAGTTCTGATGTAAGTCTTGCTGGGTACATTTGTACTCATGTTTGCCTATTTTATGTTTTTGCAGAGAGACTTCAGTCTCACTAGTAGTTTCACGTGGACTTTGACGTTTAACTTGTTACCTCAGCTACGATCTTGTGCCCTCAGTAGGAGCTGGTAGATAGTCAGGCTTCTCAGCCTTTTTCATTTGTAGATGTCTGTACTCAGACATGTTAAGCTTCCGCGTGTGCTTTGACTTGTATGCTCTGAATGCTGGGTCGAGAGACCCATGTTTGTAATATCTCGCTCCTCGGAGCCTATTGAATAAATACTTGAGTTGTAGAGTCATGTTGTGATGCCATGTTGTATTTGCACATATCGAGCATATTGTGTGTATGTTATTGAAATGCTTGGTATGTGTGGGATCTGACTATCTAGTTGTTTATCCTTAGTAGCCTCTCTTACCGGGAAATGTCTCCTAGTGTTTCCACTGAGCCATGGTAGCTTGCTACTGCTACGGAACACTTAGGCTGGCCAGCATGTGTCCTTCTTTGTTCCTGTGTCTGTCCCCTCGGGGAAATGTCACGCGATGAATACCGGAGTCCTGTTAGCCCGCTACAGCCCGGTTCACCGGAGTCCTGCTAGCCCAGTGCTATAACCTGGGTTCACTCACTGATGACCGACACGTTCGATGCTGGGTCATGGATGCCTGTCCCTGTAAGTTTGTGCCACTTTGGGTTTACAACTAGCCATGTCAGCCCGGGCTCCTTATCATATGGATGCTAGCGACTCTATCATATACGTGTGCCAAAAGGCGCAAACGGTCCCGGGAAAAGGTAAGGCGACACCCGTGGGAATACCGTGCGTGAGGCTGCAAAGTGATATGAGGTGTTACATGCTAGATCGATGTGGCATTGAGTCGGGGTCCTGACACCGGTGCCGCGCTGCTGGCTTTCATGGCCATGGCGCTCGTCGCTTCCACTCGCCACGGAGACTGGATGGACTTACTCGTGCGTGTCATCTCTCTATAGCTTATTGCTCGATCGGCCATGTGCATGCATGGTGTGTTGAACCGTTGATCATGGGCTGGGTGCTGGGTTTGCGACATGCTCAATTTTCTAGGTATCTTCTCTGACGCCTGAACCTCTGGCAGCAATGGGGGCGTCAGTTTCTTCACAATGTTAGAGCATCTCTAGTAGACCTCTTAAAAGTGGTAAAACCCGTATATTTTTTTGCATTTACAGTTTCGATCGAAAAAACGGTCCCTAGCAAATCCCGTAAAATTCGATCGACCCTTTAATTTTTTAAGAGGCACCGAGAACCCATCCGCGAGAACCTCAAAGGTACAGTTTGGAAGGCACTATACAGTTCAACCCATAAACGGTCAAACCTTATCGGGGCAGATGCACCACCGCGGAACTAGTCGAATCAACCCGAAACTCGCCAAATCCGTCGCCGCACATCGGAAAAGGTCGCCGCACGCCGAAATTTGTCGCTACCGGTCCAAATTGTGGTCGGCACGACCTTCACCGCTAAGCTCGAGGCCGGCCACGGGCGGGGTGCAGCAAGCCGCCGGCAGCCTGAATCAAGGCGAGGCGGCACCGGAGAAGGTCGGGAGAGGCACGGCCGAGGCAGGGGAGGCGCGACTAGGGCGGGCATGGCCGAGGCGGAGCGTGGCGGGGACGGGGCGTGCATGGCTGGGGCTGGACGGGCGGGGCGGGTGGCGACCGGGGCGGGCATGGTCAAGGCGCGGTGCAGCCGGAGCGGGACGTTTGCGTGCTGTATCGTTCCCGATACAGTTCGTAATACGGTATCTTTTTTTGGGCCTAGTTTCGCACCGTAAAAACGGTTTAAAGGACCTTTTGAAACGTGTTTTTATGGATCGCGGTTTTTAAATGGTCTGATGGAGATGCTCTTAGCACAGAAGGTCTTGAGTCTGTCGAAGGGAAAGAGGTGACGTGGACATCGAGATGAGCTCCACTTCCTCGCAGGTATCGACGCACTGAGACAGGAGTTTCCTAGCCGGGCTTCGGCATGCGGCGCCGCTGGGCGGCAACAAGGGAGGAGGGCAGAGGAGGGAGGGTAGGCAACGGGCTAGGGTCCCCCCGGGCGCTCGCGGGAGGGAAGTGAGGGATCTTTTAGGGAACTCTATGACATGTGAAAGGAGGAACCATGGCGGATTTCATCCCGCTTGAGCTCCCTTCCTCCGATGAGGAGCAGCAGTCACCCCATGCCACCACATCTCCACCTCGCATATTTTCCTTCCCGGAGCAGACCGAGGCGGCTGAAGTCGATGACGATACCATAGATGAGGAAGAGGATTCTCAGGAGGTCGAGTTCGAATCGGGGGACGAGTCCACTGATTCGGATGAGACCCAGTTTGTTTCTCTCTCTTTCCCACCTAGGCACCGTAGTGATTTCGCCAACATCTTCATACCTTACACCCCCATTGAGCACTTCCAAAACCTAGCTTATGCCATTGTTAACCCGCCACATCCCTCTCACCAAGCATGTATCCGACGTGCGCTTCAGGCCGGGGCTGGAAACCCTCCTGTGATGATTAGAGCTTCGTCCTCTGGGGCGGGCCTAGTTATCTTCGGCTCAGCCTATGAAAGAGAAATTTCCATCCTAAACAACGCACTCTCATGTCCCATCGACACAGTCAATCTTGTTCGCCACGAAGACACCAAAAATCGTTTCCTCTTTCGTCTTGGCACAGTCTCTGCCCTAAACATCGAAGACTTTCCGATGGAATATTGGTTCACTCCCACATCAACTCCATTGTCCCGTTCGCTTGTCCCATCGAGATTGACCCCGTTTGCCTCACTGGGGTGGACTACTCTGCGGTCCTTGTCTCCGCCAAGTCTCACACACTCACCGACGTCCCACATACCATACCCGTCCATGGCTTCTCCGGCCTCGCTGCCATCGCGTCTGTCCTCATGATTCACTCTTAGGAACTCCCGCCTGACCCTTCTTTTGTGGGTCCGGACTCCGATGACGACAACAATGGTGACGGTGGCGGGAACGGTGGCGATGGGGGCAGCGGCGACTTCCCACGAGGCATGGACCCAAATCTGTCCGTGCCACCGCCTCCTCCAACCAACGAGGGGCATGATGACCGGGTAGTCCAACTACACGGTGGCTGATACGTCTCCAACGTATCTATATTTTTTGATTGTTCCATGCTATTATAGTACACTTTTTGGATGTTTATGGGCTTTATTTTACACATTTATATCATTTTTGGGACTAACCTATTAACCGGAGGCCCAGTCCATATTGTTGTTTTATTGCCTGTTTCAGTATTTTGAAGAAAAGGAATATCAAATGGAGTCCAAACGGAATGAAACCTTCGGCAACGTGATTTTTAGGAAGAATATCATCCTGGAGACTTGGAGTCCACGTCAGAAGATACTCAAGGAGCCCAGGAGATAGGGGGCGCCCCCACCCCTACAGGGCGCGCCCCCTGTCTCGTGGACCCCTCGAGCACCCCCCGACCGACTTCTTTCACCTATATAAGCCTACGTACCCTAAAACCATTGAATATCAAGATAGATCGGGAGTTCCGCCACCGCAAGCCTCTGTAGCCACCAAAAACCTCTCGGGAGTCCGTTCCGGCACCCTGCCAGAGGGGGAACCCATCACCGGTGGCCATCTTCATCATCCCGGCGCTCTCCATGGCGAGGAGGGAGTAGTTCACCCTCGGGGCTGAGGGTATGTACAAGTAGCTATGTGTTTGATCTCTCTCTCTCGTGTTCTCTCTATGGCACGATCTTGATGTATCGCGAGCTTTGTTATTATAGTTGGATCTTATGATGTTTCTCCCCCCTCTACTCTCTTGTGATGAATTTAGTTTCCCTCTTGAAGTTATCTTATTGGATTGAGTCTTTATTTGAGAACACTTGATGTATGTCTTGCCCTGTTTATCTGTGGTGACAATGGGATATCACGTGCCACTTGATGTATGTTTTGGTGACCAACTTGCGGGTTCCGCCCATGAACCTATGCATATGGGTTGGCACACATTTTCTTGACTCTCCGGTAGTAGCTTTGGGGCACTCTTTGAAGTACTTTGTGTTGGTTGGATGAATTTGAGATTGTGTGACGCATATCGTATGATCATGCCCACGGATACTTGAGGTGACAATGGAGTATCTAGGTGACATTAGGGTTTTGGTTGATTTGTGTCTTAAGGTGTTATTCTAGTACGAACTCTTGAGTAGATCGATCCGAAAGAATAACTTTGAGGTGATTTCATACCCTACCATAATCTCTACGTTTGTTCTCCGCTATTAGTGTCTTTGGAGTGACTCTTTGTTGCATGTTGAGGGATTGTTATATGATCTATCTATGTTTTTATTGTTGAGAGAACTTGCACTAGTGAAAGTATGAACCCTAGGCCTTGTTTCCTATCATTGCAATACCGTTTACGCTCGCTTTTATCATTAGTTACCTTGCTGTTTTTATATTTTCGGATTACAAAAACCTATATCTACCATCCATATTGCACTTGTATCACCATCTCTTCGCCGAACTAGTGCACCTATACAATTTACCATTGTATTGGGTGTGTTGGGGACACAAGAGACTCTTTGTTATTTGGTTGCAGGGTTGTTTGAGAGAGACCATCTTCATCCTACGCCTCCCACGGATTGATAAACCTTAGATCATCCACTTGAGGGAAATTTGCTACTGTCCTACAAACCTGTGCACTTGCAGGCCCAACAACGTCTACAAGAAGAAGGTTGTGTAGTAGACATCAGTGGCCTCACCATGATGGCGAACCACAAGCCATTGGTTTGTGCAGTGCCACTCACGGCGCACCGAAATCAGTGGAGGTCAAGCTCTTCAAGGGTTCTACGACGTGCGCGTCTAGGGCAAGAATGGCGAGCGTGGCTTCTATCGCATCCCCATGAGCCCAAGGGGATCACCCAAGCTGATCGTCGCCAACCTTGCGGCCTACTCCATCGGCTTCCTCGACAGGGTGGCTACAGTCGGCCCTTCCCACGCCCCCTTCATCGACGCCGAGGTGATCTGCAGCGACTTCCGTGGTCGTGCTTTCACCCCGGGCTGCAACGGCGAGGAAGAGGTCATGCGTGCGCTTCGACGCGGGACTGCCCCCGATACAGGGTCCGCGGCCCTTGCAAATCGCCATCGACGCGCACGAAGATCTCCCGCTGCAGCAACCCTCCCCTCCGCCCTCCCTCACGCTCATCGACCTCCCTCCACGTGCGGCACTCGCATCAGGGAGGGCGAGGCGCCCAACCACATGACGATGCTGGAGAAGGCCACACTCAGGAAGGAGATGAAGCTGGAGGGCAGGAAGAGGGCGGCCCCAAGCTCCGCGCTTCTGCTGCCGGCAGAAGAGCTCCTGGAGCTTGCCGCCGAGGGCGCCCCACCACTTCCACGCAAGGATTCTCTCCAGCTAGCGGTGGCCTGTGGCGTTTCCAAGATCGACCTCAACATGGTGCCCTCCTGTGACGATATGTGACGACCTTTCTTCTATGGCCCCGCAGCGATGCAATCTCCTTCCTGCTTCTCCTTGCAGCTGCAGCTCCACCCGCCATTTTAGTTGTAGCTCTTTACGTAGGATGCGTCCCATGCATGCTCTCCCTTTCGAGACCCCAACTCCTAGTATTTTCTTTTTATGTGTTTCTCTTTACTTTTCAGTGAGATGTACCACCTTTTCCAATCTATCCGACTGTTCCATCGTATCTCTCGTGGCTTGCTTTGCCTGCCTACACACAGTTGCCTCCAAGGTTACCCATGATTAGAGAAATTTCTGTTATCTCATGGAACGTGTGCGGCCTGGGAAGGCACAAAAAATGCACTGATGTTAAATCAACCCTCTCCTCGACCACTTGCTCTGTGATCTGCCTACAAGAGTCAAAACTTCAGGATATCTCCAATTTCAAAGTTGTCTTGTTTCTACCTCCAAACCTCAGGACCTTCCACTCCATTCCAGCCAATGGATCTGCGGGCAGGATTGTTACCGCTTGGGACGACAGTTTCCTCTCTTGCACCAAAGTGTTTGCTGGCACTTTTGCCTTAACATGTTGGTTTGAATCGCGTGCTGACGACCTATCTTTTGTGCTCACAAACGTTTACGGTCCCTGCGATTATGCTTCTAAACCCATCTTCTTGCAATCTCTGGTTGATCTAATGCCGCAAATCTCCTTCCCGTGGACTGTCATTGGTGACTTTAACATCACCCTTAGACCTTCAAATAAATCAACGTCTCATTTCAACATGCATGAAGCAAACATTTTCTCCTCTGCCATCAATACGCTTCAGCTCCAGGATCTCCCTCTTCTAGATAGGCTCTACACCTAGTCAAACCAGCAGGATGTGCCTATTCTCGTGCGGCTAGATTGGGCACTAGCAAACTTGGCCTGGGCGTCAAAATTTCCAGATACCTCACTCTCCTCGCTTACCAGGACAACCTCTGATCACGTTCCTATTCGTTTGACGGCAGCAACTACTATCCCCAAAGCTTCGGTTTTCCGCCTTGATCGCTCCCTTCTCAATATCCCCCTTTTTAGGGAAAGGGTTGCTACAAATTGGGGAAGTGTGGGCTCCCACCATGCCCACCTCGGCTCTGCCGGTGTTCTTTCCTTGAAGCTAAAGTGCACCAGAAATATGGCCAAAGAGTGGATGTCCAATCGACAATCACCTAGGACCATGGCTATAAACTGCCATACCACTATCAATTTCCTCGATAAGCTTGAGGAGGCCAGGCCGTTGTCCCAACTCGAATCGGACCTTAGGATTGCAGTGAAGGTGTCGCTTCACCGTCACAATGCTGCTATTGCGTCCTACTGGAGACAAAGGGCGAAAATTAAAGACTGCATGTTTGGCGACGAAAATTCGTCATACCTTCATATCTGCGCGACAGCTAGGCACTGTAAAAACCAAATTAAATCTCTCATGGACAATGGCAGTATCTATACTGCGCATTGCGACAAGGAACCGGTTCTCTTGCATTTTTAAAAAAATCTGGTGGGTGTGAGCTCTCCCGTATCTGCTTCTTTTGACCTGGATAGTTTGCTCCTCCCGAACTCGCTTACCTCTGCCCAAGCCTCCGAGCTATCGGAGCATTTTACCTTAGAAGAAATAAAAACTGCTCTCTGGGCCATGAAAGACGACGCAAGCCCTGGGCCGGATGGTTTTGACCTAGATTTTTTCAAGGCCAACTGGAATCTTGTAAAAATGGATCTTCTTAATCTGATAGACGATTTTCATGCAGGTACGGCTGATCTTAAGCGCTTGAACACAGCTTATATTGTCCTTCTACCCAAAAAAATGGACGCATGTAGGCCTGAAAACTACCGCCCGGTGTCCCTCCAGAATTACACTGTCAAGCTAGCTTCTAAGTGTCCCTCTAATCGAACCCAGCCGCTGATCGAACACCTTATCCATTGCGACCAAACGGGCTTTATTAGGGGGCGCGGAATCGCTGACAATTTTGTTCATGCTGTCGACATCGTTCAAACATGCTTTAAGCGTCGCCTTCCAGCAATTGTCCTTAAGCTCGACTTCCACAAGGCCTTTGACTCTGTGTCTTGGATCGCCCTGGCTGCGATTTTACAGGCCAAAGGGTTTCCCCCCGCTTGGTGTCGTTGGGTGGAAATCTTGCACATTTCGGCCAGCTCTGCTGTTCTTTTAAACGGGAAGCTGGGACCTTGGTTTCAGTGCCGTCAGGGCCTGAGACAAGGGGATCCATACTCTCCCTACCTTTTCATTCTAGTCGCCGATGTGCTAAACGTCTAATTATTCAAGCCTCGCAAAATGGCCTCCTCTCCCACCCAATTGATGCCAATATGCCCTGCACCGTCCTGCAATATGTCGATGATACGCTCATTGTCCTTCCACCTGACGCAACTCAACTCCAGACCCTCAAGAGTATTCTGATACAGTTGTCTGAGACCACTGGCCTCACCATTAATTTCCATAAAAGCACCTTCGCTCCAATCCATGTCGACTCAGAGCTTTCTGCAAGCCTTGCAGCAATCCTGGGCTGCCCGGTTGCCTCCTTTCCCCAGTCTTACCTAGGTTTGCCTCTATCCACTCACAAGCTAAACCTTCTAATTTTTTCTTCATCATTGACAAGGTTGACCGCCGCTTAGCTGGCTGGAGGGGACTGCTTCTGTCTTTGGCCGGGAGGGCAATTTTAGTCCGCTCTGTTCTTCGCACCCTTCCAATCTACGCTATGAGTGTTCTTTTGCTTCCCGCTGGAACCATGCAAGAAATCCAAAAACGTTGTAGGGCCTTCTTCTGGACAGGTCAAGACAAGGTTACGGGTGGCAATTGCAAGTTGCCTGGGACATCGTGTGTGCCCCATTTGCCAATGGGGGGCTCGGTTTTCTTTCGCTTCCACAAATGAACCTTTGCTTGCTTCTCAAACACATCTCTAAACTTCATAATGGAGACACGACGAGTGACACTCCCTACCTTGTCTCAAAATACGGCTGGTCTAGCACTCGTGACGTCGACATGTCGGATAACCATCATACTCCTATCTGGCGAGACATCGTCAAAGGGGTCGAATTATTCAGATCACTCACTATGGTGCACCTCGGAAATGGAGTCACTACCTCGTTCTGGCTAGATCTTTGGCTTCCTCAGTCCACCCAAACCCTAGCGCAACAATTCCCGGCACTGTTTTCCCACTCCAACAGAATTCACACTTTTCTGGCTCGTGCTCTGGACTCGAATGACCTAACCTTGGACCTAACCCCTAACATGCGAGCTAATTGAACTCCGCAATATGTTGGCTATGATAAACTTGAATCTGCATGTCGCTGACAGAAGAACCTCGAGGGAAGCAGGCAAGCCGCTAACCACTAAGCTGGCATATCATGCGGTATGGAAGACGAAACCCACAGACACTCTAGCTCCGGCAATCTAGAGAAACTACGCGCCAAATAAATGCAGGATCTTCCTCTGGCTCGCCCGCAAAAACCGCCTGTTCACTAACGAGAAACGCTTCAAACGGGGCATTGCCACATCCGCCACCTGCCCTTTCTGCAGCTGTTGCGAGTCCATCGAGCACCTTCTTTTCGAATGCCAACAACTCAGTCTGCTTTGGGTTGAGCTCGACAGCCTCTGCCATGGTACGCCAGAGGATCTGCTTCGGACGGTGAATTAAACAACAAATGCAGCAGATCTACGATGCTGCTGGTCGTCCTCTGGAATATTTGGAAAAGGCGGAACGCCAAGGTTTTTTCGGAATTTACACCTCGAGCTCCACACTATTGGTAGCTCCGTTGTTGATGATCTTCGGCTCTGGTCTCACCAATGTAAAAATATTCAAAAACAAATTAGCCTCCGTGACTGGGGCTCCACGTTGTTCCACCTAGCCAGGAGATTATAATCCCACCGCTTGTTGTAATTTTTCTTTCTTTCTGTACCTTCTCACCCCCTGTATCTCTGGTATGTAACACCCCTGACGGTATGTAACACCCCTGACGGTTGATAATAAAGGTTCAGGCAGGCGTAAGCCCGCCGTTGACGCGTCAAAAAAAAACGAGGAACCATTCATTCTTTTCACTATATACTACTTGAATAAGAATGAAGGCAGTAAGCCAAAATATTTTATTTCTATTCCCCATAAAAATTGTTTTGAATCGTGTGTGTATATATATTCTCGGACTAAGTAGTTCGTTGTTAGCTATACCCTGATTTTGAGTAGTGTGTATATATATTCTCAAAGTCGAAAAAAAAAGCTCAGGCACTCCATGTCGGAGTGGTGTGGCATGTCAAGTTTATCACTCAGGGCACATTGACACCTGAGAGCCGCTTGCATGGCAAGTTGTACTACGATCATGACGTCAGACCTGAGAGCTACTTGCATGCCTATTAACCAATTAGACTGCTGGTTGTTGTTTTTTGAGATAGCTTACCAAGCTTGCTGCCTGGTGACCACCACGTCACGAAACATGCATATAAACTGCTGCCATCTCCTCTCCGTAAGCGATGTGGGCCTAATAAAAACCGTACTGTATTGTACAGTCATATGGACAGCATCAACCGTACTGTATTGTAGTAATATCATATCAACATCACACGTGTGCGCCTTGATACGGCCCAAACGAAACGACAAGCCCAGTGCCATAATAATCGTGTGACCCACCGGCCGTCAGCCCAGCTCGTGGACTGACATCGTTCTCGTGTTGATTTGCTAGGTATCTTCTCGGGGTCTCCGTGGTGGCGTTCGTCTACTCTGCGACGCAGGCGCTGAAGAACTTCCGCCGGATGCGCCGCGGCGCTGCCCATGCCACCTTTCTTGATTTTGCCGGCGATCAGGTGAAGTGCAGAGAACCTTACTATGACCATTTTTGATGGAGCTAGGGAGCTGTGCGGTGACTACCTGGCAGCTTAAGTTTACGGGCCTTGCTTCGGTAGAACACCCCCCCCCCCCCCCCCCCCCTCCCCCCAAACAAAACGTAGAAGGGCAGAATGGGCATACAGAAGAAACGTATACCCACCTCGTATTGTACAGCTCTGCCGGGTATACGTATACCGCGTGAATGAAAAAAAAAACTACCCACGATCTAAGCGCGGCCCCATCTTCTCGCCCGCCCGCCGATCACGCGGTAGTTCCAAAGTTGGCGATCGCCGCCGCCGCGGATCGCCGCCGTCCGAACCCTGTCCGAGGCCACCCTCGCCGTCCCAACGTCGCCCGTCGCCGCCCTCGGCGTCTGAACGTCGCCCGTCGCCGCATCTCAACGTCCCAACATCACCCGTCGCCGCATCTCACCGTCCCAACGTCGCCCGTCGCCGCATCTCACCGTCGTCCGACGACGCGGACGTGAAGTGCCCGACTTCTGACGCCGCCCTCCCCGTCCGACACCGCCCTCTCCGTCGCAACGTCGTCCGTCGCCGCATCTCACCGTCGTCTCCTACGCCGGGGACGTGAAGGGCCCGACGTCTGACGCCGCCTGCGCAGCACTGTCGTCGAACGCCGGCGACGTCTACAACGCAGGCCAAGGTTTGTCATCTAAACCTAGCGGGCATTAACTAGATTTTTTATAGGAGTGCTGAAAAAGTGTATGAAATTTTGTACCAAAATTTAATTTTATCTTGCAAAATAACCATTATCTCCCCATCTTGTTATCCATATAAGTTGGAGGAGGGATTTAAATCACAATAGTTAAGGGAAGGGAATTTGGGTTCATATTAGCTGGGATAGATTCAGGTTTAGCGCGAGGAATACATGCATGCAAACTCATTTTTTTATTCTTCTTTTGTTGCAAATAAGTTGCATTGGGCACTAAATTCGTTAACAGTACATGAACGAGTAATTACACAGTTGATGCAGGCTGGGCATTCGTTTGTGGTGCCCGTAACTGCGCATGCGCATTCGTTTGGGCATGATGCATTGTACTAAACCTAACACACGATGTTTTGCAGTTCTGTGAGTTAGGCGTGTTGACATGGACGAAGAATCCGCATTCGGAAGGGACGAGAATGGTACTGATAAGGTGACTAAGACCGATAACGATAATTTGAACGAAGATGATGACAGCAGCGACAACGATTCCGTCTCGTCATATGATATCTTACCTCCGGAGGATTTTGATAATAATGAACATGGCGCAAATAGCGAAAACGTAAGTGGCGTATATTTTGTTTTTATTTTTGAATTTGCAAAGTATGGCATGGCTAACTGTATATCTTTGTGTACAAATTTACAGGAAGATGTGGATGTTGACAATGTGCAACATAGTTGGCAGGAATCATTTGCAGATAACTTGAGCCAGGTTAGTTGATAGATGTTGTACATCGATCAATAGTATGATTTAAATGATAATAATTGACATATATATTTTCAAATGAATGTTGTAGGAGGAGTCAGATGGTCCGAGCGTTGATCACGATGAGGGAGAGATCGATATTGAGGAGGCTCAAAGGCAGCAGAAGATGCTTGAGACACATTGGAAGGTCATGGCTATGACCTTTCGATCGCAAGGGGATGCATACATATTCTACAACAATCACGCCAGAGAGCATGGGTTTAGCATCAGGAAACAGAAGGTAAAACGAGGTGCTTCGAGAATGATCCGGTACCGGCGGTTTCTTTGCTCCAGGGGAGGGAGAAGGCAGAGCAAGTTCATAACCATGGAGGGCCGCAAGCGCAGGCTTAGACCGGAGACTCGTTGTGACTGCGGTGCACATATGGTGGTGAAGCTGGACAGAGAACGTGGCGTTTTGTTCGTCGCATCATTCGTGGATGATCACAACCACGCGATGGCTCGGCCCAACGAGGTTTGTTTTTGATGGTCACACAGGCGGATTGGAGATGGGCAGAGGGCCGAGATATTGGCGATGGAAGCGGCCGGGATAAGAAAGAATATTATAATGGACAACTTCATCAGCATATACAGTTCGTACGATAAGTGCGGGCTTATCAGGAGGGACATTTATAATTTTTGTTGCAGAGGAAAAATGAAGCTCATTGCAAAGGGTGATGCAGAGACGGCAGTTGGCATTATGAGGAGCAGGAAGGAGAAGGACCCTGAGTTTTTTTTTTGAGTATGTGCGTGACAAGGAAGGGCGACTGAAGAGTATGTTCTGGTGCGATGCACAGACGCGGAGGGACTATCAGGACTACGGAGATGTGGTCGTGTTTGATAGCACGTATAAGATGAACAGATACGGTATGCCGTTCGTCCCCTTTGTAGGAGTTAACAACCACCGTTGCACCACAGTGTTTGGTTGTGCCATCATTGCTGACGAGACGGAAGGGACATACGTGTGGCTGCTGCAGACATTTATGAAGGCAAACTGTCAGGTGAAGCCAAAGTCAATAATCACAGACGGTGACGCTGCAATGATCCGGGCTATTCGGACCATCCTTTCAGATGTTTTCCATCGTCTTTGTTCGTGGCATATCGAGAAAAATATGCAGAGGCACCTGCATTACAAGTCACTGGATGGGTTCAGATCGCTCCTGTACTATGCCACCTCTCAAGTGAACTTTGAGCAGAGATGGAAAGCTTTCTATGATAAGTGAAAAACGGATAGAACTGAAGAGTGGCTTGACAGGATGTACAGGAAGAGGAGACTGTGGGCAGCTTCATATCTTTCCGATGGTTTTTTTCTTGGTATGCGAAGTAACCAGAGGAGTGAAAGCCTCAACTCCTGCCTTCACCTTCACCTGGACTACGGTATGACAATAGTTGATTTGGTGGTGCATTATGAGAACTGTATAGTTCACCTGCGTGAGAACGAGGCGTACGATGACTGCGAGGCATTCCAGAAGGAACCACCGTCTGTTACTGAATATAAAGTCCTTGAGGAGCATGCCGCCAAAGTATTCACACCTGCTAATTTCTACATCTTGCAAGATGATTTGCATAAGATGGGTCAGCTGGAGATATTTGAGACGCTCGTGGAAATTGGGCGTGAGACATTCATGGTGACATGGAAGGATAACCACAAGTTTAGGTACAATGTTGTTTATGAACCAGGTAACTCAGAAGAAACTATTACATGCAGTTGTCTTAGGATGGTTCGGAAAGGGCTGCCATGCAAACACATTCTGTTTGTTCTCCATCATCTGAATTTAACTGAAATACCAAAGTGTTGTGTCCTTCATCGGTTGTCCAAACATGCAAGAGATGGGTTGCCTGTGCAGAGGAAGAGTGATATGTTTGGATGGGGTTGGTCAGGGCCATTGGAGAGAGAACGGTATAGTGCAATAACCATTAAAACCGCAGAAGCTGCTCATGTTGCAGCAAATGATCCCTTCTTGTTCGATGAGTTGATGAAGTGTCTGGACAACATAATAGCGCAGAAAAAGATTTCAGAGGAGGAACTTATAGGAAGTAGAAGGTATGCTATGCTGAAGAAGGAGGCAAGTCAAGCGCAACAAGTTGAGCCTGGTATTGGTGATCCTCAGAAGCTACCCAAATCAAGCCCAAAGGCGACTCGGGCTGGCCCTCCCCTCGCCCGCGCGGGGCTCCTCCCCCCGCCCACGCCCCCTCCCCTCGCCCGCGCGGGGCTCCTCCCCCGGCCCACGCCCCCCTCCCCTCGCCCCTCCCCCGGCCCACGCCCCCCTCCCCTCGCCCGCGCGGGGCAGCGGCGTTTTTAGTCCCACCTCGGAAGGGGGGGGGGGCGCCAGGAGTGGCTTAAATAGCTGCCTCCGCCCCCTCCCCCCCCCCCCTTTCGAACTCCTCTCTGTATTAGTCTCCTGCGCCCCGTTGGACCCCGCTGCTGGGCCCGCTAGTGGGCTCGATCAGCCGCCCGAGTCGCCTTTGGGCTTGATTTGGGTAGCTTATGTAAGCTACTACGGGCCCAGCACCGGTGGTCGGGCATTTTTTTTAAACTTCACTTTTTCATTTTTTTTGGCACAAAATAGCGGCCGGAAACAACAGCCCGCACTGACCACATCACATTTATTTAGTTGCGAAAATGGCAAACAGTGCATAATACAAAGTGCGTATATAACATGTTCAAAAATCATCACCCACAATGCTGCAAATAAGAGTGATATTGTAGCAGACCACATCACATTTATTTAGTTGTGAAACATGCTAAACCATGCTTAAGTTTGCTTAGCCGAGTATGTACGCATGTGTGTGTGCACTGTGCAGTTCTAACAATCACGTACTAACTGCCTTGTGATCTGCTTAGCTAGGCCAATCCAGCGAGCACAAAAAAGAGAGGGAAAAACAAAGAACAAAGTTCAGAGTTGCTCGTGGCATCTGAAGATTAGGATCACTCACGTATAGCTATGAATCCTACGCGCTAGCCAACTGCGCCACCATCCCAATGTTGTTTGCTACCTAATGACAGCCTTACAAAGGCTTGCTCATTCGATGGTGCTTGAAACCCCGGTTACTTGCATGCCAAGACTGGATGGGTACTCGTTGATAAATTCAATCTGCAGAAGTGGGCGATGCTATATGAAATTCATCTTGGAGAAAAGGTGCAAGCAAACATATTCTTCTTGATGCTTCTTTCTTAGCTAATTTTTTTAAATAATACATTTTTTTTATTAATTTTCATAAATATTACGCTGGTTAAAAAATTTTCAAAAATAATACACCGTCGGCCCGTTGTAGGCCGACTGGGCCTAGTCGGCCCACAGCAGGCCGATTGGATTCCAGTCGGCCTACAGCTGGCCGACTGGCCCCTGTCGGCCCACTGTGGGCTGATTGGGTCCTGTCGGCCCACTGTGGGCCGACTGGAGCTAATTGGCCCGCTGTGGGCTAATTGTTTTTTGCAAAAAATAGGCATAAAAATATATATTTAAAAAAATGTTAATCATGTAATTAAAAAATGTTAAACGGGTATAAAAAAATGTTCCTGATGTATGAAAAAATGTACAATATATATGAAAAAATGTTGACATAAAAAGTATGTTTTAAAAAGTGTTAATCATGTATTTGAAAATTGTTAAATGTGTGTATAAAAAATGTTCCTTATTTATACCAAAAATATAGAATGTGTATGAAAAAAAGTTGACACCAAAAAATTATGTTGGTAAGTTGGTGACAAAAAATAAATCAAGGTTGTGAAAAAAATATGATTGGTTGCTCTTTTTGTATGGAACTGGAACATTTTTTTCAAACATATTTTTTTGGTGTCAACTTTTTTCATAGACATTCTATATTTTTTTTATAGATAAGAACATTTTTTATACACACATTTAACAATTTTTAATCATGTATTTGAAAAAATGTCAACTTTTCAAACATATTTTTCAAACATAATTTTTTGGTGTCAACCTTTTTTCATACACATTCTATATTTTTTGTATAAAGAAGGAACATTTTTTATACATACATTTAACAATTTTTAAATACATGATTAACACTTTTTAAAACATACTTTTTATGTCAACATTTTTTCATATATATTGTACATTTTTTGTATACATTAGGAACATTTTTTTATACCCGTTTAACATTTTTTTTAATTACATGATTAACATTTTTTTAAACATATATTTTTATGCCTATTTTTTGCAAAAACAAATAGCCCACAGCGGGCCAATTAGCTCCAGTCAGCCCACAGTGGACCGACAGGACCCAATCAGCCCACAGTGGGCCGACAGGGGCCAGTCGGCCAGCTGTAGGCCGACTGGAATCCAATCGGCCTGCTGGGGGCCGACTAGGCCCAGTCGGCCTGCAGCGGGCCGACGGTGTATTATTTTTGAAAAAAATTTACCCAGCGTAATATTTATGAAAATTAGTAAAAAAAATGTATTATTTAAAAAAAATTAGCTCTTTCTTACATAGAGAAGAATATGGACATAGTTGTACACAACCCTTGATGGGTTCCACTTCCTCATGTTGGCGGCGCCGCCGGTCCGGCTCGTCTCCGGTGGCCTTAGGGGTACGGTGGCGCGATGGATCCCGGTCCTTGACGGCGGAGGGCTCTGTTTGTAGATATTTCTTCGTATTTTGTTAGGGTTTGTGTCCTGTTCAGGAAGACAAGACAACGAGGCTTCTCTGAAGATAAAACAATGTTCTCCCTGCCTAGCCCCCCCCCCCCTCCCGGAGCGTTTACCATCGTTGGTGGATATGTGGAGGTGTGTCTCCGATGGATCTGGATTTTTGCTTGGATCTGGTCATAGTTCGTCTACGTTCGCGTGTCTTCAGGTTGGATCCTTCCAATCTATTCTTCAACGGCGACGGTTGCTATTCTGGTGCGCTGGTCATATGGGGGCTTAGCATGATGACTTCCCGACTGTCTACTTCAACAACTATTCTCCAGCTCCGGCGAGGGAGGGGCGATGACAGCAGCACGCTTTAGGATCACTTCAATGCTTGTAGTGGTCGCTAGGTGGTTTACGGATCTGAATATAATTTTTATCATTTTTTATGTTTGTTGTACTGTCATGATTGAATATGAATAGATCAAAAAAATCCAAAAAAAATGTAGACTATTCTAGGTAAGGGCATCTCCAGCGCAGACCCCCAAACACTGAATTCGTCCGCGGACCGGTGGAGAGGGGGACCAATACACGGTCACTGATGTGGGACCAAAGGAGATGAATTACATGCAAACCAGATAATTTTCATCTAAACCGGACGAAAACATTTATATTTGAGACATATTTGAACTAAAATATAGCTGACTAGGCTAGCCTATCCTAACCTAGTCTATGACCGGCCTCCTCGACGCCCGTTTCCCACCCCATATCTTCCCTATGTCCAGCAACAAGCTTATGGGAACGCCGTGAGCCCTAGAGAATATGCTTCGGCGGGACGGGAAGAATAACATTCGCCTCCATGAAGCCCAAATCAGTGGTTGGTTTTAGAACGGTGGAAGACGGTGATGGTGGCCTATGCCTTCACAAACTGGGCAAGACGCCGGCTATGAGGCCCGGCGCAACGGCGTGGTGGCCTTTTTGGGACCCGAGCGGCGGTGGCCGCCTTTGGTATACTCATCCTCGCTGCCAGTGGTGCCCATGAATGTTTCGGCTTCATTACCATGGCAGCTAGGCGTGACCGACACAGAGCTAGCAGTGTCGTCCTTGCCGTTGTAAACTTGCGGCACTGCCTCGTCGATCTCCGCATAGGCGACTTCTTTGTCTGTCTGCAAGATGCGATGCCGCACTTACTCATGGTGGATTTCGTGGGTGGCGCAGTAGGACATGAGCAAAGCCTCCTGCTCGTGCACGTGCACGTCCACCATGATGACTATGTTCTGTGTGCCATTGCTTGCCGCCATGATGCCCTTGTCGTCCTCTCATGCCTCGCCCATGGTGATGCCGGGTGGACCAGCAATGGGGGTGGCGCCGGCTTTTCCTCCGTTGGCTCGTGAGCGTCGCAGCCATCCAGAGAGCTCGCTGGAATGTATCCGACTAGCTCAATGGGCCAGCCATCTGGCTGCAATACCCGAGAGCTCCTTATTCTGCTCGCCAGTGATGTCGTGTCACGGGGCTTCATAGCTCGAGGCCATGGCGGGTGCATAGAGGAGATGGAGAGCGGAGCTATGGTGCATCTTTTGCCCAAAGCCTGGCCAGTGGCCACGTTTAAATAGCGGGCAGATGCCATGTCGCTCGGGGCGCCGGAGTAGGTTTCTCGGCTGACGTGCCGGTTTAATGGAGGAAGGCAGGGACGGCAGATGTCGCTTCAATGCGGAGAGAAGGCGCATGCAGCGGGCGGCGATGTCGGTTGGTGCGCCGCTTCACTTCTGGCTCCAGAGAGGTTGCGTCCGCTTTGGGCAGGCATGAATGCGGCGCTGACTGCTACGGGCGAGAAAGCGCGCGGCGAGGGAGAGTGTTTTGGGTGGCCAATTTGTCAGAGGCGTGGATGGCAGCGGTCCGGACTCCCTCAAACCCCTCTTCCCCTAGGTTTTGCGGAAAAAATGATGTCCACACTGGCCAACGGACGGATATATGACCCCGTTGGATGGCAAAACATGTTTCGACCGCACGATCCGGACGTGTGCGGTCTGAGGGTCTGCGTTGGAGATGTCCCATTGTTGCATATTTGCAAGTGTGTTTGTCGTCATTTTTATGGTCTCCGTTGCTTTTTACTGTGATTTTTTTTTGTAGGAGATTTTTACTGTGATAAGTAGAGTCTACTTCTAGCAGTAGGCAGCAAGGAAGAAAGCTAGGAGGTAAATATGTGATGTTCATTGAGACTAGCCAAAGAGCCGCAAGCATATCATACTTTGACACATGTATTCACAAACACGATGAATCGTTGACAGATGTTGCTATCCATCGGGTTGAGTGGAGCTGAATCACAGTCTAGTTCATTTCACTAGAGTAGCAAAATCTCTAATATTTTGATTTCCCTTTCAAGATAAAATGATCTATTCTTGTATCTGAAAATGTTGTCATGATTTTCAATGTTGGTGCAAAAAACATAACAGCTAATTAGTGTTAATATATCATTTAAAATATTTCTGACTTTCCTAAATCTTCTCGCACCAACAATCTTATGGTGTCCAGGATGTTCTTGAAATTATCATCATGTTCTCTTTGTTCGTTGTTGGCCATAGTCACCGGCAATTAGTGCATAAAGTGTCAACGTCCTTACACAACAGTGAGCACGGTTAACCACCTAAGGTTAGTACTGTGTCTATGATCAACATCTTTAAACACGACAATTAGTTTTTAATCTACTAATTTTGTTTGCTCAACTCATCACGCTAAAACAATCTACATTTTTTTGCGGGAAAAAATGTACTATGTATGCTAAAAAAATAATTTATACTTTTGAAACAAATGCACATGTTGTGTTCTTACAATAAAGCAGTTACCATATTGCCGTACTTTTTTTGCGGTTTGTCGTACTTTTTTTCCGTGACACACTTGGTGGCAAATAGCATGAAAACTCTCAAGGCCCCTAAATACGGTGGTGTGCAAGATCGGTATTGCACCATTGTTAAATCATTGTATATTGGTTTCCTCGTCTACATATAAACATGTATTCTTTGCCCAGCGACCATGTGAAAAGGAAATTAGTTTCGAATAAGAATGGAGGCATTATGCTGAAACGTCGTCAATTCCCTCAAAAACTGATCAGAATCCTATATATGTACATCTTCTGGAAGTCGAAATGTATATTAAAAAAAAGCTTAGGCACTCCATGACGGAGTGCTATTTAGCAGGTCAAGCAGTTTTGTGCGATCAGGGTTGATGAGGCCCCGAGAGCAGCTTGGCTGCCTAATCCTATTCTATCGGGCTCATCATACCCTGAGAACTGCCCGCAAGCTTGCAGATACGCCAATTATCCATGATGCTTTATTAATAGCTTACCAGGCTTGCTGCCTGGTGAACACCTAGTCACGAGCCGTGCATATAAACACCTTCTGTCAGCTCTCGCTAAGCGATGCCACTTTTCCCTTTTTGAGCGGTGGCACTAACAAAGTACTGAAAGTGTGCACCTCTTGTCTAGCGCAAACGAAAAGCCCAACACTGGGACGTCTGAATTGGGCTCGATGGGAGGCAAACCCTATTTTTCGTCTAAGCTGGGCTGGGCCCATTTCGCTCGCATCTCTTTCGCTCGCGTATTCATCCAAGCGCAAAAAATTCCCACGAGAGGTGAGAATCGAACTAAGGATTTCCTGGTTCACAGCGCACTGTGGTAACCACCCCGCCATCGGAAGTCGATACGTTAAGATAAATCACCTTCATACCATATCATCTGTTCTTTCGTTTTTTCTGTTTTTCGTTTTTCATTTTTTTCTGTTTTATTTTTCCTTCTTCCTCGTTCTATCATTTTATCAAATACATCCACGTTTTTTAAAATTGACAAAAAAATTTCTAATTCAACGATTTTTTTTCACATTTGATGAGCTTTTTCCAAATCTGATGAACTTTTTGTCAAGATTGAGGAATTTTTCCTTAAATTTGTGAACTTTTTTCCAAATCGTTGAACTTTTTGTTCAAACTCGATGAACTTTTTCTAAAAAACGATGAATTTTTTTCAAAACCATGAACTTTTTTTGAAAATGATGAACTCTTTTTTGAAATGATGAACTTTTTTAACCTTTTCATAAAAAAATTCCAAAATCGGCAAACTATTCTTAAAAAATGATGAACTTTTTTTAAGTTTGTGAAGTTTTCTCACAAAGTCGATGAACGTTTTTAAATTCACGATTTTATAGAAGTAAATAAAAATATGATAAGTAAATAGCGCGGCCATACTACTTCATGCATAGTTAGCGCAATCAAAATCACAAGTGTCCAATTGTTGTGGTCATCAGCTAAGCTCGAAGAAGCCTTGCCTTCGCGAGCGATGCGAGTTCGATTCGTTCTTTGCAAGAAAAAATTGCTTCTAGTAAAAAGGGATCTATAACTTTGATTCAAGCAGTTTATGTGCCTGCAGACGATTTGACCAACCTTGCTACTGCCACAACATTTGCACATTTCGATGCTACTACCGTACTTTCCAGAGGATTAGCTATTTAGCTTCCAAGGGTATTTATCCAGCAGTAGATCCTTTAGATTCAACATGAACTATGTTGCAGCCTCGGATCGTTGGCAACAGACATTATGAAACTGCGCAAAGAGTTAAGGAAACTTTACAACGTTACAAGAACTTTAGGACATTATCATTATTCTTGGCTTGGATGAATTATCGGGAGAGGGTCGTTTAACTGTAGCAAGAGCAAGGAAAATTGGGTGTTTCTTATCACAACCGTTCTTTGTGGCAGAAGTTTTTATTGGTTCCCCAGGAAAGTGGCACCGACCAGGAGCTCCCCGATGGGAGCTCCTATTTCATGTGCGTGTTTTTGGCCGGCCCATAGGGGCGCGGCCCCCCTATTTTCTTTTTGTTAATTTTTTATGTTTTCTGTTTTTTCTTCTATATTAAATTGTTTGGGGTTTTAAAACATTTCTGAATTTCAAATATGGTTGGGATTTCAAAAATAAATAAATAATGTGTATGAGTTTGAAAATTTGTTCTTGACTTCAAAAAAAAATATAATTCAAAAAAATTTATATAATTTACAAAAAGATCATGAATTTAATAAAAAAATCACAAATTCAATATATGTTAACAATTTTAGAAATTGTTCACAAATTTGTATAAAATGTCCTTGAATTTGAAATATGTTCACGGGTACATAAAAATGTTCATGAATTTAAAAAGTTCATTATTTTGAAAAATGTTCGCAAAATTTGGAAAAATATGTTTTTGAACAAAAAACTAAAAAAGAAAAAGGAACAGACAAAACAGAAATGGAAAAGGTGAAAAAAAAACACAAAAAGAGAAAACACGGTCTAGGAAGGTTCTAGAACGTTCCCAAGAACTGGGAAAAAGCTAATTGGGATGGCTCAAAAATGTACGCGCGGGGAGCTAGGGGTGCGCGCATGGTCGCTAACCAGTGACCCATGCGCCAAATAGCATGGTCCAAGCATGAAACGGAGCACAGACCTCTCAAAACAAAAAATATTGATAAGATACAATCGTTCATGCCAGTTCAGCAATAAGGCGGGGGATTGGTTAAGCCAACATGCGGTGCTATCCCCACGACGACCATAATCCACTAAGCAATGTGCAACTTGATTTTGTTCACGAGAAACCTTAAAAGGATCAAATACCCTATTCTCCAAAAGCCCTTCATCTCAGCAATAACTAGATGATACCTCGTGCGTTGCTGCAGGAAATATTGCCTAAAATTGGTGTTTTACTCATTAACTGACTCTCCTAAAAGGATCGATTAAATGAAGAATAAATGATTCTTATTTGAGCATACTTTAGGATTATACATAGGTAACTAAGATCAAACCTCCAACTTATATCATTGAAAGCTTGGACGGGGAAGGCTAGTATGGGATGTCACATTAGAGGAGATCAATGAGATCAATTACAAAAATTTATATTTAGACATTTCAAAAAGTTCTGAAATTATTTGACGACATGTCTACGGGGTGTGTCTATAACCCTAAAAAAACAGCTCAAAAATCGATGTACAGTTCAAGAATTAACAAAGACAAATTGGAATGTGAATAGTGGCAGCTTTAGGTGAATAGTGTTTTGACATTATTCACATCCGATTTCTCTTTTTTGTTTCTATTAGTGTAGGTCAAATTCGGAGCTAAACTTTTTTTAGATTGTACATCAAACATTGATGTGTGTCTACAATTCATAAGCCCGGATGCCACAAGCGCGTGCCGCAGCTACCGCGACCTCTTTCATGTGTGGGGTCGCTTCAATGACCTCATCCACACGTGCAGCCATGACAGTTGCGCCCTCCTCCTCGCGTTTATTTACCAGAGAGCAGTTCCATCGTAGTGAAAAGCTTGTCATTATGTATGGTCCGCTGTTCATTCGAGATAGGGAGATGATCACCAATCTGAACCACATCTACAACAACAACGATGTAGAGACTGTGAACACACTTCGAATGTGAAGAGCATCATTTTCCATGCTTGTAAATATCTTTAGGAGCAGGGGGCTACTTGAAGATAGCATGCACACCACTGTGGAAGAGCAAGTTGCCTTGTTCCTTCATGTCGTCAGTCATAATCAGAGGTTCATGATTATTCACAACACATACAAGAGATCTAGTGAAACAATTTCTCGGCATTTTAAGCAAGTCTTGTATGATATTAGGGAGCTTAGAGGAGGGATGATCAAGGCACCAATCGGGCAATCTTCGCACAAGATTTACACTAGCTCATGATGGTATCAATATTTCAAGGTGAGAATTACTCGTATTTCATCTCATAACATGCTTGCAATGTTGTCATCAACCATAAGAAGACGTTTTTATGCCATCATAGGATTGTATTGGTGCCATAGATTGTACTCACATCACTGATAGAGTGCCGAGAACACAAGCTGCAACATACATGGCTAGAAAGCACTACACAAGTCAGAATGTGCTTGTTGCTTTTGACTTCGATCTGAAGTTCACATATGTGTTGACTGGTTGGGAAAGATGAGCCCATGATGCTAACATTCTTGCTGACAGCATGGCAATGCCTGATGGCTTCAATATCCCCGATTGCAAGTTATATCTAGGAGATTTTGACTACTGACCCATAACACATATCCACCCAAAAGCCCATGTCTCCAGTACGGTCATGGCAGGTAGTCCCATCCCGTAGATTCTGTGTTAATTGAGCCGAAGTGGGCATCAAGCTGTGTGGTTTTCTAAAACATGTCCTTGAAGCTATATAAAAGAGTAATCCCCAGCACTTCTAATTATCTCAACATGTATGCTTTCACATTATCAAAAATATTGTAGGCATTAGATTTATTAGCTTCATCAGTAGGATCCACAAGCTCTATGCATAAGAATCCTCTACCATGCGACATGCATTATTATAGTCTAAACGATGTTAAATCACATTACGTTTAATTATGACATGCACAACTTTTCATGTTAAGCTTTTTTTTGCTTATGTAGAAATTTCTCGCATAATTTCAATTGAGAGGACTGTTTTAGTGTTCTACTTGATATCGAGAAACTATATATCCAACCAATTTCGCGGGAACGCACGGGGCATTGTCATTATAACATAATATTCGTTTCGTTTCGTGACATTTCCTAGAAAAGAAACATCGCAATAAATTTCAAAGGAGGCCAAGATATATCTGCTGAATTAAGGAAATCACAGTTCAAATTTACATTGGTTTTGGTATAAACGAATCGGATTTGCACCGTGGTGGACTCGTTTCCTTTTTTCTTTTTGACGAGGGGAGCAAAGCCGTGGTGGACTCGTGGTCTCACACCTCCACCGAGTCGAACACACACCGCGCCACAGAGTGGCCATATAGCATCCTTGCTTGCAGAGAAAGTTGATTGAAGCCAGACAGAAAAGGGGGAAGGGTCCGATCCGGGGCGAGAACTCCTCCGCCCAAGCAGCCTCCGCGCCGCATCCAAACAGATCCACACCCGAAATCCCCGAAACCCTCGCCGGCGACCATGGGGCAGGGCACGCCGGGCGGCATGGGCAAGCAGGGCGGCGCGCCGGGCGACCGCGGCAAGCCGGGCGGCGACGGCGACAAGAAGGACAAGAAGTTCGAGCCGCCCGCCGCGCCGTCCCGCGTCGGCCGCAAGCAGCGCCGCCAGAAGGGGCCCGAGGCGGCCGCCCGCCTCCCCGGCGTCGCGCCGCTCTCCAAGTGCCGCCTCCGCCTCCTCAAGCTCGACCGCGTCAAGGACTACCTCCTCATGGAGGAGGAGTTCGTCGCCGCGCAGGAGCGCCTCCGCCCCACCGAGGAGAAGACGGAGGAGGACCGCTCCAAGGTCGACGACCTCCGAGGCACCCCCATGAGCGTCGGATCCCTCGAGGAGATCATCGACGAGAGCCACGCCATCGTCTCCTCCTCCGTCGGCCCCGAGTACTACGTCGGCATACTCTCCTTCGTCGACAAGGACCAGCTCGAGCCAGGCTGCTCCATCCTCATGCACAACAAGGTACGCTTCCCCCCGTGTCACGGATCTGTCCTCGCCTGAGTTCGCTCTCTCGATCTGCATACCTGGTGAGGCTAGGGTTCGGATCTTAGGGGGAATTTGCTAACCATAACAAGTCAATTGAAGCCTGTTTCGTTCTAGGACCTTTTAGGTTGTTGCTCAGAGAATTGGCGATCTGGGTGTAGTCTGAAGTGCCAGAGAGATTGGAATTGAAGGAATCTGGTGAAATTTTCATTCTAATCTGAATTGCTCAAATATGTGCGCAAGTGAACTGAACCTTAATAAAACGAAAGTCTCATAAGGATTGGTAAGATGCTGAGGATTCCGTAGTTTGCGTTGTGAAGCTTTTCTTATGTAGTAGAGCACTGCGGTCAGCGGGTTTCTGCAATTCATTAGGCAGAGAACTCGAGAAACAACTAGCTGTATCGTAGAGATTGGAATCTGGGGTAGTTAGTGAATGTTCCTTCTAATCTGAATTACTCAAATACGCACATGAGTTAACTGGACCATTAAGCGAGGGTTTCATAAGGACTGGTACGATTCTGAGGATCATTAAGCAAGGGTTTCATACAGACTGGTACGATTATGAGGATTGCATAGTTGCGTAGTGAAGCTGGCTTATGTAGTGGAGTACTGCGGTCTGCGGTTTTCTGCAATTCATTTAACAGAGGACTTTAGAAAGCTTACTTATTGAAGGTTCACTTCTGAAATCTAGACAATTAGCTGTATTGTGTAGTTCTGCAATAACTAAGGACTAACTATGGCCATTATGTGTAGTTCTGAAACTCGATTTTGTTGTGTTAACTGCATATGTGAGGGTTGTCAATGCCTTTGCAAGTGTGTAAATTTTGGTAGACATAAAACCTTCCTATTCCTTGTATAATGTATTACTCCCTCTGTAAACTAATATAAGAGTGTTTATATAACTAAAATAGTGATCTAAATGCTCTTATATTAGTTTACGGAGGGAGTACTTTATTTACTGCTTCTCTTTTTGGCTTGATATTGTACTCAATATCTGAGTAGCCTTGGAACCGGGTTTAATTTCTGTTTATTCTCAACCAGAAATCAAAAAAATATATTATGATTTCTTTCGTAGGGGTTCAGAAAATATTTCTTACTCTGTGAATAAATATTTGGTGAATGTTTGGCAGAGAGATTGGAATCGGGGATATTTGGTGAATGTTTCCTTCTAATCTGAATTGCTAAAATATGCTTGTAAGTTAACTGAACGATTAAGCAGGTTCCATAAGGACTGGTACGATTCCGAGGATTGCATAGCTTGTGCTTGCGTAGCTTGCTTATGTGATAGAGCACTATGGTTCTTTGCAATTCATTTGTGATTTGGCAGAGGACTCTGTGAAGTTTTTACTATTTAAAGGTTCACGAATTTAAACAGTTACTTGTAGTTGTTGTGTACTCCCTCCGTTCGGAATTACTCGTCCAAGAAATGAATGTATCTAGATGTATTTTAGTTGTAGATACATCCATTTTTATCCATTTTTGTGACAAGTAATTCCGAACGGAGGGAGTAGTTCTGTCATAACTAATAACTAGCAATGTTCATGTGATGTATAATTCTGAAACTCGTTTTTTTATCATTAAGAGTGAGGGTTCTCTTTGGAGGTGCGTAATCATTTTGGCAGACATAAAACCTTCCTGATCCTTGTATGATATATGTACTCTGTTACTTTACTGCTTCTCTTTTTGGCTGGATATTGTTTTCAATTTCCGAGTAGCCATGAAACAGGATCTAGTATTTGTTATTTTCAATCAGAAAACACGAATTTGTTGTGATTTCCTCAGTAGGGGTTCAGAAAATTTTCCTACTCTCTCCATAGATAGATAGTACCCAGTGCACATTTCTATATATAACTGTCATGCAGTTTGTATGTAGATGTTGAAGTTTGATGGCTAACAACAATACAATTTTCCAGGTTCTCTCCGTGGTTGGAATTCTGCAAGACGAAGTTGATCCTATGGTATCTGTGATGAAAGTTGAGAAAGCTCCGCTGGAATCATATGCGGACATTGGTGGGTTAGATGCTCAGATTCAAGAAATAAAAGAGGCGGTTGAGCTTCCACTAACCCACCCTGAGTTATATGAAGACATTGGAATAAGGCCACCCAAGGGGGTCATATTATATGGAGAACCGGGAACAGGGAAAACTCTACTTGCCAAGGTCAGTGTTCTGGCCTTCGCACTAGACATCTGTTGGTTATTTTCTTTGAGGAGCAGTTCAGGCTTCAGTACTCTTAAATTCATTCCAGGCTCTAATATTTTTCCAAATTGTTGCTCTATTTTGCATTATATACCTTTTAAATAACATTTACCTGAGTGCTGATGTCTGACCTGGGGTTACTTGAAATTGTTATTGCAGGCTGTTGCTAACTCCACATCTGCAACTTTCTTACGTGTCGTTGGAAGTGAACTTATTCAGAAGTACCTTGGCGACGGTCCAAAACTAGTTAGAGAACTATTTAGAGTGGCGGATGAGCTTTCCCCCTCGATAGTCTTCATCGATGAGATCGATGCAGTTGGAACAAAGAGGTATGACGCTCATTCAGGAGGGGAGCGTGAGATTCAGAGAACTATGTTGGAGCTGCTGAACCAGCTAGATGGTTTTGACTCGCGTGGAGATGTTAAAGTTATTCTAGCTACAAATCGCATTGAAAGTCTTGATCCAGCCTTGCTTCGCCCTGGCCGAATAGATCGAAAGATAGAATTCCCTCTTCCAGACATTAAAACCAGGCGGCGCATCTTCCAGGTACCTTTTAAATCAGTCTATGTTGATCTTAACATTACAGAAAGCAATCTTGTTTGGTTCTCATGAACATCATAAATCTTGCAGATACACACGGCGAAGATGACATTGTCAGATGATGTGAACCTGGAAGAGTTTGTCATGACTAAGGATGAGTTTTCTGGTGCTGACATCAAAGCAATATGCACTGAATCTGGCTTGCTTGCTTTGAGAGAGCGTAGGATGAAGGTAATGATGGACTTTATATCGCTAGTTCAAACAGTTTACATTGTTTGGGGAGTTCACTGAAGTATACCTCTATTTCTAGCTAGTTTCATTTGGTAAACTCTAAACTGGCATCTTTACCACGGAATTATGGTTTTGCATGTGGATGATAGATAAGCATATAGTTTTTGTTGCACGAGCAATATCACTTTTTGTTATGCATGTACTCCTATAAACTGGCAGTTAGGCAGTAGAACTTCAGATTATTGGCTATACTATATATTGGAGGAAGCCAATCAGCACCATTTATTTAGCAACCAACTTGTTCTCCAATTCATTGCTCAGAACATTTCTGTTCTATGTACTAATTTCTGTCCGGTACCAGTCTATCATGTTCAGGGGTATTAAGTTTTGGTATACGTCTTGTGCCATCTATACGTCGAAATTAATGCTGGAACATGCTACATGTATACTTCCATGTACTTGATCTGCTGTTTCCTGATTTTCCTAGGTGACACACGCCGACTTCAAGAAGGCGAAGGAGAAGGTCATGTTCAAGAAGAAGGAAGGCGTGCCGGAGGGGCTTTACATGTGATGAATTGTGCACCGGTCTTCACTACCAGAACAACATTGTGTAGTGATAATATATTTGGTATCGTGGGATATGTTCCCCGGTTTGGAGAATAGGCGCAAATTTGTTTGTAACCTTGTCTTCGCCTGAATGGTTGGATAATTGAATAGTTTGTTGTACTACTATCTGTTGACGCCTTTCTTCCAAAGTATTGAATCATAAAGCTTAAATCGCAGTGGCCAGTCATCAAAACCGTGGCATTCTGGTGCTTGTGCTTCTCTCAAATTCATTCCAGGTAGCATGGGTTGATGTTGAGTAAATATACGCTGCAACCGGATAGCCATGTTCTGTTGTGCCATTACTGGATAATCGAAATTCGGTTGCATACAAAGGAAGTAGGAAATCTCATATGGATAACTAATTTTTGTATGTCCTTTGACTACATATGCAAGGACTATACAGTATGCCTCTTCAACTTGAGCATGAAATATTTTAGCAAGACTCAGTGCCCCAATGGCGGACGTCAGGGGATCCTTGTTCAAAGGTACTAGCGCTTTTTAGTAATGCGCGCCCCAACCGCATTCGATTGGATCCCATCGCGTCTGTCTTCTTCCTTCCCCGCTTCCTTCCGCACGCCGGCTGCCATTAGCCACATACAACGCCGTGCTTGCCGGCCACCCCTCGCCATAAACCTGGGCAAACGTCGGGCCGGGCCGGGTTTTGGGCCAGGCTTATAAAAGCCCGACCTTCATTTCTCAAGCCTGAGCCCGGCCCGAAGCCCAAAATTCTCCATATTTTCAAGCCCGAGCCCGGCCCGAAATCAAGCCCGAAGCCCGAAAGCCCGGCCCGAATGTTGTTTTTTAGTATGCGCACGTGCAAGCCCGGCCCGAAGCCCGAAAGCCCGGCCCGAAATACGAAAAAATTGAAGCCCGAGCCCGGCCCGAACTATCTTTCGGGCTGCAAAACGAAGCCCGAGCCCGGCCCGAACTATCTTTCGGGCTGCAAAACGAAGCCCGAGCCCGGCCCGAATGTCAAGCCCAGCCCGGCCCGGCCCGGCCCGGGTTTTTCGGGCCGGGCTCGGGCCGGGTCGTCGGGCCGGGCTGCCCATGCCCGGGTTTACCTCGCCGCCTTGCTCGTCCTCGCCAGCCACCAAGCGTTGTCACCGTCCGCCGCCATCACCGCCGCTTCTCCTCACCTCCTGCTCGCCGCCGCATCTCCTACTCACCCCCTTCTCACCCCATGCTCTCGCTTCATGGTAGCTCTCTTAGCGTCATCGCCGTCCCCTCGCCAACGAAATTCGCTGCACGGGGTTGCTTGAGCGACGGCCAAAAAGTCAACGCCCGTTCATGGATGCAGCAGAAAAAATGCCGGTAGTAGCAAAAATCAACTGCGGTTGCAGCAAAATCATCTCGCCGCCGTCGCCAGTCTCATCTCCGCCATGATAGATATATCAAAAACCCTCGTTGGTAGTAGCAAAATCCAAAGGCGGTTGCAAGAATTCATCTCGACGACGTTGCCGGTCTCAGCTCCACCATGATGGATGTAGCAAAATTCATCACCGGTAGTAGCAAATTTTGAGGACGATTGCAACAAAAAACGCCGCTGCCGTAGTAGGTCGCATCTCCGCCGTGATGTATGTAGCAAATTCCTCGCCAGTACTAGCAAATTTCAACGACGGTTGCAGCTTCTGAATCAGCTGGTTGTAGCTTCACAGAGGGTGGAGGTTTCACTTCGTCGGAGTGGAGCTAGATAGATAGATGGACTAAGTGGATTCCATGGCGGTGCTGCGGCAGCAACTGGTTGCTGCTTTTTTCCCAACCGGTTCCAGCAATAAAACTGACCGGTTGTAGCACCGAGGCATCGTCTTCCATCAGTCTACTCGTCCATGGCCTCACCCATGGCCACCGCCGCCGCCCCCAGTTGCAGCACCGCCCCACCACACTACCCGTCGTGTCCGTGGGAGAGGGAGGAGCCACACGAGTGCCACATCTATTGGGAGCGGGAGCTGCACGAGCACCGCGTCGGGGAGCTGCTCGCTGGAACAAGTTGCCGTGTATGGAATAATCATGGCCGGGTTTCAGAGGTGGAGGCTTGGGAGGAGAAAGACGGACGACACAAACGGCTGTGCAGCATCGGGGGAGGATAAGACGAACGAGAGAATAAAAGAAGCGGTGCGTGTGGGACCATCAGCTTTGTGGCTCCCGTGTGTCGGTGTCAAAACCGGCGGATCTCGGGTAGGGGGTCCCGAACTGTGCGTCTAAGGCTAATGGTATCAGGAGGCGGGGGACACGATGTTTACCCAGGTTCGGACCCTCTCGATGGAGGTAATACCCTACTTCCTGCTTGATTGATCTTGATGATATGAGTATTACAAGAGTTGATCTACCACGAGATCGTAGAGGCTAAACCCTAGAAGCTAGCCTATGATTATGATTGTATGTTGTCCTACGGACTAAACCCTCCGGTTTATATAGACACCAGAGGGGGCTAGGGTTACACAGAGTCGGTTACAGAGAAAGAGATCTACACATCCGAATTGCCAAGCTTGCCTTCCACGCAAAGGAGAGTCCCACCCGGACACGGGACGAAGTCTTCAATCTTGTATCTTCATAGTCCAACAGTCCGGCCAAAGTATATAGTCCGGCTATCCGAGGACCCCCTAATCCAGGACTCCCCCAGTAGCCCCTAAACCAGGTTTCAATGACGATGAGCCCGGCACGCAAATTGTCTTCGGCATTGCAAGGCGGGTTCTTCTCCAAAATTCCTGAGTACCTGTTGTAACGAGCAGTGTCCGGCTTCCCATCAATGTTGCACTCCTCGGCTTCTGTGCTTTAATAATTGCTATCTCCACATGTCAAGCGAATGCGAGAAGTTGGGGCATTTTTACATTTGCCACCCTGACCATGTAGGTAAATCGTCTATTTAAAGAGACGAGGATCCTCAGATCCAAATCACACCATCCTTCCCTAGCGAGTATCCATCAGAGCGCGCCTGGACGAAACCATCCTATCATGGCCGGTCGTCGCAGCTCCTCCTCTCGCTCCCGTAGCACTAAGCCAGGCGATTGGGAGAAGTGTTCTGTCCCCCATAGCCGATTGGTAGAGTTGCAGACCAAGAGGTTTCTCCCGCCCGCGTACATGGTCCCTGTCCGAGCCGGACTAGCCACTTATAATGGCAGGGAGCAAGCGGAGAGTATTCCTAACCCATCCAAGGGGGAGCAGGTATGCCTTGTCCCTTACTTGCTGATGGGACTCGGATTACCAATCCATCCGTTCCTCCGCGGGCTCCTGAAGTTTTATAGCCTCCAGCTGCATAACTTCATCCCTGCCTCCATTTTACACATCGCCGGCTACGTCGCCTTTTGCGAGCTGTTTCTGGGCTGCGAAGCTCATTTCGAGCTATGGAAGAGGCTATTCTGCCTCGTGCCCCGTACTCAGGAGGGATCGATATATCAAGTGGGGAGCCGAAATATGGCGCATCACTGGGACCGAATACTTGTCCGGTACTCCGAAGAAGACATCCGAAGACTGGCCTTCGGAGTGGTTTTATATGGAGGACGTCCCCCTTCCGGACCCTATTCGGATGGGCCTTCCTGAGTTTGCAAATGCCCCTCTGAAGAAACGCCACAGCTGGCGCCCCCGGAGCCCCAGGAGGAAGTAACAGAGAGGTCCTTTACCTGATGGATAGGATAAAAACGCTGGCCAAATCAGGATTGACAATAATTGAGGTTATTTCAATATGTATAATGCGGGGGTACAACCACTTCATTATAGGGGAAAACCCATGTGGCACTTCAATGGAGAAGACGATGCTACCCACTACGGTCGCAAAGGTCCGGACTCCGCCGCGGCTCTGGCAAAAATTCTGTCCGATTTGTACAAAGGAGAAGAAGAGGAGTTCATCCGTATTAAGCCACAGGATGGATTCTCCATGTATAACCCTCCAAACTGGGTGAGCTACTATCCTTTACTCCACTTATTCCCGCACTTCTGATCATAAATATTTACCTTGCTAATTCATAGCAAGAGCTATGAAAAGCTGTGAAGGAGGTCCACAGCCCGCCTCCACAGCCAGAGGACCCCGACCGGGCCCTCGACCCCGGACTTGAAGAAGGTCCGGACATATTTGTGGAGCTTGCCGACAGGACATTTTATCAGTTAAGCTGTGATGGTGCCTTGGTGGCCATCATAGCGGATTATCCTGGCCTACTCCCTGTATCACATGTAAGTAAAACCGGAGTCCCAATTTCCAAGAAGGATCCCCTCTTTGCGCCTTACCCACCGCACATGTATTGCGTTTTACAGGGAAGGCCATCGGGACGCCGCGCCGAACCGACGGCGACTCGTCAACAAGGAGCACCGAAGCTGGGTCGGCTTAAAAGGAAGGCAGTCAGGACCGAGACGCCGTCGCAGAGGTATGATTAAAAAACCTGTTGCGTAATTATCGTCCTTAAAATATAACAATGTCCATGGTTCCCCGGCAGAAAAAGCGCTCGCCGGACTATATCCGGAGAGCCTGCCGGTCACGCCTCCACCAGCCGGACTCCGAGGCTGGACTCAAGGGCGGAGATCAACGTGGGGACAACGCCGGACGGTCCTCCTACAGAGGATGCAGATAGATTCTCCGCTACAAACTCCGAAGTGGGGAGCGCCATGAATCACAGGCGCCGACGGGCCACACTACGCGACCCTAATTTTTCTGAAGAGGCGTTCAATGCCTTCAACTCAGGGGACGCGTACATCCGAGCTGCTCAAGATGGCCTCGCCAGAGCCACGGTCCAATATGTAAAGGATATACAGGTAAGAAAATTAGATAAGTATGTATATCAGTAGCCCATGAGACTTGAAACAGTTGGCACAACTGATTTAAGGATCATTGTACGCATAGGTTTTTACAGAGAAAAATACCCAACTGTTTAAAGAGCTGGAGGAGTGCAAAGCCCAGCTGCGGGCCGTAGTTGCCGGAATGGAGGAGTCCAAGAAGGCCCCATCTGGTAATACTTCTCTTAATCAAAAAGAATGTAATGACATGTACCAGCTAGAATTCGGCATGCATGCAAATCTAACAATAGATACTGCAGACGATCTCGGGGGCAATCCGGAGATCGTATCGGTGGATGAGCAACATGCTCAGCGACAGCGAGAGGCTGGCGAGCGCGTGCTTACACGGGTTATTCGAGAGAATAATGATCTCAAGGACGCTAAGACCCGGTTGGACGTTGAGTTAAAAGATGTTCGGGGCCAGCTTGCTGATTCCGTGAAGGAGAATAAGCGGCTTCGACGCGGCATTTTTAGTAAGTGCTCGAATGAACCTTTATAAAGTTCGGCAAAGAAGGGGTTAACAGAATTATGTCTGTAGGTATGCTGACAGGTCGTCCCGAAGATGAGATGCCCAGATCTGCAGGCGATCTTCTGCAAGAGCTCTCACAACTGCACGGACAAATTCGGCAGGTATGCAAGGTATTGCCCAGGCCTTGTGTCCGTCTGCATCCCTGCCCGGAGGCATGGGAGAGTTTGTGGAGATGCTCAAGGGAGCGCGGCGGCGCTTCCGATTATGGAAGACATCGGCCTGCCGAGAAGGTGCAAGGGAAGCCTGGGCCATGGTGAAGACGCGGTACACCAAGGCTGACCCGAACCACATGGCCGAGGTCAGACCTGTAGGGTCAGATGGAAAAGAGATCCCCGTTAGTCTGGTATATGACCAGGTAGCATTAGCCGCGAAGTATTCCCAACACGATTGTAGGCTAGACAGCCTTTTGGATGGTATAGAAGAAGAATTTAGTCAGTCTAAGTGACTATGTAATTCGAATGACATATTTTGTCCCTAGCCGGATTGTAAATCATTTGTCATGGCAGACCTTTTCGCTTCAACCTCCGGACCCGATAGTCCGGAGTGCATCCGAATACCCGCTCAGTTATGTAAAAACTGGGGTATGCGTGGAAACCAGGCGTACGGGTCATAAGTGCTTGAACAGACAAGTACCCAACTAGCTATGTTATATGACATGGATAGTAAGAAACATCTTCCAGGAAGAATAGTTCCGTTAAGGGTTCCTTTCCCTGGGTATGCATGCATTAATGTGCATGTCCGAACTGCAAAAAGTGACACAGGATATAAACATTTGGGGTCATGTAATGAAATAAGTAAGAAACATCTTTTGTTCACCGATCGAATATTCCCTTAAGAACGCTAGCTTTCGGCTTCACCCAGTCTGAGGTACACATCCGGCTGACTGATACGTCCATTTTGCATCATGCTTTTATATCGATATTTATCGCATTATGGGCTGTTATTTCACGATATGTCACAATACTTATGGCTATTCTCTCTTATTTTACAAGGTTTACCATGAAGAGGGGGAATGCCGGCAGCTGGAATTCTGGCTGGAAAAGGAGCAAATATTGGAGACCTATTCTGCGCAACTCCAAAAGTCCTGAAACTCCACGGAATATCTTAAAATAAATAAAGAAAAATCGTCGCCAAAGATGAAGGCCAGGGGCCCACACCCTGCTCACGAGGGTGGGGGGCGCGCCCCTCCCCCCTAGGCGCGCCCCCCTACCTCGTGGGCCCCCTGGTGGCTCTCCGACGCCCATCTTCTCCTATATGAAGTCTTTCGATGAGAAAAAAAATAATAAGCAACCTTTCGGGACGAGACTCCGCCGCCACGAGGCGGAACCTTGGCGGAACCAATCTAGGGCTCCGGCAGAGCTGTTCTGCCGGGGACAGTTCCCTCCGGGAGGGGGAAATCATCATCATCGTTATCACCAACGCTCCTCTCATCGGAAGAGGGCAATCTCCATCAACATCTTCACCAGCACCATCTCATCTCCAAACCCTAGTTCACCTCTTGTATCCAATTCTTGTCTCCAAGTCTAGGATTGGTGCTAGTAGGTTGCTAGTAGTGTTGATTACTCCTTGTAGTTGATGCTAGTTGGTTTATTTGGTGGAAGATCATATGTTCAGATCCTTTATGCACATTATATCCCCTCTGATTATGAACATGAATATGCTTTGTGAGTAGTTACGTTTGTTCCTGAGGACAAGGGAGAAGTCTTGCTATTATTAGTCATGTGAATTTGGTATTCGTTCGATATTTTGATAAGGTGTATGTTGTCTAACCTCTAGTGGTGTTATGTGAACGTCGACTACATAACACTTCACCATTATTTGGGCCTAGAGGAAGGCATTGGAAAGTAATAAGTAGATGATGGGTTTGTTGGGGAACGTAGTAATTTCAACAATTTTCCTACGCATACGCAAGATCATGGTGATGGCATAGCAACGAGAGGGGAGAGTATTGTCCACATACCCTCGTAGACCATAAGCGGAAGCGTTATGACAACGCGGTTGATGTAGTCGTACGTCTTCACGATCCGACCGATCCAAGTACCGAACGTACGGCACCTCCGAGTTCAGCACACGTTCAGCTCGATGACGATCCCCGGGCTCCGATCCAGCAAAGCGTCGGGGATGAGTTCCATCAGCACGACGGCGTGGTGACGATGATGATGTTCTACCGGCGCAGGGCTTCGCCTAAACTCCGCGACGATATGACCGAGGTGGAATATGGTGGAGGGGGGCACCGCACACGGCTAAGGAACGATCCGTAGATCAACTTGTGTGTCATGGGGTGCCCCCTGCCCCCGTATATAAAGGAGCAAGGGAGGGGGTGGCCGGCCTAGGAGGAGGCGCACCAAGGAGGAGTCCTACTCCCACTGGGAGTAGGATTCCCCCCTTCCAAGTAGTAGGAGTAGGAGTCAAGGAAAGGGGGAAGAGAAGAGAAGGAAGGAGGGGGCGCCGCCCCTCCCCCTAGTCCAATTCGGACTAGGCCTTGGGGGGGCGCCCAACCTCTCCTCTCTCTTTCCCCTAAAGCCCAATAAGGCCCATATACTCCCCGGCGAATTCCCGTAACTCTCCGGTACTCCGAAAAATACCCGAATCACTCGGAACCTTTTCGAACTCCGAATATAGTCATCCAATATATCGATCTTTACGTCTCGACCATTTAGAGACTCCTCGTCATGTCCCCGATCTCATCCGGGACTCCGAACTCCTTCGGTACATCAAAACTCATAAACTCATAATATAACTGTCATCGTAACGTTAAGCGTGCGGACCCTACGGGTTTGAGAACTATGTAGACATGACCTAGAACTATTCTCGGTCAATAACCAATAGCGGAACCCGGATGCTCATATTGGCTCCTACATATTCTACGAAGATCTTTATCGGTCAAACCGCATAACAACATACGTTGTTCCCTTTGTCATCGGTATGTTACTTGCCCGAGATTTGATCGTCGGTATCCAATACCTAGTTCAATCTCGTTACCGGCAAGTCTCTTTACTCGTTACGTAATGCATCATTCCGTAACTAACTCATTAGCTACATTGCTTGCAAGGCTTATAGTGATGTGCATTACCGAGAGGGCCCAGAGATACCTCTCCGACAATCGGAGTGACAAAACCTAATCTCGAAATACGCCAACCCAACATGTACCTTTGGAGACACCTGTAGTACTTCTTTATAATCACCCAGTTACGTTGTGACGTTTGGTAGCACCCAAAGTGTTCCTCCGGTAAACGGGAGTTGCATAATCTCATAGTTACAGGAACATGTATAAGTCATGAAGAAAGCAATAGCAACATACTAAACGATCAAGTGCTAGGCTAACGGAATGGGTCATGTCAATCACATCATTCTCCTAATTATGTGATCCCGTTAATCAAATGACAACTCTTTTGTTCATGGCTAGGAAACTTAACCATCTTTGATTCACGAGCTAGTCAAGTAGAGGCATACTAGTGACACTATGTTTGTCTATGTATTCGCACATGTATTATGTTTCCGGTTAATACAATTCTAGCATGAATAATAAACATTTATCATGAAATAAGGAAATAAATAATAACTTTATTATTGCCTCTAGGGCATATTTCCTTCAGTCTCCCACTTGCACTAGAGTCAATAATCTAGTTCACATCGCCATGTGATTTAACACCAATATTCATATCTGTATATGATTAACACCCATAGTTCACATCGTCATGTGACCAACACCCAAAGGGTTTACTAGAGTCAATAATCTAGTTCACATTGCTATGTGATTAACACCCAAAGAGTACTAAGGTGTGATCATGTTTTGCTCGTGAGAGAAGCTTAGTCAACGGGTCTGTCACATTCAGAGCCGTATGTATTTTGCAAATATTCTATGTCCACAATGCTCTGCACGGAGTTACTCTAGCTAATTGCTCCCACTTTCAATATGTATCCAGATTGAGGCTTAGAGTCATCTGGATTGGTGTAAAAGTTTGCATCGTTGTAACTTTTTACGACGGGCTCTTTTATCACCTCCATAATCGAGAAACATCTCCTTAGTCCTCACTAAGGATATTCTTGACCGCTGTCCAGTGATCTACTCTTAGATCAAAATTGTATTCCTTTTGTCAAACTCAGAGCAAGGTATACAATAGGTCTGGTTCATAGCATAGCATACTTTATAGAACCTATGACTGAGGCATGGGGAATGACTTTTCATTCTCTTTCTATTTTCTGCCATGGTCGGGTCTTGAGTCTTACTCAACTTCACACCTTTGCATCACAGGCAAGAACTCCTTCTTTGACTGTTCTATTTTGAACTATTTCAAAAATTTATCAAGGTATGTACTCATTGAAAAAAATCTTATCAAGTGTCTTGATCTATCTATATAGATCTTGATGCTCAATGTGTAAGCAGCTTCACCGAGGTCTTTCATTTAAAAACTTTTATTCAAGTATCCCTTTATGCTATCCAGAAATTCTATATCATTTCTGATCAACAATATGTCATCTACGTATAGTATCAGAAATGCTACAGAGCTCCCACTCACTTTCTTGTAAATACAGGTTTCACCGCAAGTCTGTATAATACTATATGCTTTGATCAACTTATCAAAGCGTATATTCCAACTCCGAGATGCTTGCACCAGTCCATGGATGGATCGCTGGAGCTTGCACATTTTGTTAGTACCTTTAGGATTGACAAAACCTTCTGGTTGCATCATATACAACTCTTCGTGAAGAAAACCATTAAGGAATGCAGTTTTGACATCCATTTGCCAGATTTCATAAAATGTGGCAATTGCTAACATGATTCGGACAGACTTAAGCATCGCTACAGTTGAGAAAATCTCATTGTAGTCAACACCTTGAACTTGTCAAAAACCTTTTGCGACAAGTCGAGCTATGTAGATAGTAACACTACTATCAACACACGTCTTCCTCTTGAAGATCCATTTATTTTCTATGGCTTGCCAATCATCGAACAAGTCCACCAAAGTCCACACTTTGTTCTCATACATGGATCCTATCTCAGATTTCATGGCCTCCAGCCATTTCGCGGAATCTGGGATCATCATCGCTTCCTCATAGTTCGTAGGTTTATCATGGTCTAGTAACATGACTTTCAAAACAGGATTACCGTACCACTCTGGTGCGGGCCGTACTCTGGAAGACCTATGAGGTTCTGTAGTAACTTGATATGAAGTTTCATGATCATCATCATTAGCTTCCTCACTAGTTGGTGTAGGAATCACTGGAACTGATTTCAGTGATGAACTATTTTCCAATTCGGGAGAAGGTACAGTTACCTCATCAAGTTCTACTTTCCTCCCACTCACTTCTTTCGAGAGAAACTCCTTCTCTAGAAAGGATCCATTTTTAGCAACGAATATCTTGCCTTCGGATCTATGATAGAAGGTGTACCCAACAGTTTCCTTTGGGTATTCTATGAAGACACATTTTTCCGATTTGGATTTGAGCTTATCAGGATGAAACTTTTTCACATAAGCATCGCAACTCCAAACTTTAAGAAATGACAACTTGGGTTTCTTACTAAACCACAGTTCATATAGTGTCGTCTCAACGGATTCAGATGGTGCCCTTTTAACGTGAATGCAGCTGTCTCTAATGCATAACCCCAAAATGATAATGGTAAATCAATAAGAGACATCATAGATCGCACCATATCCAATAAAGTGCGGTTATGACGTTCGAACACACCATAACGTTGTGGTGTTCCAGGTGGCGTGAGCTGTGAAACTATTCCACATTGTTTTAATTGAAGACCAAACTCGTAACTCAAATATTCATCTCCGCGATCAGATCACAGAAACTTTATTTTCTTGTTACGATGATTTTTCCACTTCACTCTAAAATTCTTTGAACCTTTCAACTATTTCAGACTTATGTTTCATCAAGTAGATATACCCATATCTGCTCAAATCATCTTGTGAAGGTCAGAAAATAACAATACTTTCCACGAGCATCAACACTCATTGGATCGCATACATCGGTATGTATTATTTCCAATAAGTCAGTAGCTTGTTCCATTGTTCCGGAGAACGGAGTTTTAGTCATCTTGCCCAAAAGGCACGGTTCGCAAGCATCAAATGATTCATAACCAAGTGATTCCGAAAATCCATCTGTATGGAGTTTCTTCATGCGCTTTACACCGATATGACCCAAACGGCAGTGCCACAAATAAGTTGCACTATCATTATTAACTTTTCATCTTTTGGCATCAATATTATGAATATGTGTATCACTACGATCGAGATCCAACAAACTATTTTCATTGGGTGTATAACCATCGAAGGTCTTATTCATGTAAACAAAATAACAATTATTCTTTAACTTCAAATGAATAACCGTATCGCAATAAACATGATCAAATCATATTCATGCTCAACGCAAATGCCAAATAACATTTATTTAGGTTTAACACACTAATCCCGAAAGTATAGGGAGTATGCGATGATGATCATGTCAATCTTTGAACTAATTCCAACACTCATCATCACTTTCCCTACAACTAGTCTCTGTTTATTCTGTAACTCCTGTTTCGAGTTACTAATCTTAGCAACCGAACAAGTATCAAATACTCAGGGGCTACTATAAACACTAGTAAGGCACACATCAATAACCTGTATATCAAATATACCCTTGTTCACTTTGCTATCCTTCTTATCCACCAAATATTCAGGGCATTTCCGCTTCCAGTGACCATTTCCTTTGCAGTGTTAGCACTCAGTTTCAGGCTTTGGTTCAGCTTTGGGCTTCTTCGTGGGAGTGACAACTTGCTTGTCATTCTACTTGAAGTTCCCCTTTCTTTCCCTTTGCCCTTTTCTTGAAACTAGTGGTCTTGTCAATCATCAACACTTGATGCTCTTTCTTGATTTCTACCTTCGTCGATTTCAACATCACGAAGAGCTTGGGAATCGTTTTCGTCATCCCTTGCATACTATAGTTCATCACAAAGTTCTAGTAACTTAGTGATGGTGACTAGAGAATTCTGTCAATCACTATCTTATCTGGAAGATTAACTCCCACTTGATTCAAGCGATTGAAGTACCCAGACAATCTGAGCAAATGCTCACTAGTTGAGCGATTCTCCTCCATCTTTTAGCTATAGAACTTGTTGGAGACTTCATATCTCTCAACTCGGGTATTTGCTGGAAATATTAACTTCAACTCTTGGAACATCTCATATGGTCCATGACGTTCAAAACGTCTTTGAAGTCCCGATTCTAAGACGTTAAGCATGGTGCACTAAACTATCAAGTAGTCATCATATTGAGCTAGCCAAACGTTCATAATGTCTGCATCTGCTCCTGCAATAGGTCTGTCACCTAGAGGTGCATCAAGGACATAATTCTTCTGTGCAGCAATGAGGATAAACCTCAGATCACGGATCTAATCCGCATCATTGCTACTAACATTTTTCAACACAGTTTTCTCTAGGAACATATCAAAATAAACATATGAAAGCAACAATGCAAGCTATTGATCTACAACATAATTTGCAAAATACTACTAGGACTAAGTTCATGATAAATTTAAGTTCAATTAATCATATTACTAAAGAACTCCCACTTAGATAGACATCTCTCTAGTCATCTAAGTGATCACGTGATCCAAATCAACTAAACCATGTCCGATATCACGTGAGATGGAGTAGTTTTCAATGGTGAACATCATTATGTTGATCATATCTACTATATGATTCATGCTCGACCTTTCGGTCTCTGTGTTTCGAGGCCATATCTGTATATGCTAGGCTCGTCAAGTTTAACCTGAGTATTCCGCGTGTACAACTGTTTTGCACCCGTTGTATTTGAACGTAGAGCCTATCACACCCGATCATCACGTGGTGTCTCAGCACAAAGAACTTTCGCAATGGTGCATACTCAGGGAGAACACTTCTTGATAATTAGTGAGAGATCATCTTAAAATGCTACCGTCAATCAAAGCAAGATAAGATGCATAAAGGATAAACATCACATGCAATCAATATAAGTGATATGATATGGCCATCATCATCTTGTGCTTGTGATCTCCATCTTCAAAGCACCATCGTGATCACCATCGTCACCGGCGCGACACCTTGATCTCCATCGTAGCATCGTTTTCATTACGCCATCTATTGCTTCTACGACTATCGCTACCGCTTAGTGATAAAGTAAAGCAATTACAGGGCGTTTGCATTTCATACAATAAAGCGACAACCATATGGCTCCTGCCAGTTGCCGATAACTTCGGTTAAAAAACATGATCATCTCATACAATAAAATATAGCATCACGTCTTGACCATATCACATCACAACATGCCCTGCAAAAACAAGTTAGACGTCCTCTACTTTGTTGTTGCAAATTTTACGTGGCTGCTACGGGCTTAGCAAGAACCATTCTTACCTACGCATCAAAACCACAACGATAGTTCGTCAAGTTAGTGCTGTTTTAACCTTCGCAAGGACCGGGCGTAGCCACACTCGGTTCAACTAAAGTTGGAGAAATAGACACCCGCTAGTCACCTGTGTGCAAAGCACGGCGGTAAAACCAGTATCGCGTAAGCGTACGTGTAATGTCGGTCCGGGCCGCTTCATCCAACAATACCGCTGAACCAAAGTATGACATGCTGGTAAGCAGTATGACTTGTATCGCCCACAACTCACTTGTGTTCTACTCGTGCATATAACATCAACGCATAAAACCTGGCTCGGATGCCACTGTTGGGGAACGTAGTAATTTCAAAAAATTTCCTACGCACACGCAAGATCATGGTGATGGCATAGCAATGAGAGGGGAGAGTATTGTCCACGTACCCTCATAGACCGTAAGCGGAAGCGTTATGACAACGCGGTTGATGTAGTCGTACGTCTTCATGATCCGACCGATCCAAGTACCGAACGTACGGCACCTCCGAGTTCAGCACAAGTTCAGCCCGATGACGATCCCCGGGCTCCGATCCAGCAAAGCGTCGGGGATGAGTTTCGTCAGCACGATGGCGTGGCGACGATGATGATGTTCTACCGGCGCAGGGCTTCGCCTAAACTCCGCGACGATATGACCGAGGTGGAATATGGTGGAGGGGGGCACCGCACACGGCTAAGGAACGATCCGTAGATCAACTTGTGTGTCATGGGGTGCCCCCTGGCCCCGTATATAAAGGAGCAAGGGAGGGGGTGGCCGGCCTAGGAGGAGGCGCACCAAGGAGGAGTCCTACTCCCACTGGGAGTAGGATTCCCCCCTTCCAAGTAGTAGGAGTAGGAGTCAAGGAAAGGGGGAAGAGAAGAGAAGGAAGGAGGGGGCGCCGCCCCTCCCCCTAGTCCAATTCGGACTAGGCCTTGGGGGGCGCCCAACCTCTCCTCTCTCTTTCCCCTAAAGCCCAATAAGGCCCATATACTCCCCAGCGAATTCCCGTAACTCTCCGGTACTCCAAAAAATACCCGAATCACTCGGAACCTTTCTGAACTCCGAATATAGTCGTCCAATATATCGATCTTTACGTCTCGACCATTTCGAGACTCCTCGTCATGTCCCCGATCTCATCCGGGACTCCGAACTCCGTCGGTACATCAAAACTCATAAACTCATAATATAACTGTCATCGTAATGTTAAGCGTGCGGACCCTACGGGTTCGAGAACTATGTAGACATGACCTAGAACTATTCTCGGTCAATAACCAATAGCGGAACCTGGATGCTCATATTGACTCCTACATATTCTACGAAGATCTTTATCGGTCAAACCGCATAACAACATACATTGTTCCCTTTGTCATCGGTATGTTACTTGCCCGAGATTCGATCATCGGTATCCAATACCTAGTTCAATCTCGTTACCGGCAAGTCTCTTTACTCGTTACGTAATGCATCATTCCATAACTAACTCAAGGCTTATAGTGATGTGCATTACGGAGAGGGCCCAGAGATACCTCTCCGATAATCGGAGTGACAAAACCTAATCTCGAAATACGCCAACCCAACATGTACCTTTGGAGACACCTGTAGTACTCCTTTATAATCACCCAGTTACGTTGTGATGTTTGGTAGCACCCAAAGTGTTCCTCCGGTAAACGGGAGTTGCATAATCTCATAGTTACAGGAACATGTATAAGTCATGAAGAAAGCAATAGCAACATATTAAATGATCAAGTGCTAGGCTAACGGAATGGGCCATGTCAATCACATCATTCTCCTAATGATGTGATCCCGTTAATCAAATGACAACTCTTTTGTTCATGGCTAGGAAACTTAACCATCTTTGATTCACGAGCTAGTCAAGTAGAGGCATACTAGTGACACTATGTTTGTCTATGTATTCACACATGTATTATGTTTCCGGTTAATACAATTCTAGCATGAATAATAAACATTTATCATGAAATAAGGAAATAAATAATAACTTTATTATTGCCTCTAGGGCATATTTCCTTCAGGGTTGCTAGAGTGACAGAAGCTTAAACCCTAGTTTGTGCGTTGCTTCGTAAGGGGCTGATTTGGATCCATATGTTTCATGCTATGGTTAGGTTTACCTTAATACTTTTGTTGTAGTTGCGGATGCTTGCAATAGAGGTTAATCATAAGTGGGATGCTTGTCCAAGTAAGGGCATTACCCAAGCACCGGTCCACCCACATATCAAATTATCAAAGTATCGAACGTGAATCATATGAGCGTGACGAAAACTAGCTTGACAATATTCCCATGTGTCCTCGGGAGTGCTTTTCCTATTATAAGAGTTTGTCCAGGCTTGTCCTTTGCTACAAAAAGGATTGGGCCACCTTGCTGCACTTTATTTACTTTTGTTACTTGTTGCTCGTTACCTTTTATCTTATCACAAAACTATCTGTTACACTTATTTCAGTACTTGCAGAGAATACCTTGCTGAAAACCGCTTATCATTTCCTTCTGCTCCTCGTTGGGTTCGACACTCTTACTTATCGAAAGGACTAGGATAGATCCCCTATACTTGTGGGTAATCAAGACTCTTTTCTGGCGCCGTTGCCGGGGAGTGTAGCGCCTTTGGTAAGGAAAAATTAATATATTGTGCTGAAATTTTCTGTCACTTGTTACTATGGAAAGTGAATCTCTGAGGGGCTTGTTCAGGGTATCTTCACTCCGTCCAGTAGAGCAAAGAGTTGCTCCTCAACCTACTGAACCTATTGAAAATGAAACTCCTTTTGAATTTCCTTCGGGTATTATGGAAAAACTGCTGGCTAATACTTTTACAGGAGATGGGACAAAGCATCCTGACGAGCATCTACGCTATTTGGATGATATTTGTGGATTATTTAAGCTTGCAGGTATACCCGATGATGTTGTTAAGAAGAAGGCTTTCCCTTTATCTTTGAAGGGAGATGCATCGACATGGTATAGGCTATGTGATGATACGAGATCATGGAACTATAAAAGAGTGAAATTGGAATTTCATCAAAAGTATTACCCTATGCATCTTGTTCATCGTGATCGCAATTATATATATAATTTTTGGCCTCGCGAAGGAGAAAGCATCGCTCAAGCTTGGGGGAGGCTTAAATCCATGTTATATTCATGCCCCAATCATGAGCTCTCAAAATTGACAATTCTTCAGAATTTTTATGCTCGGCTCTCTGATAATAATAAAACCATGCTCGATACTTCTTGTGCTGGCTCTTTTATGATGAAGCCTATTGAATTCAGATGGAATTTATTGGATAGAATTAAACGCAACTCTGAAGATTCGGACCTCGACGAAGGAAAGGAGTCAGGTATGACACCTAAGTTTGATTGTGTTAAATCTTTTATGGATACCGATATTTTCTGTAAGTTTAGCACTAAATATGGACTTAACTCTGAGATAGTAGCCTCTTTCTGTGAATCTTTTGCTACTTATGTTGATCTCCCCAAGGAGAAGTGGTTTAAATATCATCCTCCCATAGAAGTAAAAGTAGCTGCACCTATTAAAGTTGAAGAAGAAACCATCACTTATAATGATCCTATTGTTCCTACCTCTTATGTTGAGAAACCACCTTTCCCTGCTAGAGTAAAGGATCATGCTAAAGCTTCAACTGTTGTTCGTAAAAGCAATACTAGAACTTATACACCTCCTGAGCAAGTCAAAGTAGAACCTAATATTGCTATTGTTAAAGATCTCTTGTCCGATAATATTGATGGGCATGTCATTGAATTCTCTGGTGAAACTGCTAGAATTGCTAAACCCTGTGATAGAGATAAACATAGACCCGTGGTAGGCGTGCCTGTTATTTCTGTTAAAATAGGAGACCATTGTTATCATGGCTTATGTGATATGGGTTCTAGTGCTAGTGTTATACCCATTGACTTATATAAAGAAATTATGCATGATATCGCACCTGCTGAGTTAGAAGATATTGATGTTAAAATTAAACTTGCCAATAGAGATACTATATCTGCAATGGGAATTGTTAGAGATGTCGAAGTCTTGTGTGGGAAAACCAAATATCCCGCTGATTTTCTTGTTCTTGGTTCCCCACAAGATAGCTTTTGTCCCATTATATTTGGTAGACCCTTCTTGAATATTGTTAATGCTACGATAGACTGTAAAAAGAATGTTGTTACTGTTGGCTTGGATGATATGGTTCATGAGTTTAATTTCTCTAAATTTAGTAAACAACATCGTGAGGAAGAATTGCCTAGTAAGGATGAAATTACTGGTCTTGCTTCTATTGCCGTACCTCCTAGTGATCCTTTAGAACACTATTTGCTAGACCATGAAAATGAGATGTTCATGAATGAAAGAAGGGAAATAGATGAAGTATTCTTTGAACAGAAACCTATTCTGAAACACAATTTGCCTGTTGAAATCCTAGGGGATCCTCCCCACCCAAGGGTGATCCCGTGTTTGAGCTTAAACCGTTGCCTGATAATCTTAAGTATGCTTATCTTGATGAAAAGAAAATATATCCTGTTATTATTAGTGCTAACCTTTCAGAGCATGACGAAGAAAGATTATTGAAAACTCTGAAAAAGCACCGTGCCGCTATTGGATATACTCTGGATGATCTTAAGGGCATCAGTCCCACTCTATGTCAACATAAAATAAATTTGGAAGCTGATGCCAAACCAGTTTGTGATCCTCAACGACGTTTGAATCCTAAAATGAAAGAAGTGGTAAGAAAGGAAATACTCAAGCTTCTGGAGGCAGGTATAATTTACCCCGTTGCTGATAGTCAGTGGGTAAGTCCTGTCCATTGTGTCCCTAAGAAGGGAGGTATTACTGTTGTCCCTAATGATAAAGATGAATTGATCCCGCAAAGAATTATCACAGGTTATAGGATGGTAATTGATTTCCACAAATTAAATAAAGCTACTAAGAAAGATCATTACCCCTTACCTTTTATTGATCAAATGCTAGAAAGATTATGCAAACATACACATTATTGCTTTCTAGATGGTTATTCTGGTTTCTCTCAAATACCTGTGTCGGCTAAAGATCAATCAAAGACTACTTTTACATGCCCTTTTGGTACTTTTGCTTATAGACGTATGCCTTTTGGTTTATGTAATGCACCTGCTACCTTTCAAAGATGCATGATGGCTATATTCTCTGACTTTTGTGAGAAAATTTGTGAGGTTTTCATGGACGACTTTTCCGTCTATGGTTCCTCTTTTGATGATTGCTTGAGCAATCTTGCTCGAGTTTTGCAGAGATGTGAAGAAACTAATCTTGTCTTGAATTGGGAAAAGTGCCACTTTATGGTTAATGAAGGTATTGTCTTGGGGCACAAAGTTTCTGAAAGAGGTATTGAAGTTGATAAAGCCAAGGTTGACGCTATTGAAAAGATGCCATGTCCCAGGGACATCAAAGGTATAAGAAGTTTCCTTGGTCACGCCAGATTTTATAGGAGGTTCATTAAGGACTTCTCGAAAATTTCTCGGCCTCTGACTAATTTATTACAAAAAGATGTACCATTTGTCTTTGATGATGATTGTGTAGAAGCATTTGAAATACTTAAGAAAGCATTAGTCTCTGCACCTATTGTTCAGCCACCTGATTGGAATTTACCCTTTGAAATTATGTGTGATGCTAGTGATTATGCTGTTGGTGTTGTTCTAGGGCAAAGAGTTGATAAGAAATTAAATGTTATCCTTTATGCTAGTAAGACTCTAGACAATGCTCAAAGAAATTATGCTACTACTGAAAAGGAACTCTTAGCAGTTGTGTTTGCCTGTGATAAATTCAGACCCTATATTGTTGATTCTAAAGTAACTATTCACACTGATCATGCTGCTATTAAATATCTTATGGAAAAGAAAGATGCTAAACCTAAACTTATTAGATGGGTTCTCTTGCTGCAAGAATTTGATTTGCATATTGTTGATAGAAAAGGAGCTGAGAACCCAGTTGCAGACAACTTATCTAGGTTAGAGAATGTTCTTGATGACCCACTACCTATTGATGATAGCTTTCCTGATGAGCAAGTAAATGTCATAAGTACTTCTCGTAGCACTCCGTGGTATGCTGATTATGCTAATTATATTGTTGCTAAATTTATACCGCCTACCTTCACATACCAACAAAAGAAAAAGTTTTTCTATGACTTGCGACATTACTTTTGGGATGACCCACATCTTTATAAAGAAGGAGTAGATGTTGTTATTAGACGTTGTGTACCTGAACATGAACAGGAACAGATCCTACGCAAGTGTCACTCCGAAGCTTATGGAGGACATCACGCTGGAGATAGAACCGCACATAAGGTATTGCAATCTGGGTTTTATTGGCCTACTCTCTTCAAGGATGCCCGAAAGTTTGTTTTGTCTTGCGATGAATGTCAAAGAATTGGTAATATCAGTAGACGTCAAGAAATGCCTATGAATTATTCACTTTTTATTGAGCCATTTGATGTTTGGGGATTTGATTATATGGGACCTTTTCCTGCCTCTAATGGTTACACTCATATTTTAGTTGCTGTTGATTACGTTACTAAGTGGGTAGAAGCTATTCCAACTAGTAGTGCTGATCATAACACTTCTATTAAAATGCTTAAGGAAGTTATTTTTCCGAGGTATGGAGTCCCTAGATACTTAATGACTGATGGTGGTTCACACTTTATTCATGGTGCTTTCCGTAAGATGCTTGCTAAATACGATGTTAATCATAGAATTGCATCTCCTTATCACCCACAGTCTAGTGGTCGGGTAGAGTTGAGCAATAGAGAGCTCAAATTAATTTTGCAAAAGACTGTCAATAGGGCTAGAAAGAATTGGTCCAAAAAACTGAATGATGCATTATGGGCCTATAGAACCGCGTACAAAAATCCTATGGGTATGTCTCCGTATAAAATGGTTTATGGAAAAGCATGTCATTTACCTCTTGAATTAGAACATAAGGCATATTGGGCTATCAAAGAGCTCAATTATGACTTCAAACTTGCCGGTGAGAAGAGGTTGTTTGATATTAGCTCACTTGACGAATGGAGAACCCAAGCTTATGAAAATGCCAAGCTGTTTAAAGAAAAAGTTAAAAGGTGGCATGATAAAAGGATACAAAAGCGTGAGTTTAATGTAGGTGACTATGTATTGCTATACAACTCTCGTTTAAGATTTTTTGCAGGAAAACTTCTCTCCAAATGGGAAGGTCCTTACGTTATCGAGGAGGTCTATCGTTCTGGTGCCATAAAAATCAACAACTTCGCAGGCACAAATCCGAAGGTGGTAAACGGTCAAAGAATCAAACATTATATCTCAGGTAATCCCATAAATGTTGAAACCAATATTATTGAAACCGTAACCCCGGAGGAATACATAAGGGACACTTTCCAGAACGTTCCAGACTCCGAAAAGGAATAGGTATGTGGTACGGTAAGTAAACCGACCCCAAAACAATTTTTAAAGCAACATTTCTCCGTTTTGGAATATTTAGAAAAATAGAAAAATAAGTAGCAGTCCGGGGAGGACACGAGGCCTCCACGAGGGTGGAGGGCGCGCCCTACCCCCCGGGCGCGCCCCCCTACCTCGTGAGCACCCCGTGTGCCCTCCGGACTCCGTTTTCTTGCACGATACGTATTTTGGTCGGTAAAAATTCATTATATATTCTCCCGAAGGTTTTGACGACCGTATCACGCAAATATCCTCTGTTTTTGTTTCGAGCTGTTTCCGTTGCAGATTTGAGGATTCCGGAGACTCGATCATCCTTCTATGAGGGTGAGCCTATGCCATGGAAGGTGGACGACAAGCTTCCATCATCAACAACACCTCCACCGCCAACAACTAAGAAGGAGATATAATCACATGGGTGTGGGCACTCCCCTTGGCAACTGCCAAGCTTGGGGGAGGTGCCCCGGTATCGTATCACCATCACAACTCCTATCTTTACCGTTTTTCTTAGTTCGATCCTATTAGTAGTATCTTGATTTAGTAGAATAAAGTCATGGCACGATCTAGTTTTGAGTTTTGCTTTATGATCCCTCTATGCAATCGAGTCCGTGAGCTATATATAATAAAGATTAGTGTTGAGTCAAGGGTTTGATTACTTTGCCATGATCTTGGGTGAATAAAGAAAAGAATAAAAAGAAACAAAGAGTTTATATTGATCCTAGTGAAAGTAATGACTCCACATAGAAAGAGTATGATGATTAAAAGTTGTTGGGAGTTGGCAAATATAGCTTTGGTCATCGTTGCAATTAATAGGAAGTAATAAGGAGAGAGAGGTGTCACATCCCTAGTTCTGGTATGCTCAAGGCTAGCTAGTCATGTGTGCATCATGCTTAAACTTCATTTAAATTTGAAATGAGGATTTGTGAAACCCTCAGAATCATTTTAGAAATGACCCAAATAAAAATTGCTCCAAAAAGGTCCAAGAAAATGCTCAAGTTGCCCTCTGAAAATATTGGACAGAGATAAAAATCAAACCAATATTTTTAGGAGCTCATAAGTATTTATTTTGGCCATTTGGAATTAATGCATAAATATTTGCATTGGATATATATTAGTTATATATTTAGTATATGTCCAAAAATTATGCCACTTGTTGGGGAGCTCTGGAATAATGCCACTAGCCCCTGCAAAATTTGGCATAAGTAAATAAAATGATTTAGTACTTTAAACTAAATCAAAACAAATTACAGAAAACAAAAACAGAAAACAGAAATAAAAGGGAGACTTACCTGGGCCTCCTCCCTGTGCTGGCCCAGCACTGTGCGGCCTGGCCAGCCAGCTGGCCAGCCCGGCCCAGCCCACCTCCTCCTCTGTCGTCTTCTCCCCCTCGCAAGCAGCTGCGTGCCCGCGCCGCAGCCGGCCGCGGCCACGCGCCCGGCCACCTCCTGCTTCCCCCTTCGTCGCCCTGGACGCCTGGAACGACGCCACGCGCCGCCCCGACCGCTCTCACTCTCCCCAGCCCTCTCCTCTCTTCTCCCTCGCTCTCTCACGCGCACGGCCGAACGCGCCGCTCGCCGCCGTTCGCCGTTGCCGCGGCCACCGGCCTCCCCTCGCCCCTCCGTAGAGCCCAGAAGCTCCGCCACGACCCGCTCTACTCCCTCGTCAAGCCACGCACCTCCGGACGGCCTCCATCGTCGCCACCGTCGTCGTCTTCATCGCCGGCCGTGAAGATCTCCGGCGACCATACGCCGCCGTCAGCGCGTCCCCGAGCCCGCTTCGACGCCCGCTGCAACTGCTGTGAGCTGCTGCTTCCCTTCCCCCTCTCCGTTCTCGTCCCCGTACGCCGTAGCCGCGTCCCCCTCGAGCCCGAGCTCCGACCGCCGCCGCGAGCTCTGCTCCGGCGAGCTCAGGCCACCCCGCGCCCTCCCGTCGCCTCCGCTGGATACGGACGAGCCCGGGCTACGCCCCGGTGCTCTCAGCCGCCGCCCCCGTGCATCGAAGCGCTGCGCCCGCCCTCGGCCGAACTCCGGCCGCCGCCCCGAGCTTCGCTCCGGTGAGCTCCGGCGCCCCCACGGTCTCCCGCGTGTCCCACTGGATGCGCGCGAGCCTGGGCTTCGCGTAGGTGGTCTCCGCCGCCCGAATGGTCGCCGGAACGGCGATCCCGAGCCCCTCCGCCGCGTTCGGCCTCGCCGGCGGCTAAACGCCGGTGGGGTTGACCGGGTCTAACCCCCCTGTTGACCAGGGGTTTGACCTCCCCTGGGTCGCTGACAAGTGGGGCCCGGCCCTGCTAATTTTAGTTTAGGATTAGTTTAGTAACTAATTAACTCTGTTAACTAACTGTGTCACTGACGTGTGGCCCCACACGTCAGGTTTGACCCAGGTTGACTGCTGACGCAGTGCTGACGTCATGCTGACGTATTTATTCATTTTCTGGATTTAAATTAAACAGGAAATTCCAGAAAATGATTTAAACTTCAAAAAATTCATATAAATTCAACCGTAGCTCAGATTGAAATAATTTATATATGAAAAATTATCAGAAAAATGCAATCTTTCCATCTGTACTAGTTTCATGCATGACAAACCAACTTATACATGCTGAATATGAGGAAACACATTATGGCATATTAAGAGACTTAAATTAGAATTGCATATGAGCTTAGGGTTCAAATGGACTTCAAGCCAAATGAATACTAGTTGCATTAGCTCGAACAGCATCACATCTTCATGCCATGTTCATGCATCATATTGTTGCATATGCTTGTGTATTGATTGTTGGCACCGTTCCTTCTCGATAGGTCTTGCCCCGGAGACCGTTCCAGAGTACCTGTCTATGAAGCAGTGCCTCCCTTGTTGATCTACCAGGCAAGCAAACCCCCTTGTTCATTCCGATACAATCCTACTCTCTCGCTCCTGCTCTCAATTATTGCATTAGGACAACAACGATTCATCTGCTACTTTGTGCCGCGGTAGTTGAACCCATTCCTCTGCATGACCTGTCATTGCCACAGTAAATAGTTGAAACCCACTAGCATGTGTAGGAGTTGATTGAGCCATGTTGTGTTCCTACCATGCTATGCCTGCTATTGCTTAGAGTTGTGTCAGGTCTGGTTCATTGGGAATGAATTGGAGTGTTACGACATGTTCTGATGCTGAGAGTGAACGTGTGAACACGATTTGGTAAAGGTAGCGGTGAGAGGCCATGTAGGAGTACATGGTGGGTTGTCTCACTGGAACCGTCCCTAAGCACTGAGTTCTATGTATGTTGTCCAATGACTCGATACTACCACACATTGGGTTCCGGTAACTCGACCCCTCTCGACTTATTAACCAACTTGGTCTCTGTCTAGGAGTCGCAACTAGTTTCTGGTGTTTGTAGGTAGTGCTATTTTTCTACCAAGTGGCACCCGGCAGGGTGGGCTTGGGACAGACTAGGCACACGTGGCCTGGTGTACCGAGTGGCGCCCGGATGGTGGGCTCGGGAACCCTGCACACATCGTTTGGGGCCGTGAGCGACACCCCGGCCGGATCTCCTTGCGGATAGAACCCGAATAGGCGATAAACCTGGGCTAGAGTCTTGTCTGGTTAGTCAGGTCGTGGCCGACTCCCTCGCCAGGCTTCCGCTTGAAGGTTGCCGAGATACACGACGTGTACATGGTGGTAAGTGGCGAGAGCGTGTGTGAAGAAGTACACCCCTGCAGGGTTAACATGATCTATTCGAATAGCCGGGTCCGCGGATATGGACTTCTTGGATGCTTACATGGTACATAGATAACTTGGAGTGGATACAATAAAATGCTCAAGAGAAGTGTGAGTACTATGGATGGCCTTCTCGTAGGGAGACGGGGACGAATCCATAGTAGTGTATTGTGTGGTGATTAGTGGACTCGTGTGCGCCATATCACCTCAAAGAAGTTCTGGTAGTCGTAGAACAGGATAGCCACAGAGTCAAAGCTGGCTTGCTGCAACTAAACCCCACATTACCCTCTTGATACAAATGCATGCATGATAGGATCTGATGTAAGTCTTGCTGAGTACCTTTGTACTCATGGTGCTTTATTTATGTTTTTGCAGCGGAGACTTCGGTCTTACTAGTGTTCTCGTGGACTTCGACGAGTAGCTTGTACCTCAGCTACGATCTTGATCGGATGTTGTAGATAGTCAGGCTCTTCAGCCTTTTTTTTTTCATTTGTAGATGTCTGTACTCAGACATGTAATGCTTCCGCTTGTTGCTTGTATGCTCTGTATGATGGGTCTTGTGACCCCTGTTTGTAATAAATGCTATGATGGCTCTTTGAGCCTTATCTATATGAGTTGTAGAGTTATGTTGTGATGCCATGTTGTACAGCACATACTTGCATGTTATGCGTACGTGTAATGTGTATTGCTATGTGTGGGATCTGACTATCTAGTTGTTTATTCTTAGTAGCCTTTCTTACCGGGAAATGTCTCCTAGTGCTTCCACTGAGCCATGGTAGCTTGCTACTGCTCCGGATCACTTAGGCTGGCCGGCATGTGTCCTTCTTCGTTCCTGTGTCTGTCCCTTCGGGGAAATGTCACGCGATGAATACCGGAGTCCTGTTAGCCCGCTACAGCCCGGTTCACCGGAGTCCTGTTAGCCCAGCGCTACAGCCTGGATTCACTCGCTGATGACCGACACGTTCGTTGCTGGGTCATGTATGCCTGTTCCTGTAAGTTAGTGCCACTTTGGGTTTACGACTAGCCATGTCAGCCCGGGCTCCGTATCATATGGATGCTAGCGACACTATCATATACGTGTGCCAAAAGGCGCAAACGGTCCCGGGCAAAGGTAAGACGACACCCGTGGGGATACCGTGCGTGAGGCCGCAAAGTGATATGAGGTGTTACATGCTAGATCGATGTGGCATTGAGTCGGGGTCCTGACAAGAGGTTTCACATATAGATATATTATCATTGACATCTTTTATGATTGGGAGCACTCATTAAAATACGACATGCTAAAGAGTTGATGTTGGACAAGGAAGACAATATAATGAGTTATGTTTTCTTACATCTGAGATAAAGTATGTTGTCATGGTTCCTCTACCATGTTGAGCTTGCCTTTCCCCCTCATGCTAGCCAAATTCTCAGCACTAAGTAGAAATACTACTTGTGCTTCCAAATACCCTTAAACCAGTTTAGCCATGAGAGTCCACCATATCTACCTATGGATTGAGTAAGATCCTTCAAGTAAGTTGTCATCGGTGCAAGCAATAAAAATTGCTCTTTAAATATGCATGACTTATTAGTGCAGAGAAATAAGCTTTGTACGAACTTGTTGTGGACGCAATAAAAGCGACGGACTGCAGAATAAAGGTTCACATACAAGGGGCAATATAAAGTGACGTTCTTTTGCATTAAGATTTTGTGCATCCAACCATAAAAGCGCATGGCAACCTGTGCTTCCCTCTGCGAAGGGCCTATCTTTTATCATTATCCTCTACTTTATGCAAGAGTCACGGTGATCTTCACCTTTCCTTTTTCATTTTATCCTTTGGCAAGCTCAGCATGTTGGAAAGAACATGATATATATCTAATTGGATGTGGGGGAGCATGAATTATTATTGTTGACATTACCCTTGAGGTAAAAGGTTGTGGGGCAAAACTACAAGCCCCTATCTTTCTCTGTGTCCGATTAAAACTCCGTAACCACAAGTATTGCATGAGTGTTAGCAATTATGAAGGACTAAGTGACAGTTGAGTATGTGGGCTTGCTTTTAAGCTCTGACATAGACTCTTTCCGATGTTATGATAAATTGCAATTGCTTCAATGACTGAGATTATAATTGTTGGTGCCCAATAAGGTTTCTGATTCATACTTTGGCTTTGTGAAAAGATCATCACTTGAACATAAGTAATCATATGACAAATCTATATATGTTGCTGTTATGAAAATAATCATGATGCCTTCATGTCCGTATTTTATTTTTATCGACGCCTCTACTTCTAAACATGAGGACATATTTATTGTTATCGGCTTTTCGCTTGAGGACAAGCGAGGTCTAAGCTTGGGGGAGTTGATACGTCCATTTTGCATCATGCTTTTATATCGATATTTATCGCATTATGGGCTGTTATTTCACGATATGTCACAATACTTATGGCTATTCTCTCTTATTTTACAAGGTTTACCATGAAGAGGGGGAATGCCGGCAGCTGGAATTCTGGCTGGAAAAGGAGCAAATATTGGAGACCTATTCTGTGCAACTCCAAAAGTCCTGAAACTCCACGGAATATCTTAAAATAAATAAAGAAAAATCATCGCCAAAGATGAAGGCCAGGGGGCCCACACCCTGCTCACGAGGGTGGGGGGCGCGCCCCTCCCCCCTGGGCGCGCCGCCCTACCTCGTGGACCCCTAGTGGCTCTCCGACGCCCATCTTCTCCTATATGAAGTCTTTCGATGAGAAAAAAATAATAAGCAACCTTTCGGGACGAGACTCCGCCGCCACGAGGCGGAACCTTGGCGGAACCAATCTAGGGCTCCGGCAGAGCTGTTCTGCCGGGGACACTTCCCTCCGGGAGGGGGAAATCATCACCATCGTCATCACCAACGCTCCTCTCATCGGGAGAGGGCAATCTCCATCAACATCTTCACCAGCACCATCTCATCTCCAAACCCTAGTTCATCTCTTGTATCCAATTCTTGTCTCCAAGTCCGGGATTGGTGCTAGTAGGTTGCTAGTAGTGTTGATTACTCCTTGTAGTTGATGCTAGTTGGTTTATTTGGTGGAAGATCATATGTTTAGATCCTTTATGCACATTATATCCCCTCTGATTATGAACATGAATATGCTTTGTGAGTAGTTACGTTTGTTCCTGAGGACAAGGGAGAAGTCTTGCTATTAGTAGTCATGTGAATTTGGTATTCGTTCGATATTTTGATAAGATGTATGTTGTCTACCCTCTAGTGGTGTTATGTGAACGTCGACTACATACACTTCACCATTATTTGGGCCTAGAGGAAGGCATTGGGAAGTAATAAGTAGATGATGGGTTGCTAGAGTGACAGAAGCTTAAACCCTAGTTTATGCGTTGCTTCGTAAGGGGCTGATTTGGATCCATATGTTTCATGCTGTGGTTAGGTTTACCTTAATACTTTTGTTGTAGTTGCGGATGCTTGCAATAGAGGTTAATCATAAGTGGGATGCTTGTCAAAGTAAGGGTAGTACCCAAGCACCGGTCCACCCACATATCAAATTATCAAAGTACCGAACGCGAATCTTATGAGCGTGACGAAAACTAGCTTGACGATATTCCCATGTGTCCTCGGGAGCGCTTTTCCTATTATAAGAGTTTGTCCAGGCTTGTCCTTTGCTACAAAAAGGATTGGGCCACCTTGCTGCACTTTATTTACTTTTGTTACTTGTTGCTCGTTACCTTTTATCTTATCACAAAACTATCTGTTACACTTATTTCAGTACTTGCAGAGAATACCTTGCTGAAAACCGCTTATCATTTCCTTCTACTCCTCGTTGGGTTCGACACTCTTACTTATCGAAAGGACTACGATAGATCCCCTATACTTGTGGGTCATCACTGACCCGGCAGTAACAATCACAGAGGTGCTCCCCTTATGCCCTAGCCGAATTAACGGGAACGTAGGGCATAAACACAAGAGCTAGGCAACCCAGCTTGGCCAAAACTTAAGTCATATCGATGCATATATTGGTGAAAAAAGGCATAAAGCCCAGAAGATAATTATATGAAGCTTCTGTATAAGAAGCCCCCAGGTATATTCAACACACATAGCGCGGCAGGAGTGTGCGATCGAAGCACACTTAAAGCTTTTAAGGCTATATATAAAAAGGAAAGAAAGAAATAAGGAAGACATAACTTAAAAAAAGCGGAGGTAGGGAGACGAACACAGAGTTCGGCACTAGGCGTAGAATCTTCGGAGTCTGGCCGCGTTCCATGGGTTTGGCTTGAGTCGGTTATCTGATGCATCACGCAGACAGTATGCTCCTCCGGTGAGAACTTTATCAATGATGAAGGGACCCTCCCACTTGGGCTTGAGCTTGTCCTTTTTCTTCTCCGGTAGGCGTACGTAGAACGAGTTTGCCAACGTTGTAAGTTTTGGCCCGTACTTCTCTGCTTTGATACCTTGGAGCCTGCTGCTGATAGAATGCAGAACGGGCCTTTGCGACATCACGCTCCTCCTCCAGGGCATCTAAACTGTCCTGCCGATCTAGCTCAGCTTTTCTCTCTTCGTACATGCACGCTCGAGGTGAGTCATGAATGATATCGCAGGGTAGTACTGCCTCTGCGCCGTACACCATAAAAAATGGTGTGTATCTGGTGGTGCGATTCAGCGTGGTCCGCAGCCCCCATAGTACGGAGTCGAGCTCCTCGACCCAGTGCGTATTTGATTCCTTCAAGGATCGCACTAGTCTGGGTTTGATGCCGCTCATAATAAGACCATTTGCTCGCTCGACTTGTCCATTTGTTTAGGGGTGATAGACAGAGGCATAATCAAGCTTAATGCCTATTTTGCCGCACCAAGTTTTCACCTCGTCGGCTGTGAAGTTAGAGCCGTTATCAGTGATGGTGCTGTGGGGGACGCCGTAACAGTATATGACCCCAGATATAAAGTCTATCACCGGTTCGGATTCGGCCGTTTTAACTTGTTTGGCCTCTATCCATTTTGTGAATTTATCTACCATGACCAACAAGTATTTTTTCTTATGGCTTCCTCCTTTAAAGGGTCCAACCATATCGAGCCGCCAGACCGCAAAGGGCCAAGTTATGGGGATTGTTTGGAGGGTGGTAGGTGGCATATGGCTTTGATTTGCAAAAAGCTGGCAACTGGTGCAATGTTGAACAAGGTCCTGTGCGTCTGCTCGGGCTGTCGGCCAGTAGAAACCTGTACGGAAGGCCTTGCTTACAAGGGCCCGAGCTGCGGCGTGGTGACCGCCGAGTCCAGCATGAATTTCTGCCAAAAGCTGCCGCCCTTCCTCTTCGGAGATGCACCTTTGGAGCACTCTAGTCGCGCTTTTCTTATAAAGCTCTCCCTCGTGGACCTTGTAGGCTTTAGAACGCCGCACAATGCAACACGCCTCATTTTGGTACTCAGGGAGTTCTTGCCTATTTAAGTAGGCTAAGAAGGGTTCTGTCCACAGGGCGATGACAGCCATAATCACGTGGGCCGAAGGTGTTATTTCGGTGGCGGAGCCTCCGATTATGTCAGAGTGTTCGGGATCTGGGGTTGTGTTTGGATCCGGACTGGTATTGCCGGTCTCCCCTTCCCACACCACGGATGGCTTGAACAACCTTTCCAAGAAGATATTGGGTGGGACGGGGTCGCGCTTAGTGCCGATGCGGGTGAGGATATCCACTGCTTGATTGTTTTCTGGAACCACATGGTGGAATTTGAGCCCCTCGAACCGAGCTGACATTTTGAGGACGGCATTGCGGTAGGCTGCCATTTTTGGGTCCTTGGCATCAAAGTCTCCATTTATTTGAGATATTGCGAGGTTTGAATCCCCACACACTTTTAGGCGTTGAATGCCCATGGACACTGCAATTCGAAGACCATGCAACAGAGCCTCATATTTGGCTGCATTGTTGGAATCTGTGTATAGTATTTGGAGTACGTATTGGACTGTATCTCCGGTTGGGGATGTCAGGACAATGCCTGCCCCTAGATCAGCCAGCATCTTAGAGCCATCAAAGTGCATGATCCAGTTGGAGTATGCGCCGTACTCTTTAGGGAGTTCGACTTATGTCCATTCGGCGACGAAGTCAGCCAGTACTTGCGACTTAATGGCTCACCGTGGTTTGTATGTTATGTCGAATGGGAGGAGCTCGATAGCCCATTTAGCAATCCGGCCCGTGGCATCACGGTTATTTATTATGTCATTGAGTGGTACTTCAGAGGCCACCGTGATTGAACACTCTTGAAAGTAGTGTCGTAGTTTTCGGGATGCCATGAAGACTGCGTATGCTATCTTTTGATAATGTGGGTACCGTGATTTGCACGGAGTGAGGATGGTGGATACGTAGTATACCGGCTTTTGAAGCGGGAACTTATGTCCGTCCGTCTCTCGTTCGACGACGAGCACTGCGCTTACAACCTGGTGTGTTGCAGCTATATATAACAGCATGGGTTCGCCGATATTTGGCGCGGCCAGGATTGGATTGCTGGCCAAGAGGGCCTTTATTTCTTCCGGTCCGGCCATAGCCGCAGCCGTCCACTCAAAGTGTTCGGTGCGTCGAAGAAGGCGATAGAGCGGTAGTGCCTTTTCTCCTAATCGGGAGATAAAGTGGCTTAGGGCAGCCACACATCCAGTTAATTTCTGGATCTGCTTGAGGTCTGTTGGGGTAGCCAATTGTGACAGAGCTCGGATTTTAGCCGGATTTGCTTCAATTCCTCGATTGGAAACGATGAAGCCCAAGAGCTTTCCGGCAAGTACGCCGAAGACGCATTTTTCCGGATTGAGCTTGATGTCATATGTTCGGAGATTGTCGAAGGTAAGCCTCAAGTCGTCTGTTAAGGATTCGACGTGTCTGGTTTTGATGACCACATCGTCTACATATGCCTCCACTGTTTTGCTGATTTGTGTTTCCAGGCGTGTTTGAATCATGCATTGATAGGTTGCACCGGCGTTTTTGAGCCCGAAAGGCATGGTGTTAAAACAGAAGGGGCCGTATGGAGTGATGAATGCCGTTGCGGCTTGATCGGACTCCGCCATCTTGATTTGATGGTATCCGGAGTATGCGTCAAGGAAACACAATGAATCATGTCCTGCGGTAGCGTCGATGATTTGATCGATGCGGCGGAGGGGGAAGGGATCCTTAGGGAAAGCCTTATTGAGGTCCTTGAAATCGACACATAGGCGCCAGGATTTGTCCTTCTTTGGTGCCATCACCAGGTTTGCTAGCCAGTCCGGATGTTTTATTTCTTTGATGAATCCGGCCTCGAGTAGCTTGGTAGCTCTTCTCCCATGGCTTGTCGCTTAGGTTCTGAAAAGCGTCGAAGAGTCTGCTTGACCGGCTTGTATCCCTTTAGTATGTTTAGGCTATGCTCGGCCAGCCTGCGTGGGATACCTGGCATGTCTGAAGGATGCCAGGCGAAGATGTCCCAATTCTCGCGCAAGAACTCTCGCAGTGTGGCGCCTATTGTGGGGTTCAGCTGTGCCCCAATTGATGCTGTTTTTGTAGGGTCCGTTGGGTGGACCTGGAATTTGACTATTTCCTCTGCTAGTTTAAAAGAGGTGGACTTGGGTCGTTTGTCGAGTATCACGTCGTCCCTATCCACTGTGGAGTGCAGCGCAGTTAATTCTTTGGCCGCGAGAGCTTCGGATAATGCCTCCAGTGCTAGTGCGGCGGTTTTATTTTCAGCGCGGAGTGCTATGTCCGGATCACTAGTTAGAGTGATGATTCCATTAGGCCCAGGCATCTTGAGCTTCATGTGCCCGTAATGGGGTATAGCCTGGAAGCTCGTGAATGCGTCCTGCCCTAAAAGGGCGTGGTATCCACTACTGAACGGGGCCACTTGGAATGTGATTTCTTCGGACTTATAATTCTCCGGCGTGCCGAGTACCACATCAAGTGTGATTTTTCCCACACATCATGCCTCCCGACTAGGGATGATTCCTCTGAAGGCCGTGCTGCTTTGCTTGATGCAGCTCTTGTCTATCTCCATTTTGTTGAGAGTTTCCTCGTAGATGAGGTTTAATCCGCTGCCACCGTCCATAAGCACTTTAGTAAGCCGGAAGCCGTCCACAATTGGACTAAGGACCAAAGCGGCTAGTGCTTGGACTGTTCGGAATTGAGGTTCGTCACTGGCATTGAAGGTTATGGCCGTGTCGCTCCATGGATTTATTGCTGCAACGTGGCAGACTTCGGCGAGGCTGCGGAGTGCTCGCTTGCACCTATTGTTTGAGGCGAAAGTCTCGAAGACTGTCAGTACTGTATTGTTATTCTCCGCGGGATGGTTCTCTGCAGTATTGTTGATGAGGAGATCCTCGCCACTCTTGGCCAGCTGCCGGAGTATCCAACATGCTCTAAGGTTGTGTGTTGGTATGATATCTGGTGTGCTGTAAATTTTGCATGGCCCATTGAGCCATCCCTCCAATATGGTTCCATGCCTTGTAGAGGGCTTTGGTTTCTTTGTGATTGATTGGGTGACTTGCGAGAGCGCACCCTTTTAGTTCGGACGAGGGGTTTAGTGAGAGCCGGACGATCCCAGAATTTTGTTTGGGTTTTCCAACGCTTTCCATCGCACAATATTTCTGTACTATGGTCGCCAAGTTAGTGAAGTGTGCTATGTCACGGCGACTTATGATGTTGAGGATTCCCTTGTCCATGCAGTTTTTGCAAAAGAATGAAATTGCGTCTTCCTCGCGACAGTCCTTGACCTTGCTCATTACAAGGAGGAATCTGGCCCAGAAGTGATGTACTGTCTCTTGGGGCTCTTGTCTAATGTGGGAAAGATCACTTGTGTCTGGGTGGGTGGGTAGATTTAAGTCCAAACCCCGACCCGATCTGAGACCCAGGGGCAGAGGAGCTCCCGAGCTTGGCAGCTTGGACTTCGGGATGTTGCCCAATTTTTCTGGCCCGCTGCTCGATTCTAGGTTCGGAGCCTGGGCCATGTCCTCCCGTAGACGAGTATCCGGCTCGGAGAGATCGGGAATCCGAACATAGTTCGTCCTCAAAATAGAGGAAGAATCGCCGCGTTGCTCCTCCACCAGCGCTATCTGATGGGTGAATGGCGAAGAGTTAATCTCCCTTTGGTCAGGTTTAAGCCCGATCCGATCATAGTCCGTAGCGACTCCCAGGGCGGCGATGCGATCCAAGAGCTTGTTCAGGGAGGAGAGCTCCATTGGACCCATCTGCTTGGTGAATTCCGGGCTGACCTGGAGGCTGGTTTTGATGATCTGAGAAGTCATCGTCGGCGCGACGGCCGAACAGGCGGTCATGACGAAGCCGCCCAGCCGGAGAGTCTGGCCTACAGCCACGGCTCCCCCGGAAGTGATGTTGTCCTTGACAACAAGACGAGCCATCAAGCCTTACCATGACAGCACAGTGGAACTCTCAATGAAAGCACCAATGTCGGTGTCAAAACCGGCAGATCTCGGGTAGGGGGTCCCGAACTGTGCATCTAAGGCTAATAGTAACAGGAGGCAGGGGACACGATGTTTACCCAGGTTCGGTCCCTCTCGATGGAGGTAATACCCTACTTCCTGCTTGATTGATCTTGATGATACGAGTATTACAAGAGTTGATCTACCACGAGATCGTAGAGGCTAAACCCTAGAAGCTAGCCTATGATTATGATTGTATGTTGTCCTACGGCCTAAACCCTCTGGTTTATATAGACACCGGAGGGGGCTAGGGTTACACAGAGTCAGTTACAGAGAAAGAGATCTACACATCCGAATTGCCGAGCTTGCCTTCCACGCAAAGGAGAGTCCCACCAGGACACGGGACGAAGTCTTCAATCTTGTATCTTCATAGTCCAACAGTACGGCCAAAGTATATAGTCCGGCAGTCCGAGGACCCCCTAATCCAGGACTCCCTCACCGTGCGTGACACATAGATGGTTAGCGAGCGAGAGGGACCGACCGAAAGTTCGGCCGGCATGTAGACGCAAAGGGTTTCCCTTTTATAAATGCATCAGACCTCTTCCAATGCAAAGGTTCTTAGATGCGGTGCTAAGTGCATTAAATAGCTTAACAACTCAACTTTATAATGCATATGTGCTTAACTTGTTGTTGCTAAGCTCATTTTATTTAATGATTTAACACCTAAACCCTTCCATGCATTGGTTCATGTGCTTGGCATTGATTCTTCCTAGGGTCTTCAAAGTGCTCTCTCTCTCCTCCTTAATTACCGTGCCATGTCATTTTTTTGCTTATGTGACATGCTTAGCACCTGTCCACCGTGGAGATCTAGGAAAGGCCTTAGTGACCAACCTGTAGATGAATATGGGTGGCGGAACCGTGCTCGCAGTAGTTGGAGAGGAAGCACTCCGTCTCCCTCTCCATGGGCGCTGATTCTCTCCATCCGTCTGGATCTCCGTAAGGCTCTTGGCACCATTCGCCTTGAGGAAAAATTCCATGTGCCCCTTCCTTCGTCATCTAACATCCTAGAAGTGCCCCTTCCTTCATCATCAAACGTCGTAGAAGTGTCTGGTGCACCAATTCATAGGTGCATATGACACATTCTCAGAGGGGGGCCATTGCCCCCAGCCCAAAAAATAAAATCTTAATTAGTAGTTACTATTGGGTACATAATAGCATATCTGGCCTTTCCAGTGTCATGTTCAAACTACATGGTACAATGCTTCCGAGTTCCTCTCTTCTTCTGACGATATACTATGCAAGTTCTTAACCACACGTTGTTAAGTGTTGACCTTTCGGATATCTATTAGTTCTCAGACCATTATTCAAGGAGGAAACTATTGATGAAGTTAATATACTATGTGAATTCTTAACCATGAGGCATTTAATTTTCTATTTTTAAGATATCTATCTGTTCTTGGACCATTACTCAAGAACAAAACTTGTTGATGAAGGTAATATAATACTGTATGTAAGTTCTTAACCATGAGGCGTTTAAGTGTGAGCCTTTCAGATTTCTAACTGTTTTCAAATTGTTACTCAAGAGGGAAATTGGTTGATGAAGTTAATATACTATGTGAGTTCTTAACCATGAGGAATTCAAGTATTTGTCTTTCAGATATTTATCTGTTCCCAAACCACTACTTAAGGGGGAAACTTGTTGAAGTTAATTTGGTATCTGATCGTGTCAATTAGCTATGGCTAAGTCCAAATTCCATACCAAATATGAAGCGTTCTGATGATTGTGCTGATCTATCAAATTCTTATGAATTTCATTCAGAACAATATTCTAAAGATAATTCAATTAGTATGATGATGTGTTATGACTGTTGAACAAATATGATCTATCAAAGATAACTCGTCCATATTCCATACCAAATTTGAAGTGTAATGATGAAGTGCTATGAAGAGTGTCTTTAGTAATCTTTTAAAGATGGTGCAACAACACACGACTAAAGATAATTCAATTATTATGATAAATAGTAGAATGCCCGTGCGTTTCCACGGGCTTTGGAATTTTTTTGCTAGAGTTTTATATAAACATGTGTTGGGCCCTATGTTAACTTGCTTGTTTGTATGAATGTGTAGTTCACCTCTTCGTCATGTCTACAAACCGCACTTTTCAGTGACGGGTATGTTGCCCTGTTTTTTATCTTCTCGATCCAAAGATGTTGAAATGCCTGTGTGTTGCCACGCACCAACAAATGAATCTATAACGAGCCTCAAGGCTTCAGCTGTTCAGTCAATGTGTCATTGCTTTGCTATGTTATGACATCGCTCCAAATCCTCCATAGTTTTTATGTTCACCAAGTTTGGATGGCTTGCAACATTCATCATCCACTCTGTAACGCCCCGGATCCAATGCGCCAGGTGTCTGCCAGTTTTTCGCCGTCGTTGCCATGTCATTTGCTTGCGTGTTGCATTTTATCATGTCATCATGTGCATTTCATTTTGCATACATGTTCGTCTCATGCATCCGAGCATTTTCCCCGTTGTCCGTTTTGCAATCCGGCACTCCTATGTCTCCCGTCCCCCTCTTCTCTCTTTTCGTGTGCGGGTGTTAAACTTTCTCGGAATGGCCCGAGGTTTGCCAAGCGGCCTTGGTATAGCACCGGTAGACCGCCTGTCAAGTTTCGTGCCATTTGGAGGTCGTTTGATACTCCAACGGTTAACCGGGTAACCGCAAAAGCCCTCTTTGAGTTGCAGCCCAACACCCCTTCCAAACTGGCCCAAAACCCATCTAACTCCCCTCCATGCTCTCGGTCGTTCGATCACGATCGCGTGGCCGAAAACCGCTCCTCATTTGGACTCTCCTAGCTCCCTCTACCTATAAATAGGCCCTCTCCCCCGAAATTTCGGGTCAAATCCCCCTAACCCTAGCTCCCTTCTTCCTCCGCTCGCCGGACGTGTCCGCCGACGGCCGGACACGTCCGCGCCGCCGCACGGTCCAACCCGCGCCTGCCACGTGGCACGCCGCCACCCGCCGCCGCCGCGGCCCGCCCGAGCCCGCCGCTGGCCCGCGCGCCGCCGCCGCTGGCCCGCGCCCCGCGCCTCCCGGCCCCGCGCCGAGCGCCGCCGCTCTCCGCCGCCGCCGCCCGGATCCGCCGTCGGCGCACCTCCGCCGCGCCGCCCGAGGCCCCGCCGCCACTCGCGCCCGCCTCCGCCGCCGTCGGGCGCCGCCGCCCCGAGCCGGCCCGCGCGTCGCGCCGCCGTTCACCGCCGCCGTCCGCCTCCCGGCCGCCCTCGGCCTCCGCCATCCCGGCCGTGCGCCGCCCGCGCCTGGCCGCGGCCGCCGCCGCCTGCCACCCCGGCGCCCCTCCGCCGCGTCCTCCGCCTCCCCTCGCCGGGATCCGGCCGGATCCGCCGCGCGCGCCCGTCCCCGGCCGCTCTCTGGCGATCCTCGAAATCCGCGCCACCGTTGACTTCTCCCGGAGGTGAAAATTCGTCTAAGTCCCCGATTCTGCAATAATTATCATGCCAAGTTTGACCTGCTGTATCTCTGCATCTGTAGCTCTGTTTCGTGCGTGCAATATGTCAAATTGTTTGTCTCGACGAGTACTTTATTTCATTCCATTGCATCATTTTCATTTGAGCTCATCTTGATGCCTGAAATGCTGTTGGAAGAGTGCATGTTGATGTTAATCTGCTGAAACTGTTATAACTTGCTCATTTATCATTTTTGCCATGATTGATGTGTGCATCCTATGATGTTGATGTCTACATGTATGTTGATCTATGCCATGCCATCTTTCCAGTGGTTCCAACCATGTATTTTTGTGAGTTGTGTGCTGAGTGTATCAAGCTTGCTAAGTAGGGTAGTTGTTGTTGCTGTTTTCCTTACAGATTCTGTTATATTTTGTCGCTATGTTAACATGTTGCTACTAATCATTCTATGCATAATCTGGAGATGTTCTATAAACATGTTTTGATCTACATGTCTTGCTCTATTCATTGATGCCCTTGGTTGCAATTATAGTCTGCTGGAGCATGTTCATATCTTGCTCCAAATTTACTTCATAATGTTGCTGTCAGCCTGTTAACATTAAGTTCACTTGTTCCCATGTGTTTTTCTAGTGATCCATGCACCCTATGAACTTGCTATTGCCATGCTTAGCTTCTAAACATGCTTTCTTACTGTTGGTTGCCTTGCCATGCCATGTATTGCTCTGTGGTGAGTGGTTGAAGCTCACAAACATGCCTACTTATTGTTGTTCCTGCCATGTATGAATCTGTAATATAACTTGCCATGTTCACATGGGTGCCATCATATTTTCTGATCCTTTCTCGCTCATGGTCAGTAAGGGACTTTTGATCTATGCTTTTAGAAGATTCATGCCATGCCTTTGTTTGCCATGATATGTTCCTGTAACATGTTGTTTGACAGCTCTAAACATTGCAACCTGATGTTATTTCTGCAATAAAGATGACCCTTGGGTTAATTTCTCCCAAGGGAAATATAGGTGGTGGTGAGGCAAATGGTAAAACCAATGTTGGGCCTTGCTGGACAAGTTTTATTCAAAGCGAACTGTCAGGGGGGTCCCATAAATCACCCGACCGCGTAAGGAACGCAAAATCCGGGAACATAATACCGGCATGACGGAAACTAGGGCGGCAAGAGTGGAACAAAACACCAGGCATAAGGCCGAGCCTTCCACCCTTTACCAAATATATAGATGCATTAATAATATAAGAGATATTGTGATATCCCAACATAAACCCTGTCCACCATGGAGAAATCTTCAACTTCACCTGCAGCTAGCAACGCTATAAGAGGGGCTGAGCAAAGCGGTAACATAGCCAAGAAACGGTTTGCTAGGAATGGTGTCAAAGGTTAGAGGTTCATTGCAATTTGGGAGGCTTGATAAACAGGTGATAGGTAGCGCAGCATAGCGATAGAACGAAGCAACTAGCATAGCAATGATAGTAGTGAGATCCAGGGTAGCGGTCATCTTACCTGAAATCCCGCAAGGAAGAAGAACGAGTCCATGAAGAAGACGAACGGATGAAGTCGAACCAATCGTAGACGAACGAATCCTCACGATCGCAACGGAACAGAAACTAACAAGAAGAAGCACACAACATACGTAAACACACCACACATGAACAAGGCATTATGCACAACAAGCATGATGCATGACTAAGCTACATGAAGCTACTCATGGCAAGAGATGATGCAAAACAAGAACAACACATCAAAGCAAGTTTAAATGAGGCCGGGAACAACATATAACAATTCCGGTAAGTCCTCATATGCAAATTTCGAAATTGGTCCAGAACTGAATAAACCTTATATTCAAGTTGTTAAACAGCAAGTTAAATAGCACCAAGAGGATCTACACGAAATTCTAATCAAGTTACATATAAAGTTCATTAGATTCGGAGCTACGGCCTAGAAGATATGAGCAAAACAAGTTAAACGTGGCATTGATGCAAAATGCATACAAACATCAAGCAAACACCTCAAAACAAGGATGCAACATGATAATATGAAACTACATGCAAAATCAAGCAAGTTTCATATAGAGCACACTCAAAACGGAGCAACGGTGCAACACACACACACACTATACAAGTCATAACAACAATCTGTCCATAACAGCAACTAGGCATCTTGCAAGCATCAAAACAATAAGCTACAGCACCCCAACATAATAAAAAAAATGGAATGGGCATGAAGTACAGGTAAAGCATAACAAGACATGAACACTGAGCTGTCTCCAGAAATCACTAGAACATGCTCAAAAGGACATGGTAAGATTGCAAATAATAACAGTTTCAGACTTTGCAGAAATAACATCAGGTTGCAATGTTTAGAGCTATCAAACAACATGTTACAGGAACATATCATGGCAAACAAAGGCATGGCATGAATCTTCTAAAAGCATAGATCAAAAGTCCCTTACTGACCATGAGCCAGAAAGGATCAGAAAATATGATGGCACCCATGTGAACATGGCAGTTATATTATAGATTCATACATGGCAGGAACAACAATAAGTAGGCATGTTTGTGAGCTTCAACCACTCACCACAGAGCAATACATGGCATGGCAAGGCAACCAACAGTAAGAAGGCATGTTTAGAAGCTAAGCATGGCAATAGCAAGTTCATAGGGTGCATGGATCACTAGAAAAACACATGGGAACAAGTGAACTTAATGTTAACAGGCTGACAGCAACATTATGAAGCAAATTTGGAGCAAGATATGAACATGCTCCAGCAGGCTATAATAGCAACCAAGGGCATCAATGGATAGAGCAAGACATGTATATCAAAACATGTTTATAGAACATCTCCAGATTATGCATAGAATGATTAGTAGCAACATGTTAACATAGCAACAAAATATAACAGAATCTGTCAGGAAAACAGCAACAACAACTACCCTACTTAGCAAGCTTGATACACTCAGCACACAACTCACAAAAATACATGGTTGGCACCCCTGGAAAGATAGCATGGCATAGATCAACATACATGTAGACATCGATCTCATAGGATGCACACATCAATCATGGCAAAAATGACAAATGAGCAAGTTATAACAGTTTCAGCAGATTAACATCAATATGCACACTTCCAACAGCATTTCGGGCATCAAGATGAGCTCAAATGAAAATGATGCAATGGAATGAAATGATGTACTCGTCGAGGCGAACAATTTGACATATTATACGCACAAAACGGAGCTACGGATGCGAAGATGTGATGCGATGAACATGCAACAATTTTATCACAGAAATAATGACTTAGTGAAAAAAAACGAGGGGGAGAGAGTCAACCGAGCTCTCAGATCGGATCTGGCCGGATCCGGGGTCGAGGTCGACGAGGTCGCCGGAGACGGAGCTCGCCGAAGGGAGGAGAGGACGAGGCCGGGGCTGAGGAGGTCCGGCGGAGGGCGGCCGGCGACGGCGCCGGAGCGGAGGCTCGCGGCGGCGGCGGGCGGAGGCGGCCGGAGCGGGCGCGCGGCGGGTGAGCGCGCGGGCCGGGCGGGCCTCGCGCGGGCTGCGCGGGCCGCCGGCGGCGGCGGAGGCCGGAGTGCCACGTGGCACGTCGCGGTTGGCTGGGCGGCGCGGACGGACGCGTCCGGTCCGATCCGGACGTGTCCGGCGGCGCGGAGGGGGAATTTTTAGGGTTTGCCCGTGAATTCGGGGGAGGGGTCTATATATAGAGGTAGAGGGAGCTAGGAGAGTCCAAATGAGGAGCGGTTTTCGGCCACGCGATCGTGATCGAACGACCGAGAGTATGGAGGGGAGTTAGATGGGTTTTGGGCCACTTTGGAAGGGGTGTTGGGCTGCACACAAAAGAGGCTTTTACGGTTACCCGGTTAACCGTTGGAGTACCAAACGACCTCCAAATGGCACGAAACTTGACAGGCGGTCTACCGGTGCTATACCAAGGCCGCTTGGCAAACGTTGGGCCATTCCGAGAAAGTTTAACACCCGCACACAACGAGAGACAAAATGGGACGCCGGAGGGCATAGGAGCGCCGGATTGCAAAACGGACAACGGGGAAAATGCTCGGATGCATGAGATGAACACGTATGCAAAATGAAATGCACATGATGACATGATATGAAATGCATATGATGACATGATAAAATGCAACACGCAAGCAAATGACATGGCAACGACGGCGAATAACTGGCAGACACCTGGCGCATCGGATCCGGGGCATTACAACACTCCTCCACTAACAAGAGATCTTGTCCCGAGATCTTAGGACCGAGATGGAAAGGAAAAAGGGATGAGGTGAAACCAGAACTCAAGAGAAGAAGCAAAGAATCGAGAGAACTCGAACTCCGGGGAAATTAGAAGAGTCAGGTAAGATCCTGGGAAAAGACCTATGGGTTAGGGCCCACTAAAGAGAAACACCGTTGGAAAGGGATGATGAACAGATATATGATGCACCGGAATGAATGAAATATTTGAATGAGGTGACAACCTTGAATTAATTGGAACATAGATGAATCTCCTGAGATGTCCTTCGAACTCCGGAACGATTAAATGTCGAGAGGCAAATGAGCAAGGAGAACACTTGATCCAAGGAAAAGAATGTGATCAACCCGAAAAACTTGAATTGAATGCACCGGAAAAGAAAAAGTGATGAAGAACGCCAAACGAGATGAGAATTCACCGGTTGAGATAATTGAGGGAAGAATGAAGAGGCTCCACACGAATGGAATAGATAGTCGAGAGAGACTCAGACTCCAGGGAGAAGAGGGTGGGAGGGCGGGAAAACAAAGACAACTTGGAAGGGAAACCGACGAATGACTTGAAGGGAAAACACCGGTTGAATTCATTGAGGAAAAGAAGCAAAGGCTTCGCACGAGTAGGATGGATACTCGATTACTGACTCCGGTTCCGAGAGGAAGAAGGTAGGGCGGGTGGGAAAAGAAAACAACTGAGGATTGAACTCAAAGATGAAGAGACTCGAGTCGACTTGACGAGAAATGCACCGGATGAAAAGAGATGAGAACCAACGATCGGAAAACCAACTGCGTGAACCTAAAGAAAATTTCGAAAGGGAAGAGAAGTAGTTCAAAACACCTACATCAAGATTCCTCACCAGAGCGACGAAGGGGGCTGAGAAGTAAAAAGAATTCCTACTCTCCGATATAACTAGACTTCGAAAAAGTTTTCTTCTAGACTCAACGACGTCCAAACTACACGATCAATCAAGGGGGCTCCTAGGGTCGGTCGAGGCTCTGATACCAACTTGTCATGCCCAATATGCGACCCTATCCAAAAGGAACTCGAAGGTCCCACCAAGGATAGACCCGCATATTGGAACGCTTTTGCAAGGTGGATATCATTACATCAACATTACATAATAGATGGGGATACATACATAAGGCATACAATGCCACACGAATACATCAATACAATATACAAGAACAACATCCGACTACGGATGAATCATAAACAGAAACTCAAACAATATCCACCCTGCTAGCCCAGGCTGCCGACCTGGAACCTATCCCCTGATCGAATAAGAAGCAGAAGACGAACTCCAAAACAAGCAAACATCGCTCTCGCGTCAAGACCATCGCAAAACCTGTACCTGCAACTGTTGTTGTAGTAATCTGTGAGCCACGAGGACTCAGCAATCCCATTACCATGGGTATCAAGACTAGCAAAGCTTAATGGGAAAGGAAGGGGTAAAGTGGTGAGGTTGCAGCAGCGACTAAGCATATATGGTGGCTAACATACGCAAATGAGAGCGAGAAGAGGAACAAAGGAACGGTCGTGAAGCTAGCAATGATCAAGAGGTGATCCTGAACACCTACTTACGTCAAGCATAACACAGAAACCGTGTTCACTTCCCGGACTCCGCCGAGAAGAGACCATCACGGCTACACACGCGGTTGATGCATTTTAATTCGGATCTGGTGTCAAGTTATCTACAACCGGACATAAACAAATTCCCATCTGCCACATAACCGCGGGCATGGCTCTCGAAAGTTTATACCCTGCAGGGGTGTCCCAACTTAGCCCATGACAAGCTCTCGCGATCAATGAAGGAATAGACCTTCTCCCAGGAAGACCCGATCAGTCTCGGAATTCCGGTTTACAAGACATTTCGACAATGGTAAAACAAGACCAGCAAAGCCTCCCGGCGTGCCGACATCCTGATAGTAGCCGCGCGTATCTCGTCTCAGGCCACGACCGGATGAGCAGTACGTACAACTAGAACCAGACCTCAAGTTTCCCCAAGGTGGCGCTGCAAGTGGCTCTAGTTTGGACCAACACTTAGACAAGCATTGGCCCGGGGGGGCTGAATAAAGATGACCCTTGGGTTAATTTCTCCCAAGGGAAATATAGGTGGTGGTGAGGCAAATGGTAAAACCAATGTTGGGCCTTGCTGGACAAGTTTTATTCAAAGCGAACTGTCAGGGGGGTCCCATAAATCACCCGACCGCGTAAGGAACGCAAAATCCGGGAACATAATACCGGCATGACGGAAACTAGGGCGGCAAGAGTGGAACAAAACACCAGGCATAAGGCCGAGCCTTCCACCCTTTACCAAATATATAGATGCATTAATAATATAAGAGATATTGTGATATCCCAACATAAACCCTGTCCACCATGGAGAAATCTTCAACTTCACCTGCAGCTAGCAACGCTATAAGAGGGGCTGAGCAAAGCGGTAACATAGCCAAGAAACGGTTTGCTAGGAATGGTGTCAAAGGTTAGAGGTTCATTGCAATTTGGGAGGCTTGATAAACAGGTGATAGGTAGCGCAGCATAGCGATAGAACGAAGCAACTAGCATAGCAATGATAGTAGTGAGATCCAGGGTAGCGGTCATCTTACCTGAAATCCCGCAAGGAAGAAGAACGAGTCCATGAAGAAGACGAACGGATGAAGTCGAACCAATCGTAGACGAACGAATCCTCACGATCGCAACGGAACAGAAACTAACAAGAAGAAGCACACAACATACGTAAACACACCACACATGAACAAGGCATTATGCACAACAAGCATGATGCATGACTAAGCTACATGAAGCTACTCATGGCAAGAGATGATGCAAAACAAGAACAACACATCAAAGCAAGTTTAAATGAGGCCGGGAACAACATATAACAATTCCGGTAAGTCCTCATATGCAAATTTCGAAATTGGTCCAGAACTGAATAAACCTTATATTCAAGTTGTTAAACAGCAAGTTAAATAGCACCAAGAGGATCTACACGAAATTCTAATCAAGTTACATATAAAGTTCATTAGATTCGGAGCTACGGCCTAGAAGATATGAGCAAAACAAGTTAAACGTGGCATTGATGCAAAATGCATACAAACATCAAGCAAACACCTCAAAACAAGGATGCAACATGATAATATGAAACTACATGCAAAATCAAGCAAGTTTCATATAGAGCACACTCAAAACGGAGCAACGGTGCAACACACACACACACTATACAAGTCATAGCAACAATCTGTCCATAACAGCAACTAGGCATCTTGCAAGCATTAAAACAATAAGCTACAGCACCCCAACATAATAAAAAAAGGAATGGGCATGAAGTACAGGTAAAGCATAACAAGACATGAACACTGAGTTGTCTCCAGAAATCACTAGAACATGCTCAAAAGGACATGGTAAGATTGCAAATAATAACAGTTTCAGACTTTGCAGAAATAACATCAGGTTGCAATGTTTAGAGCTGTCAAACAACATGTTACAGGAACATATCATGGCAAACAAAGGCATGGCATGAATCTTCTAAAAGCATAGATCAAAAGTCCCTTACTGACCATGAGCGAGAAAGGATCAGAAAATATGATGGCACCCATGTGAACATGGCAAGTTATATTACAGATTCATACATGGCAGGAACAACAATAAGTAGGCATGTTTGTGAGCTTCAACCACTCACCACAGAGCAATACATGGCATGGCAAGGCAACCAACAGTAAGAAAGCATGTTTAGAAGCTAAGCATGGCAATAGCAAGTTCATAGGGTGCATGGATCACTAGAAAAACACATGGGAACAAGTGAACTTAATGTTAACAGGCTGACAGCAACATTATGAAGTAAATTTGGAGCAAGATATGAACATGCTCCAGCAGACTATAATTGCAACCAAGGGCATCAATGAATAGAGCAAGACATGTAGATCAAAACATGTTTATAGAACATCTCCAGATTATGCATAGAATGATTAGTAGCAACATGTTAACATAGCGACAAAATATAACAGAATCTGTAAGGAAAACAGCAACAACAACTACCCTACTTAGCAAGCTTGATACACTCAGCACACAACTCACAAAAATACATGGTTGGAACCACTGGAAAGATGGCATGGCATAGATCAACATACATGTAGACATCAACATCATAGGATGCACACATCAATCATGGCAAAAATGATAAATGAGCAAGTTATAACAGTTTCAGCAGATTAACATCAACATGCACTCTTCCAACAGCATTTCAGGCATCAAGATGAGCTCAAATGAAAATGATGCAATGGAATGAAATAAAGTACTCGTCGAGACAAACAATTTGACATATTGCACGCACGAAACAGAGCTACAGATGCAGAGATACAGCAGGTCAAACTTGGCATGATAATTATTGCAGAATCGGGGACTTAGATGAATTTTCACCTCCCGGAGAAGTCAACGGTGGCGCGGATTTCGAGGATCGCCGGAGAGCGGCCGGGGACGGTCGCGCGCGGCGGATCCGGTCCGGATCTCGCCGGATCCGGCCGGATCCCGGCGTGGGGAGGCAGAGGACGCGGCGGAGGGGCGCCGGGGCGGCGGGCAGCGGCGGCCGCGGCCAGGCGCGGCGGCGCGCAGCCGGGACGGCGGAGGCCGAGGGCGGCCGGGAGGTGGACGGCGGTGGTGAACGGCGGCGCGACGCGCGGGCCGGCTTGGGACAGCGGCGCCCGACGGCGGCGGAGGCGGGCGCGAGCGGCGGCGGGGCCTCGGGCGGCGCGGCGGAGGTGCGCCGGCGGCGAGGCGGAGGTGCGCCGGCGGCGGATCCGGGCGGCGGCGGAGAGCGGCGGCGCTTGGCGCGGGGCCGGGAGGCGCGGGGCGCGGGCCGGCGGCGGCGGCGCGCGGGCCCGCGGCGGCGGCGGGTGGAGGCGTGCCACGTGGCAGGCGCGGGTTGGACCGGGCGGCGGCACGGACGTGTCCGGCCGTCGGCAGACACGTCCGGCGCGCGGAGGAAGAAGGGAGCTAGGGTTAGGGGGGATTTGACCCGAAATTTCGGGGAAGAGGGCCTATTTATGGGTAGAGGGAGCTAGGAGAGTCCAAATGAGGAGCGGTTTTCGGCCACGCGATCGTGATCGAACGACCGAGAGCATGGAGGGGAGTTAGATGGGTTTTGGGCCAGTTTGGAAGGGGTGTTGGGCTGCAACTCAAAGAGGGCTTTTGCGGTTACCCGGTTAACCGTTGGGGTATCAAATGACCTCCAAATGGCACGAAACTTGACAGGCGGTCTACCGGTGCTATACCAAGTTCGCTTGGCAAACCTCGGGCCATTCCGAGAAAGTTTAACACCCGCACACGAAAAGAGAGAAGAGGGGGACGGGAGACATAGGAGTGCTGAATTGCAAAACGGACAACGGGGAAAATGCTCGGATGCATGAGACGAACATGTATGCAAAATGAAATGCACATAATGACATGATAAAATGCAACACGCAAGCAAATGACATGGCAACGACGGCGAATAACTGGCAGACACCTGGCGCATCGGATCCGGGGCGTTACACACTCCCTCAAAGATCTAAAAAATTCAACAGTTTACCAAAACAAATTTTTCAATGTTACACATAAAAAATACCAATGCCGTCTCATTCCTTAGCATTGCATGGGAGCTGATAGTTGTAGCCATACAAACGCTTCTACCTAATAACTGAAATCACACATATAGAAGAATAGGCTAAGGCCCCATTTGGTTGTATGTTTTGAAGCGCACCTTGTATTCATTAGAAATAACCTCCACTCCTTCACCCTTCTCTTCCCCGTTTGTCGTCACACAAGCAATGCAAAGCAGACCGCCGTCGTCGAATGAGATTCCCACCCGCCGCCAGCCTTTGTCGCAGCCGAAGATTCCCATCTTCGTCCCCGTGGACCGCGCGGCTTCGTTCCCGCTCGCATCCATCAAAGAAAATGTTGATCCAAAGCATGACAAACATCATTGTTTCTCTCTTCTCCCTTAACCTCTTCGCATGCACATGTCTGGTTCATGATTGTCTTGCTTCATTCAACATATCTCTGATGTGCTATTTTTTCTTCTCCAACTCTAACAAATATCTCCATTGTGTTTTGCCTTCTACAACTATAACAAAATATATTATTGTGTTTCTTTCTTATCACAAGACAATGTTACACATTAGGCATCTTACCTTGATATTAGTGATAAATTAGGACATATACCACCATTATTTGTGGACCACAGTCACCCGTATAAATATATTTAGTAGTGGGGGCAACCAAATCAGTCCGCCTCTATCTTCTATGCTTTAGATAATATGTTTTCATGCTCCACATCAGCACTATTTAAAGTAACAAAGTTTGATGGAAGGAGTACTCAACAAGTATCATGCACCACATCACCATGTACATATTTTGGCTACAAAGAATTTTGAAACAATGGCATGTTGAATTGTCCAAAGTGTTAATCCCAGAAAATAGAGGAAATAAGCGAGCATATGAGCCTCGCTTCTTAGCTCTTCTACCATGGTGCACTACCTTGATGGATATATCAGCTGATACCAGTCTTTACATGATACCATAATACCAACTTGCAAAATTCATATTTAAACATGTCAAGAAAATCTAAAAAAATCATGGATGTTCACAACACATATGTTGACAGCCCCTAAAAAAATTCAGATTCAAAATACACAAAGAGAAACAAAAAAGACAAATACATCATTAATAGTTTCAAAAGAAGACAAAAGCAAGAATGACACTATTCACATCTGAATGTTTCTTCTTTGTTTCTCTTTGTGTATTTCGAATTCCAATCTGAATTTTTAGCGGTTGTCGACATGTGCGTTGTTAACATCCATGATTTTTTCCAGTTTTTTTGGACATTTTTAAATTTGAGTTTTGCAAGTTGGTATCATGGTATCATGTAAGGAATGGTATAACCTGATACATTCCCCTACCTTGATACTCTTTCTCTCGGCCGCACACTTATTCTTGATTCTTTATTGGGACGAATTCTCCATCCAAATCTCCTTTCTCTTTGTTGTTTTCACTCGAGCTCCTCCTTCCTAAGAACTTTCAGTAGAGGGGGAAATTTCAGTACCTTGTAGCTTCATGTATATTTTGGTAGAAGGATAATTTGAATAGCTTTAAGAGGAATTTCTGTATGTGTATGATTTAGAAGTCCATATGAATATGATTTAAAGTTGTCCCCGATCAAAGAAAAGTAATAAAAATGTGTACATCATACAAATTAGAATCAATTGTGATGGTAAAAACACAAAGAATGCTAAGAAAGGGAATAAATCACCCAAGCTTTTTCATGGATCCAAAGGAACCTAGAGAAATAATACGACACTGAGAGGTCTGTAACCTACACGTATTCACTTGTTATTCCACAAATGGTCTTTGTTGCAAAAAATTTCAAACATGCTTTGTAAGCGATTAGAGAATATACTTTTATATTCTGATAATTTTCCTTACAACTCAAATTCCCATCTTTTATTTAGATAGAACAACTAAGATGCCCTAGAACCTCAAAAGCCCTTCGTTACAAACAGGAAAGCAATCTGTAAAATGATATAACTATGAAGATTTGAGGACAAACTATTTGACCACCATTACTGGACGGGCATGAACAGAAAGGAGCACAAAGGAGATATCATATATAAAAATGTACACATGTGTCTAAAACATGGGTAGAAATTAGTTGAAGATGGTGAATCCATATGCAAATTTAGATCCAGGTTATTATTGACATCCTCCTCATCTAGTCTCTGCGTAAGTTTGGTGAAAAACCCAGCCTGTTGGGGACCATCATATTAGAAACCAATTACAAAAGGTGGAGACATCAAAATATTCTCCTGAGTGCTCACCTAAGCTTTTACTAGCGAACCTCGCGCAGCGGCACGCCGCACCCGTCTACAACTTATATTGTACATCCTGGTTTATTTTGTGCATTTATTTCATTTGTAATACGTTAATTAGAGAGCAATCTTTGGTTGCAGCAATCGCATAGGGTAACTAAAGAGCGATTTTTTTTCAGATTCTAAATCTTTGGTTGCTACGCTCCACTGAGCAGCTCTCCTTTGTGCTGACAGGGTGGACCCAAGACTTACTGTCAGTCGCTTCTTCTTTCTTGTGTCTGATCTCTCTTCTTTGTGGCACGCTTTTGGCAGGTCCCCCACTTGTGGCATCTAACGCATAGATCATCTAAGGCAGTACCACGGTAGTGTGAGACGTCTTCGCTGCATTTCTCATAGGTTCGCCTACTGAACACCGATGATCGAGCACCGGAAAACCTATTACTACGCACCGCCCCCTCCGATGATCAACTCATAAATCAGAAAGATACATACCTATAACAATTACACATGTCAAAATTCATAAAAGAATTGGGTCAAGCACAAGTTTTCACCAGCCCTCATCTACTTCTCTCTCGTGAACTTTCCCACAAGTCCCCCACTCGTCGCATCTAGCACGTAGAGCATCTAGAGCAGTACCGCGATAGCGCAAGACGTGCTAGGTGTAGTGAGCACTCACCTCATGGACTGACACCTTTTCGGCAATGCTTGCAGATTCGCCTATGAGCACCGACGATCGAGCACCGAAACACTTATTACTATGCACCGTTCTGATTCGATTTGTCTTGTTTTGCTGAGAGCTGCTCAGACGTTCAAATGATCTAAAAATTGAAGCGAATCTTCCTCCTAAACTTCTTGTACACTCTACATCTTTCTAGTTATGTATACGTAATTATGAAGACACCACTATGAAGATATTTTGTATGCCATATACTATACAGATCTATACCAATATATTTAAGGATACACATATACAAATACACCATTAAAGCACTGTCACCATATAATCCAAGTGAACATGGATTTTCCGGTTTCTTATTTTCTCGCATTTAAGTGAGTTCGGTTTAAATATGTTTTAAGATGTATGTTTAAAAAAACAAATTTTATTACAAAAACAATTTGAACTGCCCACAATATGATATCTATGATCGTGATTTGGCAAAATACATACAAATAAGTATTAAAAATTAGTATAAATAGCTATAACAATCTCACATAATAAAGTTCAAAAAAGAACCGGGTTAGGCACAAGTCTTTTTAATGCTGACTGTAAATAAATTTCAGATTTCAAGGGGCGATAAACTTCTTCACCAGGTCTCATCTACTTCTCCCTTGCGCGCTTTCCCGCACGTCTTCCACTTGTGCCATCTAGCGCGTAGAGCATCTAGGGCAGTACCGTGGTAGTGTGGGGCGTGCTTGCTACCGATGCAGCTAGCAGTCACCTCACGGACCAGTACCTTTTCGGCACTGCTTGTAGATTCGCCTCCTGAACACCGGCGATCGAGCGGCGAGCAGTGCTGGTGAATTTCGCCCATCGTACACCGAGTTCGAGCTATAAAATAACCACATACCCTCATCTCTTTCTCCATCCCCACAATGTGCCTCATTCCTTCTCCCTAATTTTCACCTTTTTTTTTCTCCGGTGACAAAATATCGAGAGGAGGGCCCCAATGGAGGACGTGATCTCAGAGTTGATCCTAGTTCTCATAGCTGGGCTGCTAGCAACATTGCTTGGCTTCTCTATGCTTCTGTGTGCAATGATCCTAGATGATCGCATGACGCTGCTGCCCGAGCGGTGGCTCTCCGAGGCACTGGTGGCCCTGCCAATGGAGGGAAATATGCTTGGTAGTGCTCTATCTGAGCTACGTAGGAGATATCATATTGCTATCCTTCATTTTTTTGGCCTTTCGCCACTGAAGGCAGATATGCTTGGTAGTGTTCTACCTGCGCTACCAAGAAGATATCATATTACTTTCCTTCATTTATTTTTATTTTTATTCTTCAAGGAGATATCATATTGCTTTCCTTCATTTATTTTTATTTTATTCTTGGTCTCATCTTGCCGGTTTCATGGTTTTTCTTCTTTGTGCTTGTTGACCTGGTTTTTCTTCTTTGTGCTTGTTGACCTTGTCACATGTTAAAGGTATTATGCAATACAGATCTGTTGTCGTTTTCCTTGGCGGTTACATACTTTTTGGAAAGCATCACCGATAGATAGCACACCAAGGTGAACCAATAATTGTTTACTAGTCAGTAAATCGTTTGATTATATACTTTTTGGAGAGCATAACCGATAGATAGCACACCAAGGTGAACCAATAATTGTTTAATAGTCAGTAAATCGTTTGCATATGCGGTGGATTAGATCTTGGTGTTTCACAAATTGTACATAGCTAAAGGTTGCACATGTTTTTTTTCAATGGCAAAAAAGTAAAATGAAATCGAACTGCACAGGCAATAAATAAATACAAAATCAAACACATAAAAGGAAACACACATGACCTTAGTTAGTAGACCACAGCCAACATACATGACATAGAAGTACAAAGACCGATATACACATGGGAAACTACAGACCGATATACACATGGGAAACTACAAAATACGACCTGATCTCCTCGATGCAACGACAACGTCTAAGCAATCTTGTTGGACTTGCTTGATGCCGCCCCATCATCGATTTTAATTTCGTCAAGCTTCAGATTGTTAACACCCCTTCTCCGTCCGTCCGCTTGGACATCTCTAACCGTTCAGCGTAATCCTCCAAGATGGCATTAGCAATCGTAGGCTTCACTGGTTCCTCCTACGGCATCAGATGTGTCATGCTGGAATCTACGGCAGCGAAGCACTCCATGAATGCCGAAGGTTGGTTTTCGTTGTGCACATGAGGAACCATAAGCTGTAAATTGGTCAATAGAAAAGTTTACATGTTAATTTATCAGTAGGTAAGAAGTGCAGTATGTAACCATGCACCTAGAAGATTAACACCTTTCCGTTCCTTGTGATTGACGAATATTCTCCGTTCTCATCTTCAATTAAGAATTTTAGACCCTTCCGGAACTGCACAAAGGACCAAAAGCATACCAACCAGAATTGGAATTGAGGAAATCACTCATACAAGAAAAGGAATCAACATATGTGGAACCAAACAAAATTTAGATGCTTCTAACAAAGGATGAAAAGCATACCAACCAGAATTGGAATTGAGGAAATCGCTCATACAAGAAAAGGAATTAGCATATGTGGAACCAAACAAAATTTAGATGCTTCTAACAAATGATCAAAAGCATACCAACCAGAATTGGAATTGAGGAAATCGCTCATACAAGAAAAGGAATCAACATATGTGGAACCAAACAAAATTTAGATGCTTCTAAAACAAAATTTGGTTGGAAAAAATTGTATAGAAAAACTTATTTGAAATCTGCCCAAAAACTGGACAAATAACAAAAAACTTGCCTCGGCCTACCGCAGCCCAGTCGCCCTTGGCTCAGCGCGGCCCAGCTGCGCGACGGCACCCGTAGCTGCTGGGCTCGGCCCAGCGTGCGTGGCTGCCTCCCGCCGCAGTCGGCCTCATTTTCTTTCGGCCCAGTGGCCCACAACGCATTAGGGTTAGGATCCCGACCGTCCATTTCAATCCGACGGTTCGACGCCGTTTTCGCCAGATCAAAGCTCTGACCCGATCGATCCATCAGAAACCCTAACGCCACTCTGCCCCCAGCGCCTCTCTCGCTCGTCCGTTCCTCTTTCGCCCGCCCGCTCGGCTCCGGTGTGCGCGCCACCGCCGGCGCGGCGAGCCAGGACGGAGCGGCGAGCCAGGGCGGCACCGGCGAGGCAGCCCCTTCCCCCTCCCATCTCCGTTTCCGCGCGAGAGAGAGACAGAGAGGCGCTCGTCGTGTCCTCCTTTTTCTTTTCTGCGTGAGAGGGAGGAAGAGGAGCGCGGCAACTCTGCGCCGCGGCCATCCTCATCGCCGGTCGCGCGTGCGGCGACATGCCGCGCCACGTCGATAAATGGTGTTAATAAGTGGTTTCTTTCTTCTAGCAATAAATAGAACTGTGGTCTATTCAATCACAGTAATAGAACTGTGTTGATAAGGTTGTATTGTCAAAAGGTACATTCATTGTCACCATATACCATATGTGGTGCATCTTAGGCAAACAGGAATGACACTTCTACAATAGGACATTTATTTCTGACCTACATCATTCCACTTTTATTTCTGGTCTAATGTGCAAGAAAATTCAACAGCACCAAATTGCACATGCCATCCTGACTTCTTTCAGCTTTTGAACTAAATGTGGGAGAAGGAATAAGGAAGTATTTGCATAGCAAACGCAAATTCTTCCGTGCGTGTTTAGAGTGGTATATTGTCACCGTGGCGCTACTGGATCAAAGCATGCATTATTCCTTGGATTCAACATATTTTATCTCAAACTATATGCTCAAGTCTGCACACACATATCCATATGAAGCAGAAATGAAGAACTGACAATTAAAAATCACATTTTCAGTGCTAGATCACCAAGGATAGTAGAAACAATCAGTGCACTATAAAGTGGGCTTTGTACAGAATTCTGGCAATCTATTGTAATTTGTTATTTATAACAACTGCTTGTATGTCATCATCACAGAGAATACACTATAGAAAATGTTTAAATATAGTAGATCAGACCATGGCCGAGAGCACAAAAGCAAGAGTGTCTTGTTCTATACATATAACATTGCTACATATAACTATTTTTTCAAGTACTGGAGCAATATATTGTAATTTGTTATTTACAACAACTGCTTGTATGTCATCATCACATAGAATACACTATAGAAAATGTTAAAATATAGTAGATCAGACCATGGCCGAGAGCACAAAAGCAAGAGTGTTTTGTTCTATACATATAACTATTTTTTCAAGTACTGGGGCAATATATATTTCTTAGGAGAACCTGAAATTGTAGAACTTGATGCATACACCTGCATATATATCGCTGCCCATTTTGCATAATTCTCTGCCATCAGTTGTTCTTCTTCATATATGATTATGCAATTCTCTTTGCTTTTAGTAGGCCGCCCAATGCTCGTTGTTATATTCTCCGTCTCCATATATGCAAAACGCTTAACTCATTGTATCAGCAGAAACGACAACTTAATTGGCAGAAAGATTGCCTATATCTTACAGCTGCTACTCATCTTAATTTGAAAATCTAATATCTCTGAAACACAAATTTACTTGCGAGAAATGCATGAGAAACTATATCTTCCTTGAGATGATTATGTTTAAGCCTATTTTACAGAATGCAGAAGCAAAGTTTATCCAGGAAAGTAACATGATATATTTCAGCTGGTAGCAGTTGTCTCTTTATGTGTGAATGCCCTGAGGTTTTCGCAAATATCTTCAGTTTTTACAGTCCGGAATAGGTATGTTTCAGACTTAGTGAGTGTTGTAGACAATTCTTGTACACGACATTAGCAAACAAAATGTAGTAGTTCACAAATAATGTGGTTCCAAAAAACTTTAAAAGAAGGCCATATATACTGAACATGATCTTACTTCTGGTGGTGCAACACACAGCATGGATAAGCAGTGGTGGTTCCTTTCCGGGTTAGATATTTGACAAACACGTGACCTTTCCAGAAAGATAAGTCCTGACAGAAATATTCCCGTTCTGGTCAAACTAAATCTCAACAAATTTGCCAAAATGATTGCAGAATCAAGAAAGGTACGATGTAGAGGAAAAGTCCTTTGAAGATAGTAAACATAGTGAAGTTGTGTAACTTAATTAATAGACATCCAAGAAGTAAAGGAGGATGCATCACATTTAGGTTCATTACCTAGAATTATTATTCCTAACTTTGCATCGCCAAATGCCTCGATCACAGGATTTGACTGTGTCAGATAAGTAGCATGTTAGAAACTCATGTCAAATGTGTTTGTTCTACCAACAAAAGAAGGGTGCAAAGTTCCACAGAGGAACACACCTCTAGAATTTGTTGTTGCACTGACGTTCCCTCAGCTTGAGGTTTACCGCCCATAAAAGCAAGATAATGCATAAGACTTTTAGTGCTTTCTGCCTTGCCAGGTCCACTCTCTCCACTTACTAATGTTGGCTGGCTGATACGATCATTGATCATAAGCCTGGGCAGAAAAAACATAGGGTGTTCTCTTATGATGACTATGCAAAATATTTTAAACAAATATTGGATGGGGAGACAAACACAGCTGCTCACCAAATTTTGCTCCTTTGTAAATTCCCATCATGTGGTTATTATTGAGGAGTGCAAGCCTTTGAAATCGATTCACGACTATCAAAATATTCCTAGTATAAGTCTGAAAGAACAATTTAATCCATTAGAGAAGCTGCAAGAAGATGAATGGTATCACCAAAAGAAGAGCAAGCCAAATATAGTATCACCACGATTGAGGAGAAGATAGTACAGGAGGAGGTGGTCGAACAAGATCAACACAGAAGTTGTTGTAAAGGCTCTTCAAGGGTGGCGACAATTGCCTCTGGCACGTCTTCAGGTGCATGATCACAGAACCTGCAAAGTTCAGAATATTTGTGAGGAGAAGGAAGCATATCTTTCTTGCACGTTACATGAAACTGAATATGACAAATCAAGCCTGACCATAGCTTGGAGGCGATGAACAGATCTTCATGCTTAACCACACCATACTCAGATAATTTCTTCAGGGCCAAGCTGATCTACATAGAGGTATGGATCTCAGTTTAGTCTGTACATGTTATGCTATATTTTCAAATCAAATCAGACAATATTACAACTCTAGAGAGTTTTTGTCAATGCCTTTTGTTCTTTGTAAAGCTATATGGTGCAAGTGGTTACTAATAGCTCTCTCTTATATCGGCATGCTGGAGCACAATCAATATGGTGATATCTTGCCTCTGCCTGTGTCCAAAAATCAGCAAAACATTAAATATGCAATTTGTATTGCCTGTGTCCGTTGTAGAATCTACTTAAACTTAGCTAGAAGGTTGAGACAACAGAAAAAAGATGCATTTTAGGACATTAGATTATCTCTAATTAATAGAAGGGAGTTTGTTCTACAGATTTTCTTCAGCCACAACGCTGCCCTATTTCAGAAAGAAGAAGAAAATACAACATAAATTTGATCATGTCCCTATGAAGTGACCAGGTACTCGTGTTCAACTCAACAGATGCATATTGATATTTGATAACAACATCAGGATCAAGAAGGATTCAAGAATCAAGCACATCGGGGTTAACCTTCAGAGTAGCGTAGACAACGTTGCCGGCAGCATCGAGTTTGATTTGCCTGCCTCTCCAGCTGCTTGACTCTACTTCCGACGGCTCGGCTTTGTAGAGGATGACGGCGGTGACGAAGAAGCACATCGCGGTCGCATCTGAGCAAACAGAAAGCCGGAAGAGGCCGGCGAAACCTACCCTGCACACCGGCTGTGGTCATCTCTACCTCCCCCGCGCTGCGTGTACCGCCGCTCTTCGAGTTGCCTCACCGTCCCCATCCCTCGAACATCGAGGTTGATGCAGGAACGCAGCTCCTCCTCCGGAGAGGCCCCTCATCGCGGCTCGGCGGAGCCCCCCGGCGGCCCATGATCCCTTTGGAAGAGGCGAGGCCGGGACCCTTCTTATAGGGCGATGCGCTGGGGGCTAGGGCGGTGGCAAAGCGGCAAGCGGCGGGGATAAGCGGTGGGCGGTGGGCGGCGGGGTAAGCGGCGGGCGGTGGGCGGTGGGCAGCGGAGTCTTCGAGAGAGAGGTAGAGAGGTCAAGGCAACACATCCAATTATTAAAAAAAAAAAAACCCAGCTAGCCACCACGGACTGCATGCATGTGAGTCAAGAGATGGAGGCCACCGCTCGACAGAATGGCCGGTTGACCAGAAACAAAATCGCTGGAAAATTGCTAGATCCCCCAGTAGATGCACCAAGAGAAGCCGCACACTAGTTCAAAAAATTTGAATCAAACTTCTGAACACAGGCCTTTGTACACAGCCATTTACCAAAATAATAGCACGTGTCACGTTCAAACTTACCAAGGGTCACTTTCACACAAGTGGAACAACCTTGAAGCAAAAATGTTGCCTGCAATAGAGGCTTGGGTATTGGCACCTGGTTTAAACTAACACTCCCTCCGTTCCAAAATAGATGACTCAACTTTGTACTAACTTTAGTACAAAGTTGGGTCATCTATTTTGGAACGGAGGGAGTAGGTTTTAGATCCTGCAAGTACACCCTTCTCCTTCAAAAATAGAGCATGTATGTATATCAGAAATAAGTACATAAGGAAGAGAAATATATCTGAGAGAGGATTCTTACTTGGTAAATGCTGTTATATATTAATACTTCATATGAAGAGTACGCCAAAAAAATAGTAGTTTTATCTGCAAGGCCAGCTCCTGGTTAATTAATTTATAACTCATTTGGCATAGATCGAAATGATTTTCTATCGAAAATATTTCCAGCCGATAACAACACAATCTGACTCATATCGGTTCACAATATTGATTAATGCTTACATTGCCCATTTGATGTTGCCCTGTAGCAGAAGAATAAGGAACTATTAACATGGGAACCCTCTATCCAAAACTCTTCATGTACATGAAAAAAGTCCGCATAGGAACAAGCAATTGCTTTTCTTTTGTCCCATCGAGCACAAGAACAAGATTATGGGGCTAGTAAGGCTAGCTTTTTGCAGGAAGCTCGTGAAGACATCAGGCTATGTACACAAATTCCTTTATAGATCGAAGAACTAACATGCACCACATACCTCATATCTAAATTGTACTGCTTGTCAACTATATTCCTTTGAAAAACACTCTTGTATTCTAAAATGTAATGTATGCCATTCGGTGGAATTTTCTCCTGGCGTCTATGATGATACATACCATTTATAGGAAATTTTTACATAAAGACCAATTTCTGGAAAAAAAGAACATTACTTCTGATAGTACATGAATAAGTATAACACACAATTACCTCTTCAAAAACATGTATTCTACAAGTTGGAACTTGGAACAGGAGACCGAGACAATTCTAGAACATAAACGGCCATTAGAAAGTATCTAAAGTTAATAGATGGGAAATACATAAGGTTACTCTTACCAAGGTCATGGAGTAGTATAACTGCAGAGCGGCGGCTGCCGACCATCACCCTAGGGACACATGAGGGTGTGAGTCTCAGCTCTCACCTGGAACAACAATTTAAAGGCAGTAGTTAGGCAGACATATTCAGATATATGACGTGAACACACATTTTTGCCCATGAATAGTTTTTCACTATATAGGATCGGATCAAGCAGAAAGATCAAAAAAGGGAAGTGCACGAAAATAGGATCTGAAGCAAAAGAAATCGAAGGTTTATGAGCAGTCAGAGAGGTTAGGGACTCACATGGCGCTGAGGGCCCTGTTGTCTCCTTCAGTTCCGCGGCCTCATATGATATATTTTTTGCGGGGACAACCTCATCTGATGTTGCTGCTTCTCGTGGAAGAGGGGGAGGCTCGGGAATGGAGAACCCCTCGCGAACACCCGAGGACATGGTGTTCGGTGGTGCTCTGCTCCAAGAGATCATTTTGTGGCTAGTCGGGTGAGCTAGGTTCCTTTCCAGATGCAGCCTGCCAGTGTCTTTCCTCCCAGGTTCTAGGGTGAACTGCTACACTGTCAACGGTTCGGCACCTTCGAGCCAGGCGAGGAGACAGGGGTCTTCTTTGACAGTGGAGCTGGGAGGACATGGCAAGCCGGGGCCGCTAGTAATTTGGCGACGGCGTGCCCTTCCTCGCCGTCAGAAATGCTGCTCATGTGCTGACGTTCTCCTACTCCCTGGTGATTTGTATGTGAAGGAGGACCTACACATCCCCGAGCTGCGTGTATCCTTGTTTGATCATGTAGCTGGGTGTGTGTGTGGCTTGTGTGCTGCTGTCCAGCGCCTTTGTATCTTGTCGTTTTTCTGCTTTCTTGTGTCGGTTTCGAGTTTGTAATCCTGGCTGGTTGATGACTTTGTTAATTCAAAGCCGGGCTCTGCTTGAGCCTCCGTTCTAAAAAAAACACCCGAGGAGGAAAGGAAGACCAATCTGCTGGAGGCCCAACGCTCTCTGCTCATGGCAGCGTCATGACTGCAGCAGCGCACGATGGCTCGACCTCGAAAGAAAGGACATGAAGAGGGACGTGAAGCCAATCACTTCCTTTTGATCCACATATAAACTATGCCACACACGAGACGAGGAGGCAAGCATGCATGGAAATCAAGTACCTTGGCGAATCCCTCGGTCTCCAATGGCGCCGGTCTGCGTCTCAAATAGGAGGGCGCCGGCTAGTGACCATCATCCAAATCATGTTCTTGTTCCTTCTTCATCTCGAGGGGCTTCGCCTTGGTGGCCTGCTGTGCGCCTATGCCAGAGTCACGGAGAATGCAGTGAGGCGCCGACGGAACAGGATCGGGATCCCCTCCTAGGTGGGCGGCGCCATCCACATCTGGCATGTAGAGAGCTGACGGGAAGGAGGGGAGGTGAGGGAGAAGGAATACCAGTGGGCTGCGGCCGCTAGGGATTGCGGGCAGGGGACGTGCGTAGTTTTTATTTTTTGACGGAAGGGCGTGCGTAGTTGTTGTTTTACCGAAAAAGGCTTTCGCCCTGTTTTATAAATAAAGCAAACCGCCAGAGAGCACACATACAAGGACTAGTCCACACACACACATACCTAAGTCTCACAAATAAGTACAGAGGTTATGTTGAGGGCACAACTCAACAAGCCCAGACAAAATAAAAGAAAAGAGCCAGCGAACGGGACAAGCGTCTAGTCAGGTTCCGGCGCAGGCGGCGGGGGCGGCGGCGACAGACGGACGGCCATCGAGCGAAGGTCGGCGATGAAGGCGGAGATGGCGTCGCGGTCCTGAGGATGGCTAAGCGGCCGCCAAAGCTGCAAGAAACCAGAAAGTTTGAAGATAGCATCAGTAGCTCGCCGTAGAGGAGTGCACTGGATCACAAGCTTATTGCGAATCGTCCAGAGGGTCCAAGCAATGACCCCAATCTCAAGCCACCTAATGTGGCGAGACGTCAAGGGGGAGTTCTGGAGTTCGGCAAATAGGTCGGGGAAGTTGGTGTGGCACCAATTTCCACCGACCACTTCGCGAAAGCAGCACCAAACGAATTGAGCGGACACGCAGGAGAAGAAGATGTGATTCGAGTCTTCGGGGGTACCGCACAGCGGGCAGATGCCAGTGCCCAGGCCATTTCGCTTGCGAACCTCGACCCTAGACGGGATCCGACCGCGAATCCATTGCCACATGAAGATCCGGATCTTCAGAGGCAGGCGGATGGACCACACCTTCGTAAGGGGGGGGAGGGGCGGAGGAGGGTGTGATGGCCTGGTAGAGAGACTTGGTGGAGAATCGGCCAGAAGGCTCCAGGCGCCAACGCACCTGGTCAGGCCCACCGTCCACCATCGGCTCGTGGAGAGCAACACAGTCCAGTAACTCACGCCAAGCGGCGGACTTCGGGGGGCCCAAATGGCCTCCGGAAGGCGAGGCGCCCTAAGTTAATAAGGGCCCTCTCGACTAAGATCACAGGATCGACGGAGATGGAGAAGAGGACGGGAAAGCGTGTAGCGAAGGGAGCGTCTCCGGCCCACCGATCAAACCAGAACAAAGTCGACGCCCCGGAGCCCACCGAGATGGAAGTCTCGATGCGGAGAACCGGAAGAAGCTGGATGACCGACTGCCAGAACTGGGAGCCGCCAGATCTCTGACAGAAGGCGAGGGGCTGTCCGCGCAGGTATTTGTTCCGGATGATGTCGAGCCAGAGGCCACCGTGACCTTGCGAAATGCGCCAAAGCCAACGGGATAGGAGGGCGATATTCATGCGCTTAGAGCACATAATGCCGAGGCCTCCTTATTCCCTGGGCTTGCAAATATCAGACCAACTGACCATATGATACTTCTGCTTATCGTTGTCGCCAGCTCAGTACAAGAAAAAGCCGTAGTTGTTGTTTTAGGGGAGGGGACGTGCGTAATTGGTTGGTTTTTCTCCATCAGTTTCCTGTTGCGTTGCGTGCACGGATATAAGGAAAAAATTCATTGGATTGATTCCTTCCATCGGTGGTGTGGAACGAAACAAGGAAAAAAATCAATCGGGTGGGGAGGGGGAAGGGAGTCCTGTCGATCGATGGGAGGAGTACGAACGAACGAACAACGTACAGACTCCTTCATTAGGAGTAGAGATATCAGCATCGATTTACTTGTCAGAGTGTACGTTGTAGTAGTATTTTTCTGCATGTGAGTTTTACCTCAGACTGAGCCAGGTGATCACAAGGACGGTAGCAGCCAAGAGGTTATGCAATTCTGAGCTGGGTGATCACAAAGAACTGCCCCGCATGGTTATAAGCAGCAGCAGTGCCTACCTGCAAGTGCAAGCAACCATCAATGCAAATTTGTAAGGTGATCAGAGTTGCAAACCACCAAATACTGCGATCAATACTCATTCTGATTTGCATGCCAACACACCAACATGTTATGCAATTCTGAATTGCAGAGCGAAGCATTGGCAAGGGCAATGAGGAGGGAGGAATTTGGGGAACGTACGGTGAGTGGCACGAGCGCCACGGAGTAGATGGGCAGCTTGGCCACCCTCCAGAGTAGCATCGCGCGGGAGAGCTCGCCGGCATCCCTGTCTCCGTCGGACGCCGCTGCGGCCGAGCACCGCACTCGCCGTAGCGCGCAGCGCCTTCTCGCGGCCTCTACAGAGACGGCGACGCTGCCACAGGGAGAGGGAGGCGCGTGAGGGTAGACGAGGAGAGGCGCAAGGGCAATGCCGACGAGCGGCATCGGCTCGGAGGCGCTGGCTGGGGGAGATTAGCTTTGTTCAGGAACGGCACTCCATCTCCGTCGGCAGCTGGGAGCGCGCGTGCATGGATAAGGCTGAGGGGACCGGAGACGTCGACGCGCGGCAGGCCGTGGGCAAGCGGGCGAAGCGAGAAAAGTTTTTCTTGAGTTTTTTTAGCTCGTCGCGTAGCGTGGCCGCCTCATTGCCGGCTGCCACCCCGCGCTACCGCCTCTGTGTGCATGTTCCGTTCGTGGAGCGTGACAAGCGCATGGCCTACCTTCACCGTGGCCTGGCCCTCCCCACTATCGTGAAGCTCGCATGCATCGCTGCCGCGATTGCTCAGGATGACAGATGAAGGTCCCATAGCAGCGATGTGGGTGAGGGATGCAGCCGACGATGGAGGGATGATTTCCGTGGCTAACCCCTCCCTATCCAAACAATCACTTAGAAAAGGCAAAGAGTGATGCATTAGGTAAATTAGGATTTGGAATTGATTGTCATAAAACTAAATTTTATTAGTTGGTAACATGCTATCGGTTCCTGCCCGTTTATAACGTGTCTAGTTAGGAAACTTTGGAAAAGTTAGGAAAGTTTTTATTGTGAGATTAAAAAATCAATGTGAGGAGGTATGGTGGTGGGATGTGAGACGAAAATAAACCGAACGAAAATAAATCAGACGAAATATAACCAGACGAAAATAAACCGTGGACACAATCCTACCAACTCAGACATTAGGAGTAGAAGAAGATTAGGAGTAGAAGATTAATGCAGGAAGTAAGTGTGGCATGTTGAAGTTTGTGCAACAATCTACATGTGTTGGTCTTCAACTTCTAGCATGCAAATTTCCCTTCCAAAAGCTAGAAAGGGGGCACGTCCCCTCCCCACCCCAAGACACACACACACACACACACAAGAAAGAAAATAAAATTTTAAGCATTACTCCCTCTGCCAAATTATATCGCATATAATATTTTTTAAAGTCAAACATTTGTAATTTTTGACCAAGGTTATAGAAAAAATACAAATATTTACGATACCGAATATAAATCATAATTTTTTAACAAAATGTAGCAACATTGCTTTCATTCATTAAGAACAGGAAACCTTAGAGCCAAGAAATTATAGAGGAAAATAAGGGTAGTAAAAAATAGATCATATCAGATAACGCGAACGAGAGGTTTCACGAGGAAGACCACCATTGTAGAGGAAGAGTTCCAATCAACCAAGACCATTCATGATGCTTTAGTGCTATTGGAGCAGTCGAAGGGCAACGAGTAACCGATTCCACACCCAGACAAAGAGCCACACACATCCGAGGCTACATCACAACAATGAGACACATCCAAGCAGTGGCGGAGCTTCAATGAAATTGCTGGGTGGTCCAGACTAAAAGAGAGCTAAAAATTTTTACCCTACAACCCAGTTTTTCCCTCACATAGCTCCACCGTTTGGTGGCATCCAAATATTTTTACAGTTAAAGACGTGGTTTGCAATTTGGGTTACTCTTCTGTGTGACGACGTAAGTAGTTCAGTTTTGAATGAGGTTATGAGCTAACCCATTTATTTTAATTTTTCTTGAGGGGTATCCATTTATTTTAATGAAGGGCCTTATGTTTTGGACGAGCGAGAGCGAGAGTGAGCAGTTGGGCTCATCAAGTATTTGGATATTCTCAGGTTGTCCCCTCATCGGTCTTTTGGGGCTAGTGTATTACCTGGCAGTTGACTGGACTTCGAAGGATAGCCTAGGTAAAAAAAACATAAAAATCATGGGCGGGCCACGACCTAGGTTTACCCTAACGAATATCCGCCCCTCCATCCAAGGCTACATCACAACAACCAAAGGACATCAAGGAGCCGAGTCCACACCAGGATAGGTTCACAATGTACACCCACCATGGAAAGCTCTGATTAGAAGAAGGCACCAAAAGAGAAGATGGAGCATCTCCAATAATGATGTAAAATACATCACCAAATTGTGCTTCAAGTAAAATTCACATCACCAAAGTGAATTTTTACATCATCAAAAACCTTTAACTACAAGAGATGATGTAAAATAGGGCACAAGTGCTCCAATAGGTGATGTAAAGTAGGCAGCCACACAACAACCGCTCCACAATTTCATACATATTTGAACCAAATAACATCAAAATCATATCAATAAATCCTAAATCATCATCAATAGTCGAAGGCAGTAGGTTACCTAAGCGAATCCGGTGGTATAAAGAATGCCTTGCGATGAACTAGTCCAGAAGCATCCTGGAGGTGTAGTGACTATTGTGTGCAGTGTTCTCTTGGTAGATCTTGAGTTCAAAACTTGGCATAACCATTTATTTGTTTATTTTGTTTTTTGTCCAATTAAAAAGAACATTTTGTCCAATTAATATTGGATATGGATTATTGTTAAAAATATATGTAAGATATTATTACAAACAATATATGAGTACATATTGGTTGTAATAACATCTTATATTATAGGATGGAGGGAGGATATAACTATTTTTAAAAATTTCTAGAAAGATATAAATATATATGATGCCTAGGGTAAAATGCGTTAATAGATATTGGAGCGCACATCAAAAAAAAAAAAACTTCAGCATATCAGAAAAATGGAAGCATACAGTCATGTCTAGAAAGATAGCAAGTGGATCATCTTGCATGGGCAGATGGCTGCACTTTCTAATTGGGTAAGAATATCTCTTGTAATTTGAAATACTAAGTAGATATGCTAAACGCGAATCATGCACATCGCATTACTTTGAGCCCCTTCCCTCTTTCAAATTAAGGTCCATTTCCGACTCTTCTTTTTGCTTGTATTATGGGTTCTTCCACTATCTACAGACTGAATTGTGGAACTACTGAGAAGGGAGCTTCTAATTTTTGTGCTTTCAAAGCGCCTTTTGCATGTATATATTACAGATAGAAAGAACTAGTGCATATTTTGGTTGTAAATTTATCCAATATAACGTCTTTTGTCTTTTATATTTTAAAATATGTTTTAGTTAATGCATAAATAAAATGAGATCAATAGTAGTGTACACGGCAAGGTGTATGCTTTATCAGATTGTGTGCACTCCAATATCTGTTACTCCCTCCGTTCCAACCAAAATATACACGGGGGTATCTCATTTTACCCTAGGCATCATACATGTTTATACCAAAATATACACGGGTTAAATATACACGAGAGTACCTCATTTTACCCTAGGCATCATATATGCTTATACCTTTCTAGGAATTTTAAAAAGTAGTTATAGATAAGTAAAAGAATGTTTCTAGACAATAATATGCATCCAATATTAATTAGACAAAACATTCTTTTTAGTTGAGCAAAAATAAAAGAAAGAAAAAAATTGCTTGACCTACCTGAAGAACATTCCACACGCTAGCTACTACACCTCCACAATGGTTCAATCATACATAGCAAGGCGTACGCTTTATATCATTCTAGAAATTATTTAAGTAGTTATAGATAAGTAAGCACAATGTTTTTTAACAATAATCCGAATCCAATATTAATTAGACAAAATGTTCTTTTTAGTTGGGCAAAAATAAAAGAAAGAAAGAAAGAAAGAAATTGCTCGACCTACCTAAAGAACACTAGCCACTACACCTCCACAATGGTTCAATCATACTACATAGCAAGGCGTATGCTTTATATCTCAAAATTCCCCTAGGTGACCTGCCGCCAAAGGCGGTGGCGGTAGCCATTGCCACGTCTCATTCGGCCACGGAGCATGGATCAGGAGCCTTCCGCCCTTGACCATGGCGATAGCCCATTATAACCCACCTTCAGCGTGTATGGCGGTAGAAAAAAATGTCAAATCCAAATTTGTTTTCAAGCAGAGTCAAATCGTGCAAAACTTGACAGTTTTGGCCTTCGTTAGAATCGTAGGCAAAAATGATGGTGGAGCACGAGGAAGCATCAACGGAATGCAGCAGCGAGAATCAAACAGTGACGCGACGGGCGCCTACCAAATCCCACTACTACAAATCTAGTGGCGACAAGGAATCCCACACAGTGCCTGTCTGGTCTGAGATGAAAAAGCAGAAATTCGGCCGAATAAAGCGTCCTCCCCTCCACCTGCACGCTCGTCCCCTAGCATCTGCGCTCCGAATATGACCCACCCCGTCATCCCCGACGCTGCGGTGCGGGCTGCGCCACCTGCTCTGCTCTGCCCCACTCTGCTCGGCTGCAATGCAAGCATATGGCTGACAATGGCGAAAATACAATCGATGACGGTGAGCAAGCGTCGCACACCACCGGCTTCTTCTGTGCTGGTGTGTGTGCGTGCCCGGGTTTGGTGATCGGATTTCAGTTCTCCGGTTCCCCGCCGTCGCCGTGAAATCGCCGGGGAACCACCACGCGCCAGCCAAAGCATCCATGTCGCTCATCTCCTTGCTCCTGCTCCTCCTCCTCTTGCCACCCGCCACCTCCGTCACGCCGCCGTCGCCGACGGCCGTCCTCCTCTCCTTCCTCGCCTCCCTGCCCGAGGCCTCCCAGCGGATCCTCCTGCCGTCGTGGCAGAGCAGCACCAACACCAGCGCCAACGGCAGCACGGCCACCACCCAGCACTGCGCGTTCCGTGGCGTGACGTGCACCGCCGCGGGCGCCGTCGCCGCGCTGAACCTCTCCGGGCTGGGCCTGTTGGGCGCGCTCTCCGCGTCCGCGCCGCGCCTCTGCGCGCTCCCGCCGGCCATGGCCTCGCTCGACATCAGCGGGAACGGCTTCGCGGGCCCCGTCCCGGCAGCGCTCGCCGCGTGCTCCGGCGTGGCCACCCTCCTCCTGGCCCGCAACCGCCTCACGGGGCCCGTGCCCACCGAGCTGCTCTCCTCGCGCCAGCTCCAGAAGCTGAACCTCGGGGGCAACGCGCTCGCCGGGGAGATCCCGGCTGTGCCTGCCGGGTCCGTCCTCGAGCACCTGGACCTCAGCAACAACTCCCTCTCGGGTGCCATCCCGCCGGAGCTACTGGTCGCGCTCCCGGGGATCAGGGTGCTGAACCTCAGCACCAACGCGCTCTCGGGACCGTTGCCCGAGTTCCCCGTCCATTGCCGGCTCACTTACCTCGCCGTCGACAGCAACAACATCACCGGAGAGCTCCCCCGGAGCCTCGCCAACTGCGGCAACCTCACCGACATCATCCTATCCTACAACAAGATCGGCGGCACGGTGCCGGATTTCTTCGCGTCCCTGCCAAGGCTGCAGCAGCTGTTCCTCGACGACAACAGCTTCGTCGGGGAGCTGCCGGCGAGCATCGGCGAGCTCCTCGACCTGGATAGGCTGGCGGTGTCGAAAAACGGGATGACCGGACCTATTCCGGAGGCAATCGGGAGATGCAAGTCCTTGACGATGCTCTACCTGAACGGCAACCGGTTCAACGGCTCGATCCCGCGGTTCGTCGGGAACCTGAGCCGGCTTCAGAGGTTCTCCATGGCAGACAACGGCATGGCCGGAACAATCCCACCAGAAATCGGGAGATGCCGGGAGCTGGTGGAGCTCCAGCTGCAGAACAACAGCCTCTCCGGGACGATCCCGCCAGAGTTCAGCGAGCTCAGCCGTCTGAAGAAGCTGGCCCTGTTCAAGAACGCGCTCCATGGGACAGTACCTCCGGCACTGTGGCAAATGCCGTACATGGAGCTGCTGCAGCTCTACAACAACAGCCTGAGCGGAGAGGTCCCTGCCGGGATCACTCAGTCGAGGAAGCTCAGAGAGCTCATCTTGGCATTCAACAACTTCACCGGCGAGATCCCGGGAGCGCTGGGGCTGAACACGACCCATGGGCTCGTTCGTGTCGACCTGACCGGCAACCGCTTCCACGGCACGATCCCGCCGGGTCTCTGCACCGGCGGCCAGCTCGCCGTGCTTGTTGTCGGACACAACCAGTTCAGTGGGGGAATTCCCGGCGAGATAGCTGAATGTCAGTCTCTCTGGAGGGTCAGGCTCAACGACAACAGGTTCAGTGGGAGCTTGCAAGATCTGGGCACGAACACCGGGTGGTCATTTGTGGACCTGAGCGGCAACCGGTTTGAGGGGAGGATTCCGAGCGTGCTCGGCTCATGGCGCAACCTCACCATGCTTGATCTTTCCGGCAACAGCTTCGCCGGCCCGATACCGCACGAGCTCGGAGCCCTAAGCATGATTGGGACTCTGCGATTGTCGTCGAACCGGCTCACCGGACCGATACCACGAGAGTTCAAAAACTGCAAGAAGCTTTTCTATTTGGACCTTGGTGGTAATCTTCTGAATGGAAGCATACCTGCAGAGGTTGCAACACTTGATAGCCTGCAATATCTTCTGCTCGGTGGGAACAAGCTCACCGGAACAATTCCGGACTCCTTCACTGCAACACAGGGCCTCCTTGAGCTGGACCTTGGTGGCAACTCTTTGGAAGGTGTCATCCCAAGTAGCTTAGGCAACCTTCAGTACATCTCCAGGAATCTGAATCTTAGCAAGAACAGACTGAGTGGCCAGATCCCAAGTAGCCTCGGCAATCTTCAGAGTCTGGAGGTGCTCGACTTGTCCGCAAACTCGCTGTCCGGTACGATTCCGTCGCAGCTTTCCAACATGATCTCACTCTCTGAGGTGAATGTTTCTTTCAATGAGCTCTCTGGCCAGCTCCCTGCTGGCAACTGGGCTAAGCTCGCCGACGAGTCTCCCGACGCTTTTTGCGGGAACGTTCAGTTGTGCACACATCCTGGCAATGCACCTTGCTCAAGAGATCAGTCTTGGAAAACCCGAAGGAGGAACACACAAGTTATCGTGGCATTGTTACTGTCAACATTCATAGTTATGGTTGCTGCATTGTGTGCTATCCACTACATTGTGAAGAGGTCGAAGCGCCTATCGGCGAAAAACGGCTCGGTGCGCAACCTGGACTCAACAGAGGAGCTGCCAGAGGATCTGACCTACGAAGACATCCTCCGGGCTACTGACAACCTGAGCGAGAAGTACGTCATCGGCAAAGGCCGGCACGGCACGGTATACAAGACGCAGTTTGCGGTCGGGAAGCAGTGGGCGGTCAAGACGGTCGACCTGTCACGGTGCGGATTCCCCATTGAGATGAAGATACTCAACACGGTGAGGCACCGCAACATCGTCAGGATGGCCGGGTACTGCATTCGAAGAAATGTCGGCATGATCCTCTACGAGTACATGCCGGAGGGGACTTTGTTCGAGGTGCTGCATGAGAGGACGCCCCAGGTTGCCCTTGACTGGAAGGCCCGGCATTTGATCGCGCTTGGTGCCGCGGAAGGCCTCTCCTATCTTCACCATGATTGTGTGCCCATGATTGTCCACAGGGACGTTAAGTCGAGCAATATTTTGATGGATGCCGAGTTGGTGCCCAAGATAACAGACTTTGGGATGGGGAAAATTGTCGGCGATGAGGACGCGGATGCGACGGTGTCGGTCGTCGTTGGCACCCTCGGCTACATTGCTCCAGGTAAACTCACAAATATTCTGAACACACATTTCTCGACAATGAAGCATTTTATGTTTCTGTGAAATGTTTATGTAAAACTTCAGGGTTAACAATAACATGTGTTGTGATTTATGTGCAGAGCAAGGCTACTCGACGAGGCTAACCGAGAAGAGTGACGTGTACAGCTACGGGGTGGTGCTTCTGGAGCTCCTGACCAGGAAGATGCCTGTTGATCCTGCGTTCGGGGACGGCGTCGACATCGTGACCTGGATGAGGTCCAACCTGACGTCGACGCAGGCGGACCATGGGAGGAGCATCATGAGCTGCCTGGACGAGGAGATCATGTACTGGCCTGAGCATGAGCAGGCCAAGGCGCTGGACCTGCTGGACCTGGCCGTCTCGTGCACGCAGACGGCTTGCCAGTCGAGGCCGTCGATGCGGGAGGTGGTGAACATCTTGATGAGGATAGACGAGAGTATCATCATTTCAGAGCACCACAAGTGAGACAGTGAACTGTTGCAGCATTTCATAGAGCTGCAAACCAGACATAGCTGCAAGTACTCCCAATGGAGTATGGAATTGCGCTGTACGGCGATGTGCGCCACATATGAGATTCTGGCAATGTGGTTTTGCTCTGTACTTCTGTTCACCACTGACCAGCAGACAGGAGAGGCCCCTGGAGCCGCGTATTTAGTGAGCTTTCTGGTGGTGATTACGGGCACTGATGTTTGATAACTTGATCAATTATAATCACTGGCCTGATGGTACTGGTCGCAAGTTGGGATATAACTGCTTGTGACTCTTTGGAGTGTGCCAGACATAGTGCCTGACACCCTGCTTGTAACTCCTTGAACTGCTTGTCTTTCCTAGTCATCCTGAACATAATTTAGAATTTGCTTCAGTCAAATTTTCAAAAAACAACCATATACAACAGAATTCAACTGACCGAAATTCTGATTCGGTCGACTTCCCTTGCACAGCCCAACTCATGCATTTGCTCACAAACAGTTTGAAGCCCCCAAACACCCCACCAACCCTATAAAACCATCAAGAAGGCACATGTTCCCCTGATATTTTCTTCAAGAAGGTATATGCTGTCACCTTAAAGAATAACTGCATTGTACTACCCTTAAAGAAGAATGGAAAAAGAACTTAAAATCAAAATAATAAAGTTTCTGAAGAAAGAATGAACTAGTGGCATTGGTATTACCATTTAAGCAGGAAGAAAAATGATTTAAAAAACATGCACACAACTTTGCACTGAACTTGCATTTCCTGTAATATAAAAAAATAAGTATATAATAATGAAATTTTGACACTCTAGTATAATTTACACACATATTATACAATACTAGTGTGCATACTTACACGCACAAAAAAAATGTTGTTTTAAAGAAATAATAAATTGGTCGCATTGGTATTACTCTTTAAGAAGAAAGAAATTATTTTTAAAAAATTGCACACAACTTTGCATTGAAATTGCATTTTTTGTAATGTGCAGGATAAAGATATAACAGTGCAAATTTCACACTCTAGTACTCCCTCCGTTCCGAATTACTTGTCGCAGAAATGGATATATGTAGAACTAAAAAAATGTCTAGATACATCCATTTCTACGACAATTAATTCTGAACGGAGGGAGTATATTATACACACATATTGTATGGTACTTGCGTGTATACTTACACACACAAAAATAAAAAATAATGTTTTTTAAGAAAGAATAAACTTGTGGCATTGGTATTACCGTTAAAAAGAAATATGTTTTTTAAAACATCAACCCACAACTTTATATTGAAATTATACTTTTTGTAATATGCAGAATAATCGTACAATAGTGCAATTTTCACACACTAGTATAATTTACATACATATTACATAGTACTTCCATTTTGTATACTTACACTCAAAAAAACACTTTCTAAGGAAGAATGAATTAGTGACATTGATTTTATACTTTAATAAGAAAAAAAATAACTAACACAAAAGCGACAAAAATATGCACACAATTTATATAAGAATATTGCTTTTTATAATATGCAATAATAAGCATATAATAGCGCTATTTGTATAAAAATAAGTTCCTGGCATTGGTATAACCCTTAAAGAAAGAAGACAATGAAATATAAACTAAAACAGTAACAAAAAATGATTTTTTTGGATGAAGAATGAATTCATGGCATTTTTATTATCCTTTAAGAAGAAATAAAGTAAAAACAACAACAACAAAACTTAAACACAAATTTGCATTGAAATTTAAATATGCAAAGAATAAGTATATAATAGTGCACTTTTCATAATCTAGTATAATTTACATAGGTATCGTATTGTACTCACGTGTATAGATTCACACTCACCCAACATCCCAAGAATAACCATAAAAAAAACTACAAAAAAAGGAAGAGCAAAAAGTGCCCAGGCTCATCTACACCCGGTCAGAATTTTTTTTACCAAAAATTCTAAAAAAATAAAAAAATGGTACGTAATTTATTGCATGAGGTCCGCTCCAATTTTTAGATCATTTGGACATCTGAGTAGCCCTCAGCAAAAAAAGACAAATCAGGTCAGAACAGTAACTTTTTTCAGACACCATAATTTTCTTTTTTGTCGAGAGCTGCGTAGATGTCCAAATGATTTGAAAATTGAAGCGGACCTCACGCATCAAAACTACCATGCAAAAAAAAATGATTTTTTTTCGAACTTTTCTAATATATGTTTTGCTTTTTTTCTTCAGCGCGGGTGTAGATGAGCCTAGGCTCATAAAAGGATTTTCACTCACAAAAATGCATAGAAGTAGAGAAAAAAATCAGACAATGGATTACGGGCTTCAATCCTAATAAAAAATTGACTAGCCCAAACTGGGGGCAAGTAAAAAAAATGGCCCAAGAAGCCAAGAAACCACATAAGGGGAAACAATACAACACAAATCATGACAAAAGAATCAAAGGTCAAAGAAAACTGACTTACCCAAAATCTAAACACATGCAACTTACAAATAGTTAAAGTGGTCAGCTTTTTGCTTACTCCCTCCATCCAAATATATAGATCGTAATACGTTTTTCGATGTTACCCTTGACTATGGGTTATAGTAATAGTAATAGTATATGACATACGTTTTTCGATGTTACCCTTCACACAACATGGATCTTGGTGTTTTTCTGACCCCCCCCCCCCCACTATGTTTTCTGGGTCATGCATCGTTCTGATGCAGAGCCCGGGGAATCCCCCCTTTTCGAAAAAAAAACTATGTTTTCTGGGTCATTTTGCCATTTTATTTGTTACAAGAGATTTGTAAGGGATAAAATCACGAAATTTATATGGTGTTTCCAAAACTTCCAGAGCTTTCTTGCGGCTGAAGGAGACATATAACCGGCCAACATGTACAACACCCCACGCGGTAGGACCGTGTGTGCGTGTGGGGGGGGGGGGGGGGGGATTGGTGGAGCCCCTGGAGGTCTCCTCCAGGTGGGTCCAAGCCCCCTAGGTCTCTTATATTGTAAAAATAATATTTGCATTTTTTTTGTTTTTTCCGGCTCTGAAAAATTCCTTTATGCAAAGTCCAAAAACACTAGAAGGGAGTTGGTACACACTGGAGCTTTGAGTAACTACATACAATTCCGCTTTGGATCCACCCCGTACTCTAACGTCATTATAGGGGTATGGGGGTTGGGACAGAAAGATGAAGATAGCAGAACATTTAATTTGGGCCGTTATTTGGTGTGGCAGACCTTTCATGTAATATGGAGTGTTGGATGTGATTTAACTGGATTGATTGGACACCCCTGATAATCATGTGTACATATTTTGGTGTGGCTATAGAGTAATTTAAGTTTGCTATTTTCCTATAAGTAATAAATGGAGACTTGTTGTACTCCGTTTTGCTTTTAGCTCCTGCATTTGTTTTTTTTTTCGGTTGGGACATGCTCTTGGCATGAGGTCTTGTGTAGTTTCATTACCCGCTGGCGTACGTACACAGCCCGTCGATGAGGGAGGTGATGAACGTCTTGATGAGGATAGGCAAGGATATCGTCGTTTCAGAGCTTCATCACAAGTGACACAGTGAACCGTTGCAGCATTTCATAGAGCTGCAAACCAGAGATAACTGCAAGTACTCCCAATGGAGCGTGGAAACAGTGGAATTGTGCGGTTCTAGAAGTTGGGGCGCGGCTCGGCGACGGCCAATGTGCGACGCCTATGTGGTTTTGCTCTGTACTTCTGTTCACCACTGACCAGCAGAGAGGAGAAACCCGTGGTGGAGCGTCGAAGCCCTACGATGATTTAGTGACCTTTTTGGTGGTGATTACAAGCGCTGATGTTTGATAACTTGATCAATTATAATCATTGGCCTGATGGTACTGGTCGCAAGTTTGGGATGAACATCGAAAGTGTTGTTTTAATCCCGAGCTCATGTGAGCTCGGGTGAACAGTAAAATAAAAATTGTGTGAAATATTGAAAAATATTCTGATATGTAACTTGCAAAATTTCATCATGAAATGAGGTCCGTGAACGTAGAAAAAAATTCATGCTCCAAAATGCATTAAAAAAACATTTTGGAGCATTGGTTTTGTTTTCTTTCTTGCCACATTTTCCATGAATGTCATATGGTGATGAAACTGTATAAGCTATCAAAACATTTGTCAGTGTTTCACAAAAAAAATCATATTTTGATTTTTCATTTTATTTTTGCTGTTTACCCGAGCTCAGGATCAGAACATGCGCGTTAACTGCTTGTGAGTCTTTGGAGTGTGCTAGACGCCCAGACATAGTGCCTAACATCCGGCTTGTAACTCTTTGAACTGCTTGTCTTTTCTAGTCATCCTGAACATAATTTAGAATTTGGGCCAGGTGAATTTTCAAAAAACAACCGTATACAGGTGAAATTGACTGACCGAATTTCTGATTCAACCAATTTCCCTCACACAGCCCAACTCATGCATGTGCTCACAAACAATATGAAGCCCCAAAACACTGATTGGGCTCCATCACAAAAAAAACACTAATTGGGCTGAAGCAGCTTACAGCCCACCAACCCGATAAAAGCATCAAGAAGGTACATGTTCCCCTCAAAAAATATCAAGAGCCGGGTTACACTCTAGCATTATTAAGGAGATCAATCTTACATCTCAACAGTCCTCTCGCTATTCCTACATTTTCGAAGGAAGAGAAACTAATCTTGAGGCACATAGCCTCGCTAAACATACTCTAGGCCTTTCTTTAGGACGCCATGTGTGGCTCCTTAATCCGCCGGATCTACATTCTATTCTGATAGACTTTTATAATCAATAAAGTCGAGTGTGTTTGGACAAAAAGAAAAGAGCCGTTTCAAAAAATATATATCAAGAAGGCACATGTTGTCACCTTAAAGAATAAAGGCATTGTATTACCCTCAAAGAAAAACAAAAGTAAAATAAAAACTAAAAATATCAAAATAATAAAGTTTTTGAAGAAAGAATAAATTAATGGCATTAGTATTACCATTAAGTAGAAAGAAAAATGATTAAAAAAACATGCACACAACATTGATATTGGTGTTTTTCCGATCCCCCCTGTTTCCTAAGTTGTTTTGCCGTTTTATTTATAACCGGAGATCCGTAAGGGTTAAAATCACGAAATTTAGTTGGCAGTTTTGAAACTTCCAGAGCTTTCTTGCGGTCGGAGGAGAACTCCAACCAATATGTACAAGATCCCATGCGGTAGGCACCCCGCCCCCCACGTAACAGCTGCACTTTGGAACTAGATTAATACATTAGTCCAATATAATAATGATATAAGCTTGCACCTAAAGCATGTATAACTGATAGAAAAATTATAGACACGTCAGAGACGTATCAAGGCGCACAAGAAAGACGGCGATGTGACATCGTACAGATCTCCATGCGCGCCGATGGTGTGAGGCAGCGGGCACTGCATGGAACAATTTGGTGGTTAGTTTCCCTTTTAGCGGATAGTAATAATTACTGATTATCACGGTACTCTGGCAGAGCATTTAATCGGGGCGTTTGTTTGTGTGGCAGAACCCTTGATGTAATATGGACCGTCGGATGCGATTTAGTTGAATTGCTCGGATGCCCCTGGTAATCCGTGTATATTTTTTGGTGTGTCTATAGGGTACTTTATAAGTTTGGACTTCTATAAGTAGTGGACACTTGTTGTACTCGTTTTGCTTTTAGCTCCTGCATTTATTTTGTTTTTCGGTTGGGACATGCTCTTGGCGTGAGGTCTTGTGTGGTTTCATTGCCCACTGGCTTGCGTCCACGATCACAACAATCCAACGACATGTTGCGCGGCCGATGCGCGCATAAGACCAGTCAGTAGAAAAGAAGCGTTTTTTCCATAGTATAGGAATAGATAATCATCAATATCTTCTTCTGTTTACAGGGAATATCAAGGAGAACTAATATAAGTAACAAAATACACTTTAATTAATTTAAGCGGCATCCACAACATAGCGAAAGCAGGATACAAATTAGACATGAGCTAGCTGCTACTACTTGACAAAGAGAGCTCTCCCTCCAAAACATACGAAGCATTGATACATGCATGCGTGCATGAAGGAACAATGACAAACTCGCATGCATCTGCAGGCAGCTGCCATTGGGGAAGGTTCATGGATGGAGCTTGCCGGCCTCGACTTCGACTTCGTGGACGTTGACGTTGGCGACCTGGACGTTGACGTTGTTGTGGACGTCGACGATGCCTAAAAGGATGCGGGCCGCGCCCCCGCCGCCCCCACCTGCGACCTTGCCGGCCAGCATCCTGCCGGCGGGCTCGACGGAGCCCAGCTGCAGGAAGACGCCGACCAGGACGAGGAGCAGCATGGTGTTCCGAGCCACGGAAGCCATGGATCGATCACGTACAGGCTGCTGGACGGACGATGAGCTTGCTTTGATTCTATTTCTAGGTGGCAATGAACTCAGAGGCCGGCCGGCTAATGTGTCTCCTGCTGTGAGCGGTGTTTGTGCCGTCGATCGGCCGTTGCTTTATATAGGGAAGCAGGCGGAGGGCTAGAGCAGTGATCGTCGTTGATGGTTAGTTGATTGATCGCTTACAAAATGCAGCAGTTTACAGCTATGTGTGTTACTACTCCGTACTGGAGTTGCGCCACTAATTAATCCAGCTATATACCAGGGGAACGTGCCAGCGTGTCTCTCGGTATTCCAAACGTGGTTGACTCACACGTTGCCGGCAGCACGAACCAAGGAATGACAGTAGAGCGCGATCTCCGAATATATCCTGCTGAATAAGAAACTGCATTTTGACAGGAAAGAAGATACGAAGATCAAGGAGTGGTCAGAAGAACTAAATATCAGAGTTTCTAATTGAATCATGGCGTATATATGAGCGCATGAGTGTTTTAAAAATAAATCACGGTAATTATATTTGCTGGTTTTTCTAATGGTCAGGTGCCTGAAAAAAATGTTTTGTTTCGGTCGATTTTTTTTCTCAAGGCAGCAGCAGCCGGCTCGGTTTTGTTTCAGTTGTTTTGTTTTCTCTCTTGTATGGACCAATCACTAGTAGAAAACATGGTTTTGGTTCGGGCCTGGCCAACCCATTAGTCCCGGTTCAGTCACGAACCGGGACCCGTGGAGTGCATACGTCCCGGTTCGTGAGCTCAGGGGGCCGGCCGGGGCCTCGTGGGTATTGGTCCCGGATCGTCTGGACCCATTTGTCCCGGTTCCTGCCCGGAACCGGGACCAATGAGCCTCGCTTCTGACCCACATCCATTGGTCCCAGTTCGTGGCTCGAACAGGGACAAAAAGCGGGGCTTTAGTCCCGGTTCCAGCCACGAACCGGGACAAATGAGTTGCCTGTATATACCCCATCGCCGCAGCAGAGCACTCCACAGTGCTCTGTTTTTTCTGGCCGGCGAGGGGAGGGCATTTGGGTGCTCTAGCTCACCTCCTATGCACATGAGGTGTTCGACGAAATGCCCTGCCACACTAGTTAAGCTTTCTCCTCTCGAAGCTCGACCTCCAAGCTCCATTTTCCCCGAGATTGGCACAGGTTTAGCGTTCCGTCACGTCCCGTCCCCGTCTTCACCGCCGTCGATCGCCTGCGCCGATCTCGTCGCCGGCACCACCGTGGTGAGCCTCTTGTTCTTATCTTTGATACTTGTCTAATTTTCTTACTTTTATTATTGCTTGTTATTATATAGTGCGATGGTTTTGGTATCCGCCCCCGTCGGCCCTCGTCCTGTTTATGATTCCGATGTGGCATATATTATCTTTTTATAACTATTTGGTTCATTTATTGTTTATGACAATTATGCCGACCAATGTGATATAGATTTTATTTATGTAGGAGATAGTTGAACCGGAAATTCCAACCGACCCTATTGTCGAGAGCTTAAATTTAGTTGAAGAAGAAAACAATTACTTGAAGAAAAAAATAAAGAAAATGAGGAGGAGAAGATGATATTGGAGTTGCATGTTGCGGATGTCGTCGATAATCACAAAATCAAGATGGATGAAATGCGGTTGAAGATTAGAAAGATTAGAAAATATGCCATTCATACCGAGGCTTGGTATCATTATGCCGTTGGATCAATTGTTACCTTGGTTGTGATTATGATCGCATTTGTTGTTGCATTGAAAGGTTTTACATAACTTCAATGTATGGTTTAACTAGATGCTCTCGAGAGCTATATGTTGTTCAATGATAACAATGTATGTATTTTGTTTTTAATGTGATGATGAAATTCTATTAATTTGGTCACTTATCTGTCCATGTGAATCTGTAATGGTTTTTGACACACATAATTATATATAATGCACGCAGTGCATCCAGCTTTTCCCGTAACCCTTTCAACTTTTTACCACATGCTATGTGGGTGAAATGATGATACCATGCCAACTTTCAACCTTTTCAGAGTTCATTTATAGTGCTTTTCAATTTTAGGGTCATTTAGCTCAAAATAATCAGTAAATGCATGAAAAATAACAAATGAAGTTAGAAACGGTTGAAAATTGATGATGTGGCTTTGAATGGTGCATTTTGAACACCAAAAAGTCTGGAGTTCAAATAAGTTCAAAAAAATGAAATCCCTTTGTAACACATGAGTTTTCGTATGAAACCCTCATACTTCGAAAGAGATTGTCCATTTTGTACACGAAGTGCATCTAGTTTTTTGCCGTAACCCTCTCAACCTTTTTGCACATGCTATTTGGGTGAAATGATGATACCATGCCAACTTTCAACCTTTTCAGAGTTCATTTGAAATGCTTTTGAATTTCAGGGTCTTATAGCTCAAAAAAATCAGTAAATGTAGGAAAAATAACAAATGAAGTCAGAAAGGGTTGAAAATTGATGATGTGGCTTCGAATGGTGCATTTTAAACACACAAAAAGTCTGGAGTTCAAATAAGTTCAAAAAATGAAATCCCTTTGTAACAGATGAGTTTCCGTATCAAACCATGATACTTCGAAAAAGATTGTCCGTTTTATACACGAAGTGCATCTAGCTTTTGCCGTAACCCTCTCAACTTTTTTTGCACATGCTATGTGGGTGAAATGATGATGCCATGCCAACTTTCAACCTTTTCAGAGTTCATTTGTAGTGCTTTTCAATTTCAGGGTCTTATAGCTCAAAAAAATCATTAAATGCATGAAAAATAACAAATGAAGTCGGAAAGGGTTGAAAATTGACGATGTGGCTTTGAATGGTGCATTTTGAACACACAAAAAGTCTGGAGTTCAAATAAGTTCAAAAAAATGAAATCCCTTTGTAACAGATGAGTTTCCGTATCAAACCATGAAACTTCGAAAGAGATTGTCCGTTTTGTAGACGAAGTGCATCTAGTTTTTGCCATAACCCTCTCAACTTTTTTGCACATGCTATGTGGGTGAAATGATGATAGCATGCCAACTTTCAACCTTTTCAGAGTTCATTTGAAATGCTTTTGAATTTCAGTGTCTTATAGCTCAAAAAATCACTAAATGCATGAAAAATAACAAATGAAGTCAGAAAGCGTTGAAAATTGATGATGTGGCTTTGAATGGTGCATTTTGAACACACAAAAGTTTGAAGTTCAAATAAGTTCAAAAAATGAAATCCCTTTGTAACAGATGAGTTTTCGTATGAAACTCTGATACTTCGAAAGAGATTGTCCGTTTTGTACACGAAGTGCATCTAGTTTTTGCCGTAACCCTCTCAACTTTTTTGCACATGCTATTTGGGTGAAATTATGAGACCATGCCAACTTTCAACCTTTTTAGAGTTCATTTGAAATGCTTTTGAATTTCACGGTCTTATAGCTCAAAAAAAACCCAGTAAATGCATGAAAAATAACAAATGAAATCAGTAAATGCATGAAAAATCAGTAAATGCCAACTTTCAACCTTTTTAGAGTTCATTATCGTAAAATAATTATCAAAGTATTTTCTGTTCAAAACATTAAAAGCAAAAGGAATTTTAGAAAAGAACTTTTTTGTTAGAAACTTTAATAGCAAAAAGAATTATCATAAAATAAAATAAATAAGTAGAAACAAAATAAAATAAATAAGTACAAACAAAAAAAACTTTAATAAATAAGTAGAAACAAAATAAAATAAAATAAACTTTAATAAAATAAGTAGGTAGAAACAAAATAAAATAAAATTAACTTTAATAAAATAAATAAGTAGAAACAAAATAAAATAAACTTTAATAAAATAAATAAAAATAGCAACAGTAAGTATTTTGTTGTAAGTAGAAACAAAATAAAAAAATAAAGCAACAAAGAAAACAAAAAACTGGAAAAAAAGTTAAAAAAATGCCACCTACTGTGCCACCACGGCTTGAATACGACTAGAAACCCAGCTAGTTGGGCCAGGATTCAGGCCCGCGGAAGGCCCAGAGGCCCACAGGCATAGCAGTGTCATATTAGGCCCATAGGCTTGCAGTTCAGAGGAGTTCGAGAGGGAAGAGGCAGCGGAGCTTATAAACAGGTGCGGGGCACTCTCAACTAGCGAGGTGAGACTAAACTCCCACCCCCCACGCCGCTGTGCAAGGCCATTGGTCCTGGTTGGTGGCACAAACCGGGACCAATGCCACCCTTTGGTCCCGGTCCATGGCACCAACCGGGACCAATGCCCCCCCTTTAGTCCTGGTTGGTGCCACCAACCAGGACTAAAGGGGGCATTGGTCCCGGTTGCTGCCACGAATCGGGACTAAAGCCTTTGTTATATAAGCCAGCACTTGTGAAAATTTCATCAGTTCTTCGATCCCTCCGACGTCGCCGCCAGGCTGCCCGAGCTCATCCCGTCGACACCGTCACCGCCCTCTGCCCCGTCGACGCTGCCGCCCCTGCCCCGACCATGCTGCCGTCGCCCTTGCCCCCCGACCACGCCGCGTGCCCTCGCCGTGCCTCTGCCTCGCCCTGCCTGGCCAGATCGACCACGCCGCCGTCGCCCCTGCCCCGACCGCGCCGCCGTCGCCGCCCTCTACACCGACGTCCTGCCTGTGCCCCTGCCCCGACCATGCCGCACCTCTCCTTGGTCAGGCCGGCGCCGCCCCCCTCTCCTCTCCTCCCTGTTTTTTTTCACATATATATATGATGTTTTTCCATATTATATGTATATGTGTGAGTATATGTATGTGTGTATATCTGATTATATGTCCTTTTTCAGATTTTTTGTTCATATATATGATGATTTGTTTTTCGTATTTTTATAAAAATGTATATATGTATGTATGTTCTCTGTGTATATATGTTCATGTATGCAAAAGATAGATTTTTAGAAAAGTTTTATCTATGTATGTTCTCTGATTTAGTGCATTATAGGTTAGTTTCATTTTTAGAAAAGTTATATATATATTTAGGAAGAAGGAAGAGAAGGAAGGAAGAAGAAGAAAAAGTTTTATAAATGCAAAAGTTACATTTTTAGAAAAAAAATATATATATCTAGCTAGGAAGAAGGAAGAAGGAAGAAAAAGAAAAACTTTCATATATGCAAAAGTTACATTTTTAGAAAAGTTTTATCTAGGAAGAAGGAAGAGGAAGAAAAAGAAGAGGAGAGGAAAAAGGAAAATTAGAAGAGGAAGAAAGAGAAGAAGAAGGAGAAGAAGAGGAGAGGAAGAAGAGGGGAAAAAATAAGAAGAGGAAAAAAGAAGAAAAAAAGAGGAGTCCTCTATTCCTTTCTTCTTCTCTTCTTTTTTTTCTTCTTCTTCCTCTTCTTATTTTTATCAGGTATGTCGTTGTCGATATACCCCCCCCCCCGATAACTTCGACATGAGGGGAGAGTCGATATACCCCCTCCCCGATAACTTTCACATGAGGGGGGGGGGGGTCGAGGGTCGCCGAGGGTTTGAGGGGCGAGGGTCGGGAACTAGGGTAGAGGTCACCGAGGGTTGAGGGGCGTCAAGGGTTCGAGGGGCGAGGGGTCGAGGGTTTGAGGGTCGTCGAGGGGTCGAGGGTCGAGGATCGCCGAGCTTTGTCGTTGAGCCCACCTCGAACCCTTGAAGCGTTGCCGAGGCCACCCCAAACCCTAGAGAAGCGTTGAGGCCACTAATATGATTGCTTGTTGTGATTAGGTAGCTAGGTCTACGTTTGCCGCTAATATATCCACCTGCTGTCATGTTTGTATAATAATTGCCATGTTGTAATATTTGCAGAAACAATGGAGCACGGACAAGACGAGGCAGCAGAAGAGGTGTTGGGGGTTCATAATCTTAGCCGGAGCTGATGTCTTGTCGTATGTTAACGACAATGATGGTCTGGAAGGATAGGGTGAAGAAGCAGGCTACGGTGATCGAACAATGGAGGAGGAAAGACATGATTATGATGGCTCCGGTGACCGAATGCCGGTGCAAGAAGGAGACCGTGATGACGGCTCTGGTGACCGAACAGAGTCCGGCCAGGTATATATATTAATTAAGCCTATGCTGACTAGCTAATTGATGCATTCATTGTTTTGGTATGTACACATATTAATTAACTCTCGTCTTTCTTTTCTTTTATAGCCCTCCGGATCGAGCACAACTTCGGTAAAGAAACGAGGCCTAAAGAAAAAGTTACGCTCGGATGAAAGGTTTGAGATCACAGCAATCACGCGCGATGGCCAACCGATTGAACCCATCCGGACCAAGGAAGCATTTTTTGCTCAGTGCAGGGTTCTTGTTAGGGATAAGATCCCGATCAGCATCCACCAATGGTTTAAGCCTAAGAAGGAAGACCCTGTGGTGTCTTATGTCAACGATATGCAGAAAGATGATCTTTGGACCGCGCTGAAGGCAAATTTCACCCTACCGCCAGAGGAGGATCCGGAGGAGCCAGTTAAAGAGCAATTGATCAAGTCTCATGCTCTTAAGAAGATGGCAGAACTATTTAGGAGGTGGAAGAATGAGCTGAAAACATCATTTGTCGACCAAGAAAGACACCAGAATTCACCGGCCGGTATGAGAAGATCAGAGATCACTGGCCCGCATTTGTGGCCCACAAAACATCGGACAAGAGTAAGAAGATGTCAGCGACAAACAAGAAAAATGCTGCGAAGAAGCAGCTTCACCATCGCACAGGGTCAGGTGGCTACCTCAAAGCCCGGACATTATGGGCCAAGGCTGAGAATGACCTGCTTCATAAAGGGGTCAAACCAGAGACATTGAGCTGGCCAGACCGTTGCCGGACTTGGTTCTTCGGGGTTGGCGGAACCTTGGACCCTGTATCAGGGAAGTGCGTTTGGACGAATGACCAACTTAACATACCCGTCAAGAAGCTTCAGCAGTATATCGATGCAGCGCAGCAAGGGACACTCGTTCCAGACAGAGAGAACGACGAGCTCACAAAGGCCTCAGGAATCCTGAGCACCCTGGATGGACACTGCCAGGAGAGGAGGAAGAAAGTGGAGCAGGCCCAACTCCAAGCACTGCACGCAAGGGTACAAGGGCTAGAGGAACGAGAAGCAGTTCAGAGCAAGCGACCTGCCGAAGCTACCCCACCATCTCAGCGGAGAAGCTACGTGGCTTCCACCGAGCTGCTTCAACTGGAGCCTATCTTCACATTTCCTGCTAGCTACCCCATGGATGGTATCACGGAGTCTCAACATTGCCACCTTATGACGCAATGGCAGAACTTCAGAGTCAAGGCGGCTGTAGGCTCTGTTCGACCTCCTGAACCCGACACAACTTTTCACTGCCGTCCAATTCTAGAAGGATATGCTAGGGTGACGGTGGATGAAATAATGGAGGGATTTGAGGAACTCGAGCTTGACCATCCTACCGGTGAAGGGGAGACTCGGTTGGGTTCTGCTCTGAAGACTCCATGCCTATGGCGGAAGGAGCTCATCAACCTTCCGAACTGGATGCGTCCGCCTCCTCCTCCTCCTCCGGCGAGTCAGGGCACTCCGCCTCCTCCTCCGGCGAGTGATCAGGGCACTCAGCCTCCTTCTCCGGTACGTGGCGGCACTCCGCCTCCTTCTTCGCCTGCGTCGGTGCACCCGAGCAGCCAGCCTCCTCCTTCTCCGTCTCGTCAGCAAGGGCCGAAGAAACCCGCCGCCACTCCGGCTGCTCCGGCGCGTCGTAGTCCTTCTCCTCCGCCTCGTAAGCAAGGAAAGAAGACAGCCACAACCGCTCCGTCTGCTCCCGCGTCTAGCAGTACAACCAGAGGCGGGAGGCAATATAGATTCGGTCCATCTCTCAAGCCTCTAGAGAAGTTACCATACGAGATGACCGTGGAGGAAAACAAGAAGATCGTGGAAGCTGAAGTGAGGGACTACTTTCAAGGGGTGAAAGCAAAGAAACATCCACCTCCGGAGGAGAAGATAGATCCGGTGAAAGCAAAGCGCACTATCGATGCCCTGAAGCGAGCACCACCTTCTCCGCCGCAATCCAACTATGATCGCATTATTGAAAGGTCATATATCGAAGCGGAGCGGTCGGGAAGTACTATCAGTGATCAAAGGTTAGCAGAACGACGAGCTGGGAAAAAAATTGCCCAGCTCGGCGAACAAGCGAACCAATCGTGCCCCCTGCTCAAGGTGTCTAGCGATATCATCGCTAATCGTCCGGAGATTTTGCCCAATACCAATCTTGGAGATTACCTGCCCAACGATGTACATTATGATTTCTTGGAGGTGGACGAACACAAATACCATTACGGGAAGCCTCTCGTCAAAGATGAAAGATCTCTAATAATGATGACGCGAAGATTCCATGATTGGTACATGAAAACCTGCAGTGAGTCTGGGGGGATTTATACTTTGATGCTGAGAGTTAAAGAGGAGCATGACCTCGTTGGAATTGAACTGTTGTCTGTTCCATTTGAGGAGTTCTTCCAGTTTTTCAATCAAAAGGCCCTTGATAAATTAACAGTCACTTGCTACTGTCTGTAAGTACTACTTCTGTCATTAAGTCTCTATATATAGCTCAGCTCTTTCATTGCATGTATATATAATTATCCTCACTATATTATGCAGATTGAAGATCGTCGAATTAAAGAAAAGACAAATCGGTGATATTGGGTTCATTAACACAAATCTCATAGATCAATTTACGGTTAAATTTCAGGCCAAAGATACCGAGGCCAACTTGCTACGATCGTTGGTAATAAATCAAAACAAAGATATAATACTCTTTCCTTACAACTTCAAGTGAGCGTTAATGTCTTGTGCATATTCGGTTTCCCTTATTAGTTGAGGTTATAATAATGTAATTGATGAGTTATGCATGCGTGTGCAGGTTCCACTATATTCTCCTAGAGATTAAGCTTGAGCAAGGACTAGTAACCGTCTTAGACTTGAGACGAAAAGATCCCCAGGAGTATGCGCACATGACTGAAATGCTCGAGAAGTAAGTTAAATCGATCATTATTGCACCATATAGGCAACTTTGTTCACTTCCTAATATCAAGTAATTGTTTTCTTTGTCGGGCAGGGTTTGGAAAAATTCACCGCAAAAGCTCCGGGACTGCCGGCGAAGCTGCGATTTAGACACCCGAAAGTAAGTACTACTAGCTAGTTCCGCGCATCTCCTAGTGATTCAAGCGCTAGTTTCATCAATACCATTTAGCATGCTTGCTTATTAGTTAGATTGACCTCTATTTCTTGTAAAGTGGTTGTGGCAGGAAGCCGGGAATAATTACTGTGGATGTTACATTTCGAGTCCATCCGCCACACGACCTGTGAGCGGGGCTACTCTAAAAAACAATATGAAGTGCGTAAGCAATAATATTCACAATTTTATTTTATTACCATCATTTGTGTTGAGTTTCATTCATTCATAAATATGTAATGACCCCCTTCTTCAAATTAATAGATATTTCAGATGTGGGATGAACTCCTAGCACCAGATCGCATGCGAGCAATTCAAGAGGAATTGGCGGCATTCTTTCTTGACCACGTGATCAATAAAGACGGAGAATATCATGTGGACCCTGAGTTCATATATAAGTAGGGGATTATATTGTATATATGTAGCCAGTAGCGTCGGATAGATATACGAAAACTTGTTGTTCGACCAATCTCTCGGAGAAGGAGAGGTCGATATCACTTCTCTCTGTATGCATATGTTCATGACTTCTGTTTCCTTCATTTTCTTACTAGCTAGCGTGTCGAGTCCTCTCTATACGTATAGTACGTAGCGTCGACCAAGCATGGAGAGAAGAGATGACACTTCTCTCTATTAATTAGCTAGATAACACAATATATGAAACACCTAAATTAACCCTCCAAAACCCCCTAAACCCACCCCTTTTCAAAGAAAAACAAAAACCTCTGCTCCTGCCAGCTGCTGAAGTGTGGATGCCTTTTGGTCCTGGTTGGTGCTACCAACCGGGACCAAAAGCCATCCTGCCTGGGCTCGCCGCAGCGGCCACGTGGAGGCCCATCTGTCCCGGTTGGTGTAAGAACTGGGACTAAAGGTATAGGGCTTTAGTACCGACCCTTTAGTCCCGGTTCCCCAACCGGGACAAATGGGCCTTACGAACCGGGACAAATGGTCATTTTTCTACTAGAATCCATGTACAAAGGCTACTACTTACTACCGGCTGGCTGGAGCAGCCCACAGTCCACACACAAAGGCCTGGCTGATCAATTAATTGCCCCCTCCATTCTAAAATAATTGAAGTTCTAGGATTTTTCTAAGTCATATTTTAAATTTCGAGCAATTTCCTAGAATAACCCGCAGATATCTAAGATATCAAATACATATAATATGAAAATATATGTCATAATGAATCTAATGAGATAAATTTGGTTTTATATATGTTGATATATTTCTATATATACTTAATGAAGTTTGACATTCAATTATTTTGGAACGAAGGGCGTATTAAGAATCTGTGTGTGTCTGCGAGTGAGCAAGGACATGTGTGTTTGCATGCATCCGTTGGTATGTGTCTCTCCACACGCGTGCATGTGTGTTTGTTAGTGTGTGCACGATACGTGCATGTGTTGATCAGAGAAAGATAGGAAAGGCCGCGCCATTGATATGAGATGTAAACTAATTCTAACGGTCAAGAGACGGTTAATCGCTACATGTTATATTATATATGAAGGCTATCTTTGTTATGAAATGAAGCATATGTATGTATCATTGGATTTTGGGACATGTGAGACACATTTCATCCAGAAAGGATAATTCAACATGCTCATGATTTGGTGGCAAGCTCCTTGTAAATAATTATATGCTCTAGAATTTTCTTATTTATATAAACTATAAAGCGATATCAAGACATTTTTTAGACCATGCGCTTCAGAGATCTCTACCAGGATACTTGAAGATGCATAAATAGATATATAAACTATGTCCATGTAAGTATAAGAAATAAATCTGCAAAAGAAAACATTTGCGTGTTTATATTTTTCTCACATTTATGGAGATTAATTTAAATATCTTTTAGGGCTTAATGTAGCAAAAGAAAACAAAAATAACATAACTTCCATTACAAACACATTTCAAATTTAGCCCACAACATCTTTGTTAAACAATACCGTTATTAATATTTAGCATAATTAACATCTAGTTAATATCACAAATTACCTACAAAAGTATATCAACTATGATTGTGATATTATAAAAATGAGTTATAAGTAAGTATAAAAGTTTATTATAAATAATGAGAGTGTCTATTTCATATCTAAGTAAGAGTCAATTGACATTAATTCAAATTTTGTATTCAATACTAAGATGTTAAATGTATGGATGTAACCTTGTATGTATGAGTGACGTGTTGGATCATACTTCTGGGCTGAGTTGGGAGCCAACAGTCATGTTGAGGGCCTTGCGAAATGTGAAAAGCAAAAATAAGAAGGCGCGGCTTAAACTTGATGTTATTGAATGCCTGACAGGGTCTGAAGTAATTGTCATTTGCCACCATGATGATATTTATTTCATTGTAGCATTACACAAGCTATTTGCAAGAAAACTGAGATTGATATTTATTTCAGTATATGCATCTTATAAATTTATTAGATGTGCATGGAGTATCACTACCATGTTCATTTGTTAAGCATATGGTACTGTCTTTTTATTGATTGATTTGCTTAATATGCTTCTGGCAACTTATCAAGTCACTATTTTATATGAATATCACTTCTGTTTGTGTCTACAATTTTGCATACCCGTATAGTATTTTCATGTATTACCATGAATGTTTTTTGGAGGTGGAAAAATGCAAGTCCCAAGTGTCGTTCAACGCATGTGTTAAAGCATGTGTTGGCCCTTGTAAAGTAGATTTCCAATGTCGTTGGTCACTTGTATTTCAAATGAAAATTTTATAACAACTCTTCCGCCTGCGAGGATCCCCGCCAAAACGCACGAGGAAGGGCCGTTGCACATGCGTGCGTCGTCACTCGGAGACAGGCTGGCTGAATTAATTGGTGCGGGCCCCTCACGTGTACGCCTGTCGGGCCCCAGTCCGATATCCCCGCACGATCCGCCTGCGGGGTGTGGAGTTCGTTCGTGCAGGCGTGATTACCGACGCCATGCTTGCACGTAGGTTTCCCACGTCGGCCCTGCCTCCTCTCCAAAGCCCGACCCATCCAAGCAATTCAGCGCGGGCTGGCCCACGTCATGGTGATCTCATGCCAGGATCACGTCTTAACATTTTAGTCCCACCTCACCCCCCGAGCAAGTCCTGCACCTGCTTAAATACCTTTATTTATTTGATTATTACAAGCGTGGGTCTTCCTTGCACTCTACGTGGAGGATATGCAGGATGAGTATGATTCATTATCTGTATTCATCCTGTATATTCTTCAATTGGAGAGCATGTATGACTGATGTATTTTTTCGGATTTATCAGCCTATATTTTGTCTTTGGGAGCGAAATATAATTCCTCCAGTACATCTATTTCCAAATTTTCTCGTGCAAAATAAACAAGCTACACGCTAGCCACGAAGAAACCATGATTCTTGAGGTTTCACATCAAGAAGTCACATAGAAAATGCAAACCAAATATCCCAAACTCACATAGAAAATGCAAAACAAATATCCCTAACTCATACTGCTACAAGGGAGTGGACCACCAAATAGCTGAGTCATACATACAAATAATTATGATGAAATCACTGACTAACTGACAGAATTAAGTGTATTTTAGAGACAAGGTCACACGGTACTATACATAGCAACAATGCACATGCCAACATCAGGTTGATCGTTGACGTACTTGTTGTCTGATCGTGCGCACGATGTTGTAGCTATCATAGTTCTGCTTTGAGATCCTACTCAGAAGGATATAATTAATGCCATGAAATATATTTGGACACATGCAAACAATAAATTATGACATATTAGGTACCTCTAACAATTTGGTGCACGTCCGTCGATTGTGACCATCTGCCACATGAAAATAGCCACATCTACCCTGTGATCTTGTCTTCTTCATCTTTGCTTGTAGCTTTTTCTTCGGAGCACCTCGGCTAGCACATGCACGGGATCCACAACCTTATCAAAACCTTCACCATCAAGGTAGCCGATTGTGGCATCAACGGGCCAAACCTAATGCTGTTATACCCTGAGCAGCTTGTTCAATTGTTGATCCCTTGCAAACATCTTGTCCTTCCAAAACCCTTTTTAGATGCTGAAATGCCTCATCAGAGTGGCATGCCTTGAAATATGTTGCGTGGCTAAAATTCCTTAACTTACGGTACCTTTGTAGGGTTGCAGAGTATTCATACATCTCGCTCTTTCTGGTCGGTGCGAATGCACATTTTGCACTCATTGTCCACCTAGTGGGAACACAACACCTGAGCAGTGTTTCTTCTTGTAAAATTCCTAATATGTAAAATATGTGGAACATGGTGTGCCTGCGCATTCCAATTTGCGGCAAGAACAATAATCCTGCAAAGCAGACCTTCCTTCGACTCCGTGCCCACTTTGATATTTTTATCCATTTTTTTCCTTTTTAGACACAACGTATGTGGTAACTTCTAGTGCATCAAGTACCTCTCTGATCTCACATTTTCTTACAGCATTTATGCTCCATAAGACCAACTTAAACACAGCAGGAGTGTAAACTTTTGCGGTGTGTTTCTCAAGACTTGAAGCATTTTCCTCTGTGGACGGAACAGACTGCAAGGCCTCAATGTCTTGGAGAGCCTCGTTCAAGCGTCGCGATGCAAGGCAACGCTCATAGTGCTCTAGCATTTGAAACAACATCATCTTAGCCTCAAGATGCGTATGTAGCACCGAGTTAAAACTCTCACTCCGCTGATTGCTGCTCAATCCTAGGAAACAACGCTGCTCAAGATATGGAGCACACCACAGTTTTCTCGTCTTATACATCCGATGCAGTCAATAGTCCTCACTTGTTACTTTATTCCGTTGTAAGAATTGTAACCATTTTCTCTCATGCTCTTCAATGGAAGATGTATCATATATGAAAGATCTGAATTTCTCCTTTACCACATCATCATGCATATGGCATACAATGTTCTGCTAAATGTGCCATATACAGAGCCTATGGTTTGAGTCAGGCCACACCACCCTGATTGCTAGCTCTCTGCATTGCAAGGTCCCCATCCGTGATCACAAATATAGGATGCTTCTGTCCCATAACATCAGAAAAGGTCCGTAACATCCACTCGTATGCCTGGCTTGTTTTATGTGAAATGGTACCACATGCAAAAATAACAGTGCTGCGGTGGTGATTCAACCCGACAAACGACACAAATGGCAGATTGTACTTATTGGTTCTGTGTGTGCTATAAAAAATAATAACGTCTCCGAAAACCTCGTAGCCAAGTCGGGATTGGCTATCACACCAGAACAGTCCCTTCAGATGGCCAGCTCCATCAACCAAGTACCCGAAGAAAAAAAATCTGAATCTAGCTCTCGCCTCGCCACCATGTGATTGATCACCTTTTGAGCATCTCCGGAAGCAATTGATTCCTACTTGTTAGCATGGCAAAAATTGTAAATGTCCCTCGTCGTGCATCCAACCTCATCATATCCACCGTATTGCATGCACAAAATATCCATAATATGGTGTTTCCTGATCCTTGATTTTTCCATGTCTGCAATGTCCGCTTTCTGCTCATCGCTAATTCTTCCGTGTGAATGCAAAAGACACGACAGATCCCGTGGGGCTAGAGGATGGTCGTGTTCATCGATGAAATCCTTCACAAACCACTGACATGTTTCCTCTGGTCTTGCAATCACCAATTTAGCTTTACACCCTACACGAGTTATACTCCGTAGCCTCCTCTTTCTATCTTCCATCTTCCTCTTCATGTGCTTCTCTTGACGAACCCCTTCATGACTACACACAAATTTCCTTAAAATTATATGGCAGTTGGATCCATCCCACTCGACATAGCTTCTCCGAACACTAAAACCTTTCTCAAGACCATATTTGTTATAGAATCTATAACCTTCATCCTCACTATTAAACATCATGCTGGCAATATGATAGTACTCCAACATTGACTCATGATTTACATCCGCCATGTTTTCCTGCATTACCATTCAGATGAATAAAAATCTGAAACGACAAACAAAAATGCATGCAAAACCCAGTACGAATTCTTGCGTGGAATTTTAGACTTTGCTCCTTGTACATGTTATGGCAAGCGATCATCAACGTCCATAAACTGGGTCCCCCATAAACTAGTGAAGTGACCGTGGATGATGAAAAATTCTAAATTGAATTGCATGCACTAGGGAAACCTAAATCGATGATGACTAAACAAATATAAGTAGGAAGTGCAGGCTACGAATCAAAGTAAGTTGAGATTCGGGCGATTCATACATTAGGATGCAAGTCCAAAAGCGATGGGATCGACCGGGGGGGGGGGGAGTTCCTATAGCGCCGCCGCCGACACTGCTGCCACAGATGTCACGCCTTATTCTTCTTCTTGCCGTCGGGCACGTCTTTTATAGTGAAGGGTACGAGGAGGGGGACGAGGCCGATGCCGATGAGGGTGAATTGGTTCCTCTCGCCGGGCTCGTCGAACAGAAGGAAGGGGACGAGAATGAGGACTTGACCTCCTCGATCGACTAGACGTGGTTCTGGTCGTGGACGTGATCGGTTGAAACCACAATATTTTACCCTAGACCATTATGCCCTTCTCGGATTAAACTAATTAGATTTATTCATTTTTAACCCCCCACCAGATCGGACGGCTAATAAAAATCAGAGGGGCAAGTACTCCCAGTACTACGCCAATCACCGTAAAAGACCTCAATGTTCAGGGAAATCTTTAACGAGCAGAGCATAAGAGAGATAATCTCACTTGATTTTTCATAAGTTTTTTGAAATTAACCTTAACTAGAGTTGAATCTTTACTTTTATTGTGCTTCTTTGATCATCAAAGATACTAGAGTTGAAGGAAACTCCTCGTTGGTAATAACACTAGTAGAAAACGGAGCTTTATTACCGGTTCGTAAGAGCCTTTAGTGCCGGTTCTGCAACCGGCACTAAAGGCTGGAGACTAAAGCCCCCCCCCCCCTTTAGTACCTGTTTGGCACGAACCGCCGCTAAAGGCCCACCACGTGGCGTGAGCTCGCGTCGTGGTATGGGGGACCTTTAGTACCGGTTGGTGTTTCCAACCGGTACTAAAGTTTTTTTTTTGAAATTTTTGGATTTTTTTTTATTTTCAATTTCTGAATTATTTGATGATTTAGTCTTTAATCATCCCTCTTAACTGCTCAAGTGTGGATCACTCATTCCAAATCGTCTAACTTCCCGACTGGTCACACATCCTCTCACTCCCCCAGTCTGATCACGCTTAACTTCAGAGTTCTATTCCCCCTATTTTCCAAGTCCGCACTTGTTGTTTTCCTGACAAATGTAAGCTGTCAATCCTATTAACCCTCAGTAGTTTAGCTTGAGCATTAGGTCACACGTTTCACCGTTTGAGTTTGAAACTATTATTCTAAAAAACAGTAATTATTTAGTAACACTAATATTTCTTGAATAAGTTTGACCGTAGTTTGACCAGATTTGACCAAAATCTAAAAAATTGAAATAATTATTTAGTAACACTAATATTCTTGAATAATTATGTAGTAACATTAATACTTCTTAAATAAGTAGTTTGACCAGATTTAACCAAAATTAAAAGAACTGAAATTTGAGCATATCTTTTTTTCCTTTTGGAACTTGAGGATTCTAGAAAATTGTAAACAGGCTGTAGGCTGTCAAATTCGGATGCGGATTTTTGTGCTGAACATTTTGATATATTATACTTTTTTTCCGACATCGTATGCAAAAGTTATAGCCGTTTTACTTCTTCATAACACTTTTTTGTAAAACATGTCCAAATTTAAGTTTTTTAATTTTCCTAACTAGTTGATGTTGTAATATAACTACATCTCGAAGAATTTTATTTTTTGAATTTTTTATCATTTTCTTTTGTTTTTTTCAAAACTGAAATGGCGATACACGGGGGGTGTAGAGTTTGAAAATTGCCCTATAGTCCCGGTTTGTGTCTCCAACCGGGACTATAGGTCAGACCCCTTTAGTCCCGGCTCATGGAACGAACCGGTACTAAAGGTTAGCCCTTTAGTACCGGTTTGTGCCACGAACCGGGACTAAAGGTGATCGTGGGGCCCCGGCCTGACGCCAGTCTGCCACCTCCCCTTTAGTACCGGTTCATGCTTGAGTACCGATTCGTGGCATGAACTGGTACTAAAGGTTCAACACGAACCGGCATTAATGCATAGCTGTTTGAACCGGCACTAATGATACCATTATTACCGGGCCAAAATCGAACCAGAACTAATGTGTCTCACATTAGGTCTTTTTTCTACTAGTGTAAGCTTTCTGATTAAGGATCATATTTCATTGCTCAAAGTTATATAAAGTCGGAAAGAAACACTGGGATATATACGCTCATTTATGCTACTTCCGATAAGTAGATGCCACTGTTTTGTCTATTGAACAACCATCCTATCCTATGCCAAATTTATTGCATCAAATGTGTTAGCAGTTGACCAAAAGTCACAAATGAATCAGGAGATACTGTACAAATCAAGAGGTAATCACAAAAGGAGCTCTCAAGTGGAAATAAACAATAGGCTCAAAAACAAAAGTGGAAATAAACAAGAATGAACGGTGGGACTGACAAGTCTAGAACAATTAATCAAGGAGTATTACAAAAATCCCTATGGAATATTACCGAGACAAGATCGTAACAAAATTAATTTGGCACCATAGGACATCATTTTGCCTTGCCAAGTTCCTACCGAACCTTCTACTTTATTCCAATCATCATTTCTTAATTTAGCATAATGAGGGAATGCCAAGGTTCACAGGAAGAACTCTAACAACCATGTTAAATTGTCTCTATATAAACGTCTAAATCAGATCCAACTTCTCCAAAGCATCACATTCACTTTTATTAAAATTAATCTTTAGAGCAGGCAAATTCTCTAATAAATAGAGGATATCTTTTAAATTGTTTGCACTTTATGAATTGAATCCGCTTCCATTCAAAAGACTGTGTTATGAACATATTGGAGCATGCTAAGCCCTACATCCATTGCACTTACACCACTAATTAAACCACTATCATTTGGTCTATGAACTAGCTTTTGTAACACCCCGCAAAAAAAAAAAAAAACTAGCTTCTGTAACAGACGTCTACAACTATGTTTTACCTATTAGGTGAGAAGGCGTCCCCCTACCTCAATCCTTTCTGTGTTTTCAAATAGGGCCTTAATTGACCATTGACCATGATTGTTACATTACCACCCTGGACATTATGCCTAATCCATGGGACATAATGTTCAGGGAAATCTTTCATGAGAATAGCATAAGAGAGACAAGCTCTCACTTGATTTCGTCATAAGTTTTTTCTAAATTAACCTTAACTAGAGTTGAATCTTTACTTTTATTGTGCTTCTTTGGTCGTCAAAGATACTAGAGTTCAACGAAACTCCTCGTTGGTAATAAGCTTTCTGATTAAGGATCACATTTCATTGCTCAAACTAACATAAAGTCAGAAAGGATCACTGGGATATCTACTCTCATCTATTCTATTTCCGATAAATAGATTGTTTTGTCTATTGAACAACCATCCTATGCCAAATTTATTGCATCAAATGTGTTAGCAGTTGACCAAAAGTCACAAGTGAATCAGGAGATACTGTGCAAATTAAGAGGTAATCACAAACGGAGCTCTCAAGTGGAAATAAACAATAGGCTCAAAAACAAAAGTGGAAATAAACAAGAACGAACGGCGGGACCGACAGCTCTAGCACACTTAATCAAGGAGTATTAAATTAAGCTCCAAGGAAGGACTTGACAGCCGCCGCTTCTTGAACGGCAAGGGGCTCTGCACCTCCTCCTCCTCTCCCCACCTTCGCATGCCGGCGGCGGCCTTCTCCGGCACCGGCGTCAGGTTGAGGTCGAAATCCCTCATGCTGGATCCGGAACCCGACGCCGACGCCGTGAGCGACACTGACAGCCCGTCCCAGTAATGGCACCGCTTGTGCCCGCCGAGCGCCTGCCCCGTCGCGAAGCTCCGGTGGCACACCGAGCACCTGTGCCCGCCGACGCCAGACGACGTCGACGATGCCACCGTCTCCTCCGCCGGCGAAACGCTTTGTAGCGGCAGCACGAGCGCCGCCCGTTTACGATGGCTGGCCTTGTGCCCGCCGAGCGCCTGGTGAGACGGGAACGCCTTGCCGCAGACGGAGCACCGGAACCGGAGCTCGCAGGCTGCTGGCGCCGCCGCAGTCACGGTCTGCAGCCACTGCCCCTTAGCTGTCTGTGCTTGGTCGCCGCCGGTCGCCACGGAGGCGAGCGCCATGAGGCAGAGGTGGACGTAGTCGTCGTGCGTCATCTTCATCGTGGCCATGGCGTGCGTGAAAGCTGAGGCTAACGTTGCTTGATGTAGTGGATTAGGAATCTGGTTTACTGAGTCCTGATGGAGCTCTGCGTGTTATATATATGCTCCTGGGTGCGTGCAAGTGTGCGTTTTATATGTGTATCTGAAGGATCTAAGAAGGTGACAGGAGTTTGGCTGGTTCAAAGGAGCACGAGGGCGGGCGGAAGGGTACGTGCATGCATGAGGAGTGGCTTCCAGTTTTCCACACGTGCGTGCGTGCGTGAATGTTTATCACGAGTATTTTAATCATTTATTGCCTTCATGAGTGTCTGGAATCATAAAATTCAATTCATGAACCGTTGAATTTCAGGGTTTCAAACTCATTTACGGGCGGAGGAAGGCCAATGTGACGGCTCTCCAACGTGCTAAAATAAAAATGCCTCTGCTTTAGCTGTTGATTCATGCACCTATGATATACAGTAGTACCCATGATGAATTTCTGATTGTGGCCGCGGATAGGTTGGACTTGTTCCGCTGGAATGAAGAGAAGTTCAGATGGGCACTGTAGACGGGAAAGTTTGCAATACAATAGACGTTGTATTGATGGGGAGCTGGTGCACGTATATATAATATAAGGGAAGGCCTCCGCCTTAACTATACATGACTAGGAGGTGGGCCACAACTCCAATACACGTGCAGTACAAAATACATACTCAACACCCCTCGCAGTCGAAGCGTCGCCGGAGACACAGAGACTGGACCGAAACTCCTCGAAGACGGAAGTAGGCAATCCCTTAGTCATCACATCAGCAAACAGTTGCGTCGTCGGCACGTGGAGAACCCGAACACGGCCAAGGGCAACCTGCTCACGCACGAAGTGAATATCGAGCTCAATATGCTTCGTCCGTCGATGGTGCACCGGGTTGGCGAAGAGGTAGACCGCGTTGACGTTATCGCAGTAGACAAGAGTGGCCTTGTGAACATCACAAAGCAACTCCTGGAGCAGCTCACGTATCCAAGAGCACTCGGCCACGGCATTAGCCATGGCGCGATACTCTGCCTCGGCGCTGGAGCGGGAGACCGTGGGCTGCCGCTTCGATGACCAAGAGATCAACGAGGGCCCAAGGTAGATGCAGTAGCCTGACGTAGAGCGTCACATGTCGGGGCAGCCAGCCCAGTCGGCATCGGAGTAGGCCACGAGGTCGGTGGAGTCAGAGGCCGTCAGGGTGAGTCCCAAGGACATGGTGCCACATATGTAACGGAGAATACGCTTCACTAGAGTCCAGCGAGAGTCACGCGGGGCGTGCATATGGAGGCACACCTACTGGACAGCGTACTGCAGGTCGGGGCGGGTCAGCGTCAGGTACTATAAAGCACCGACAATAGAGCGGTAAAACGCTCCATCGGACGCAAGAGACCCCTCGAGAGCAGAGACCTTCGCCTTCGTGTCGACGGGGGCGGCCGCCGGCTTGCAGTTAAGCATACCGGCACGCTCTAGGAGCTCATGGGTGTACTTCTGCTGATGCAGAAAGAAGCCGTCAGTCCGTCGGACCACCTCGATGTCGAGGAAGTAGTGCAGGGGCCCCAAGTCCTTGAGGGCGAACTCATCACGAAGACGAGCAGTCAGCCGCTAAAGGAGATCGGGGGCGGACGCCGTGAGGATGATGTCGTCGATATAGAGCAACAGATATGCAGTGTCAACTCCCTGATGATACACGAAGAGTGAAGCATCAGAGCGAGTGGACCGAAATCCGAGAGACTGCAGGAAGGCTGCGATACACTGATACCAAACCCGAGGCGCCTGCTTCAACCCGTAAAGAGAACAGGAGAGCAAGCACACGAAGTCGGGGTGCTCGGCGTCGACGAAACCAGTGGGCTGCTCACAGAACACCTGCTCGGCAAGATGGTCGTGCAAGAAGGCGTTGGAGACATCCAACTGGTGCACCGGCCAGGCGCTCGAGACCGCCAGCTGAAGCACGACGCGAATCGTGCCCGGTTTCACAACCGGGGTGAAGGTGTCGGTGAAGTCCACACTCGCGCGTTGCCGAAAACCACGAACCACCCACCGAGCCTTGTAGCGCTCGAGAGACCGTCCTGGCGAGTCTTGTGGCAAAACACCCACTTGCCAGAGATGATGTTGGCACGAGGGGATCGCGGAACAAGCTGCCACATGCGGTTGCGCTTTAAGGCGTCGAACTCCTCCTGCATCGCAGCTAGCCAGTGGGGATCCCGAAGAGCAGCGCGAGCGGAGGTGTGGACGGGTGATGGCGTCGATGTCGAGGCAGCGTACACATACTCGTCGGCAGAGTAGCGCGTGCTGGGCCGAAGCACTCCTGCTCGGGCACGGGTAGTCATGCCATGTGACGGGGCAGCAGGGCCGGCAGGTGCCGTGGCGGCAGGGGCCGCGGCGGCGAGGGCACCCAGTGCGGCAGCGGGGGCCGCGGCGGCGACAGGGGCAGGGGCCGCGACGACAGCAGTGTCGGCCGATCCGGCGGCGGAAGAGGCGACGGGCGAGGGTGACGTCGAGCCCGTCGCAGGGGTGGCGGGCGGGGTGCCGGGCTCAACCTCGTATGAGGGAGATGGGGACCCGGGGCCCGCTCGGACTCGACCTCGGGGAAGGGAGTCACGAAGCCAGGTGGTGGCGGCAGAAGGCGCCATGCCGGGGGGGCCGCCGGGGGCTGCCGCCTCGCATCGCTCCACGAAGGGGGCGCGGGGGCCGGCGCCAAAGGGGCCGAAGCCGGAGGAACATGAAAAAAAGGGAACACCATCTCGACAAAGTACACATGCCTCGAGGTGTACACACGATGAGTGACAGGATCATAGCACCGATAACCTTTGGTGTTAGGAGGGTAGCCAAGGAAGACGCATGGGACAGAGCGTGGTGTGAGCTTGTGTGGCGTGGTGGACGTGGTGCTAGGATAACAAAGACACCGAAGATGTGGAGACCATCATAGGACGGTGGTGTGCCGAAGAGACGGTGGTGAGGGGCGTAGTTCCACCGAGGGCGACACAAATGAATGTTAACTAAGAGAGTGGCGGTAGCGAGGGCATCGGGCCAGAACCGAGCGGCCATGTTAGAGTGAAAGAGTGACGTGCGAACGCAGTCATTAAGAGTGCGGAGAATGTACTCGGCGCGGCTGTTCTGCTGGGAAGTGTAGGGGCAAGTCAGACGGAAGGTGGTGCCGTGAGAGGCGAGAAGTGTGCGAAGAGCGACGTTGTCAAACTCTTTTTCGTTATCAGTTTGGAGTGCGAGTATGGGGCGACCGAACTGGGTGGTGACATACGAATAAAAGGCAGTGTGTGTGGCTAAAGCATCGGATTTACGACGAAGGGGAAATGTCCACACATAGTGAGAATAATCATCTAAAATCACCAAGTAGTATAGATAGCCCGTGTTACTCGCAACGGAAGATGTCCAAACATCACTATGAAGTAATTGAAACGGAAAAGTGGAAATGGAAGAAGACGCACTAAAGGGAAGACTAACGTGCTTGCCTAAGCGACAAGCCTCACAAGAGTGCTCGTCGAGCTTATCACATGAGAAAGAGAAACTCCTAAGAATTTGACGTAAGACAGTGTGGTTGGGGTGACCCAAGCGAGCGTGCCAAAGGTCAATGCCGGCGGCGAGGGCGACGGATGTGGAGGTGGAGGCGCCGGCGTGCACGGGGTAGAGCTCGTCGGGACTGTCACATCGGTGAAGGACCATCCGGGTACGGGCGTCTTTCACAGAAAAGCCAACACAGTCAAATTCAACAGTAAGTGGGTTCTCACGAGTAAGACGACGAACGGAAACTAGGTTCGTGACTAAATCAGGTGAAACAAGAACATTAGACATAGTGATGGGTCTGGAAGTGGAGGGAAAGCTAGTGCTACCGATATGAGTAATAGGTAAGGAGGAGCCGTTGCCGATGGTGATACAAGTGGGTGTGTGAACGGGAGTGGAGGAGGTTAGGTTACCAGGATGAGCTGCCATGTGCGCAGTAGCACCTGAGTCCATGTACCAGTCGCCTCCACCGACAAAGCTACTCGGCGACGATGCGGAGTGCTGGGCGGCGAGGAGAGTGGGTTCCCATGGCACAGGTACCGGCGGCGGCGGAAGGCCCCCATGGGGCGGCGCCGGGACGGGCGGGCCATAACCACCGAGGGGCGGCAGCGCAAGGAGGGCGCTGATACGTCTCCAACGTATCTACTTTTCCAAACACTTTTGCCCTTGTTTTGGACTCTAACTTGCATGATTCGAATGAAACTAATCCGGACTGACGCTGTTTTCAGCAGAACTTCCATGGTGTTGTTTATTGTGCAGAAAACAAAAGTTCTCGGAATGACCTGAAAATCCACGGAGATAACTTTTGGAAAATATGAAAAATACTGGAGAAAGAATCAAGGCCAGGGGGCCCACACCCTGTCCACGAGGGTGGGGGCGCGCCCTCCCCCCTGGGCGCACCCCCCTGTCTTGTGGGCCCCCTGATGCTCCACCGACCTCAACTCCAACTCCATATATTCTGTTTCGCGAAGAAAAAAATCAGAGAGAAAGTTTCATCGCGTTTTACGATACGGAGCCGCCGCCAAGCCCTAATCTCTCTCGGGAGGGCTGATCTGGAGTCCGTTCGGGGCTCCGCAGAGGGGGAGTCGTTGCTGTCGTCATCATCAACCATCCTCCATCACCAATTTCATGATGCTCACCGCCGTGCGTTAGTAATTCCATCGTAGGCTTGCTGGACAGTGATGGGTTGGATGAGATTTACCATATAATCAAGTTAGTTTTGTTAGGGTTTGATCCCTAGTATCCACTATGTTCTGAGATTGATGTTGCTATGACTTTGCTATGCTTAATTGTTGTCACTAGGGCCCGAGTGCCATGATTTCAGATCTGAACCTATTATGTTTTCATGAATATATGTGTGTTCGTGATCCTATCTTGCAAGTCTATAGTCACCTATTATGTGTTATGATCCGGCAACCCCGAAGTGACAATAATCAGGATACTTCTCGGTGATGACCATAGTTTGAGGAGTTTATGTATTCACTATGTGCTAATTCTTTGTTCCGGTTCTCTATTAAAAGGAGGCCTTAATATCCCTTAGTTTCCACTAGGATCCCACTGCCACGGGAGGGTAGGAAAAAAGATGTCATGCAAGTTCTTTTCCATAAGCACGTATGACTATATTTGGAATACATGCCTACATTACATTGATGAATTGGAGCTAGTTCTGTGTCACCCTATGTTATAGCTATTACATGAGGAATCGCATCCGACATAATTATCCATCACTGATCCAATGCTTACAAGCTTTTCACATCTTATGTTTCGCTTATTTACTTTTTCGTTGCTACTGTTACAATCACTACAAAACTATTATCTTTACTTTTTCCACTGTTACCATTATTATCATACTACTTTGCTACTAAATACCTTGCTGCAGATACTAAGTTATCCAGGTGTGGTTGAATTGACAACTCAACTACTAATACTTAAGAATATTCTTTGGCTCCCATTGTGTCCAATCAATAAATTTGGGTTGAATACTCTACCCTCGAAAGTTGTTGCGATCCCCTACACTTGTGGGTTATCAAGACTAATTTCTGGCGCCGTTGTCGGGGAGCATAGATTTATTCTTTGAGTCACTTGGGATTTATATCTGTTGATCACTATGAGGAACTTGAAAGACGAAAGAACCAAGATTTTTCCCTCAACTACGAGGGGAGGTAAGGAACTGCCATCTAGCTCTGCACTAGATTCTCCTTCTGTTATTAGTAAGCTTGCGACACCTAAACCTGCTACTGCTATGAATTCTGATATGTCGCATGTTATTGATGATGCCACTTCTGCTATGCATGATACTTATGCTGAAACTACTTCTGTGCATGATATTACTTTGCCATTAGGTGAATTTCTTGATGAACAACTTGCTAGGGTTATAGAGAATGAAATTATTGAAGATGCTATTATTGATGATAGTGATGATGAAAGTTCTCCCCCTGATTATGAATTACCTATTGTTCCTGAGGGTTATGTTATGAATGAGATAGCTGCTAGAGCTATCTTTGCTTGCAAAGATAGGTACGATCTTAAAAATTTATTAGCTAAATGGAAGCAACAATCTCTTAATGCTAGAATGAAACTTGACCCCGCTTTTTCTACTTCACCTATCTGTGTTACTGATAAGGGTTATGAATTGTCTGTTGATCCTGAGATTATTACTTTAGTTGAATCTAATCCTTTTTATGGCCTTGAATCTGAAACTGTTGTGGCTCATCGTACCAAGTTAAATGATATAGCCACCCTGTTTACTAATGATGAGAAGTCTCGCTATTATTATATCCTTAAGATATTTCCATTCTCATTAAAGGGTGATGCTAAGACTTGGTTAAATTCTCCTTATCCTGGTTGTGTGCGTAGTCCCCAGGATATTATTTATTACTTCTCTGCTAAATATTTCCCTGCTCATAAGAAACAAGCTGCCTTGCAGGAAATATATAATTTTGTGCAAATCAAAGAAGAGAGTCTCCCACAAGCTTGGGGGAGGCTTCTCCGATTACTTAATGCTTTGCCTGATCATCCTCTTAAGAAAAATGAAATACTTGATATCTTTTATAATGGACTAACCGATGCTTCCAAGGACTACTTGGATAGTTGTGTTGGTTGTGTTTTCAGGGAAAGAACAGTCGACCAAGATGAATTACCATTGAATAATATGTTTACTAATGAAAATAATTGGACTCTTCCTGAGCTAATTCCTGAACCAATTGAGCCAACTCCTGAGCCTATTCCTAAACCAACTCCTAAGAAGAGAGGCGTTCTATTTCTCAGTCCTGAAGATATGCAAGAGGCAAAGAAACCAATGAAAGAAAAAGGTATTAAAGATGAAGATGTTAAGAATTTACCACCTATTGAAGAAATACATGGTCTTAATATAGTGCTTGTGTAAGAAACACATTGTCTTGATAACCCGACACAGGTAGTAAAGGTAAATTCTCTCTATAGATATGATAAAGTTGAAATCCCGTCTACTAAATTTCACAGCCCATGCTTAGATGAATTTGATGACTTTATGGCTAGACAAGAAAGTTTTAATGCTTATGTTGGTAGAGAGTTAAAGAATAATGCTTTCGAGATAGGACGCTTGAGTGATTATATGGCTAGAGTTAAAGGCGAACTTAAACTCATTAGCAAATATGCTTCTATGGTTACCACTCAAGCTGAGCAAGTACTTAAAGCTCAAAGTGATTTGCTCGATGAATTAAATAATAAACATGACTTTGCTGTTAGAGTGGCTACTAGAACTGGTAGAATGACTCAGGAACCTATGTATCCTGAAGGCCACCCTAAGAGAATCGAGCAAGATTCTCAGAGAAATAATTTAGAGGCACCTAGTTCTTCCAAAAAGAAGAAAAAGAAAAACGATTGGACTTTGCATGCTTCTAGTGAACCTGTTGTAGACACACCTGAGAACCCCAATGATATTTCTATTTCTGATGCTGAAACACAATCAGGTGATGAACATGAACCTAGTGATAATATTAATGATAATGTTCATGTTGATGCTCAACCTAGCAATAACAATGATGTAGAGATTGAACCTGCTGTTGATCTTGATAACCCCAATCAAAGAATCAACGTTATGATAAGAGAGACTTTGTTGCTAGGAAGCACGGTAGAGAAAGAGAACCATGGGTTCAGAAACCCATGCCCTTTCCTCCTAAACCATCCAAGACAAAGGATGATGAGGATTTTGAGTGCTTTGCTGAAATGATTAGACCTATCTTCTTACGTATGCGCTTGACTGATATGCTTAAAGTAAATCTGTATGCTAAGTATATGAAGGATATCATTACAAATAAAAGAAAGATACCGGAAGCTGAAATTTCCACCATGCTTGCTAATTACACTTTTAAGGGTGGAATACCAAAGAAACTTGGAGATCCAGGGGTACCAACCATGCGATGCTCCATTAAAAAAAACTATGTTAAAACTGCTTTATGTGATTTTGGAGCCGGTGTTACTGTTATGCCTCTCTCCTTATATCGTAGATTTGAATTGAATAAGTTGACACCTACTGAAATATCTTTGCAAATGGCTGATAAATCAACTGCTATACCTGTCGGTATTTGTGAGGATGTGCCTATTGTGGTTGCAAATGTCACAATCTTAACGGACTTTGTTATTCTTGATATTCCCGAGGACGACAGTATGTCGATTATCCTTGGTAGACCCTTTTTGAATACTGCAGGGGCTGTTATTGATCGCAACAAAGGCAATGTCACTTTTCATGTTAATGGTAATGAGCATACGGTACACTTTCCGATGAAACAATCTCAAGTTCATAGCATCAATTCTATTGGAAAAAGCCCAACTATCATTATTGGAGGTTTTGAATTTCCTCTTCCTACTGTCAAGAAAAAGTATGATATTCTTATTATTGGGGATGTTCATATCCCCGTTGAGGTAACTTAGTGTTATTTGAAATTTCTCCGGTTCCGTGTTATTCGGAATGAGTTTGTTAACAAGGCTTGATCAACCTTGTTAGTGGATTCATTTTGATGATCATGAGATGGATGAAACTAGAAGGCACAACCTTCTGTACCCTCTTTTTACTTTCTGTTATTTAGAATAAATAAAGCAAAAATAGTATTATCTGTCTGTTTTCTGAATTATCCGTGCAATAAAAAAATATCCCGAAAATAAAAGTGCTCCAAATGCCCTACAAATTTAGTATGATTTTTATGGATTATTTGAGGATTTTAGGCACTGAAAACATTGCAGGAGGGGCAAGCACCTGGCCACGAGGGTGGAGGGCGCGCCCCCCTGTCTCGTGGGCCCACAGTAGCCCCCCTCCACTTATTCCTGCACCCACACACTCCATCTTCTTCCCAAAAAAATCCTCATCCATCCCAAGCACGAGTTCTAGCTCATTTTGCTGCGATTTTCGATCTCCTTGCTCAAAGCTCCATTCACAAAATTGCTTTGGGAGATTGTTGCTTGGTATGTGACTCCTCCATTGGTCCAATTAGTTTTTGTTCTAGTGCTTTATTAATTGCAAATTTTTGCTGCATAGGTGAACCTGTTCTTGAGCTTGCATGTCAAATTTATGAGGTCCCAAGCAATTCTAATGCATGATATAGGCTCTAGTCACTTGTAGGAGTAGTGGCTACCAATCTTGTTTAGTTTATTCACTTTTATTTTGAAGTTACTAAAATTTTAGAAATATTTCAAAAAAATAAATATGTCTAGGAGAATGTATCAAGGTGGTTCCTCAATAAAGAAAGGACCCAGGCTTGCCATGCGTGAGCAAGACGATGAACTACCGAGGGACGCAGAAGTGCGAGCTTGTGAGTGGCCATCAGATGATTTTATGGTCAATGCAGGCTTTAAGGATGAATTTGACGCATATGTGCGTAATGCTGATCTTGAGGACTTCTTACAAGATAAGTGTCCTCAGTAGTATCAATTGACTGATTCATTTGTGAGAAGGTTTAAATATAAATGTTCACGTAACTCTCAGAGTGTCCTGTTTGATATTTATGATAAATCTTATATCATGGACTTAGAGGATTTACAACTGCTTGCAAACTTCCGCAGTGGGGCAATGTTAATGATACCCAAAAATCTGAATTTAGAGACTTTCTTGCTAGTATTACTTTGGGAGAGTCTAGGGACATAGCACAAGCTACCATAGGGAGCATTCATTTCCATGCTATACATTATTTTGCTCTCTTCATTGGTAGATGCATTAATGGTAAAGATGAAGCATGTCATATGTGTGTCCCTGATCTTTGTTTCCTCAAGAGCGCTTGATGACCCACAAGTGTAGGACATCTATCATAGTCCTTTCGATAATTAAGAGTGTCAAACCCAACGAGGAGTAGAAGGAAATGATAAGCGGTTTTCAGTAAGGTTTTCTCTGCAAGCACTGAAATTATAGGTAACAGATAGTTTTGTGATAAGATAAATAGTAACGACTAACAAGTAAATAAAGTAAATAAAGTGCAACAAGGTGGCCCAATCCTTTATGTAGCAAAGGATAAGCCTAGACAATTTCTAATAATGAGGAAGGAGCTCCCGAGGACACATGGGAATTATCGTCAAGCTAGTTTTCATCACGTTCATATGATTCGCGTTCGGTACTTTGATAATTTGATATGTGGGTGGACCAGTGCTTGGGTACTGCCCTTACTTGGACAAGCATCCCACTTATGATTAACCCCTATTGCAAGCGTCCGGAACTACAAAAGAAGTATTAAGGTAAACCTAACCACAACATTAAACATATGGATCCAAATCAGCCCCTAACAAGCAACTCATAAACTAGGGTTTAAGCTTCTGTCACTCTAGCAACCCATCATCTACTTATTACTTCCCAATGCCTTCCTCTAGGCCCAACTAATGGTGAAGTGTCATGTAGTCGACGTTCACATAACACCACTAGAGGAAAAGACAACATACATCTCATCAAAATATTGAACGAATACCAAATTCACATGACTACTAATAGCAAGACTTCACCCATGCCCTCAGGAACAAACGTAACTACTCACAAAGCATATTCATGTTCATAATCAGAGGGGTAATAATATGCATTAAGGATCTGAACATATGATCTTCCACCAAGTCAACCAATTAGCATCAACTACAAGGAATAATCAACACTACTAGCAACCCACAGGTACCAATTTGTGGTTTTGATACAAGATTGGATACAAGAGATGAACTAGGGTTTTGAGAGGAGATGGTGCTGGTGAAGACGTTGTTGGAGATTGACCCCCTCTCGATGAGAGGATCGTTGGTGATGACGTTGGTGATGATTTCCCCCTCCCGGAGGGAAGTGTCCCCGGCAAAACAGCTCCGCCAGAGCCCTAGATTGGTTCCGCCAAGGTTCCGCCTCGTGGCGGTGGAGTTTCGTCCCGTAAGCTTGCCCACGATTTTTTCCAGGGTAAAAGCTCTAATATAGCAGAAGATGGACATCGGGGGCCCACCAGGGGGCCCAGGAGATAGGGGCGCGTCCAGTAGGGGGGGCGCGCCCTCCACTCTCCTGGGCAGGGTGTGGGCCCCCTGGTGTATTTCTTTCGCTCAATAATTCTTATAAATTCCAAAAACATGTTTCGTGGAGTTTCAGGATTTTTGGAGCAGTGCAGAATAGGTTTCCAATGTTTGCTCCTTTTCCAGCCAGAATTCCAGCTGCCGGCATTCCCCCTCTTCATGATAAACCTTGTAAAATAAGAGAGAATAGCCATAAGTATTGAGATATAATGTGTAATAACAACCCATAATGCAATAAATATTGATATAAAAGCATGATGCGAAATGGATGTATCAACTCCGTCAAGTTTAGACCTCGCTTGTCCTCAAGCGGAAGCCGAAATCGAAAAATATGTCCACATGTTTAGAGATAGAGGTGTCGATAAAAATAAAATACGGGCATGAGAGCATCATGATCATTCTTATAACAGCAACATATATAGATTTTATCATATTATTTCTTATTCTCAAGTGATAATCAATTCACAATGTCAAGTATGGTTCAAAAACTTCATTGAGAACTAACAAACTACAATCTCAGTCATTGAAGCAATTGCAATTTATCATAACATCAGAAAGAGTCAACAATAGAGCTTTTCAGCAAGTTCACATACTCAACTCTCTTGTAATCTTCTATAATTGCTAACACTCACGCAATACTTGTGGTTATGGAGTTTCAGCCGGACATTGAGAAAGATAGGGTCTTATTGTGTTGCCTCCCAATGTATTCACCTTTAGGTGATGTCAACAATAATGCCCATGCTAACTTACATCCAATTGGATATATGTATCATGATCTTTCAAACACGAGGAGCTTGCCAAAGGATAAAATGAAAAAGGGAAAGGTGTGGATCACCTTGACTCAAGCAAAAAGTAGAAACATAAAGTAAAAGATAGGCCCTTCATAGAGGGAAGAAGAGGTTGTTGTCGGTGTCAAAACCGGCGGATCTCGGGTAGGGGGTCCCGATCTGTGCGTCTAAGGCTAATGGTAACAGGAGGCAAGGGACACGACGTTTTACCCAGGTTCGGGCCCTCTCGATGGAGGTAAAACCCTACTTCCTGCTTGATTGATATTGATGATATGGGTATTACAAGAGTTGATCTACCACGAGATCGTAGAGGCTAAACCCTAGAAGCTAGCCTATGATGATTATGATTCTGTCTCTAAGGACTAAACTCTCCGGTTTATATAAACACCGGAGAGGGCTAGGGTTTACATGGAGTTGGTTACAAAGAAGGAAATATAATATCTGAATCGCCAAGCTTGTCTTCCACGCAAAGAAGAGTCTCATCCGGACACGGGACGGAGTCTTGAGTCTTGTATCATGCTCCAATAGTCCGGTCATAGTATATAGTCCGGCTGTCCAGATACCCCATAATCCAGGACTCCCTCAGTAGCCCCTGAACCAGGCTTCAATGACGATGAGTCCGGCGCGTAGTCTTGTCTTCCGCATTGCAAGGCGGGTTCCATCTCCGAATACTACAAAGTAATTATCGAACAATTAAACCGTGTCCGGATCTGCAAGATGATCTTCACATACCACCATAGAGAGAATGATATTTCACAAATGTAATCTGCTGACAACTTTAGACAACATGACATGACACTACAGTCAGGCCATTATTTGAACCGTTTTCCCACAACCAGCCATAGCGCATACTGCGAGGCGGTTTCCTCGGCACGTCTTGTCAAAGCAGAGATCATGTCCCCTTATCACGGGATTCCCATCAATACGGGTATGGGTAACCCAACCATGCCATCAACCGTGGCGCTTGGGAAATAAGCGCCCCTCAACGGGCAAGTGGGGAGGCGCACCGCTTTCGTCCCCTCTATAAAGGGATAAGGGTTCCCCATTTTCACCCACGCCTTCTTCCTCCTTTGCTTATCCATCCTTGCCTCCTCAAGCTCCAGCGCCCTAGTCCACGCCTTCTCCGCACAGCTAAACATGTCCGGAGCAGGAGGCAAGTGGGTGGCCTCCACCGTGAAGGAGGAGCATATTGCGAAGCTCCGGGCGGCCGGATACTTGGCCGCAGACATCGCGCACCGGCTACCAGACGAAGGGCAGATTATTCCAACTCCAGAACCCCATGAGAGGATCGTGTTTCTTGCCCACTTTGTTCGTGGACCGGGATTTCCACTTCATCCCTTCATCCGCGGGCTCATGTTCTAATATGGGCTAGATTTCCATGATCTAGCCCCAAATTTCGTGCTCAACATCTCGGCATTTATCGTCGTGTGCGAGGCCTTCCTTCGCATCAAGCCTCACTTCGGCTTGTGGCTACGAATCTTCTGCGTGAAGCCAAAGATCGTGAGCGTCCAACAAGCGGAGTGCGGAGGCACCATGGTGGGCAAGATGCCCAATGTCACCTGGCTTGACGGATCCTTCGCGGAGACCGTGAAAGGATGGCAATCGGGGTGGTTCTACATCACCAAGCCGCGCGACGCCAACTGGGCGGCGGCCCCCGAATTCCGATCCGTAATTCCCATGCGGCTCACCTCCTAGGAAAAGAAGGGCCTGGCCTGGGTCGAGCCTGCGGAGCTGACCGGACTTTAGAACTGCATCAGGAATATGAAGGACAAGAAAATCAAGCTTGTCAACGTGGTCCAGGTCATGCTTGTCCGCCGGATTCTTCCGTGCCAAAGACGAGCATTTAATCTATGGGAGTTCGTCCCAGCCGAACACTAGGCACTTGGAGAGCTCTACGGCATGACACACAAGGACGCATGGAAGGCGCTATTCAAGGCCTCCGAAATACCTCCTCCCACCTCCGAGGACCGTGGACTTCACGCCACGCGGCCCCCTCGTCCGGTGAGTTTTCTGACTATTACCTGATGTAGTTTTTCCCAGTGTATTCATGGGAGGATCTTAAGTCATTGTGTGTATCGAATCAGGAGTATGTGGAGACGGCGGACCGGATTGACTGTCCGGCTCCACTGCCAGAAGGTCCAGCAGATGCTCTCCTGACGGAGATGCTAGTCCTGGCGCCCTACAAGGCGCCGGAAAAGAAGGTCGACAAGAAGGCCCCGGGGACCAGGAAGGGTCTCCGGCGTAAGGTCGTACCGTACGCCTCGTCCGAAGATGACGAGGCACACTCCTCCCCCGAAGGGGAGGAGGAATAGGAAAGGGCCGCCCCATCCGGAGAGGACGAGGGGCCTACGAAGGCGGCCCAAGGGACCAGGAAGAATCCTCGGCGCAAGGCCGTCATACTCTCGTCGACCGAAGACGACGAGGAAGATTCCTCCCGCGGAGGCGGGGGGAAACACGAGGAAACTTTTCCTCCCTGCACTGGGGAGGAGAAGAAGAGGAAAACCGCCCCGGAGAGGGAGGCTAGGACGCCCAAGAAGGGAAAGGCGTCCCTTCCGGATTACTCCACCACGGCCGCCTATAGTGAGGAGGAGTGGCTGCCTAGGGGGAAGCCCCTAGTGAGATCGTAAGTATCCGCACTCTGTTATACTTTAGTGCGACTTTGCTTCATGGTTTGTTATAACGCCAAACACGTATATGCAGTCCGGCCAAGGTCCATCCCGATATATCCTCTTCGGTTGGGTCTTTGAGTGATTCGGTGATGAATTCGCTCCCAACGGCCACTACCCCTCGGCATGCGGACGACACGGAGGTGTTGTCCCAAAGGCTCCCCGAGCAGGGGGAGGTGACTCTGGAGATGCCCCAAGGCGAAATCCCAAACGCTGGGCATACGGGGCGTAAGATCCCTGCGGATTGTGCCGACGAGAGCCGCAGCAAGTCGGGCTCCCAGCCGGACACTGTGCCGGAACCTCCAATGGTTCCGGATTCAGGCAGGCGGCCCCTTGCTAAGGAGGGCGAGCCGTCCGTGCCGATGACTTCCGTTACGCCAGAGGCGTCGGATAGTCTGCTGGAAGCGCTTCACGACGCTTCCATGGATGAAGAGCACCGTACTCTTATGAGTGTGGTGATTCAGAAGGTTCTGTCCGCCAAGTGCGGACTAACCGAAGCCTGCACCAGCCTCCTGACAGGCTTTGAGGTAAGTAATAAAAAATGTGTGAAATTATGATAACCCACAAGTATAGGGGATCGCAACAGCTTTCGAGGGTAGAGTATTCAACCCAAATTTATTGATTCGACACAAGGGGAGCCAAAGAACATTCTTGAGTATTAGCAGTTGAGTTGTCAATTCAACCACACCTGGATAACTTAGTATCTGCAGCAAAGTGTTTAGTAGCAAAAGTGGTATGATAATAATAGTAGCAATAGCAAAAGTAAAAGTAAATGTTTTTGGGTTTTTCTAGTAGTTGCAACAGTAGCAGCGGAAAAGTAAATAAGCGAAGAACAATATGTGAAAAGCTCGTAGGCAATGGATCAGTGATGGATAATTATGCTGGATGCGATTCCTCATGCAATAGTTATAACATAGGGTGATATAGAACTAGCTCCAGTTCATCAACGTAATGTAGGCATGTATTCCGTAAATAGTCATACGTGCTTATGGAAAAGAACTTGCATGACATCTTTTGTCCTACCCTCCCCTGTTCAGCGAGGTCCTTACGAAAACTAAGGGATATTAAGGCCTCCTTTTAATAGAGATCCGGAACAAAGCATTAACACATAGTGAATACATGAACTCCTCAAACTACGGTCATCACCGAGAAGTATCCCGATTATTGTCACTTCGGGGTTGTCGGATCATAACACATAATAGGTGACTATAGACTTGCAAGATAGGATCAAGAACACACATATATTCATGAAAACATAATAGGTTCAGATCTGAAATCATGGCACTCGCATGCAAAGTCATAGGAACATCAATCTCAGAACATAGTGGATACTAGGGATCAAACCCTAACGAAACTAACTTAATTACATGGTAAATCTCATCCAACCCATCACCGTCCAGCAAGCCTACGATGGAATTACTCACACGCGGCGGTGAGCATCATGAAATTGGTGATGGAGGATGGTTGATGATGACGATGGCGACGAATCCCCCTCTCCAGAGCCCCGAACGGACTCTAGATCAGCCCTCCCGAGAGAGATTAGGGCTTGGCGGTGGCTCCGTGTCGTGAAACGCGATGAAACTTTTTCCTTGATTTTTTTCTCCCCGAGACGGTATATATGGAGTTGGAGTTGAGGTCGGGAGGTGTCCATGGGGGCCACGAGATAGGAGGGCGCGCCCTAGGGGGGGCGCCCCCCTGTCTCGTGGACAGCCCGTGGGCCCCCTGGCCTTCATTCTTTCGCCAAAAATTCTTATTAATTCTGAAAAGTGCCTCCGTGGATTTCCAGGACATTCCGAGAACTTTTCTTTTCTACACATAAAACAACATCATGGCAGTTCTGCCGAAAACAGCGTCAGCCCGGGTTAGTTTCATTCAAATCATGCAAGTTAGAGTCCAAAACAAGGGCAAAAATGTTTCGAAAAGTAGATACGTTGGAGACGTATCAACTCCCCCAAGCTTAAACATTTGCTTGTCCTCAAGCAATTCAGTTGATAAAATGAAAGTGATAAAGAAAAACTTTTGCAAACTCTGTTTGCTCTTGTTGTTGTAACATGAAAAGCCATCATTCAAGTTTCAACAAATATTATGAACTAACCATGCTAACAATAACACATTGGTCTCACAATTACTCATATCAATAACATAATCAACTGATGAGCTATAATAATAAAACTTGGATGACAACACTTTCTCAAAATAATCATAACATGATATAACAAAATGGTATCTCGCTAGCCCTTTCTGAGACTGCAAAACATAAATGCAGAGCACCTTTAAAGATCAAGGACTGACTAAACATTGTAATTCATGGTAAAAGAGATCCAGTCAAGTCATACCCAATATAAATCGATAATAATGAATGCAAACGACAATGTGCTCTCCAGTGGGTGCTTTTTAATAAGAAGGGGGATGACTCAACATAAAAGTAAATAGATAGGCCCTTTGCAGAGGGAAGCAGGGATTTGTAGAGGTGCCAGAGCTCGATTTTAAAATAGAGATTGAATAACATTTTGAGCGTCATACTTTTGCTGTCAACGCAACAACTATGAGATGGTTGTATCTTCCATACTACATGCATTATAGGCAGTTCCCAAACAGAATGGCAAAGATTTATACTCCCCCAACCACCAACAAGCATCAATCCATGGCTTGCACGAAACAACGAGTGCCTCCAACATACAACAGCCCTGGGGGAGTTTTGTTTAATTATTTTGATTTGCTTTGATCGTTTTGGATCATGGGACTGGGCATCCCGGTTGCCGGCCCTTTCTCGTGAATGAGGAGCGGAGTCCACTCCTCTTCAGAATAACCCACCTAGCATGGAAGATATAGGCAACCCTAGTTGAAACATGAGCTGCTCGAGCATACAAAACAGAATTTCATTTGAAGGTTTGGAGTTTGGCACATACAAATTTACTTGGAACGCCAGGTAAATACCGCATATAGGAAGGTATAGTGGACTCATATGGAACAACTCTGGGGTTTAAGGAGTTTGGATGCACAAGCAGTATTCCCGGTTGGTACAGGTGAAGGCTAGCGAAAGACTGGGAAGCGACCAACTGGGAGAGCGACAACAGTCGTAAACATGCATTAAAATTAATTTACACCGAGTACAAGCATGAGTAGGATATAATATACCATGAACATAAATATCATGAAGGCTATGTTGATTTGATTCAACTACATGCGTGAACATGTGCCAAGTCGAGTCACTCAATTCATTTAAAGGAGGATACCATCCCATCATACCACGTCATAATCATTCTAATAGCATGTTGGCACGCAAGGTAAACCATTATAACTCATAACTAATCAAGCATGACACAAGCAACTATAATCTCTAAATGTCATTGCAAATATGTTTACTTCATAATAGCTGACTCAGGAACGATGAATCATCATATTTACAAAAACAAAAGAGGTCAAGTTCATACCAGCTTTTCTCATCCTAATAAGTCCATCATATATCATCATTATTGCCTTTCACTCGCACGACCGAATGAGGTGTATAATAATAGGAGTGCATGTGCATTGGACTAAGCTGGAATCTGCAAGCATTCGACTCAAGAGAGAAGACAAGTAATTGGGCTGTAAATTAAATAAACAATCATGCATATAAGAGCCACTAAGCATTTTCAATATGGTCTTCTCGACCCCCAAAAGAAAGAAAATAAAATAAAACTATTTACATGGGAAAGCTCCCAACAGGTAAAAGAAGAACGAGAAATCTTTTTGGGTTTTAATTTTTAATTTTTACTACAAGCAAGGAAATTAAACTAACTATTTTTTTGGTTTTTCTTAAGGTTTAACAAACACACAAGAAGAAAACTAGAAAAAGAAATTTAAACTAACATGGATAATACAATGAAAGAGTATGAGCACCGACGACTAGTGTGTGAACATGAATGTAAAGTCGGTGAGAAATACGTACTCCCCCAAGCTTAGTCTTTTGGCCTAAGTTGGTCTAATACCAATGACCGCCTGGCTGATAGCCATAAGAATAGCCGGGGTAGTACTGAGATGCAGAGGCGACCGCCTCCTGAGCAGCAGTGTGTTGGCGGGCTGCCTCCATTCCACTCTCATGTTCAGTGGCTTCTTCCTTGGTGACAACATATCTTCCTTTTGTCTGATAATCAAAAAGGTAGTGAGCAGGAAGAGTAACAGGGACGACATTGCGTCTATTATAGGTTAGTCGATAATGGAGGAATTATTCATTCCTCTCAAGAAAATGATGATTAAACATAGCTTCTTTATCCAAATAAGTAGGAGGTACAAGCATATCCCCCTCTCGTGGAGCTATATTAAGAAAATTAGCCACACGGGTTGCATAAATTCCTCCAAAGAAATCTCCCTTTTTATTATTATTATGCAACCTACGTGCAACTATTGCCCCCAAGTTATAACCTCTATAACCTGACACAGCACTCTTGAGGACACAAAGATCAGGGGCACACATGTGACATACTTCGTCCTTACCATTAATGCATCTACGAATAAAGAGAGCAAAGTAATGTATAGCAGGAAAATGGATGCTCCTTATGGTAGCTTGTGTTACGTCCCTAGATTCTCCCACAGTAATACTAGCAAGAAAATCTCTAACTTCAGATTTGGGAGGATCATTAACATTACCCCGCTGCGGGAGTTTGCAAGTAGTTGTGAAATCCTCTAAATCCATGGTATAAGATGTATCATAAATATCAAACATAACACTAGGAGAATTACACGAAGAAATATATTCGAACCTCCGCACAAATGAATTAGTCAATTGATAATATTGAGGACACTTATCTTGTAAGAAGTCCTCCAGCTCGGCATTACGCACATACGCATCAAATTCATCCTTGAAGCCTGCTTCGACCATAAAATCATCGGATGGCCACTCACAAGCTTGTACATTTGCGTCCCTTGGCAAATTAACATCTTGTTCACGTATAGCAATCCTTGGCCCTTTCTTTGCAGAGGAACCACCTTGGTACATTCTTCTAAGCATATTTCTTTTTCTGAAAATTTCTAACATTTTAGTAACTTCAAAATAAAAGTGAATGAAACTAAACAAGATTGATAGCAACTACTCCTACAAGTGCCTAGAGCCTATATCATGCATTGGAATTGCTTGGGACCTCAAAAATTTAACATGCAAGCTCAAGAACATGGTCACCTATGCAGCAAAAATTTGCAATGAATAAAGCACTAGAACAAAAACTATTTGGACCAATGGAGGAGTCACATACCAAGCAACAATCTCCCAAAGCAGTTTTGCGAATGGAGCTTTGGGCTAAGAGATCGAAAATCGCAGCAAAACGAGCTAGAAATCGGGCTTGACTGGATGGGGATTTTTTTGGGTAAAAGATGAAGTGTGTGGGTGCTGGCATAAGTCGAGGGGGGCCACCAGGGGGCCACGAGACAGGGGGCGCGCCCTACAGGGGGGGGCCCTCCTCTCTACTGGCCTGGTGCTTGCCCTTCTTGCAGTGTTTTCAATGCCTAAAATCCTCAAATATTCCAGAAAATATCATACTAAATTTGCAGGGAATTTGGAGCACTTTTATTTTCGGACTATTTTTTAATGCACGGATAATTCACAAAACAGACGGATAATACTATTTTTGCTTTATTTAATCTAAAGTACAGAATGTTGTGCCTTCTAGTTTCATCCATCTCGTAATCATCAAAATGAACCCACTAACAAGGTTGATCAAGTCTTGTTAACAAACTCATTCCGAATAACACGGAACCGGACAAATTTCGAATAACACTAAGTTACCTCAACGGGGATATGAAAATCCCCAACAATAAGAATATCATACTTTTTCTTGACAGTAGGGAGAGGAAATTCAAAACCTCCAAAAATGATAGTTGAAACTTTTTCAATAGAATTGATGCTATGAACTTGAGACTGTTTCCTCGGAAAGTGTACCGTATGCTCATTACCATTAACATGAAAAGTGACATTGCCTTTCTCGCAATCAATAACAGCCCCTGCAGTATTAAGAAAAGGTCTATCAAGGATAATAGACATACTATCGTCCTCAGGAATATCAAGAATAACAAAGTCCGTTAAGATGGTGACATTTGCAACCACAACAGGCACATCCTCACAAATACCGACAGGTATAGCAGTTGATTTATCGGCCATTTGCAAAGATATTTCAGTAGGTGTCAACTTATTCAATTCAAGTCTACGATATAAAGAGAGATGCATAACACTAACACCGGCTCCAAGATCACGTAAAGCAGTTCTAACATAATTTCTTTTAATTAGCAAGCATGGTGGAAATTTCAGCTTCCGGTATCTTTCTTTTATTTGTGATGATATCCTTCATATACTTAGCATAAGGATTTACTTTAAGCATATCAGTTAAGCGCATACGTAAGAAAATAGGTCTAATCATTTCAGCAAAGCACTCAAAATGCTCATCATCCTTTGACTTGGATGGTTTACGAGGAAAGGGCATGGGTTTCTGAACCCATGGTTCTCTTTCTTTACCGTGCTTCCTAGCAACAAAATCTCTCTTATCATAACGTTGTATCTTTGATTGTGTGTTATCAAGATCAACAGCAGGTTCAATCTCTACATCATTGTTTTTGCTAGGTTGAGCATCATCATGAACATTATCATTAACATTATCACTAGGTTCATGTTCATCACCTGATTGTGTTTCAGCATCAGAAATAGAAATATCATTGGGATTCTCAGGTGTGTCTATAGTAGGTTCACAAGCATGCAAAGTTCTATCATTTTTCTTTTTCTTCTTTTTAGAAGAACTAGGTGCCTCTAAATTATTTCTCTGAGAATCTTGCTCGATTCTCTTAGGGTGGCCTTCAGGATACAAAGGTTCCCGAGTCATTCTACCAGTTCTAGTAGCCAGTCTAACAGCAAAGTCATTTTTATTATTCAATTCCTCAAGCAAATCATTTTGAGCTTCAAGTACTTGCTCAGCTTGAGTAGCAACCATAGAAGCATATTTGCTAACGCGGTGAAGTTCATCTTTAACTCTAGCCAGATTATCGCCTACGCGTCCTATCTCGAAAGTATTGTTCTTTAACTCTCTACCAACATAAGCATCAAAACTTTCTTGTCTAGCCATAAAGTCATCAAATTCATCTAAGCATGGGCTATGAAATTTAGTAGAGGGTACTTCAACTTTATCATATCTATAGAGAGAATTTACCTTTACTACCTATGTCGGGTTATCAAGACAATGTGGTTCTTTAGGCGGTAAATTAAGACCATGTATTTCTTCAATAGGAGGTAAATTCTTAACATCTTCAGCTTTAATACCTTTTTCTTTCATTGATTTCTTTGCCTCTTGCATATCTTTAGGACTGAGAAATAAAACACCTCTCTTCTTCGGAGTGGGTTTAGGAATAGGCTCAGGAGTTAGATCAATTGGTTCAAGAATTACTTCAGGAACTGGCTCAGGAAGAGTCCAATTATTTTCATTAGTCAACATATTATTCAATAGTATTTCAGCTTCTTCGACTGTTCTTTCCCTGAAAACACAACCAGCACAACTATCCAAGTAGTCCTTAGAAGCATCGGTTAGTCCATTATAAAAGATATCAAGTATTTCATTTTTCTTAAGAGGATGATCAGACAAAGCATTAAGTAACCGGAGAAGCCTTCCCCAAGCTTGTGGGAGACTCTCTTCTTTGATTTGCACAAAATTATATATTTCCCGCAAGGCAGCTTGTTTCTTATGCGCAGGGAAATATTTAGCAGAGAAGTAATAAATCATATCCTGGGGACTACGCACACAACCAGGAGCAAGAGAATTATACCAAGTCTTAGCATCACCCTTTAATGAGAACGGAAATATCTTACGAATATATAAATAGCAAGACTTCTCATCATGAGTAAACAGGGTAGCTATATCATTCAGCTTGGTAAGATGTGCCACAACAGTTTTAGGTTCAAGGCCATAAAAAGGATCAGATTCAACTAAAGTAATAATATCAGGATCAACAGAGAATTCATAATCCTTATCAGTAACACAGATAGGTGAAGTAGCAAAAGCAGGATCGGGTTTCATTCTAGCATTAAGAGACTGCTGCTTCCATTTAGCTAATAATTTCTTAAGATCATTTCTATCATTGCAAGCAAGAATTTCCATAGCAGCTGTTTCATGCATAACATAACCTTTAGGAACAACAGGTAGAACATAATCATTGGGGGGACCTTCATCATCACTATCATCAATAATAGGTTCTTCAGTAATGTCATTCCCCCTAAATCTAGCAAGTTGGTCATCAAGAAATTCACCTAATGCCAAAGTAGTATCACGCACAGAAGTAGTTTCATCATGCATAGCAGAAGTGGCATCATCAATAACATGCGACATATCAGAATTCATAGCAGTAGCAGGTTTAGGTGTCACAAGCTTACTTATAACGGAAGGAGAATCTAGTGCAGAGCTAGATGGCAGTTCCTTACCTCCCCTCATAGTTGAGGGCAAAATAGTAGTTCAATCGCCTTTCAAGTTCTTCATAGTGATCAACAGATGTAAATCCCAAGTGACTCACAGAATAGAGCTATGCTCCCCGGCAACGGCGCCAGAAATTAGTCTTGATAACCCACAAGTATAGGGGATCGCAACAGCTTTCGAGGGTAGAGTATTCAACCCAAATTTATTGATTCGACACAAGGGGAGCCAAAGAATATTCTTGAGTATTAGCAGTTGAATTGTCAATTCAACCACACCTGGATAACTTAGTATCTGCAGCAAAGTGTTTAGTAGCAAAAGTGGTATGATAATAATAGTAGCAATAGCAAAAGTAAAAGTAAATGTTTTAGGGTTTTTGTAGTAGTTGCAACAGTAGCAGCGGAAAAGTAAATAAGCGAAGAACAATAATTGAAAAGCTCGTAGGCAATGGATCAGTGATGGATAATTATGCCGGATGCGATTCCTCATGCAATAGTTATAACATAGGGTGATATAGAACTAGCTCCAGTTCATCAATGTAATGTTGGCATGTATTCCGTAAATAGTCATACGTGCTTATGGAAAAGAACTTGCATGACATCTTTTGTCCTACCCTCCCGTGTTCAACGGGGTCCGTACGGAAACTAAGGGATATTAAGGCCTCCTTTTAGTAGAGAACCGGAACAAAGCATTAACACATAGTGAATACATGAACTCCTCAAACTACGTTCATCACCGAGAAGTATCCCGATTATTGTCACTTTGGGGTTGTCGGATCATAACACATTATAGGTGACTATAGACTTGCAAGATAGGATCAAGAACACACATATATTCATGAAAACATAATAGGTTCAGATCTGAAATCATGGCACTCGGGCCCTAGTGACAAGCATTAAGCATAGCACAGTCATAGCAACATCAATCTCTGAACATAGTGGATACTAGGGATCAAACCCTAACAAAACTAACTTAATTACATGGTAAATCTCATCCAACCCATCACCGTCCAGCAAGCTTACGATGGAATTACTCACGCACGGTGGTGAGCATCATGAAATTGGTGATGGAGGATGGTTGATGATGACGACGGTGACGAATCCCCCTCTCCGGAGCCCCGAACGGACTCCAGATCAGCCCTCCCGAGAGAGATTAGGGCTTGGCGGCGGCTCCGTGTCGTGAAACGCGATGAAACTTTTTCCTTGATTTTTTTCTCCCCGAGACGGTATATATGGAGTTGGAGTTGAGGTCGGGAGGTGTCCAGGGGGCCCACGAGATAGGAGGGCGCGCCCTAGGGGGGCGCCCCCTGTCTTGTGGACAGCCCGTGGGCCCCCTGGCCATTCTTTCGCCAAAAGTTCTTATTAATTCTGAAAAGTGCCTCGTGGATTTCCAGGACATTCCGAGAACTTTTCTTTTCTACAAATAAAACTAGGCCTGGGCATTCGGTATAAACCGAAAGTTCGGTTTCTACCATTCGGTATTTTTATAAAATCGGTTAGCAAAGATGAAAACCGAAAAAAGCATCCAAAACAAGCTAACCAAAAATTCAGTTAACCGAGTTTTTTGGTTCGGTAATCGGTTTATACCGTATTTGCTGAATGTGCATAAGATTCAGCTGCCTTGATTCCTCTCAAGTCTCCACCAGCGCTCTTATATAGCCTAGCTAACCACGTCCTTGCTTGTTCTTGGCCGAGGTGGGACTAAACTAGAACACGGGAGCACCGGCGCTGCTTTGGTAAGTACGTGCGTGCAAGACTGCAAGTATACTACAACCTCACATCTGAAAAACAAGCCCACAATGCTAGTCAGCTTGGGTCTTGCCTATAGGTCCTCGGTTTAGCCCATGAAATCTTTTTGTCGCGAGCCCACCTACCTCTCGAGGCTTCCTTTCGCTGTAGGTTCACGTGCCCTCGCGTATGTTCGGTTTCCTGTTCGGTTAATTGTGATAATACCGAACCGAAGAAATCAAGTTCGGTTAGCAGAGTGAAAAACCGAATTTTCTGTAGGAACACCAAAAACCGAACTTTCGTTTTTTTCGGTTTCGGCTTCGGTCCGGTGTTCGGTTTGTCGGTTTTTATGTCCACCCCTGCATAAAACAACATCATGGTAGTTCTGCTGAAAACTGCGTCAGTCCGGGTTAGTTTCATTCAAATCATGCAAGTTAGAGTCCAAAACAAGGACAAAAGTGTTTTGAAAAGTAGATACGTTGGAGACGTATCAAATTACCACCCGATAGGTAGTAGCCCCTGATACTCTGTTTGGTGTTCGGAACGAAAAGCCAAACGGAGGGTCGATTATAATCCGCATGAGTTTACTAGTAGGTGTGCATGTGAATGAGCAAGCGGTGCTGCTTACCGCTGCTGCCCGCACAACGGAGGTCACCGGACTCAGACGGGACCTGGAGCAGGCCCAAGGAGATCTCAGCCTTACGAAGATGCAGCTCGAAGAGAACAAAGGTGAGTGATACTCTGTTCACATGTTAAATAGACAAAAATTGTCATGCTAACGACAAAGTGTCGTGATTTTGTAATAGGGGCCACGACTGAAGTGGCGTCCCTGAAGAAAGCGCTATCCGAGGCCGAAGACAAGGCGTCCATGGAGCGCAAAGAGCGCGAAAAGCAAGATGCTAGAGTGGGCGAGGTACAGCAAGAGCTCCAGGAGCTCGACAAGAAGTTCGAGTCCTTGGAGCATGATCTCAAGATGAAAGAGTCTGAGCTTGCAAAGGCCCTTGCAAGTATGAAAGACGCCAAGGCCGAAGCCGAAAATGCCCAGCAGGAAATCTAGGCGGCTAAGAAGATAGCAGCGGGTAAGACATTCTTTATGCAAAGCAAGCATGTGGAGGAGACATTTCTTTTACTTACCCGGATTCGGAGCTCGCCATGTGCATGCGCAGATCTGCCATGCAGCATATCTGATGCTGCGGAGTTCTACCGTGCCGAGGAGGGGAGCTCAACGGAGAAGCTGTTCTGGTCCCAGTATGCTGGAGCCGAACACCCGGTGCCTCTGAGTGACCAACTGAAGCAATTGGTTGAACTCCACGGGGCGGCTGAAGTGGCTATGAAATATTTCATAGTCCGAATGTGGCCTGGTGAGCCCCTGCCCACTAGCTACTTCGGCCTGATAAAGCGGATGGTAAATGCCTGTCCGCGGCTTGAAGTGATCAAGCGATCCGTTTGCATTGAGGGTGCCCGCCGGGCCTTTGCCCGTGCGAAGGTGCATTGGGGCAAGCTGGATGCGGAGAAGCTGGTGAAGGACGGACCACCGGAGGGCAAGGCACATCGCTGTCCCGAAAAATATTATGATGGCGTTATGAAAGGCACTCGTCTCATGGCCGATGAATGTACCAAGGACACGATCTTTGAGTGAATGTACTACTGTCGTTGTTGTAATATAAAGACGAAGTTACCTGCGCTATATAGGGCTTTTTGATTTAGAATATTACCTTTTGTGCGGCTGTTTATAAAATTCTGAAAGTAGGCCAGTCGTTGGCTTCCGCCCCCTCGTAACTAGTACCGGGGTGTTCCTGGAAAAACCCAGACACTCTTTATCCAAATTTTTGGTCCCTGGAGGAGGTGTTTGGCGCAGCGAACAAGGCAATCGGACTATGCGGCTTTATAACTTTCACTTAGCCATAGAAGTCTATAATTTTAAATTTCGGCGAAGCCCCTAGAATTCGGAAAGCCGAATTGGGGCGCTATATACGCCTAAATCGGACAAGGCCGATTCCTCGCATAAGGAGGAAAAAATATTTAAGGATTTTAAGACCTCTCGAACAGCGACCATCTCTCGCCGCATCATGCCGGTCAGTTTTCGGCTTTCTCTACTGAGGTGCTCGTCCGGAAAAACTGGTACACAATCGCAATAGTTCTCCCTGCGCTACCTTAGCCGATATAACGGAACGTAAGGTACCAAAACAAGGGAGCCGGGCAAAGCCAATTATTGACCCAAGACATGATTCGGAGTTGATGCATATAATGCTATAAGTTTGGGGTGCCGCACTTTTGAAAGTGTTCGAACTTGTCGTGCCACATTATTGGGCACCATAAGAAGCCCCTGGCAAACTGAACGTACCAAGGTGTACGGATGCAATAAACATTTATAGGAAAAATGTGGAAATAGGAATAATAAGCTGACGCTATATATTATCTCCCATTGATGAATAATACGTCTAAGCGTATGTTTGCAGTGAGTGCGTTAAGCAGAAGTAAATAGGACTATTTGACATGTCCTATCCAAGGGCGGGCTCCATGTAGGTATATAAAACAGGTATAACGATCGTGAACAGATTCCACCTGGGTGTTCCCTTTGTGCACAAAGCCTTTTGCCTCCTTGGTTTTCTCTCCTGTGCAAGTCCGACAATCCGGCTCTTCTGAAGAGGCTGGCCGAAAGCAGTATCCTGAAAGATAAAGGGGGGGTTATTAAAGTATGTTACGGCTGAGACACACTGTTGACTGAGTCCCTATTATGCCTCTGCCTATACCCATGGTATTTTTAGTGCGTAGTTGTGTACGCGCGGCACGAATGCTGCCTTGATGGGGCTGGAGCGGAGGCCGGACTGCTAGTCGCGCTCTTGGCGTGCCTGGCGATCCTGTTGCGGGGTACTCCTGACTCGCTTAATGGTGTTCGGGTTTGTTGTCGCCGGATTGGTGGTTTGCCGGAGAAGGCCGCATTGTAGTTCCGCCGCGAGGGCTGCAGTATGCTCTTCTGTACGGAGAGAGCGGTCCATGTTTTCGCCGACTGTTATGACCCCGCGAGGTCCTGGCATCTTGAGCTTGAGGTATGCATAGTGTGGTACCGCATTGAATCGAGCGAATGCGGCTCGTCCAAGCAGTGCGTGATAACCACTACGGAAAGGGACGATATCGAAGATTAACTCTTCGCTTCGGAAGTTATCCGGAGATCTGAAGACCACTTCCAATGTTATAGAGCCCGTGCAACAGGCCTCTACTCCTAGAATTACACCTTTAAAGGTGGTTTTGGTGGGCTTGATCCTCGAAGGGTCGATGCCCATTTTGCGCACTGTGTCCTGATAGAGCAGGTTCAGGCTATTGCCGCCATCCATAAGGACTCACGTGAGGTGGAATCCGTCGATGATTGGGTCTAGGACCAATGCGGCTGAACCGCCGTGACGGATGCTGGTAGGGTGATCCCTACGATTGAAAGTGATCGGACAGGCTAACCATGGGTTGAATTTTGGGGCGACTGGCTCCATCGCATAGACGTACCATAGTGCTCACTTCCGTTCCCGTTTGGGGATGTGGGTGGCGTAGAGCATGTTGACCGTTTTCACCTGGGGAGGAAATTTCTTCTGTCCCACCGTGTTCGGACGCCGGGGCTCCTCGTCATCGTCGCTGTGCAGCCCCATGTCCTTGTTTTCAGCGTTTATTTTACCGGCCTGTTTGAACATCCAGCAGTCTCTATTAGTGCGGTTTGCTGGCTTATCCGGGGTCCCATGAATTTGGCACGAGCGTTCAAGTATGCGGTCCAGATTGGATGGTCCCTGATTGTTTGAATGGCTTTTTCTGCTGATTGGATTTGGAGCCACTAAATCCGGCGTTGACTGCCATGTCTCCAGTGTTGTCGCCATTGTTCTGTCGCTTATGTTTGTTGCGACGTGGCTTGCCGTTATTGTCGCGGACATCTGAGGTGCCAGCATTTATGGGCGTGGTGCTACTGTGAGCCAACCAGCTGTCCTTGCCCGTGCAAAAGCGGGTCATGAGTGTCGTGAGGGCGACATGGACTTAGGTTTTTCCTGGCCGAGGTGTCGGGCGAGCCACTCGTCACGGATATTATGCTTAAAGGCCGCCATGGCTTCGGCGTCCGGACAGTCGACTATTTGGTTCTTTTTAGTTAGGAACCAAGTCCAGAATTTCCTGGCTGACTCTCCGGGCTGTTGGGTAATGTGGCTCAAGTCATCGGCGTCTGGTGGTCGCACGTATGTGCCCTGGAAGTTGTCGAGGAACGCCGATTCGGAGCTCTCCAGGTGTCAGGACCCCGACTCAATGCCACATCGATCTAGCATGTAACACCTCATATCACTTTGCGGCCTCACCCACGGTATTCCCACGGGTGTCGCCTTACCTTTGCCCGGGACCGTTTGCGCCTTTTGGCACACGTATATGATAGTGTTGCTAGCATCCATATGATAAGGAGCCCGGGCTGACATGGCTAGTCGTAAACCCAAAGTGGCACAAACTTACAGGGACAGGCATCCATGACCCAGCATCGAACGTGTCGGTTATCAGCGAGTGAATCTAGGCTGTAGCACTGGGCTAGCAGGACTCCGGTGAACAAGGCTGTAGCGGGCGGTATTCATCGCGTGACATTTCCCCGAAGGGACAGACACAAGAACGAAGAAGGACACATGCCGGCCAGCCTAAGTGTTCTGGAGCAGTAGCAAGCTACCATGGCTCAGTGGAAGCACTAGGAGACATTTCCCGGTAAGAGAGGCTACTAAGGATAAACAACTAGATAGTCAGATCCCACACATACCAAGCATTTCAATAACATACACACAATATGCTTGATATGTGCAAATACAACATGGCATCACAACATGACTCTACAACTCAGGTATTTTATTCAATAGGCTCCAAGGAGCGAGATATTACAAACATGGGTCTCACGACCCAACATTCAGAGGATACAAGTCAAAGCACAAGCGGAAGCTTAACATGTCTGAGTACAGACATCTACAAATGAAAAAGGCTGAGAAGCCTGACTATCTACCAGATCCTGCCGAGGGCACAAGATCGTAGCTGAGGTAACAAGCTAAACGTCGAAGTCCACGCGGAACTACTAGTGAGACGGAAGTCTCTGCAAAAACGTAAAATAGGCAAACGTGAGTACAAATGTACCCAGCAAGACTTACATCAGAACTAACTACAGATGCATCATTATCAACAAAGGGGATGGTGGGGTTTAACTATAGCAAGCCAGCTTTGACTCAGTGGCTATCCTAAACTACGACTGCAAGTAACTCTTTTGAGGTGGCGCACACGAGTCCACATATTCACCATATCAATACACCACTATGGATCCGCTCCCATCTCCCTATGAAAATGCCATCCATAGCACTCACACTTATCTTGCGTATTTTAGAGTATCCACTTTCACTTGTCTATGAACTATTATAGGCAATCCAGAAGTCCTTTACCGCGGACACAGCTATTCGAATAGATGATGTTAACCCTACAGGGGTGTACTTCTTCATACATGTTTCCACCACTTAGCGTCTGCACACCACATGTGCTTGGCAGACTTCAAGCGAAAGCCGACGTGGGTGTAGACCAGGACCTACCTAAACACTCAAGTCTCTAGTCCAGGTTTATCGCCTATTCAGGTTCCATCCGCAGGGAGTCCGGCCGAGGTTTCCACATATGGCCCCGAACGATGTGTATAGGGTTCCATGACACCAAACGGGCGCCCGGTATACCCGGCCACGTGCCTACCACATCACAGCCCACCCCTCCGGTCAGTGCTGCGCACGGCCTCCAGCATACTACAAACACCAGAAACTACTTGCAACTCCTGGACATAGGACAGGGGTGATTAAGAAGTCGAGCGGGGTCATATTTCAGGGCCCAATGCATGGTAGTAGTTGTTTCATGGATCACAAACACAGAACTCAGTTCCTGAGGACGGCTTCAATGAGACAACCCACCATGTACTCCTACATGGCCTCTCACCGCTACCTTTACCAAATCGTGTTCACACACTTAGCTCGCACACAGAAGGACATGTTCACACACCTCTGATTCATCCCCGACGAATCAGACCTGACTCAACTCTAAGCAGTAGCAGGCATGACAAACAAGCATGAATGAGTAGGCACAACAGGGCTCAAGCAACTCCTACTCATGCTAGTGGGTTTCATCTATTTACTGTGGCAATGACAGGTCATGCAGAGGATAAAAGGGTTCAGCTACCGCAGCAAGTAATAGATGAATCGTTGTTGTCCTAATGCAGTAAAAGAGAGCAAGAGCGAGAGGGTAGGATTATATCGGAATGAACAAGGGGGTTTTGCTTGCTTGGCACTTCTGAAGATAATATAGTTCTTCATCGGTGTCATTGATCACATCGTCGGTACACATCTACTGAGAGGGGACAAGCATCGATAAATAAAGAAGAAACACAATCAATGCAATGCTCAATATGATGCATGATCATGACATGGCAATATGTTGTGGTTTGAGCTAATGCATCTAGCAGCAGGTTAAATGGAGTTGGTTTGAACCCTGGGTTCAAATTCAAACTCCATATGTGAGGGTTTAAATGCCATTTAAATGATTTATCCTAAACAGTAGTCGTAACTTCATCTAACATGCATGAAAATGCTACAGATGGAAAGATTGGATTTTTCTGATCATTTTTCATATATAATTTATCTCATTTGGAGTTACGGTTGAATTTATATGAATTTTAGAAGTTTTGGGCATTTTCTGGAATTTCCTAAATTGAAATAAATCCAGAAAATACATGTAGTGACAGCATGACATCACTCTGATGTCAGCAGGTCAACTGGGCGCCTCCAGGTCAAACCTGACCAGTGGGGTCCACTGGTCAGTGACCCAGTGCTGTTCAGTGTCAATGGCAGGTGGGTCCGGGTCAATAGACACGTCAGCACAGTCAACTCTGACTGGTGGGTCCCGCGTGATTATAAACTAATCTAAACAGAAATAAAACCTAGATTATTTAGGGCGTGGGGCCCAGGTGTCAGTGAGCTAGGTGGGTTAGTTAGGGCGTCATTAGTGGCTAATGACAGCGCCAGGTTGGCTTCGCCGGAGTTCTGCCGGCGGCGACCAAAACCGTGGCGGAGGGAGTCGGGATTTTGCTATGGGGCTCCGTTTTGAATGTGGTTTGCTGCTACGGCTTGCTGGAGCTCTTGCGCATCTAGTGGTGGTGGCGGTAGCAGCTGGGATGGCCGTAGTTGACGGCGACGAGCATTTCCGCGGCGGCCGGAGTTCAGGCACCTGCGGGTTTGACGTTGTAGTGCACGGGAGGGGGAGCTGGGGCGTGTGTTAGGCTCCTGGTGAGGTGTGGAGCATGTTACCGTGCTCGGGAGTGAGCTACAGTGGCTCTGGCCTCATCTGTGTCATCACCGGCGGCGAGGAGCTCACGACCCCAGTGAAAATGGCGGCTAGAGTGCGGGAACGAGCGCGGGGAGGAGGGGGAATGGTGACGGAGCTCACAACAATCTCAACGGAGCACTCAGCGGGCTCGGGGAGGGGTCGGAGCAAGCGGGGCGGCGAGGGGGATCTCCGGCGGCCGACGGCATGGTTGAGGATGATGGCGATGCTTCGGGTGTCCCACGAGCGCGTGCTTCGTCTTGGGGCTCCGTGGCGTCGAGGCGGAGCCTCTGTACAGCACGGAGAGGCGAGGGAGAGGCGATGGCCGCGGTGGTGTTCGTCGGCGACGGCGACAGCGCTCGGTGGTTGCGTGCGAGAGAGCCAGAGGAGGAGAGGAGCTCGGGGAGAGAGTGAGAGGGCCTGGGGGGTGCGTGGCCGTCTCCGTGGCGCTGGAAGGGCCTCGAGGGTGTGAGGCAGGCAGGGAGGAGGCCACAGTGTCGCCAGCGCTCGCCACCGAGCTGCTTCGGGGCGAGGGGAGGAAGACAACAGGAAGAGGTGGGCTGGGCCAGGTGGCTGGGCTGGCCGACTGGGCCGGCCAGGTGGGCTGCGGTAAGTCAGGTGAGGTTTTCTTTCTCTCTCTTTATTTTTTTGTTTCGGTTTTCTATTTTGTTCTGTTTTGTTTTGATTTAGTAAAAATACTAAACCATTTGATAAAATGCTGAAATTTATTATGTGGCTAGAACTAAAATATACCAAACCACATAAAATGTTCCAGAATTATTGGACACATATTAATTATATAAGAAATATATATCCAATGCAAATAGTTATTGAATTAATTCAAAGGCCCAAAATAAATGTTTCTGGATACCAGAAATATTGGTTTGACTTTTACCTCTTGCCAATATTTTCATAGACTAAGAGGAACATTTTCTTGGACTTCTTTGAAGAGATTTTAATGTTGGTTATTTCTGAAATGACTTATGAGGGTTTCAACTAACCTCAATTCAAATTTCATAAACATAACTATGATGATGACATGATGAGATGCAAAGATAAACAAGGCCAATCTAGGGATGTGACAACTCACCCCCACTAAGCAAGAATCTCGTCCCGAGATTCAAGCGTAGGGTAAGACGTAAGGGGAACGCAAACTACCACAATCTTCATGATCCAAGTTGCACTTCATAAGGACGTTGTTTCGATCACCAACTTTTTCTCGATGTCTTGCTCCGAGAACTCCAGCCAACATAACAACGAGAGGAAAAGTAAACTCTAGAAGGATCAATCTTCTCGAAGATCGAACAACTCAGGATCAACTCACGGAATGAGACATAGGGGTTCACTAGGTAGACAACAATTTCACACTTAAGAAGGTGATGAACAGTTGTCAACATAGCGAGGAGTTGAATTGCCATGATACCATAACGAGACATCTTGGAGGAGGGTGATTCGTAGAATTATTACCTTACGTGGCAAAAAGAATTACCTTTGATATAGACATCACTGGGACTTTCTATACCAGCCTAAGGCAAATCACATCAATCGTTTGGCGGAGTGCGAAGGAATGGCATGCCAGACTAGAATGGATGATGTGGATTACCTTGTTGAAGACAATGCAAGGAATGATTTTGGCTTATCATCGGAAATGGATGGAACCCATGGTGGAATGGGATATTGGAGGTGCAAGCTGGGAACGAAATGCAAAAGCTAGGAATGATTCTGGTAACTGGGGAGGAACCCCATCAGTAGAGAGTGAATCCACTGTTTGAAAGGGTTATAGCATAACCGAGGAAACTGAGAGCACTATGCAATTAATTCCGATGATAAAACCTAGCACTTGTGCGTGCTCTCAAGAACTTGAGCATTCCATATTCATCAAGGTTTTACCAACATCCGTGTCAGGGATCCTAGCAACACAACATACTACCATGATGAGTATTGGTGGAGGAAGCAGATGCAAAGAAAGATAACACCTTCTCAGATTTCACCTTAGCGAGGCCAAGGGATCAAAATCTGGATGATCGACCGAGAGACATTTAGAACTCCGCTTCTAATGTTCTCCTTGATGTGCTAGCGTATCCCATTCATTGAAATGGTTTGGTAACTAGACCATCAAGTAGAAGGTCGGACTTCGGGAGCACAAGAATCCATAAGGAATAACTACGGAAGTAAATCCTACGAAATCCTTATGGGTAGGTGGCCAACTTCTTCAATCAAGATACTACAATAATAGGTCTTCCGGCTGGGTGTGTCAGCCACGATATCCACTTTACCGGTTAGGGTGAGACCATTATTATAGTTCTTGGGAAACGTTCCAACCATCATATCTGCCTGAGATTCAGATCTGGTTGGTGTCAAAATAATCCAGACTCATCGAGTCTAGAAAGAAAATAAAAGGTTGCAACACAAATCGACGGGATAACGTTGCGAGATTCTCGGGGAATGAACTATGGTGGTAAGCTCCAAAACACGAGCTGCTTCTGCTACAAACATGTGGACACGCTGCCTCAGGCAAGCATGACCAAGTAGTAGTCTTATAATAAAACACTACCGAGTTCAGGAGGGGAACCATCATCGAGAATATCAAAGTCCTTGCATAAGGTATACTCTTAAGAAGGAATTTCTTCTCCTTGAACAAATCAATCAGTGGCTTGGTGTGCTAGGGATACATATAGAATGAAGGTTGCAAGTCTCCGAACCACAGAATACTTCGCACGTATGCATGACCGATTTGGGATGATTCCAAAGGAAGCAACATTGTCTTTCTCGAATCCACGGCGGCAACTTGCATCAAATGCACATGAACTGGAGGAAGTCACTTCTTACATCCGAACATATGCTTCATGATCTAGCATGAGCAAATGCTTTCAAAAATTTCCAACACTAGCTTAATGTTCAACAAAATTATGGAAAAGGCAAGGATGTTGTCGATGGGCTCAACAACAATTCATCCAGGTTTCCATAAAAATGGAATTCCATAATTATGAGAACAAGTGATAGTATTGGTCAGACCAAAGGATATAATGGTGTATGCTCGAGGGATCAACCACGAGTAAGACAACATTAAGAACATCGTTGGTCCTGATTTGATTTGAGGATAGCCCACACTCAAATCAAAGTTTTGGCAAGACAATAGCTCCAACAACTGGTCACGAGGATCAACCGATGAAGATATCATCTTTCTTCAACACACACACAAAAAGATATCCCTTAAAATGAACTAAGCCAGTCAACCTTTTATCTTCCAACTCTCCAAGTTGTTGTTTGGCTTAACCAACTAGCTCAGGGGTATCCAACGCGGATTCTTGGGGAAGGAGTGGTTTATTGGAAACCAACTTGATCACGAACTCAACATAGCGGTCAGGTGACAACCTGGCAATACTTTCGAGAAGATATTCGGAACATCACGAACCACCGATATGTTATTAAGTTCGAGAATAATCTTGCTTTTCAGGGCAAGATGATATGATCAAAAGAGCGAGGGTTTGACACAATCCTAACTCATTGATCGAAGAGTGCACCTTGGAAAATGGACTAAGTAGCAAGATCAATCCTAGAGTGATGATTCAATAACCATCACGCTAAGGATGAAATTATTGTCCTTTGACTACCAAGCTACAAAGTTGCCAGGAGTATTGATTTCACACATCATAGTTCACCTGTCCGCATCCTGATATAAAAGATGGTAATACTCCAAGGTAGAACAGAACAAAAGCTGGGTTGGCATTTTGATCTGCGAGATACAACTACTTTGACCCAATCCTGGATATGGATGAGGTACTGGAGTTTGTTTCTCCTAGTCATTCCGGAATAGAATGGCTTGATGGACCACAAGAGTAATAGGTATTGATGACCGAATACACACATACTCTTGACTATCAATTGACAGACGAGGTCAGAAAGCAACTAAAAGGAACAACTCAAGGAACATATGATTTTTCTGAGTTGTGGATGCATAGATTAGTATGTCGAACCAGGTTCAACAGGTTCCTTCCGGATAACCCATGCAGAGAGGGTGGAACTGACAGAGTCACAACATAGAATCGAGAACTCGCCAAGAGCACTCTGGTTGTGATCTTTTGGTTCAACAAACTTCTGCCATAAGTGGTTCATAGTATTTGGAAGAAGGAAATACCACGGACCTCAAGAACTAATGCAAAGGTTATTAATAACCTAAAGGAACGAGCAAATACTATCAACATGAAGTAAGTAGGTTGAATCTCGGGTTCAAAACCCAGGAATAGAATACCTACTAGCTAAATTGCATCACGGGATGCTTTCGAGAATGTTGGCCAGAATGATCACACTGGGAACACAATACATGGCTAGATAACTAGGTGGCACTCTAAGACTCCTAGGGTCATAATAATAACTCCAACATATATGTCAAGGCAACAGAGTACCTTAACTCACTGTTTAGTGTGGTTAATCTGGCCCAAAGAAACATCAAAACGGGGGCAAAGGATTTTGCAAATGCTTCAGATTGTTTAGAAACCTGGGATGACTCGGACAACATAACGACTGTAAATGCTCAAAAGATTTTGAGACATTTTGCAAAGGATTGCATAGACACTCAACAATATCATATCAAGGTTTTGGGTCCAACTTAGCAACATAACAGGGTAGTAGAACTGAACTAGGCTTGTAATCATCAAACCTATAAGGTACTACTGATTAGTAACACGTGAACCTGATAGAGAGAAGAGATCCTAATCCTTAACCCCGTAGGAAAGGTAAGATGACTCAGATCAGAAGGGCATAAGGTATAAGGAGTAAAAAGAGCCTTACGTTCCCATCCCACAATCAATTCCCCTACATATAACTAAAGAATTTCTAGACTCAACTTCGACCAGTTTGGCTTGGTAATCCTACAGGCAGTTAGGCTCTGATACCAAAACTGTCAGGACCCCGACTCAATGCCACATCGATCTAGCATGTAACACCTCATATCACTTTGCGGCCACACGCACGGTATTCCCACGGGTGTCGCCTTACCTTTGCCCGGGACCGTTTGCGTCTTTTGGCACACGTATATGATAGTGTCGCTAGCATCCATATGATAAGGAGCCCGGGCTGACATGGCTAGTCGTAAACCCAAAGTGGCACAAACTTACAGGGACAGGCATCCATGACCCAGCATCGAACGTGTCGGTCATCAGCGAGTGAATCCAGGCTGTAGCACTGGGCTAGCAGGACTCCGGTGAACCGGGCTGTAGCGGGCGGTATTCATCGCGTGACATTTCCCCGAAGGGACAGACACAGGAACGAAGAAGGACACATGCCGGCCAGCTTAAGTGTTCCGGAGCAGTAGCAAGCTACCATGGCTCAGTGGAAGCACTAGGAGACATTTCCGGTAAGAGAGGCTACTGAGGATAAACAACTAGATAGTCAGATCCCACACATACCAAGCATTTCAATAACATACACACAATATGCTTGATATGTGTAAATACAACATGGCATAACAACACGACTCTACAACTCAAGTATTTTATTCAATAGGCTCCAAGGAGCGAGATATTACAAACACTAGTCGTCTACCCGTGCATCCGCACGGGCTAGCAATTAAAAAAAATATGAATTATAAAATAAAGTTAATTATTTTGTTACTACATAAGATTTTGTATAGATAAATATTAAGAAAATATATTGTTCTTAATTGATCGTTTTTCCATGACCATGAAAATGAATCATGGAGGTGAGCACTAAAAATCATAGTCCCTTGAATTGGAACAGGATGAGGGTCAACATACTGGAATCCGCTCGGAGGTCTACATCGTACTGCAAAATACTGACAATGGCCAAAATTATATTAATATAGGAATTGTAAAACTGATTCAAGTATTTTTTTTGTCAAACATATGGTAGGGAACCAATAGATATACTAAACACCAATGAAGCAAACTTACTTAATTGCCCATTAAAAAGAAAGGTACTCACAGAGGATATTTGTAATCCTATGCCTTTACCATCCGAAATCTCTATATATTTAGAAACTCTAATAATTTAGTCTGACAGTTGGGTATCATGGAAGGATCTAGACGCAACCATATTAGAAAGGACAATCTTTCACTCCAAACATGTCGAGGCCACATCTAAACAATGCGACTGCATTGGGTTAATTGATATGCGAAGTATTTTGACACCTTACACAATAAGATCGGCATAACACAATTTCTACCCGCCTTTTACAGAGAGAAAAAAGAAGAGCTAGCTAGTATGGAAGAACATAGAAGGAATAAATCGTGTTATTTATTAATTCCGATCGAATTTTTTTTGTAGGACAGACACCTTAAAATTTGCAACTGGAATAAGTGTAAAGCTTAAATTCAATTTCTAATTAGTGATGTGTACTTGTTTAGTAGCATCTACTATAATGTTGATGAATGCTACATATCATGCATGATAAAACACAATAAAAGTTGTTTGATTGTGGATAAACTATCCAAGGACAATGGGTTGATCGATAATAGGAAAAAAATACATCATTATGATTTTCCAAAAAAGAAATGGACTATTTCGAAAAATAAAGCCAGCTGAATATTAGCTCATGATAGATGTATCCCAAGTTGGCTGACAAATTTAAGAAGAATAGATCCAATCCCATGTTTCCATTCATCTCTATTATTCGAGGGAACATGAACAATAGAGATACCTTACACACTGACCAAGTCTGAAAGTACAAATCAAACGTAAAAATGAGTACACCTAAATTTTGCTAACTACGTACAGATAATGAAATGAGCAAATGTACCATCATCTAATGCATGAACCACTGGAGAGATAACCCATCATTAATTCCTTTTTCTGTAGAACAATATTTAACCTTGATAATTCATCATTAATTATTTATATGTCCCCGTAGTTAATCCAAAAACAAAATATGGATACGGACATAGCAAACCTTAGCATGCCTCTAAATGTATGGACTTTATATGAGACGAAGTTTAGCTGAAAATGACTGGTAGAAGAAAGTAATCCAAGTCTAGAAACATGTTATTGAAAGAGAGAGAAGTGAATGTTCAAACATGAAAGTATGGAGATGATTTTCGTTATTCTTTTCATTTTGCGGCAGCCCACAAACACTTGGTCGCTTCTTCTGATTGAATCCTTTCTAATTAATACTGTAGAAAGAAACATAGGCAACTACTATCGTTGTCTTATCATATAGAAGTATCAGAGAAAATCATCTCCAAACCTAATAACTAATGAGATCTTCGTATTTATGAAAATTTATTTTACTGTGCAAGCAATGAAATCAGTCCATAATTCTTCTCATCGCCTTACCTCATTGATACATGAAGAAATAAAGCTATCTTCGGAGTGGCCAATATATAGTTAGACACCATCAATACCTTGATCAAAAAACTATATAAGTCTGTAGTACTAACATGGTCCTTTACAAAAAGCAAGTGCAAATACAAACTTCAGAAACTGACTATGATTATTAGAATTCATATATTTCTCGTAACCATGCTGCAACACATTATGTTCCAGTAACTAAGGAAGGAAGTTTCGGCGATGCTACCTAATCTTTGAATCTTTTGGGCCACCTTTAGTTTGATCCACTATTCAGAAAAAACATAGTAAGAAGGGAACACATATATCGACAACTGAACAATGCTATTGTTCTTGCTAATATGGTACAAATAGAAGGGAAATAAGAAGCTACAAATACTATTTTCCATGTTGAATGATGTCACTCCATGTGCCTAAACATAACATCACTGATGAGATATTTGGATATCCAAAGAAGTAACACGTACACCATGCAAACATTGAGATATATCTGTAGAAGTTGCTTTCATCTTCTTGAATCAATCATGAATTCATGACCGATCAAACACAGAGATCTATATTCTTGTCCTGCTCAGATATATGACCAATGTTAGACACCATGACCACCATAAGTCCGTCGCCAGATGCTGCGAGCTAGAGGAAGCCACACCTAGTGAAATAAAAGCTGCAACTTCCTTGTCCCTTAATGTCTTACATGAAAAATACTAAAATCACTGGAGTTTTTTTTTTGAATTAAGAGAATACTACCTCGTTATGATCTGTTTTGTATAATTAAGAACTTCTTGTTGGTACAGAAAAGAGCTTGGGATGAGGAAAGGCTGAACTAAACAACTGTACGTGAGTTGATAGATAGTTGTACATACCTTGATGGATAGATTAGATGGCAATTCTTTATTGTTGGTCACGCCAAGGATCTGGTTCAGGGCCACCGGCGCTATATATTCGACTGTAGCCTTGAAGAGCAGACTTCCAAATGTGCTCTATGCTCTCTGCAACGTGCTGCATGTGCATCAACTGCTAAGCTCGGTTACTGCCAACAACGGCGCGGACAGATGGTGATGGAAGGAGATCAGCACTCCAATAATCCACCTCTAGGGTTTGCTTTGAGACATAGTGGATCCCGCGGAGGTGGGATACGATCCAGAGGAAACGGAATAGGGTGGCGAAGCCCGGTCGTCGCCGGCGGCGGCGGGGCCATCTCGTCTCCTCGCGTGTGGGGTGCGGCGCGGGCCGGATCTCGCCGGTGGGGATGCTGCGCTCGTGCCGGGCGTAGCGGTGCGGCGGCGCTCCGGAGTAGGCCAGCGACGGCGGCGTGGCGTCGGGCGACAGGCGGCATGGTGGTGGTGCAGGCCGGCGGGTGGTGGCGGCGGCGGCTGCTTCGCAGCAGCGCCTCGGCACCTCATCTGGCGCTGCGGGTCGCGGGCGGCCCTTCTCGCCGTGGCTCTCAGGTGGAGGGGCGGCGCGGCAGCGGTGGAGGTGGGCGGCCCCTGTCCAGCCGGGCCCCTGCGGCTGGACGGCGGCGCTCGGCGCGGGAAGGCCCCCCCGGTGGCCTCTCATGGATGCAGAACGGCGGATCTGTGCGCCCTCCTCCTCGGCAGCGGGCGGTGGCCGGCGCTCTCTTGCGGATCTGGGCCATAGGCCGCTCCTCCTCCTCCCCCTTCCCCCGGCCATCTGGGCTCGGGTCCCCTTGAGGCAGTGGTCGCCGGCGGTTCTGAGGTGGTTGGGCTCATGGATCTTGTCCAAGATGTGACCTTTGGGGCTTCTCGGGGTGGTCTGGTGGCGGGGCGGCGGCCCTGGCGGTGGGAGTCGCGTGGGTCGTAGGCAGACTGCGCGACTCGGATGCGGGCTTGCAACCACGGCCGCTTGGGTGGCATGGTTGCAGGTGGTTGGCCGACCGGGGATGCAGCAGAAGGGTGGAGCACCGGGGTTCATCACTTACCTGTCCGTGCACGGGTCGACGGTGGCGGCGTCCGCGGATGTCGTGTTCCTCCCTGCAGGCTCCGTCGTGGTGCTCTCACTCCTCCCGTCGTGTTCCGGGTGAAAACCTGATCTTTGGATCGGACGATGGCGACGGTCCGTGGTCGTGCCCTTCTTGGAGGCATCGTCTTGGAACCCTCGGTCCGGCGTGGTCCGCTGCACTTCTTCCCGGACGATCTCTCATCTTGATGGTGGTCTCCGTCGGCTACAAGCGGTTCTTTTTGCTCATTTCTGTTGATTCTTGGTAGTCATTGAAGTTATGTGTCGGTGCCCGGCATTCTTGTATCTTGCCTTGGGTTGTGTGGCGTGCGTCTATATCGGTTTCTTGGATGTAAGTGTTGGTGCTTTATTTATAAAGCGGGGGGAAACCCTTTTTCGGTAATAGGGTGGACGCTAGGTCGTTGGCTGCGAAGGGCTTGGTGGTTGACTGTACATGAAAGACTTAGTTCCACATTAGTAACAAACATACTATGTACTGAAGAAGATTACATGGGAAGTTCCACAAAAGTACGTACATCAGAGTGTTTAATGTTCTACTATAGCTTTATTTGCTTCAATAAATGACTGATGAGAACTCTTCTATTGGAATTCAAGTCATGGAAAAGAACAATTCATCGAACACTTTGAATGCATTGTCAAATATATAGAAAGAATTAGATTGGATTTAGACTGGTGGAGGAAGAGACCTGAGGAAAAAAATACTGTAGGTTGTTGGCTGGACTGAGTATCGCATCACCAGGTCGATCTCGCCATCATAGAAATCAGCTAGACATGCCCAAGTCTGGCCACGTGCAAGACATGTATGTGGTGCTGGTGCATGTCTCATCATGTAACATCAGACATATCGGGGCTGTTTGGATGGTGACCAACACTAGCCTTACCAAAAAATTGGTCACGCCCACGATATTTGGCTAGCGTTTGGTCTGGTACCATTTTTGGCTCGCCATCGTCGACTTGGGTGCGCCCGCGTACCGTTTTCGCCAACTCGCGGGCGAAACAGCGGCGCGGAAATCAGCCGCCAAAATATTGGCTGCCAAATCTGGCGCGAGCCAGCCACCGTGATATAAAAGGCACGATTGATTTTTCCCCACCTGTTCACCACTTTCCCCATCTCTCTTCTTATCTCCACGCACAGAAGCGCTCTCGATCCAATCACCGGGCGGCCGCGTTCTGCGTCGGTGCGAGCTTCTCCGGCGGCCGGCGGCCGGCGACGCTGCTCCACCTCTCGCCCTCCTCTCCCAGTCAAGCTACGCTCCAAGGTCAGCCACTGAAATCCCCATCCAACACTACTCCGATCCCCTTTTCTATGGTCCGATTTGTGAGCTCAAATCCCCATCATCCCCTTATGGATGTATGTATTGTACGGAGGTACTACTTGCTAGATCTGAGAATTGCTTGCTGAATCCTCTTCCTTGTTTGCTGGAAGTAAAATTGGAATGGGACTCCCGTGCATGTTGTTGGTTTGCTGCAAGTAAAAACATATGAGACTCTCATCCATATTCTTTGTTTTTTTTGTGGGTGATCCATGTTCTTTATTTGACGCAAGTCAAATCACATGAGAATAATGATGTTAATTAGTTAATTAACCTGGTATCGTTCTGAAAGTAGTATGGTCTGTTCTTCCCTTTTTATGCCATATGTATGGTCTCTATTTCTAGAACATTAAGGTGGATTTTTTGAAGTTGGATATACATAGTTAACTACTGAGACATGCTTCGATTTTTTGTCCATCAAGGTGTATTTTTTTTTACAAGTTGTGCATCCCTGGTACTGGTTAGAAGCAGGTTTGCTTTCTAACATGTATCTTTTAGCAAGTAATCATTTCTAATAATGTACCAAGTTAGCTCATTCATATTTTTGTACATTTCATATTGACCCAGATGGACATGGATCAACAAAGATATTATTATTACAACATGTTGAGGCGGAGAACTCTCTGTGTTATTGTTCTACTCTTGGCCCTCTGGTATAGAAGCAGAGATGGTAGAAAATTTAGAGGTAAAGGCAGGAAGTATGGTCCATTAGTTCAGAGAGACATCTACAGAACTAATGTACTAATTAGGCTCTTTGACACATCGGATGCAACATGCATCAAGCAATTAAGGATGACTCGAGCTGTATTTTACAAGCTATGTAACAGGCTTAGGCAGAAGGAGTTGTTAAGTGACACATTTCATGTTTCGGTAGAGGAACAAGTTGCAATGTTCCTATACATGGTCGGTCAGCATCACACAAATTCATCTGTTGGATTTTGGTTCTGGCGATCTAGTGAAACAGTGAGCAGATATTTCAATATTGTCCTGCGTGCGATGGGGGAGTTAGCACGTGATCTAATTTATATTAGATCGACGGACACACACACACAAAAATCACTAGCAGCCCGAACAGATTCTACCCGTACTTTGAGGTAATCCTTAGACCATAGATTTTTTTACTGATTATACAAGATCGGCCTAGCCCAAGCTTGACATGAACTTCCCTTTTTCATATTCGTAGGGATGCATAGGGGCACTAGATGGCACTCATGTTAAGGCTTGTGTTCCTGCTCACATGGTGGACAAATTTAGGGGCCGCAAGTCATATCCCTCCCAAAATGTGCTAGCCGGGTATGCTGCAAGGCCGGGGATATTGCAGCATATCTATCCAAGCCAGATCAAGATATCTTTCGTAGTTACCTCAACTATGCTGATGAAACAATTCTTGGACAGTGGGTCCTTAGCTTCTTCGAGCCTCGGTTTCAAGAAGATGGTGGCAATGGTGGATCTGCAACTGCTCACTGAATGGCCACATGACTAGATAGAGATTGCGGCTTCCTTTTGTTTACCGCTAGGAGCATGGGTAACATACATCATGCATATTTTGTCTATATAGAGCAGGCTGGGTGCATCATATTTTGTTTATATGGAGCAGACTTGGTGCTAGTCTGACTAGTATGACTTACTTGGTCTGGTAAAGACTTGGTTACTATGTGAATTTTATTTAGCCTCCTTGATGATTAATCTGATGTATCGAACAATATGAGTTATCTAATGTATTAGTTGAACCATGTCATTGTCAATTTCTGAAAATGCATGCTTACAGTTTGTCTCTCTGTGTGTTTCTAAATTGAAAATTTGTATTAATGTCATGTGATATATGTGAGGTAGTGTCTGATGCTGATCACTTTTTGGCTGGCATGCATTTTGGAACCAAACCAAACACAGTCCAATCAAGGTTGCCAAATATTTGGCTTCAAACCAAACGCTGGCCAATGGTTTTGCCAAAAAGTTGGCAAGTGCTATGGGCTACAAACCAAACAGCCATAACCTGCCAATTTTTTGGTCTTGCCTTCAAGTTGGCCATGCCAATAATTTGGTAGGGCTAGATGGGGCACAATCCAAACATACCCATCATCTTCCTCTGCGCCTCCATGATTCGCCCCCGACCAAACGACCGCACCTCCTTCCTGGCAGATTTCACGATGGTGAGAAGACAAAAGAAAGCGGCCTCGCATCTATCAAATGGCGGCCGTGCATCTCGCAAAGTCTGACCGTGGGATGCCGCGAGGAATTCATGGCGGCGAGAAGCAAACTACAGAAGTCTCGCATCAAGAGAAAGAAGCTGCGGTAGCCAAGCGATGCAGTGCAACGATCTGGGAGAGGCGGCCATACTTTTCTTGTGGGACATGGTCGTCATCTAGATGAGGCTGTCTTGGATCTTCTTCATGAGGCGGCCATAGATGACCACAGAATTCACAAGATTGGCCCGAGAGTAATCTGCTGCGCAAGGCGAAGTGGCCACCGGGAGGCGCACGATCGTTGGACGGGAGGGAGCATGAAGCATCGGGAGATCATGCAGGCATGAAACAATTGCATGAAGCAGCAGCATCGGAGGTTAGGCGGCGGCGGCGCTGCACCATACAGATTGGAGGTCTCGAAGAGTTGGAGGAAAGGAGCGACGGGTAGAATCCCCACTTTTTACGCGATGGTTTCCTTTTTACCTAGTTGTTAGGCATTGTGTTTATCTTTCGGAAATGTTAACGCCACACGTGTGGGCGTTTGCACATCGCCCACACGCCTTCATCACCACTCATTTTGCCACGTATGAATAGATGACATCAGCAGATTTTTTTTTGGTTTTCGGCTTAAAAATGTTGTATCTCCTAAATAAAAAAGCGAACTAAAAATCCGTTTTCACCATTAAATCCGTCTCGACGAGATCTTCAAAACTAGACCCCATGTTGATATGTTTCGACGATTTTTTTTTGCCAGAAGTTGCCACGATGTTTACACTGCAGTTGGCAAGGGCTTAAACTAAAGTTGCCATGTGGCAATTTTAGTTTGTAGATCATGGCAATTTTAGTATTTTGATGATGGCAACTCCAGTACTTTGACCATGAAAATTATTTTTTGTATGAACCATGGCAATTTTACGTGCATGTATCATGGCAATTTTAGTTTATGGTTCATGGCAAGTCTAGTTTCTTAATTCTCTGTTTTATAAATGTCAAAATTTACTTTTAAATGTAGAAGAAAATAGCTGAAACATATCATGGCAACTTCAGTGTAAACATCATGGCAATTCATATGCAATAGACATGGCAACTTTTAATCCAAAAAAAAATCATCAAAACATATCAACATGTGATCTAGTTTCGAAGATCTCATCGCGAGGGATTTAATGGTGAAAACGGATTTTCAATCGGATTTTTCGTTTAAGAGATAAAACATTTTTAAAAACTGAAAATCTAAAAAGATTCATGCATGCATGCATGCGATGACATGGCAATCTGTTTACATTAGAGACGTGTGGTGCGTCTCCCTTCCTGCCACACGTGTGACAGTTAGCGCGACCCTTATCTTTTTGAACAACTTGCTCCCTTTATTATTTCTAGGCATATAGTCCAGTTTTTTTTTCATTTTTGTTGAGAAAACGTACCTAGCTAATCAACGGAAGTGATTTGATTCTGGGCGTTAGTTATATGGTGATGCACGGATGCTCATGTTAAAGGTTGAACCGACCATGGTTTCTATTCCTTATAGGCCCTATATGAGAAAAAAAATTGTCGACGATTATTTGGGTAAATCTACACCGTAATAACTCGGTCTCACCGAAATTAACAGCTCCTAATTACTAATTAACGTGGTGGTTTCTATTCCTTATAGGCCTTATGAGAATTTTTTTTTGGCCGATTATTTGGATAAATCTACACCGTAATAACTCGGTCCCATCGAAATTAACGGCTCCTAATTACTAATTAACGTGGTAATTTCTTGGGAGTCTGTAATTAGTATAGGCATAGATAGATAGATAGATGGGTCTCACGACCCAACATTCAGAGCATACAAGTCAAAGCACAAGCGGAAGCTTAACATGTCTGAGTACAGACATCTACAAATAAAAAAGGCTGAGAAGGCTGACTATCTACCAGATCCTGCCGAGGGCACAAGATCGTAGCTGAGGTAACAAGCTAAACGTCGAAGTCCACGGTTAACTACTAGTGAGACGGAAGTCTCTGCAAAAACGTAAAATAGGCAAACGTGAGTACAAATGTACCCAGCAAGACTTATATCAGAACTAACTACATATGCATCATTATCAACAAAGGGGATGGTGGGGTTTAACTGCAGCAAGCTAGCTTTGACTCAGTGGCTATCCTAAACTACGACTGCAAGTAACTCTTTTGAGGTGGCGCACACGAGTCCACATATTCACCATATCAATACACCACTATGGATCCGCTCCCGTCTCCCTATGAAAACGCCATCCATAGCACTCACACTTATCTTGCGTATTTTAGAGTATCCACTTTCACTTGTCTATGAACTGTTATAGGCAATCCAGAAGTCCTTTACCGCGGACACAGCTATTCGAATAGATGATGTTAACCCTGCAGGGGTGTACTTCTTCGTACATGTTTCCACCACTTAGCGTCTGCACACCACATGTGCTTGGCGGACTTCAAGCGAAAGCCGACGTGGGTGTAGACCAGGACCTACCTAAACACTCAAGTCTCTAGTCCAGGTTTATCGCCTATTCAGGTTCCATCCGCAGGGAGTCCGGCCGAGGTTTCCACATACGGCCCCGAACGATGTGTACAGGGTTCCATGACACCAAACGGGCGCCCGGTATACCCGGCCACGTGCCTACCACATCACAGCCCACCCCTCCGGTCAGTGCTGCGCACGGCCTCCAGCATACTACAAACACCAGAAACTACTTGCAACTCCTGGACATAGGACATGGGTGATTAAGAAGTCGAGCGGGGTCATATTTCAGGGCCCAATGCATGGTAGTAGTTGTTTCATGGATCACAAACACAGAACTCAGTTCCTGAGGACGGCTTCAATGAGACAACCCACCATGTACTCCTACATGGCCTCTCACCGCTACCTTTACCAAATCGTGTTCACACACTTAGCTCGCACACAGAAGGACATGTTCACACACCTTTGATTCATCCCCGACGAATCAGACCTGACTCAACTCTAAGCAGTAGCAGGCATGACAAACAAGCATGAATGAGTAGGCACAACAGGGCTCAAGCAACTCCTACTCATGCTAGTGGGTTTCATCTATTTACTGTGGCAATGACAGGTCATGCAGAGGATAAAAGGGTTCGGCTACCCACTAGTGCAGAACCGGGCATTAGCACCGGTTCGTAAGGCCCTGTAGTGCCGGTTACATAACAGGCACTAAATTGTGGTCACTAAAGGCCCCTCCCCTTTAGTACCGGTGCAGCACGAACCGGTGCTAAAGGGCAATCACGTGGCACGAGCCAACTCCGGGGGCCTGGAGCCATTTAGTACCGGTTGGTAAGACCAACCGGTACTATAAGGTTTGGGGGATTTTTAGTTTTATGATTTCTTTTTCATTTAATTTTGTGTTTCCATTTTGATTCTTTTTCGTTTGCTGGTATTTTACGATACTACACATTGTAGAATTTCTAGTAGAACCAATCATGCATATATATATATATCATCAATGTCTCACAAACCACCATATTAATTAATTCACACATACACACATGTATAGCTATATACAATTTCTCCTACATATGAATGTTGCCTTCAGAGTCAGTGGCATTAGCCTAATTGGTGCCTTCGGAGGACGATGACAATTGGAAGTGGTTTTCATGGGGGCGGTAGCTGGTAATAGAATTCTCCATTCGGATTTATGACCTGGTCGAGCAAAAATCCCGCTATTTCCTCTTGAAGTGCTTCTACGCGCTCCGTTTCTATGAGCTTCTGCCTCACCTCTTTGAACTATTAAGAAGGAGATCAATATGCATGTGTATTAGTTGTGTGACTACATATCGATAATGGTGTAAAAATTGTGAATAGTGTTCTGACAAGCGTACCCATTGCTGTCTTTGAGATCTGCTCCTTTCGAACGCCATCATGCGAATGTTCTCGCAAATGCAGAATGCACACAGATCAGTCCCCTGCGCCTGCTTTAGGGCCTTTACGAGAATGGAATTTGATCAGATAATAATAATTAATCAAGCATGATAATTAAAGAGATGGCAGCTAGCTAGTACTACTTAATTACTTACCTTGGGTCGAAACCATTTAAGCTTTTGTTTCCATTCACCTTTCGTGACGCTAATGAATCTTGCCCAAGCCCTGCCCGCCGACAAAGAAAATGAATGAAGGGGTTATTAAATAGTTCATATCATGAAATGACGAACTAAATAGGCCGAGATATATAGTTAATAATGATTGAAATTACCTGTTGACTATCCCATACAAGATGTTATAGTCAGTTTTTTTTGAGATTAGTAAGTCCAGTACTTCAACTGTTCCGGCATCAACTTTAATGATACAAAAGACCCAGTGAAATCTGCATGCACACACGTTTGCATGTCTTAATTAAGCGGGCATATGTAAGCAAAAACATGTAGCTAGCTAGTAGGCAAAAACAGAGAATTTGTAGTACAAGACAGTGTGACTCACTGGAAGTTGTAAGGAAGTAGTATATCTTCATTGTATTTGAGGCGCGTCAAGAACTCTAGCATGCTGTCCTCTACGTACTTTTTCTGACGTTCATTTATCTTCCAGGTGTATTCATTAACGGTGTTTGGGTCAATGAACCCAATGCCAAAGCGTCCACCTTTTCTCATTTCATATATCTTCATCCTGCATAATACCACAGAAAAGAATATAGTGAGGATAATTACAGGTAATGATTGATCAAAAGGATATCACTACAGCTAGCTTGAGACTTAAATTATAGAAAGAAATCACTTACAGACAATAGCAACTGACGATAGATTTGTCGAGTGCGTCTTGATTGTATAACTGAAACAGTTCTAAATACTCAACGGACACAACTTTCTCATGGTAGTAATGGTCCTGCTTGACATTCACCATGAGGGACAATCGATCTGAAATCTTGGTAATGTTCATGTACCATTGATGCAATTCATACATTCTCGTTGGGAGGTTCTTGACCTTGTCTGGCGCGACCAAAGGTTGGCCCCGGACATATTTCCGTTTTATTTCATCCTCTCTAAGCAAAGGCATGGGCTCGATCTCGAGGAGTTGTCCAACAGTGATGTTGAGAACTTCAGCCTGCATTATATGCTCCTTCGTTATTACCACATTGCCCACCTCGGGAAGGTGCACTGTTTGCCCAGAATAATATTGGGCGCGCGTACTGTCACTTGTTGTTGGCACAACAAGCGAGGGGATCGATTGCGCCGCCTGTTCTCCCAGCTGGGGAATGGTTTTGCCCGCATTTTTTGGCAGCTGCTTCTTGTTTGCTCGATCCCGATGTAGACGTGCTCGCCTGCCTTTGTAGACGTGCTCGATTTAACTTCCTGATGTGGCGCTCATAGTCTGTGTCAACAGGCTTGGGAGCTGGTGGTTGAGCCATACGAATGAAGTGGTCAATCGTTTCCTCAGGCACTTTCTCGCTTGGCGGCGGTGGCGGTTTCGGTGCAAAATGGGCTTCCACCTCGGCCTTTGATATGGCTGTGATTTCCTCCTCGGACCTGTCATAAGACCTCTGCGGAAGAGGCTTGAGGCTTGGACCGTATTTATTGTCGGGTAACGTAGTAATTTCAAAAAATTTCCTACGCACACGCAAGATCATGGTGATGCATAGCAACGAGAGGGGAGAGTGTTGTCTACGTACCCTCGTAGACCGAAGCGGAAGCAATCACAACGTAGAGGAAGTAGTCGTACGTTCTCCTCGCGATCCAACCGATCCCAGCGCCGTTACTCCGGCGCCTCCGAGTTCTTGACACACATACAGCTCGGTGACGCTCCTCGGGCTCCGATCCAGCAGAGCTTCGGGGAGAGAGAGTTCCGTCAGCACAACGGCGTGGTGACGATCTTGATGTTCTACCGACGCAGGGCTTCGCCTAAGCACCGCTACGATATGACCGAGGTGGATTATGGTGGAGGGGGGCACCGCACACGGCTAAGCAACGATCTCAAGGATCAACTTTTGTGTTCTAGGGTGCCCCCTGCCCCCGTATATAAAGGAGCAAGGGGGAGGGCCGGCCGGCCCTAGGAGGCGCGCCAAGGGAGGGGGGAGTCCTCCTCCTAGTGGGAGTAGGACTCCCCTTTCCTAGTCCAACTAGGAAGGAGGAAGGGGGAAGGAAGGAGAGGGAGAGGGAGAGGGAAAGGGGGGCCGCACCCCCCTCCTTGTCCTATTCGGACTCCCTTGGGGGGGGCGCGCCACCTCCTGGTACGGCCCTCTCTCTCCCCTCTTGGCCCACTAAGGCCCATTACTTCCCCGGGGGGTTCCGGTAACCCCTCCGGCACTCCGGTTTTTTCCGGAAACTTCCGGAACCTTTCCGGTGTCCGAATATAACCGTCCAATATATCAATCTTTATGTCTCGACCATTTCGAGACTCCTCGTCATGTCCGTGATCACATCCGGGACTCCGAACTCCTTTGGTACATCAAAATACACAAACTCATAATATAACCGTCATCGAAACCTTAAGCGTGCGGATGCTACGGTTCGAGAACAATGTAGACATGACCGAGACACGTCTCCGGTCAATAACCAATAGCGGGACCTGGATGCCCATATTGGCTCCTACATATTCTACGAAGATCTTTATCGGTCAGACCGCATAACAACATACGTTGTTCCCTTTGTCATCGGTATGTTACTTGCTCGAGATTCGATCGTCGGTATCCAATACCTAGTTCAATCTCGTTACCGGCAAGTCTCTTTACTCGTTCCATAATACATCATCTCACAGCTAACTCATTAGCTGTAATGCTTGCAAGGCTTAAGTGATGTGTATTACCGAGAGGGCCCAGAGATACCTCTCCGACAATCGGAGTGACAAAACCTAATGTCGAAATACGCCAACCCAACATCTGCCTTTGGAGACACCTGTAGTACTCCTTTATAATCACCCAGTTACGTTGTGACGTTTGGTAGTACCCAAAGTGTTCCTCCGGTAAACGGGAGTTGCATAATCTCATAGTTATAGGAACATGTATAAGTCATGGATAAAAGCAGTAGCAACATACTAAACGATCGTGTGCTAAGCTAATGGAATGGGTCATGTCAATCAGATCATTCAACTAATGATGTGACCTTGTTAATCAAATAACAAATCCTTGTTCATGGTTAGGAAACATAACCATCTTTGATTAACAATTTAGTCTAGTAGAGGCATACTAGTGACATCTGTTTGTCTATGTATTCACACATGTATTATGTTTCTGGTTAATACAATTCTAGCATGAATAATAAACATTCATCATGAAATAAGGAAATAAATAATAACTTTATTATTGCCTCTAGGGCATATTTCCTTCATTTATATCGCTTGCCTCCACCTGTACTTCCTGTACTACCTCGACTCGTACCGCTACACACCATAGCTGCGGGGTGTCTCTTCTGCGATTGCTGAGACGGCGGAGACGGCTAACGGGGCTGAGTTGGACGAGGAGGAGTGGCCTGAGGTTGTGCCGGACTTGGAGGAGGAGTGGACGTCTGACGCTGTGGCGGACTTGGAGGAGGAGGATTGTCCTGACACTTTGCCGGACTTGGAGGAGGAGGAGTGGCCTGACACTTTGCCGGACTTGGTGGACTTGCAGGAGCGGGAGTATGCTGACTCGGTGGCGGACTTCGACGAGGACTCGGCTGACGCGGTGTCGGTGGCCTTTGAAAGATGATGCAATCCTTTTTCCATAGGATGATACGATGTTTGGCCTCTCCGAGAAAGCGCTCGCCGTCACCTCCAGCAATGTCAAGCTGTAGCCCCGAATATGGTGGGTCCACCACCTCATCAACCAAGACACGAGCATAGCCTGCTGGAATCGGGTTGCAATGGAAGGTTGCCTCGGGGGGATTTGTGAAAGCAAAGCCGTTCGCCACCTTCATGAATATGTTCTTCATTTTGACGTGTAGCTCGCATTTAGTGTTCTCCGTGATGTCATCCACGGGGTATCTACCCAGCATTGTGTCGTCCGGGACGGAACCCACGCTGCTTGTCGGCATGGATGGGCCGGTGCTATCCAATGCTAGATCATCCGCTAGCTGCTGCAGCTGCTGAGACCCCCTTTGATGGGTAAGTGAGTCGATCTGCTCCTGCTGCCGCTGGTATTTGACTGCCAATTCCGCTTGACTTGCTTCTAGGCCTTGAAGGCGTTCATAGTCCTGCTTCCTCTGCTCCTCCTCCATCTTCCTCTTCTTCTCCTCCACAATCTTCTTTCTCGCACGGGTTCTGTAGTCGGTGTTCCAGTCTGAAAACCCCTCATACCACGGCATAGCGCCCTTGCCTCGTGTTCTTCCCGGGTGTTCAGGATTTCCCAGGGCACGCGTAAGCTCGTCGTTCTCTCTATTGGGCTGGAACACCCCCGATCGTGCCTCTTCTATTGCAACAAGTATCGCATCGTCGGCTCCCTTCAGACTTGCCCTCGTCGAAACATTGCCTGTCTCCGGGTCCAACTCCCCCCCATGCGCATAGAACCAAGTCCTGACCCTGGGGGGCCAGCTCTTAGTAGCCGGAGTGACACCTGCATCCTCCATCTCTTTCTCAGACTTATCCCACTTAGGCATTGCCACCGCATAGCCACCTGGACCCAGCTTATGGAACTTATCCTTTTTTTCAGCATTCTTCTTGTTTATTCTCGACCGTTCCTTAGCTAATTCCGAATCCTTGAATTTCACGAAATCGTCCCAATGATCACGTTGGTTCTCTAGTGTTCCCTTGAATACTGGAGTCTTCCTTCCTCCCTTGACGTACTTCTTCCATTCACGATTCTTGTAGTTCTTGAATGCAATCGCCATCATCCTAAGAGCAGCCTCCTTGACTTTCTGCACATCTGCTTCTGTGAAATGATCTGGTAGGGTGAAATGTTCCATGAGAGTATCCCAAAGCAGATCTTTTTGATTCTTGTCGACAAAAGTAACATCTGGACGTGGCTTGCTGGCTCTCTCCATTCTTGAAGTTTGATCGGGAGTTGGTCCTTCACAAGAACTCCGCACTGACGAACGAACTTGTCCGCAATCTTCTTAGGCGCTAATGGTTTGCCAGTAGGGCCGCACGCCTCGATATTGTACTTTACGCCCGGCTTCAACTTTTTGTTCGGGCCTGGTTTCGTCATTTTTCCTGAAGATTTGCTCGATCCGGATGGCTGAAAGAACAATGATCGATTCGTTAATATATCTTCAAGTCATTTAAAACATGTGATGATCACCAGATGCCTGCTTATATAAATATATATACCTCGCCGGTCTTTGTTGTTTCAGGATCAACATGTTCTTCGTCATCGTCATAATCGTAGTTCATGACTTCATCAATTTCATCGTCGCGATCGAATATCATATCACCCTCTCCGGTGTTGTTTAGAAATTCGGAGCCGTCATAATCTTCTTCATTCTGATTATCATCTGGCCCGCGTATCATATCGAACATGGTCTGTTCTCCCTCTCTGTCGGTATTGTCTTCCATAGCTTTTGTTTAACTAATCCAAAAGAAATATAAAACAATTTAGTATTCAAATTACATCGTCTCGAATAATAGATATAGTCTCGAATACATCGTCTAGAATAATAGATATAATCTCGAATACATCGTCTCGAATAATATATAATATTGAATAGTACATCACTGGCTATTAGCTAATAAAGATCGAATACTACAGAAGAATCTAGGACACTCGCGGTTCCTCCGGCGCGGGCGATGGACACCCAAAGAGAAGGAACCCTCACAGGATCATAGCTGAAGTGAGATCCCCAAAGATACTGCCACGTATTGGAGAACCTGCCGCCCTCTAACGCAACCATGTAGCGATGGACGTGCTCGTCCTCCTCCCTGACACGGCGACGTACCACCTCCGGCGGGGCCGGGTCCCTCCGCACCAAAACTGGCCCATGCGAACGCCACCAAACGAGAACAGGGTCAACGACGGGACCCGGGGCCGAGTTCCTCATCAAGCGGTGCGCCCCTCCAAGCAGCACCTCCCAGTGCCAGCCCGGCGGAGCCCAGTCCCGGACATGGGTCGGCTGGACGTCGCCGCGGATGGGTCGATGGCGAGGATGTGGGTCGGGCATCGTCGAGAACAAATACTAGCTATATGCCCGCAAAAAGTAACATTTTTTTAATGATTGGATTTTGATAACTAAAATTTCTAACATTTCTATATAACACTAATTATGCTAATCTAAATAACACTAAAATTTCTAACATTTCTAACATTTCTATATAACACTAATTTCTAACATTTCTACATAACACTAATTTCTAACTGATTAAGCACTAATTATATCCATCTAACATGCATTCATACATATATAATAGTGAAAAAATAATAATCTAAATACTCTAAACTAATTAAACATACAAAGTACGTGTGTGTGTGTGTGTACTAATTAAACACTAATTATCTAAACTAATTAAACATACAAAATAATAATCTAAATAATCTAAACTAATTAAAGATTAATTATCTAAACTAATTAAACATGCTTGTGTGTGTGTGTACGGGCTCGGGGCCGGAGGGCTCACAGCGGGCAACGGCGACGGCGAGGCGACGGCGAGGCGACGGCCGGGGCGGCGACGGCGGGGACGGCGCGACGGGGACGGGGACGGCGTGACTGGGACGGGGACGGCGCGATGGGGACGGGCCCGGGGCGGCGACGGGGACGGGGGCGGCGACGGGGACGGGGGCGGCGACGGAGACGAGCAGCGACGGAGACGATCGAGGGCGGCGGCGACGGCGACGGAGACGACAGAACAGAGGAACGAACAGAGAGGGAAACTGAAATTTTTGTAGCTCTAGCATATTTAGAAGGAACCTTTAGTACCGGTTGGAGCCACCAACCGGTACTAAAGGCCTGTTTTGGCCAGGCCAAGCGGCGGGAAGCGTCCCCCTTTAGTACCGGGTGGTGGCACAAACCGGTACTAAAGGCCCCCCCTTTAGTACCGGTTTGTGCCACGACCCAGTACTAAAGGGGGTGCGCTGGCGCAGGTGCGGTGCGGCAAGTTTAGTCCCACCTCGCTAGTCGAGGGGCTACCGCACTGGTTTATAAGCCCCAGTGCGGTAGCTCCCTCGAGCTCCTCTCCTAACCAGGCCTACTGGGCCTACCTGTCCTCTTCGCCTAGTGGGCCTACTGGGCCTTTGCGGGCCTGCATCCTGGCCCAACGAAAGGTTGTGTCGCTAGTCGTATGCAGGCCGCTTTGGCCCAGTAGGCGGGCTTTTTTTTTCTTATTTTTTTTTTGCTTTATTTTTTTTGTTTTATTTATTTTTGAGTTGTTTTTTGCTGTATTTAGTGTTTCTTTGTGAATATTTTTGCTTTAGGTACAAAAAATTACAAACTTTCTGTTAGTGCTGGTAGATTTCAAATTTGAATAGTTTAAATTTTGAATTATTTGAAATTTGTGTGAATCACTAGTTTGTGAATAACTTAACTTTGAAAAAAGTTTTTTCAGTGATTCTTTTTTCTTATGTTTAATATTATTGTGTTTTATCATTATATTCAATTTAGTAATGCTTAGGTTATTTAAAAACTGAAATGCCTTTGTAACAGTTCAGTTTATAACAATTTAGTACTGAAACCCTGATAGTTCGAAAGAGATTGTCCATTTTGTACACGAAGTGCATCCAGTTTTTGCCGTAACCCTCTCTACTTTCTTGCACATGATATTTGCATGAAATTATGATACCATGCCAACTTTCAACCTTTTCTGAGTTCATTTGAATTGCTTTTCAATTTCAGGGTCATTTAGCTGGAAAAAAATCAGTAAATGCATGAAAAGAATTTGTTTGCACATAAAATTTCTTCGCGTTTCAAATGCCAAAACACATAAGTACCCTAACTATTACAGACATTCCCTCCTGGGTGTGAAACACAGAAGAAAGTGATGATAGTGAAGCCGATCACATCCCAGATCATTGGGTGTGAAACTTTTTCTTCGCGTGTGTCCCTTTGCGCCGTAACCATGGAAAATCTTCATCATTTAACGGGATGCTCGGGTCAATATTCACTGTGAATGGAGCAATTTCATCAAACTTTTCATAATCTTCTGACTTGTCTGTCTTGTCATCCACTCCCACGATGTTTCTCTTCCCAGAAAGAACTATGTGCCGCTTTGGCTCATCGTACGATGCATTCGCTTCCTTATCTTTTCTTTTTCTTGGCTTGGTAGACATGTCCTTCACATAGAAAACCGGTGCCACATCATTGGCTAGGACGAATGGTTCGTCTGCATACGCAAGATTGTTGAGATCCACTGTTGTCATTCCGTACTGCGGGTCTTCCGTTACCCTGCCTCGTGTCATATTGACCCATTTGCACCGAAACAAAGGGACCTTTAAACCACGTCGATAGTCAAGTTCCCATATGTCCTGTATATAACCATAATATGTTTCCTTTCCCATCTTGGTTTCTGCATCAAAGTGGACACCACTGTTTTGGTTGGTGCTCTTCTTATCTTGGGCGATCGTGTAAAATGTATTACCATTTATCTCGTACCCTTTGAAAGTCATTATATTCAAAGATGGTAACTGGGACAGCAAGTACAGGTCATCTTCAATAGAGGTGTCATGCATGGTACGTGTCTGCAACCAGTTGGCGAAACTCATGGTTTGTTCACGTGTAATCCAGTCATCAGACCGCTCCGGGTGTTTGGAGCGTAGCAAATTCTTGTGTTCATCCATATACGGAGCCACCAAGGTGGAATTCTGTAGAACTGTGTAGTGTGCTTCAGTGAGAGAATGTCCGTCCATACATATTATTTGTTCCCCTCCTAGCATGCCTTTTCCATCCAGTCTGCCCTTATGCCGCGATTCAGGAACACCAATCGGCTTAAGGTCAGGAATAAAGTCAATACAAAACTCAATGTCCTCCTCATTTTGATGGCCCTTGGAGATGCTTCCTTCTGGCCTAGCACGGTTATGAACATATTTCTTTAAGACTCCCATGAACCTCTCAAATGGGAACATATTGTGTGGAAATACAGGACCCAAAATGTTAATCTCTTCGCATAGGTGAACTAGGACGTGCGTCATGATGTTGAAGAAGGATGGTGGGAACACCAACTCGAAACTGACAAGACATTGCACCAAATCATTCTGGAACCTTGGTATGATTTCTGGATCGATTACCTTCTGAGAGATTGCATTGAGAAATGCACATAGCTTCACAATGGCTAATCGAACGTTTTCCGGTAGAAGCCCCCTCAATGCAACCGGAAGCAGTTGCGTCATAATCACGTGGTAGTCATGAGACTTTAGGTTCTGGAACTTTTTCTCTGCCATGTTTATTATTCCCTTTATATTCGACGAGAAGCCAGACGGTACCTTAATACTGAGCAGGCATTCAAAGAAGATTTCCTTCTCGTCTTTGGTAAGAGCATAGCTTGCATGACCCTGATGTATGCCGTCTTCTCCGTGCATACGTTGCTGGTCCTCCCATGCCTCAGGTGTATCTTTTGTCTTCCCATACACTCCCAAGAAGCCAAGCAGGGTCACGCAAAGATTCTTCGTCACGTGCATCACGTCGATTGCGGAGCGGACCTCTAGGTCTTTCCAATATGGCAGGTCCCAAAATATAGATTTCTTCTTCCACATGGGTGCGCGTCCGTCCGCGTCCTTCAGAACAGGTTGTCCGCCAGGACCCTTTCCAAATATCACCTTCAAATCCTTGACCATATCATGTACATCAACACCAGTACGGTGGCGAGGCTTCATCCGGTGATCCGCCTCACCTTTGAAATGCTTGCCTTTCTTTCTTACGGGATGCCTGCTCGAAAGAAATCAACGATGTCCCAGGTACACATTCTTCTTACAACTATTCAAATATATACTGTCGGTATCATCCAAACAGTGCGTGCATCCGCGGTATCCCTTGTTTGTCTATCCTGAAAGGTTACTGAGAGCAGGCCAATAATTGATGGTCACGAACAACAACGCCTTTAGGTCAAATTCTTCCCCCATGTGCTCATCCCACGCACGTGCACCTGTTCCATTCCACAGTTGTAAGAGTTCTTCAACTAATGGCCTTAGGTACACATCAATGTCGTTGCCGGGTTGCTTAGGGCCTTGGATGAGCACTGGCATCATAATGAACTTCCGCTTCATGCACAACCAAGGAGGAAGATTATACAAACATAGAGTCACAGGCCAGGTGCTATGGTTGCTGCTCTGCTCCCCAAAAGGATTAATGCCATCTGCGCTTAGACCAAACCATACGCTCCTTGCGTCATCTGCAAACTCCTTCCCGTACTTTCTTTCAATTTTTCTCCACTACGACCCGTCAGCAGGTACTCTCAACTTTCTGTCTTTCTTACGGTCTTCTCTGTGCCATCGCATCGCCTTAGCATGCTCTTTGTTTTGGAACAAACATTTCAACCGTGGTATTATAGGAGAATACCACATCACCTTGGCAAGAATCTTCTTCCTGGGGCGCTCGCCCTCGACATCACCAGGCTCATCGCGGCTGATCTTATAGCGCAATGCACCACGTACCGGGCAAGCGTTCAAATCCTCGTACTCACCGCGGTACAGGATGCAATCATTAGGGCATGCATGTATCTTCTGCACCTCTAACCCTAGAGGGCAGACAGCCTTCTTTGCTTCGTACGTACTCTCGGGCAATTCGTTGTCCTTTGGAAGCATATCCTTTATCATTACCAGCAACTTTCCAAATCCCTTGTCAGATACACCATTATCTGCCTTCCATTGTAGCAATTCCAGTGTGGTGCCCAGCTTTTTCTTATCACCTACGCAATTCGGGTACAACAATTTTTTGTGATCCTCTAACATGTGCTGCAACTTCTTTTTCTCCAAATCACTTGCGCAGTTTCTCTTTGCATCGGCAATGGCCCGACCTAGATCATCAACGGGCTCATTTGATGGCTCTTCTTCAGCTTCTTCCCGCATTGCCGGCTCAGCTTCTTCCCGCATTACCGGCTCAGCTTCTTCCCCCATTGTTGTATCATCGTATTCAGGGAACCCATGGCCAGGATAGCTGTCGTCGTCCTCTTCTTCTTCATTGTCTTCCATCATAACCCCTCTTTCTCCGTGCTTGGTCCAAACATTATAGTGGGGCATGAAACCGGACTCAAACAGGTGGACGTGAATAGTTCTTGACGTAGAGTAATTGTGACCATTCTTACAGCCAGCACATGGACAAGGCATAAAACCATCCGCCCGCTTGTTTGCCTCAGCCGCAAGTAGAAAAGTATGCACGCCCTCAACGAACTGGGGAGAGCATCGGTCATCGTACATCCATTTCCGGCTCATCTTCATTACACAACACCGAATAGACCAAATTAATACAAGTTCATACAACACTTAAATGCAACAAACAAATAACTCTCTGGCTAAAGCATTTAAATGCAACAACAAATGCGATCAAGATCGCAACTAAGGTAGCAATTGATCCAACAACATAATGATACCAAGCCTCTCTATCGAATGCATATTTTCTAATCTTTCTATTCTTCAAGCGCATTTTCTCCATCTTGATCTTGTGATCATCGACGACATCGGCAACATGCAACTCCAATTCCATCTTCTCCCCCTCAATTCTTTTCAATTTTTCTTTCAAGTACTCATTTTCTCTTTCAACTAAATTTAACCTCTCGACAATAGGGTCGGTTGGAATTTCTGGTTCACATACCTCCTAGATAAAAATATCTATGTCAACTTGATGGGCATAATTTGTCATAAACACGAAATGCAACAAATAGTTTTAAAAGAGAATATACCACATCCGAATCATAACAAGGACGAGGGCCGACGGGGACGGATATCAAAACCATGGCACTATGTATAACAAACAACGTACGGGTAAGATAATTATTACATGATTAACTATATATCCAAATCACACAAACATCAATTTTTTATATAAAATTTCATGAACAAGAGGCTCACCACAAGGTGGTGCCGGCGACGGGACGGTGCGGGCGATCGACGGTGGTTACGACGGAGATTTAGAAGGCACTAAGTAAACCACACCTACATATGCAAACTAAGTGTTATTTTTGACCTCAAATTGCATATAAATCAAATACTAGCACATATATATATTTCCTCCCAAATTACTAAACTCACAAATTAGTAACTATATAAAGCATTGCAAGAGCTAATCTAGCAATGAGAGATGAAAGGACAAAGTTGCTAACCTTTGTGATCACTTGAATGGATGGGGGCCTTCAAATCTTGACAAATTTTGGGCAAAATGTGTGATGAGCTCGAGGGGAAGAGGAAGAACAGAGAGGAGAGGAGAGGGGAAAGGGGGAAGAACAGAGCGAGCTGGACGAAGGGTTTATATGCAGGAGGACCTATAGTACCGGTTCGTGGCACGAACCGGTACTAAAGGTGCTGGAGGGGGCCCAGACTGACAACATCCTGCCACCACCCTCATTAGTACCGGTTCGTGGCACGAACCGGTGCTAAATGTTAGCCACGAACCGGTACTAATGAGAGCGGCCCGGCTAGCCGTTGGAACCGGCACTAATGTATACATTTGTGCCGGCTCTAATACAAACCGGCACTAATGTGCTGCACGTTTGACCCTTTTTCTACTAGTGACCGCAGCAAGTAATAGATGAATCGTTGTTGTCCTAATGCAGTAAAAGAGAGCAAGAGCGAGAGGGTAGGATTGTATCGGAATGAACAAGGGGGTTTTGCTTGCCTGGCACTTCTGAAGATAATATAATTCTTCATCGGTGCCATCGATCACATCGTTGGTACACGTCTACTGAGAGGGGACAATCACCGACAAACAAAGAAGAAACACAATCAATGCAATGCTCAATATGATGCATGATCATGACATGGGAATATGTTGTGGTTTGAGCTAATGCATCTAGTAGCAGGTTAAATGGAGTTGGTTTGAACCCTGGGTTCAAATTCAAACTCCATATGTGAGGGTTTAAATGCCATTTAAATGATTTATCCTAAACAGTAGTCATAACTTGATCTAACATGCATGAAAATACTATAGATGGAAAGATTGGATTTTTCTGATCATTTTTCATATATAATTTATCTCATTTGGAGTTACGATTGAATCTATATGAATTTTAGAAGTTTTGGGCATTTTCTGGAATTTCCTGAATTAAAATAAATCCAGAAAATACATGTTGCGTCAGCATGACATCACCCTGATGTCAGCAGGTCAACTGGGTGCCTCCAGGTCAAACCTGACCAGTGGGGTCCACTGGTCAGTGACACAGTGTTGTTCAGTGTCAATGGCAGGTGGGTCCGGGCCAACAGACACGTCAGCACAGTCAACTCTGACTGGTGGGTCCCGCGTGATTATAAACTAATCTAAACAGAAATAAAACCTAGATTATTTAGGGCGTGGGGCCCAAATGTCAGTGAGCTAGGTGGGTTAGTTAGGGCGTCATTAGTGGCTAATGACAGCGCCACGTCGGCTTCGCCGGAGTTCTGCCGGCGGCGACCAATACTATGGCGGAGGGAGTCTGGATTTCGCTATGGGACTCCGTTTTGAGTGCGGATTGCTGCTACGGCTTGCAGGGGCTCTTGCGCATCTAGTGGTGGTGGCGGCGGCAGCTGGGATGGCCGGAGTTAACGGCGGCGAGCATTTCCGCGGCGGCCGGAGTTCGGGCACCTGCGTGTTTGGCGTTGTAGTGCACGGGAGGGGGAGCTGGGGCGTGTGTTAGGCTCCTGGTGAGGTGTGGAGCACGTTGCCGTGCTCGGGAGTGAGCTACGGTGGCTCTGGCCTCGTCTACGTCATGGCCGGCGGCGAGGAGCTCACGGCCCCGGTGAAAAGGGTGGCTAGAGTGCGGGAACGAGCGCGGGGAGGAGGGGGAATGGTGATGGAGCTCACAGCGATCTCAACGGAGCACTCAGCGGGCTCGGGGAGGGGTCGGAGCAAGCGGGGCAGCGAGGGGGATGTCCGGCGGCCGACGGCATGGATGAGTATGATGGCGACGCTTCAGGCGTCCCGCGAGTGCGTGCTTCGTCTTGGCGCTCCGTGGCGTCGAGGCAGAGCCTCCGGAAAGCACGGAGAGGCGAGGGAGAGGCGATGGCCGTGGTGGTGTTCGTCGGCGGCGGCGACAGCGCTTGGTGGTTGCGTGCGAGAGAGCCAGAGGAGGAGAGGAGCTAGGGGAAAGAGTGAGAGGGCCTGGGGGGTGCGTGGCCGTCTCCGTGGCGCTGGAAGGGCCTCGAGGGCGTGAGGCAGGCAGGGAGGAGGCCACGGTGTCGCCAGCGCTCGCCACCGAGCTGCTTCGGGGCAAGGGGACGAAGATGACAGGAAGAGGTGGGCTGGGCCAGGTGGCTGGGCTGGCCGACTGGGCCGGCCAGGTGGGCTGCGGTAAGTCAGGTGAAGTTTTCTTTCTATCTCTTTCTTTTTTTGTTTCAGTTTTCTATTTTGTTCTGTTTTGTTTTGATTTAGTAAAAATACTAAACCATTTGATAAAATGCTGAAATTTATTATGTGGCTAGAACTAAAATATACCAAACCACATAAAATGTTCCAGAATTATTGGACACATATTAATTATATAAGAAATATATATCCAATGCAAATAGTTATTGAATTAATTCAAAGGCCCAAAATAAATGTTTCTGGATACCAAAAATATTGGTTTGACTTTTACCTCTTGCCAATATTTTCAGAGACTAAGAGGAACATTTTCTTGGACTTCTTTGAAGAGATTTTAATGTTGGTTATTTCTGAAATGACTTATGAGGGTTTCAACTAACCTCAATTCAAATTTCATAAACATAACTATGATGATGACGTGATGAGATGCAAAGACAAACAAGGCCAATCTAGGGCTGTGACACCAGGTTTTCCCAACTCCCAACGGAATTTGCCGGCAGGCTGTTTAGCCAGTGTCGGGCAGGTGCTTTGAGCTTAAGGGGAAGATATTTGATGGCGTGCAGATCGTCCCCGCGGGCTGTGGAGAAGGAAATCTTCGATCCATACTGCGGGGTCTGTTGTGCCATCGTATGATTCGATGTTTATGGGTTTAATCCCTTCTGGGAATTCATGATCCATCACTTTGTCTGTGAAGCAAAGGGGTGTGTGGTGCCTCTATGCCGGGCTATGTTGCTACGCAGTTCGACTGAGTCCGGTTGGCTGTATTCGGCCCGGTCGGACATGTCGATGGTGTATCCGGTGTAACGATCATCGTTACGTGTTGGGGCGCGCCCCCGTGATCCGTAGATCGATCTTGGCTGTCCTGCCTTGTTTTCCATTATATCTTGCAGGTCCTGCCTATTGTCCCGGGCCGGAGTGTATTGGCGTGGGGGTGCGGGCTGGTATTCGGGCTGATACGCCGTTTTATCCCAGCCACAAGGTGGCCGGTCAGCCGTGTGGCGCTCGAGTCCATATTCCTCAGCTGCCAGGACTTCAGTCCATCTGTCTGTGAGCAGGTCTTGATCAGCTTGGAGCTGCTACTGCTTCTTTCTCAGGCTTCTCGCGGTGGCCATAAGCCGGCGCTTGAAGCGCTCCTGCTCCACGGGGTCCTCAGGTACGCCGAACTGGTCGTCGCCGAGGCTAATCTCGTCTTCGGAGGGGGGCATGTAGTTGTCCTCCTCCGGATATCCGTCTGTCGCCTGTTCGTCTGGGCTGACCTACCCGTCTTCCTGTTTGGCCTGCTCGAAGGCAGGCTGATCGGGGTTGTATTCGTCTTCGGCACCATCCAGATTGTTTTCGTCTCTTGTTCCGGTATTGCTGTTGCAGGGCTTAGAGCGGCGCCGACGATGCCCATGCTTTGCTTTCTTCCCTGAGGGCTTATCCTCCATTGCCTCATCGCCATTGGTTTCCTTCGGAGTGTCCACCATATATATATCATATGAGGAGGTGATTGTCCACCGCCCCGTGGGCAGTGGTTCTTGTTCTTCTCCTACATGGTCGTCCATACCGTCGATGTCTTCAGAGTCGAAGTCAAGCACGTCGGTTAAATCATAGATCGTGGCAATGAAGTGGGTGGTGGGTGGGCAACGAATTCCTTCGTCGCTTGCTTCCCACTCAAGCCGGACATAGTTCGGCCAAGAGTCTCCTATCAGAGAGAGAGAGAGAGAGAGAGACTTTAACGAGCTCAGCACATCGCCAAAGGGCGAGTGCTGGAAGATATCCACAGCGGTGAACTCCATTACCGGAGCCCAACCGGATTCGGCGGGCTCGGGAGTACGCGACATGGAACCTATAGCCGGATACGAGTCCGAGGGTCCGGTGTCACAGGCTTCCTTGGGGGTGGAGCCTGTGTTCGGGTCTACCACCGATGAGTGTGCGGCCTCCGGGGCGGGGTCCATCCACCTGTCCTTGGGCAACGCAATCTGATCCGAATTTATGTCCAGGGCTCCTGCAGGGGCGATATCCCGAGCATTGTCCGACAGCAGGTCTAGGTCGTGCTTATCGTGATTGTCCGACGCTCCTGGCGCAGGCCCGAATCCGTTGAAGATCAAGTCTCCATGGATATCGTCTATGTAGTTCAGGTTTCCGAACCTGACCTGGTGGCCAGGGGCGTAGCTGTCGATCTGCTCCAGATGGCCAAACGAATTGGCCCGCAGTGCGAAGCCGCCGAACACGAAGATCTGTCCAGGGAGAAAAGTCTCACCCTGGACCGTGTTGTTGTTGACAATTGAAGGAGCCATCAAGCCTTGTAGTGACGACATAGAGGAACTCTCAATGAAAGCACCAATGTCGGTGTCAAAGCTGGCAGATCTCGGGTAGGGGGTCCCGATCTGTGCGTCTAAGGCTAATGGTAACAGGAGGCAAGGGAAACGATGTTTTACCCAGGTTCGGGCCCTCTCGATGGAGGTAAAACCCTACTTCCTGTTTGATTGATATTGATGATATGGGTATTACAAGAGTTGATCTACCACGAGATCATAGAGGCTAAACCCTAGAAGCTAGCCTATGATGATTATGATTCTGTCTCTAAGGACTAAACTCTCCGGTTTATATAGACACCGGAGAGGGCTAGGGTTTACATGGAGTCGGTTACAAAGAAGGAAATATAATATCCGGATTGCCAAGCTTGTCTTCCACGCAAAGAAGAGTCGCATCCGGACATGGGATGGAGTCTTGAGTCTTGTATCACGCTCCAATAGTCCGATCAAAGTATATAGTCCGGCTGTCCGGATACCCCCTAATCCAGGACTCCCTCAGTTGTCATGTGCTTTTAGGGTTGATGCACAAAATCTTAATGCAAAAGAACGTCACTTTATATTGCCCCTTGTATGTGGACCTTTATTATGCAGTCCGTCGCTTTTATTACTTCCACAACAAGATCATACAAATCTTATTTTCTCTGCACTAATAAGTCACACATATTTAAATAGCAATTTTTATTGCTTGCAACATGACAACTTACTTGAAGGATCTTACTCAATCCATAGGTAGGTATGGTGGACTCTCATGGCAAGACTGGGTTTAAGGATATTTGGAAGCACAAGTAGTATCTCTACTTGGTGCAAGGAATTTGGCTAGCATGAGAGGGTCATGATAATATACTTTAACTGAGATGTCCGAAAACATAAACTATTACGTTGTCGTCCTTGTCCAACGTCAACTCCTTTAGCATGTCATACTTAATGAGTGCTCCCAATTATAAAAGGTGTCCAAGATAATATATTTATAGGTGAACCCCTCTTTCCTTATCACTTCCAATTAATTGCAACGATGACCAAGGCTAAGTTTATCAACTCTCAACAATTTTTATGCCTCATACTTTCTATGTGTGAAGTCACCACTATTCATAAGATCAATATGAACCCTTTTGTTCTTTCTACTTTCTCAAGATCATAGCAACAAAGCAAAGCCCTTGACTCAACACTAATCTTTATTATAGATAGCTCACGGACTCGATTACAAAAAGAGATCACAAAGCAAAACTCAAAACTACTTGATATCAAAACTTAAATCTACTAGATCATGATAGTACTAAAAGGATCGAACTAAATAAAACGGTAAAGATAGGAGTGTGATGGTGATATGATACCGGGGCACCTCCCCCAAGCTTGGCAGTTGCCAAGGTGAGTGCCCATACCCATGTGATTATGTTCTCGGAGGTGGTGAAGTAGGAGTTGTTGATGATGTAGGCTTGTCGTCCGTCTTCCAAGGCATAGGCTCTCCATCATAGAAGGATGATCGAGTCTCCGGGATCCTTAAATCTGCAACCAAACTCATCCTCTTGAATCTATATTCATACTCACAGTTCTGGTTTTGCAGATCATAGATCTGGGCTTGGAGATGCTCGATTTTCTCTGGAAGCTTGAAGATGGTCTGCCCAATGACTTTGGCATCCAGCTTGTGGTTGTTGGTGAATTCCGTGATCATCATCTGGTTGGCGTTGAGTCCACGCTTCGCCATCCCTTGACACTTGAAAACCTGCTGCTCTACGGCTTCGAGCTTTGTCTCCATGCTTCCGGTATGCCTTGGTCCCTCCACGTCGTGGATGTGCAGCACCCCTCACGCATCTCAATGGTTTGAGGGTGTTGCAGCACCTCCGCAAGATAGGGGTTGATAACCCTCTCAAAAAACTTGTCCTTGGGAGTGCTTGGAGACGACATGATGCTCTAGATCTGAAACAGAAACAGCTCGAAACGAAAACAGAGGATATTTGCGTGATACGGTGGTCAAAACCTTAGGGAGTATATATAATGAATTTTTACCGACCAAAATACGTAACGTGCAAGAAAATGGAGTCCGGGAGGCACACGAGGTGCCCACGAGACAGGGGGCGCGCCCAGTAGGGGGGCGCTCCCTCCACTCTCGTGGGGGCCTCGTGTCCCTTTCGAACTACTTCTTTCTTCCTTAAATTCTTAAATATTCCAAAACTGATAAAAATTGCCATTGGAGTCGTTTTGGAGTCGGTTTACTTACCATGCCACATACCTATTCCTTTTCGGAGTCTGGAACGTTCTGGAAAGTGTCCCTTATGTATTCCTCCGGGGTTACGGTCTCAATAATATTAGTTTCAACATTGATAGGATTACCTGAAATATAATGTTTAATTCTTTGACCGTTTACCACCCTCGGACTTGTGCCTTCGAAGTTGTTGATTTTTATGGCACCAGAACGATAGAGCTCCTCGATAACGTAAGGACCTTCCCATTTTGAGAGAAGTTTTCCTGCAAAAATTCTTAAATGAGAGTTGAATAATAACACATAATCTCCTACGTTACACTCACGCTTTTGTATCCTTTTGTCATGCCAGCGTTTGACTTTTTCTTTGAATAGCTTGGCATTCTCATATGCTTGGGTTCTCCATTCATCAAGAGAGCTAATATCAAACAACCTCTTCTCACCGGCAAGTTTGAAGTCATAGTTGAGCTCTTTAATAGCCCAATATGCTTTATGTTCAAGTTCAAGAGGTAAATGACACGCTTTTCCATAAACCATCTTATAAGGAGACATACCCATAGGATTTTTGTATGCAGTTCTATAGGCCCATAATGCATCATCAAGTTTTTTGGACCAATTCTTTCTAGATCTATTCACAGTCTTTTGCAAAATTAATTTGAGCTCTCTATTGCTCAACTCTACTTGACCACTAGACTGCGGATGATAAGGAGATGCAATTCTATGATCAACATCATACTTAGCAAGCATCTTACGGAAAGCACCATGAATAAAATGTGAACCACCATCAGTCATAAGATATCTAGGGACTCCAAAACTCGGAAAAATAACTTCTTTAAGCATTTTCATAGAAGTGTTATGATCAGCACTACTAGTTGGAATAGCTTCTACTCACTTAGTAACGTAACCAAAAGCAATTAAAATATGTGTATAACCATTAGAGGCAGGAAAAGGTCCCATATAATCAAAGCCCCAAACATCAAATGGTTCAATAACAAGAGAATAATTCATAGGCATTTCTTGACATCTACTAATGTTACCTACTCTTTGGCATTCATCGCAAGATAAGGCAAACTTACGAGCATCTTTGAAGAGAGTAGGCCAATAAAAACTAGATTGTAGTATCTTGTGTGCAGTTCTATCTCCAGCGTGGTGTCCTCCATATGATTGAGAGTGACACTTGCGTAGGATCTGTTCCTGTTCATGCTCAGGCACACAACATCTAATAATACAATCTACTCCTTCTTTATAAAGGTGTGGGTCATCCCAGAAGTAATGTCTTAAATCATAAAAGAACTTTTTCTTTTGCTGGTATGTGAAACTAGGAGGTATAAATTGAGCAACAATGTAATTAGCATAATCAACATACCAAGGAGCAGTACGAGAAGCATTAATGACCGCTAATTGTTCATCCGGAAAGCTATCATCAATAGGCAGTGGGTCATCAAGAACATTCTCTAATCTAGACAAGTTATCTGCAACGGGGTTCTCAGCTCCCTTTCTATCAATAATATGCAAATCAAATTCTTGGAGCAAGAGAACCCATCTAATGGGCCTAGGCTTAGCATCTTTCTTTTCCGTAAGATATTTAATAGCAGCATGATCAGTGTGAATAGTAACTTTGGAATCAACAATATAAGGTCTAAACTTATCACAAGCAAACACAACTGCTAAGAATTCTTTTTTAGTAGTAGCATAATTTCTCTGGGCAGTATCAAGAGTCTTACTAGCATACTGGATAACATTCAATTTCTTATCGACTCTTTGCCCTAGAACAACACCTACAGCATAATCACTAGCATCGCACATAATTTCAAAAGGTAAATTCCAATCAGGTGGCTGAACAATAGGTGCAGTGATCAAAGCTTTCTTAAGTATTTCAAATGCTTCTACACAATCATCATCAAAGACAAAAGGAATATCTTTTTGCAATAAATTAGTCAGAGGCCTAGAGATTTTAGAAAAGTCCTTAATGAACCTCCTATAAAAACCGGCATGACCAAGGAAACTAATTATACCTTTCTTGGAGATCTTATGCCCAAAGAGAATGCCTTCGTTAACCATAAAGTGACACTTTTCCCAATTCAGGACGAGACTAGTGTCTTTGCATCTCTCCAAAACTCGATAAAGGTTGCTCAAACAATCATCAAAAGAGGATCCATAAACGGAGAAATCATCCATGAATACCTCACAAATCTTTTCACAAAAATCAGAGAATATAGCCATCATGCATCTTTGAAAGGTAGCAGGTGCATTACATAAACCAAAAGGCATACGTCTATAAGCAAAAGTACCAAAAGGGCAAGTAAAAGTAGTTTTAGATTGATCCTTCGCTGACACAGGTATTTGAGAGAAGCCAGAATAACCATCTAGAAAGCAGAAATGAGTGTGTTTGGATAGTCTTTCTAGCATTTGATCAATAAAAGTAAAGTGTAATGATCTTTCTTAGTAGCTTTATTTAACTTACGAAAATCAATTACCATCCTATAACCTGTAATAATTCTTTGGAGGATCAATTCATCTTTATCATAGGAACAACGGTAATACCTCCCTTTTTAGGAACACAATGGACATGGCTTACCCATCACCATCAGCAACGGGATAAATAATACCTGCCTCAAGGAGCTTTAGTATCTCCTTTCTTACCACTTCTTTCATCTTGGGATTTAGTCGTCATTGAGGATCTCTAACTGGTTTGGCATCGTCCTCCAATTTAATTTTGTGTTGGCATAACATGGGACTAATGCCCTTAAGATCATCCAGAGTATATCCAATAGCTGCTCGACGCTTCTTCAGAGTTTTCAATAATATTTCTTGTTCTTGCTTTGAAAGGTTAGCACTAATAATAACAGGATATATTTCCTTTTCATCAAGATAAGCATACTTAATATTTTCAGGTAATGGTTTGAGTTCAAACACGGGATCACCCTTGGGTGGAGGAGGATACCCAAGAATTTCAACAGGAAGGTTATGTTTTAGCATAGGTTCCTCTCTAAGAAACACTTCATCTATTTCCTTTCTTTCCTTCATAAACATATCGTTTTCATGGTCTAGCAAATATTGTTCTAACGGATCAGTAGGAGGCATGGCAATAGAAGCAAGACCAATAATCTCATCCTTACTAGGTGGTTCCCTATCACGAGGTTGTCTACGAAACTTAGCAAAATTAAACTCATGAGACATACCATCTATGCCAACGGTGACAGTATCTTTTTCACAATCAATCTTAGCACTAGCTGTATTCAAGAAGGGTCTACCAAAAATAATGGGACAAAAATCATCTTGTGGGGAACCAAGAACAAGAAAATCAGCAGGGTATTTAACCTTTCCACGCAAGACTTCAGCATCTCTAACAATCCCAAAGGGTTTAATGGTATCCCTATTAGCAAGCTTAATAGTAACATCACTGTCTTCTAATTCAATGGGTGCTTAGTCATGCATAATTTCTTGACATAAGGTATAAGGTATTGCACTAGCACTAGCACCCATATCACATAAGCCATGATAACAATGATCTCGTATTTTAACAGAAATAACAGGCATGCCTACGATAGGTCTACGTGTCTTAGTATCTGGTCTAGCAATATTAGCAGTCTCACCACAGAAATAAATAACATGCCCATCTAAATCATCATCCAAGAGATCTTTAACCATAGCAATACTAGGTTCAAGATTAATTTGCTCAGGAGGTGTATAAGTCCTAGTATTACTCTTACGAACAACAGTCGAAGCTTTAGCATGATCCTTTATCCTAACAGGAAAGGGGGGCTTCTCAACATAAGTAGTAGGAACAATAGGATCACCATAGGTGATAGTATTTTCTTCAACTGTAATAGGTGCAACTACTTTCACTTCAATAGGAGGATTATATTTAAACCACTTCTTTTTAGGGAGATCAACGTGAGTAGCAAAAGATTCACAGAAAGAAGCTACTATTTCAGAGTCAAGTCCATACTTAGTGCTAAATCCATGAAAAGCATCGGTATCCATAAAAGATTTAACACAATCGAACTTAGGTGTCATACCTGACTCCTTACCATCGTCGGAATCCCAATCTTCAGAGTTGCGTTTAATTCTTTCCAATAATTCCCATTTGAAATCAATAGTCTCCAACATATAAGAACCAGCACAAGAAGTATCGAGCAGGTTGCGATTATCAAGAGAAAGTCGAGCATAAAAGTTCTGAATAATCATTTCCCGGGAGAGCTCATGATTGGGGCATGAATATAACATTGACTTAAGCCTCCCCCAAGCTTGAGCAACGCTTTCTCCTTCGCGAGGCCAGAAATTATATATGTAATTACGATCACGATGAACAAGATGCATAGGATAGAACTTCTGGTAAAATTCCAACTTCAATCGCTTATAATTCCAAGATGTCGTATCATCACATAGCCTATACCATGTCAATGCATCTCCCTTCAAAGATAAAGGGAAGACCTTCCTTTTGACAACATCATCGGGAATACCTGCAAGCTTAAATAATCCACAAACTTCATCCACAAAGATAAGGTGTAAATCAGGATGCAATGTTCCATCTCCTGCAAATGGATTAGCTAGCAGTTTCTCTATCATACCCGAAGGAATCTCAAAGTAAATATTTTCATAAAGTTCAGTAGGTTGAGGAGCAACTCTTTGCTCTTCTGGTCGGTGTGAAGATACCCCGAACAAGCCCCTCAAAGGATTAGTTTCCATAGTGACAAGTAACAGAAAATTTCAGCACATTATATAAATGTTTCCTTACCAAGTTCCACTCACCAAAAGCGCTACACTCCCCGGCAACGGCGCCAGAAAAGAGTCTTGATGACCCACAAGTGTAGGGGATCTATTGTAGTCCTTTCGATAAGTAAGAGTGTCGAACCCAACGAGGAGCAGAAGGAAATGATAAGCGGTTTTCAGTAAGGTTTTCTTTGCAAGCACTGAAATTATAGGTAACAGATAGTTTTGTGATAAGATAAATAGTAACGAGTAACAAGTAAATAAAGTAAATAAAGTGCAGCAAGGTGGCCCAATCCTTTATGTAGCAAAGGATAAGCCTGGATAATTTCTAATAATGAGGAAGGAGCTCCCGAGGACACATGGGAATTATCGTCAAGCTAGTTTTCATCACGTTCATATGATTCGCATTCGGTACTTTGATAATTTGATATGTGGGTGGACCAGTGCTTGGGTACTGCCCTTACTTGGACAAGCATCCCACTTATGATTAACCCCTATTGCAAGCGTCCGCAACTACAAAAGAAGTATTAAGGTAAACCTAACCACAACATTAAACATATGGATCCAAATCAGCCCCTAACGAAGCAACGCATAAACTAGGGTTTAAGCTTCTGTCACTCTAGCAACCCATCATCTACTTATTACTTCCCAATTCCTTCCTCTAGTCCCAAATAATGGTGAAGTGTCATGTAGTCGATGTTCACATAACACCACTAGAGGAAAAGACAACATACATCTCATCAAAATATCGAATGAATACCGAATTCACATGACTACTAATAGTAAGACTTCACCATGTCCTCAGGAACAAACGTAACTACTCACAAAGCATATCTAAGCTCATAATCAGAGGGGTAATAATATGCATTAAGGATCTGAACATATGATCTTCCACCAAGTAAACCAATTAGCATCAACTACAAGGAGAAATCAACACTACTAGCAACCCATAGGTACCAATTTGTGGTTTTGATACAAGATTGGACACAAGAGATGAACTAGGGTTTTGAGAGGAGATGGTGCTGGTGAAGATGTTGATGGAGATTGACCCCCTCCCGATGAGAGGATCGTTGGTGATGACGTTGGTGATGATTTCCCCCTCCCGGAGGGAAGTGTCCCCGGCAGAACAGCTCCGCCAGAGCCCTAGATTGGTTCCGCCTCGTGGCGGTGGAGTTTCGTCCCGTAAGCTTGCCCACAATTTTTTCCAGGGTAAAAGCTCTAATATAGCAGAAGATGGACACCGGGGGCCCACCAGGGGGCCCAGGAGATAGGGGCGAGCCCAGTGGGGGGGGGCACGCCCTCCACTCTCCTGGGCAGTGTGTGGGCCCCCTGGTGTATTTCTTTCGCTCAATAATTCTTATAAATTCCAAAAACATGTTTCGTGGAGTTTCAGGATTTTTGGAGCAGTGCAGAATAGGTTTCCAATGTTTGCTCCTTTTCCAGCCAGAATTCCAGCTGCCAGCATTCCCCCTCTTCATGATCAACCTTGTAAAATAAGAGAGAATAGCCATAAGTATTGAGATATAATGTGTAATAACAGCCCATAATGCAATAAATATTGATATAAAAGCATGATGCAAAATGGACGTATTAGCATTGTGTTAGGTAATAAAGATTACAACTTGGGGCAATAGTTGCACGTAGCTTGCAAAATAATGGTAGGGCTGGAGATTTATTTGGAGGAATTTATGCGACCCGTGTAGCTAATTATCTTGGTATACCCCCACGAGAGGGGGATATGGTGTTGCCCCCTGCTTATTTAGATTATGACGCTATGGTCAAAAATCGTTTTCTTTTGAGGAATGAACAATTCCTCTAGCATCGACTAATCTTTGACAGACATAGCTCTGTCCATGTTAGTCTCCCTGCTCCTATCCTTTTTGATTACCAGGCAAAAGGAAGATATGTTGTTACTAGGGAGGAGGCAGTTGAACACGAGGGGAGAGCGGAGGCGGCTCGCCAACATGCCACAGCTCAGGAGGCATTTGCTGCTGCATCTCAGTACGACCCCAGTTACAACTACGGATATTAGCCAGGCTACCCTTGGCCTTAGACCAACTTAGGCCAAAAGCCTAAGCTTGGGTTAGTACGTATTTCTCACCGACTTTACATTCATGTTCACACACTATTCTAGTTGTCGGTGCACATACTCTTTCATTGTATAACCCATGCTAGTTTAATTCCCTTTTCTAGTTTTCTTCTTGTGTGTATGATAAACCTTAAGAAAACCCAAAAAAATTAGTTAGTTTAATTTCCATGCTTGTAGTAGAAATTAAAATGAAAACCCAAACAAATTTCTCTTTCTTCTTCTTACTTGTTGGGAGCTTTCCCGTCTAAATAGTTTTATTTCCTTTTTCTTTCCGTTAGGGTCGAGAGTAGAAGACCATAATCAAAATATTTATTGGCTCTCATATGCATGATTGTTTATTTAATTTGGAGCCCATATTACTTTGTCTTCTCTCTTGAGTTAAATGCTTGCAGATTCCAGCTTAGTCCAATGCACGTGCACTATTATTATTATACACACCGTTCGGTCGTGCAAGTGAAAGGCAATAATGACGATATATGATGGACTGATTGAGATGAGAAAAGCTTGTATGAACTCGACCTCTCTTGTTTTTGTAAATATGATGAGTTCATTGTTCCTGATTCAGCTTATTATGAAGTAAACATATTTGCAATGACATTCAGAGATTATGGTTCCTTGTGCCATGCTTGATTAGCTATGAGTTATAATGGTTTACCTTGCATGCCAACATGCTATTAAAATGATTGTGATGTGGTATGATGGGATAGTATCCTCCTTTGAATGAATTGAGTGACTCGACTTGGCACATGGTCACGCATGTAGTTGAAACAAATCAACATAGCCTTCACGTATTTATGTCATGGTGGATTATATCCTACTCATGCTTGTGCTTGGTGTAAATTAATTTTATGCATGTTCATGACTGTTGTCGCTCTCTCAGTTGGTCGCTTCCCAGTATTTTGCTAGCCTTCACCTGTACTAAGCGGGAATACTCCTTGTGCATCCAAACTCCTTAAACCCCAAAGTTTTCCATATGAGTCCACCATACCTTCCTATATGCGGTATTTACATGTCGTTCCAAGTAAATTTGTATGTGCCAAACTCCAAACCTTCAAATGAAATTTTATTTTGTATGCTCGAGCAGCTCACGTTTCAACTAGGGCTGCCTATATTTTCCATGCTAGGTGGGTTATTCTCAAGAGGAGTGGACTCTGCTCCTCATTCACGAGAAAGGGCCGGTAACCGGGATGCCCAGTCCCATGATCCAAAAAGATCAAAGCAAATCAAAATAATTAAACAAAAACTCCCCCAGGGCTGTTGTTAGTTGGAGGTACTCGTTGTTTCGATCAAGCCATGGATTGATGCTTGTTGGTGGTGGGGGGGTATAAACTTTTACCATTCTGTTTGGGAACTGCCTATAATGCATGTAGTATGGAATATATCACCATCTCATAGTTGTTGCGTTGACAGTGAAAGTATGCCGCTCGTTATTCATCTCTATTTTAACATCGAGCTCTGGCACCTCTACGAATCCCTGCTTCCCTCTGTGAAGGGCCTATCTATTTAATTTTATGTTGAGTCATCACCTTATTATTAAAAATCACCCGCTGGAGAGCACACTGTCATTTGCATTCATTACTATTGATTGGGTATGACTTGACTGGATCTCTTTTACCATGAATTACAATGTTATTCATCTCTATTTCAAAATCGAGCTTTGGCACCTCTACGAATCCCTGCTTCCCTCTGCGAAGGGCCTATCTATTTAATTTTATGTTGAGTCATCACCTTCCTATTAGAAATCACCTGCTGGAGAGCACACTATCATTTGCATTCATTACTATTGGTTTATATTGGGTATGACTTGACTGGATCTCTTTTACCATGAATTACAATGTTTAGTGAGTGCTTGATCTTTAAAGGTGCTCTGCATTTATATTTTGCGGTCTCAGAAAGGGCTAGTGAGATACCATTTTGTTATATCATATTATGATTGTTTTGAGAAAGTGTTGTCATCCGAGTTTTATTATTATTGCTCGCTAGCTGATTATGCCATTGACATGAGTAATTGTGAGACCTAGGTGTTATTGTGAGTATGGTTAGTTCATAATACTTGCTGAAAACTTGAATGCTGGTGTCGGTGTCAAAACCGGCGGATCTCGGGTAGGGGGTCCCGAATTGTGCGTCTAGGCGGATGGTAACAGGAGATGAGGGACACGATGTTTTACCCAGGTTCGGGCCCTCTTGATGGAGGTAAAACCCTACGTCCTGCTTGATTAATATTGATGATATGGGTAGTACAAGAGTGGATCTACCACGAGATCAAGGAGGCTAAACCCTAGAAGCTAGCCTATGGTATGATTGTGTAATGGAGGTTATGTCCTACGGACTAAAGCCCTCCGGTTTATATAGACACCGGAGAGGGCTAGGGTTACACAAAGTCGGTTACAATGGTAGGAGATCTACATATCCGTATTGCCAAGCTTGCTTTCCACGCCAAGGAAAGTCCCATCCGGACACGGGACGGAGTCTTCAATCTTGTATCTTCGTAGTCTTGGAGTCCGGCGGACGATGATAGTCCGGCTGTCCGGACACCCCCTAGTCCAGGACTCCCTCAGTAGCCCCTGAACCTGGCTTCAATGACGATGAGTCCGGCGCGCATAATGTTCGGCATTGCAAGGCGGGTTCCTCCTCCGAATAATCCAAAGAAGACTGTGAACACCAGGATAGTGTCCGGCTCTGCAAAATAAATTCCACATTCCACCGTAGAGAGAATAAAATGTACACAAGTTCAATCTGCTGGCGTATTTTGCGGCATGGAGTCACACCACTACCAAGCCTTTACTTGAATCGTTTTTTATTATACTGCCTCAGCGCGTTTAGCGAAGCGGTTTCCTTGGCACGTCTTGTCGAAGCAGAGATCGTGTTCCCCTTATTCCGGGATTCTCATCAATACGGACGTGGGTAACCCAACCGCGCCATTGATGGTGGCGCTTGGGAGATAAGCGAGTTCTACCAGGCTAGTGGGGACGAATAGTCTTCGCCCGCCTATATATAAGATAAGGATTCACCTTTTCCTTCTTCCTCCTTTGCTTATCCATCTCCGTGCACTCGAGCTCCAATGCCCAAGTTCGCGTATCTCGTCTCGACATTCTCCGACCATGTCCGGAGCGGGAGGCAAATGGTTGGCCTCCGCCGTTAAGGAGGAGCACATCACAAGGCTGCGCAGCGCCGGATACCTTTCCGGCTACGTCGCGCACCGGCTGCCCGACGAGGGGCAACTCATCCCCACCCCCAGGCCCCATGAGAGGGTCGTTTTCCTCCCCCACTTCCTCCGCGGACTGGGATTTCCACTTCACCCCTTTGTCCGGGGGCTCATGTTCTACTACGGCCTGGATTTCCATGATCTGGCGCCGAACTTCATCCTCAACATCTCGGTGTTTATCGTCGTGTGCGAGGCCTTCCTCTGCATCAAGCCCCACTTCGGCTTGTGGCTCAAGACCTTCAATGTCAAGCCGAAGGTAGTGAAGGGCACTCAAGCGGAGTGCGGAGTCGCCATGTTGGGCAAGATGCCCAACGTCCTTTGGTTCGAAGGGGCCTTCGTGGAATCCATCAAGGGGTGGCAGTCGGGGTGGTTCTATATCACCGAGCCGCGCGACCCTACGTGGGCGGCGGCCCCCGAGTTCAGATCTGGAATCCCTACGCAGCTCACCTCCTGGAAAGAGAAGGGCTTGTTGTGGGGTAATTCGAAGGAGCTGACGGGACTCCAAGCCTGTATCCAGAAGCTGGTGAATAAGAAGCTTAGGCTGGTTAACGTGGTCCAAGTCATGCTCATCCGCCGGATTCTCCCATGCCAAGAACGGGAATTCAATCTGTGGGAGTTCGATCCGGAACAGCACCGGGCGTTGAGCGGGCTCTTCGACACGACGTACGAAGGCGCCTGGAGGGTGCTGTTTAAGGGTGCCGAAGCCCCCGCATCCGCGACGGAAGATCGCGGATTTCACTCGCAGCGTCCAGCTAACGAGGTAAGTGATTCTACCCCTTTATGGGACACTTATTGTTAATAGATTGATTCTAAGCGGGTTTCAATCTCCCTTTTCCTTTGATAGGAATGGATGAAGAAGGCCGAGCAGCTCATCTGCCTGGCTCCCATGCCAGAAGACCCAGTGGACGCCCGTCTAGCGGGGCTACTGGTTCCGGCACCGCACGTGGTGCCGGAGAAGAAGGCCAAGAAGGTGGCCACGGGCACTCGAAAGAGTTCCTGTTTTCAGGTCTCCGACGACTCCGAGGCGGACTCCTCCCCCGAAGACGAGGAGGAGGAAGAAGACTCTCTCCCAGAGGAGGGAGAAAGGAAGAGGAAGGCTTCCCCAACAGGGAAGGCCGAAGGGTCCAAGAGGGGAAGAACTATTCCCCCGGACAGCTCCGCCAACACCAACGTTGGCAGTGAAGAGTGGCCCTCAAGGGCCAGGCCTCAGGCGAGATCGTAAGTATCCGGATCCCTGAATGATTTGTAATTTCTCTTTTGTGTCACATAGTGTCCTTCTAATGCCGCATGCTGCCTGCAGTCCGGCCGATGATGATCTCCCCGCTTCATCGAGCGGGTCATTGGCTCCGTCGGATGTGGATTCCATCCCGACTGCCTCCACCCCTCACCCCGATGAGGACGCCGAGGTGGGATCCCAGAAAGGGACCCATCAGGAGGAGGCTCCGGAGGCGCCGCAAGGCAGCCTCCCGGACTTTGCGCCGGACTCTACGCGGGAACCTGCAGTGGTTCCGGAGTCCGGCAAGCGGCCCCTCGCAAGAAGGGCAAGACCGTGACACCGGCGGCCTCCGTCCAACCGGAGGCGCCGGACAACTTGCTGGAGGCGCTCCAAGGTGCCTCCATTGAGGAGGAACACCACACTGTTATGAGTGCGGTGATTCAAAAGTTTCAGCTCGCCAAGAGCGGGCTGACCGAAGCCTGCAGTAGCCTTCTAATAGGCTTGGAGGTAAGAAGTTAAAATTATGTAATGTAATACCGCATAAACAGTAGCCCCTGATGCTCGGTTCGGTGTTCAGAAAGAAAAGCCGGACCGAGGATCTAAAAAGATATACGCAGGGTTGCTAATAAATTATGTCAATATGGGTTTGCAGGCTGCGCTGCTGACCTCTGCCGCACTGACTGCGGAGGTTGGTGCATTGAAGCAAGATCTCGAGCGGTCCGTGATGGATTCATGTACCTAGGGTAGGGTCATAGGCCTGACCTAAACGTCCTACCCAAGGGCACTCTTAGAAGAGATCACCTTCCAGTCGACCAACGAGGAACCCACTCGACTGACTAGAAGGACTCGACCATGGAGACTCACTCGACCATGAAGATACACTCGACCACTAGAAGGTCAGAAGACACTCCGCAACGCAACGGCCTGTAATTGAATAGACTTAATGATAGTTAAGGCACTTTATGAGGGGGCGTTACCAGTAACGCCCCAGGCTTAATGTACTTTAACCCCTCCATTATGTGGGCTGGCTGGGGTCCTGGCGCACTCTATATAAGCCACCCCCCTCCACAGGCAGAGGGGTTCGCACTCTTGTAACACCCATACACATAATCCACTCGACCGCTTCAGGGCTCCGAGACGTAGGGCTTTTACTTCCTCCGAGAAGGGCCTGAACTCGTACATCGCTTGTGTTTACAACCTCTCCATAGCTAGGACCTTGCCTCTCCATACTTACCCCCCTACTCTACTGTCAGACTTAGAACCACGACAGTTGGCGCCCACCTTGGGGCAGGTGTTTTAGCGATTTGTGGAGAAGTTGCAGTACTTCCGAGTACTTTCATCATGATGACTGCTGGAGTTTTGGTCGAGGGGCGCGAGATCCGTCTCGGTGCTCTCACCTTTGTCGCCGACGACTCCGCATGGCTCCAGGAGGCTCCACTCGACATCGAGGCGCTCCCCGTCCGCGGTGCGACGCATTTCCACGCATGTGTCCGCGGCGTTCTGCTGCGGCAACCGTCGACCCCATATCGATCGACTCCTTTATCGGTCGCTCACCCAGTCTCCCACCAGCGCAAGCGCTCTGGTCGGTCGAGACTCCAGCGGTGGGTGAAGCACGCGGTGGCTCGCCAGACAGCCATCACCCAGGTCGCGGCAATTGAGCCCGACGAGTCCCTCTACGGCCTGTTCGATCTGTCGACTGGCTCCGTAGAGACTGCATCCGAATGCGATAGCAGTGATCCAGTGGCGGAAATCCTTATGGTCGACGGTCCCCGCAGTCCTCCCGGCTTCGCCCATGGGGGCGGAGCAGGGGGTGGAGGTGATCCCGCGCAAGACCACGAAGAATACCAGCCCGAGACACTCGACTCTCTGCAGAGAGAAGAGCTTCGCCGCAGGAACATGGATGCCCTGCATACTCCCATCGCGGGAGAAACCCCTGAGGCTCGCGCCTTGGAGGAGGCACGTTTGGCCAATGTTGCTGAACGCGCTCGCTTGGAGAACCTTCAGCGAGCACTCGACGAGCGCGCGCGGCAACGAGTCCCTGAAGCCAGTCGACGTCGACTCTTCCCGCCGACTCAGGTATACCGCACGCCAATTCAGAATTTAGCAGCTGCAACCCGTATAGCAGAGTCCATCCAGCCTTCTCAGTCGGAAGCTGGGAGGGACTTGATGCAGATCAGAGATTTACTCCGAGCAGCGGGAGACCAGAACTCAGCCGTGTCGCAGTCGCGCAATAGAATTCACAGTCGATCCGTCGCTGCGAATACTGTTCAGTCGGCTCACAGTCCCAGATCGCCTCCGCGGCGGGAAGGGCGCGACAACCGGCGAGATCAGTATGGAGACCGACACGACCGGGATGACAGGCGTCGAGTGCCCGTTTCCCCTCCGAGGGAAGGGTCTTACGCTCCTCGGCGTCAGGATGACAGGCGTCAGTTCAGTACAGGGCGAAGAGTTCCAGTCGACCCCAGGGAACCAGGCTTCGACGCGCGATCCATTATCGTGCAAGGCTTGGTCGACCGGAACAGAGCCCATCGAGGCGGACCCGAGAGGGATGCACCCACGAGCAGTCGAGTGCTTGTTTCAGGTCCGGAGTGTTTTAGCAGGGCTATCAGAGCCGCAGTGATTCCCCCCAATTTCAGGTTGGCAACAGGAGTCAGTAAATTCACTGGGGAGTCCAAGCCTGAAACTTGGCTTGAAGATTACCGAGTGGCTGTTCAGATTGGTGGTGGGAATGACGAGGTGGCCATGAAGCACTTGCCCCTCATGTTGGAAGGTTCTGCCAGGGCATGGCTGAATCAGTTACCTCCTAGCAGTATATACACTTGGGAAGATTTGTCCCGAGTGTTCGTCAGAACTTTTGAAGGAACCTGCAAACGACCGGCTGGCTTGACAGAGCTGCAAGTCTGTGTGCAGAAGACCAATGAGACTCTCCGAGAGTACATTCAGAGGTGGATCACTCTGCACCATACTGTGGAAAATGTGTCGGACCATCAGGCAGTTTGCGCCTTCAAAGATGGCGTCAAGAACAGAGAATTGAGTCTGAAGTTTGGTCGAACCGGCGACATGACCTTGCGTCGAATGATGGAGATTGCTACCAAGTACGCCAACGGCGAGGAAGAAGACCGACTCCGAAGCGGCAAGTACAAGCCAAGTCAGTCGGAGAAGGGAAATTCCAGTCGGAAACAGAAGTGGAAAGCCGAGCCAGCAGCTCCTGGAGAGGCTCTGGCCGTGACTCAGGGGAAGTTCAAGGGGAAGCCAAAAGGATCCTGGAATCCTAAGAAAGTGAAGGATAAAGAAGGAAACGACGTGATGGATATGCCATGTCATATTCACACGAAGAAAGACGAAGAGGGCAACATCATTTACCCAAAGCACACCACTCTCCAGTGTCGACTCCTGATCCAGCAGTTTCAGGGAAAACAGTCTAAGGACAAGGAGAAGGAGCCAGACAAGGCCGGAGACAAAGAGGACAGTGAGGAAGAATATCCGCATGTCAACTCCACTCTGATGATCTTCGCCGATGTGGAAAGCAAGAGCCGACTGAAAGTCATTAACCGTGAGGTAAACATGGTTGCTCCGGCAAACCAAGTTATGTGAGATGGTCCCAAACACCCATCACATTCGACCAATCTGATCACCCGACTCACATTGCCACCCCTGGGAGGCAAGCTTTGGTGGTCGATCCAGTTGTCGAAGGCACTCGACTGACGAAAGTGCTGATGGATGGTGGTAGTGGGCTGAACTTGTTATATGCAGACACGTTAAAAGGAATGGGCATCCCGATGTCCCGATTGAGCGCCAGCAACATGAGTTTCCACGGAGTCATACCAGGGAAGAAGGCCAACTCACTCGGCCAAATAGCTCTGGACGTGGTTTTTGGTGATTCCAAGCATTTTCGCAAGGAAAAGTTGACCTTTGAGGTCGTGGATTTTCAGAGTGCGTATCACGCCATTTTGGGGAGGCCCGCCTATGCACGGTTCATGGCTCGACCATGTTACGTGTACCTCAAACTGAAAATGCCAGGTCCCAAAGGAGTGATCACTGTCACTGGTGATCGGAAAAAGGCAGAAGAGTGCTTTCAGAAGGGCTCGAAGATTGCCGATTCCCAGGTGACAGCGGTCGAGTTCGAAGAATACAAGCAAAACACAGATCCGAGTGATTTGTTGCGGTCCAAGAAGCCCGCCACAGAATCTGCGTTTCAGTCGTCTGGTGAGACGAAGCCAGTTCACATCCACCTGACTGACCCCAATGCAGCCCCGACCCACATCTCCACGACACTCGACTCGAAATAGGAAGAAGCGCTCATCCAGTTCCTCTGTGAGAACTGGGACATTTTTGCATGGAAGCCAGCTGACATGCCAGGTGTTCCCAGGGGACTGGCTGAGCATTGCCTCAGAGTCGACAAATCAGCAAAACCAGTCAAAGAGCATCTTCGGCGGTCCGCCGTTCAGAAGAGAAAAGCTATTGGTGAGGAAGTGGCTCGACTGTTGGCGGCAGGATTTATCCGAGAAATATACCACTCCGAGTGGCTCGCTAATGTCGTCATGGTTCCCAAGAAGGACAACTCACTCCGCATGTGCATTGATTTCAAGCACATCAATCGGGCCTGCCCGAAAGATCATTTTCCTCTCCCTCGCATAGATCAAATTGTTGACTCGACCGCGGGATGTGAGAGATTGTCTTTTCTAGATGCATATTCCGGGTATCATCAGATCCGTCTGTATGGACCCGATGAAATAAAAACAGCTTTCATCACTCCATTCGGGTGCTTCTGCTATATCACCATGCCATTCGGCCTCAAGAATGCCGGAGCCACATTTATGCGAATGATTCAGAAGTGTCTTCTCACTCAAATCAGTCGGAATGTGGAAGCGTATATGGATGATATCGTCGTTAAGTCGCGAAAAGGTTCCGACCTGCTTGCTGACCTCGCCGAAACATTTGCCAACCTCAGAAGGTACGATATCAAGCTCGATCCGTCAAAGTGCACATTCGGAGTTCCTGGTGGAAAGTTACTCGGTTTTCTCGTTTCCGAACGAGGGATCGATGCTAATCCAGAGAAGATCGGCACTATTCTCCGAATGAAACGCCCTGTGCGAGTGCACGACGTCCAGAAGCTTACTAGATGCTTGGCCGCATTAAGTCGATTCATCTCACGACTCGGTGAAAAGGCATTGCCTCTTTACCGACTGATGAAGAAGGCCGACAAGTTCGAGTGGACTCTAGAAGCTGATGCAGCGTTTGCCGAGCTAAAAGCTCTGCTCTCCACCCAGCCGGTGCTTGCTGCTCCAATCAGCAAAGAGCCTCTGTTGCTCTATATCGCAGCCACAGGACAAGTCGTCGGTACAGTGCTTACGGTCGAGCGGGAAGAGGAAGGAAAAGCCTTCAAAGTTCAATGCCCGGTGTATTATTTGTCTGAAGTCTTGACTCCATCCAAGCAGCAATATCCGCATTATCAGAAGCTTGTGTATGGAATATACATGACCACGAAGAAGGTTGCTCATTATTTCTCTGATCATTCTATCACAGTCGTCAGCGACGCCCCTCTATCAGAGATTCTGCACAACAGAGACGCAACCGGTCGAGTGGCGAAATGGGCGATTGAACTTCTTCCCCTTGATATCAAATTTGAGGCAAAGAAAGCCATTAAGTCCCAGGCTATAGCGGATTTCCTTGCCGAGTGGATTGAACAACAGCAGCCGACTGAAGTTCACTCGGAGCATTGGACCATGTTCTTTGACGGCTCTAAAATGCTGAATGGTTCCGGTGTTGGGGTTGTTCTGGTTTCCCCCAGAAGAGATAAGCTTAGGTATGTGCTCCAGATTCACTTTGATTCCTCCAACAATGAGGCAGAGTACGAGGCCCTCTTATATGGATTGCGCATGGCTATCTCACTCGGCGTCCGTCGCCTGATGGTCTATGGCGACTCAGATTTAGTGGTCAACCAGGTGATGAAGGAGTGGGACGTGAGAAGCCCAGCCATGACTGGATACTGCAATGCAGTGAGGAAGCTGGAAAAGAAGTTAGAGGGGTTGGAGCTCCATCACATCCCCCGACTGAAAAATCAAGCAGCAGATGATCTGGCGAAGATAGGTTCCAAAAGAGAAGCCATTCCGAGTGGTGTGTTTTTGGAGCATATACACACTCCGTCAGTTAAAGAAGATCCCTTCACAGAGGAAGCTCCACAGCCCAAGAGTGCCACAAACCCGACTGAGGTTGAGGTCCCAGCAGTGGTCGACTTGGTCATGGAAGTTTTAGTGATCACTCCCGACTGGACAATTCCATACATCGCATATATTCTGAGAAAAGAGCTCCCAGAAGATGAGGAAGAGGCTCGACAGATCGTCTGTCGATCCAAAGCCTTTACCGTTATCAAAGGACAGCTGTATAGAGAAAGCCCGACAGGAGTTGGTCAGAAATGCATAATGCCAGAAGAAGGTCGAGTCATACTCAATGACATCCACTCGGGGACCTGTGGTCACCATGCGTCCTCTTGGACCATTGTAGCCAAAGCATACCGAGCCGGATTTTACTGGCCAAGGGCGAATGAGATGGCGAAAGAAATAGTGGACAAGTGCGAAGGATGTCAGTTCTATTCCAATATGTCACACAAGCCTGCGTTAGCTCTGAAGACCATTCCACTCGTCTGGCCTTTCGCAGTATGGGGGTTGGACATGGTCGGTCCCTTGCGAACAGGTCGGAGCGGTTTCACGCATGTGCTGGTAGCAGTCGACAAGTTCACCAAGTGGATTGAAGCTAAATCAATCAAGATTCTTGACGCCGGTACTGCTGTTTCCTTCATCAGAGAGCTGACGTTCAGATATGGGGTCCCGCACAGCATTATCACAGATAATGGGTCGAATTTTGACTCGGAAGAATTCAAGGATTTCTGCAACGCTCAAGGCACGCGAGTCGACTACGCTTCAGTCGCCCATCCACAGTCGAATGGACAGGCAGAACGGGCCAACGGCTTAATCCTCAATGGTTTGAAGCCCCGACTGATGCGAGATCTCAAGCATGCGGCTGGAGCATGGGTCGACGAACTCCCTTCAGTGCTTTGGGGATTGCGGACCACGCCTAATCGGTCGACCGGAAGAACTCCATTCTTCTTGGTCTATGGAGCTGAAGCAGTCCTGCCGAGTGATCTTCTTCACAACGCTCCCCGAATTGAACTTTACAACGAAGCAGAAGCTGAGCAAGCGCGTCAGGACGCAGTCGACCTTCTAGAGGAGGAAAGGGAGATGGCTCTGATCCGCTCGACCATCTACCAGCAAGACTTGCGTCGCCTTTACGACAGAAACGTGAGGGGTCGGGCTTTCCAGGAAGGAGATCTAGTTCTCAGAGTAGATCAGCAGAAACAGCATAAACTCGCTCCTTCTTGGGAAGGACCCTTCATCGTCACCAAGGTTCTCCACAACGGGGCATATCGTCTCTACAACGTCGAACACAATATCAAAGAGCCCCGAGCTTGGAATGCGGATCTGCTCCGCCCGTTTTACACTTAAAGTTTTTCACTCGGATGAGTTGTAATAAAATACTTCTGTAGTTCATGGATTTCAAAATAATAGTGTCATAATTCCTTCATAATTTTTTGTCACTTTTTATTTTTGTCCAGTTAAAGTTTCCCCCAGTGGGTGGCTTAGCCGCGAATCCGTTTCGCCTTAGTTTGTACAAATCCTACCGAGTGGTAAGCCAGACTTCCACTCGGGGGCTTAGCCGCGAATCCGTTTCGCCTAAGTTATAAAAATCCTACCGAGTGGTAAGCCAGACTTCCACTCGGGGGCTTAGCCGCGAATCCGTTTCGCCTAAGTTATAAAAATCCTACCGAGTGGTAAGCCAGACTTCCACTCGGGAGCTTAGCTGCAGCCCAGTGCTCGCCTAAGTAATTAAAAATCCTACCGAGTGGAGAGCAAACCTCCCACTCGGGGGCTTAGCTGCAGTCCAGTACTCGCCTAAGTTTGAAAAACTCCTACCGAGTGGTAAGCCAGACTTCCACTCGGGGGCTTAGCTGCAGCCCAGTGCTCGCCTAAGTTATTAAAAATCCTACCGAGTGGTAAGCCAGACTTCCACTCGGAGGCTTAGCTGCAGTCCAAGTACTCGCCTAAGTACAAAGTACGCTCGCAAGGGGGACGAGGAGTAGGTCGACTGCGACCCTCTCCTCCGAGCTACGCCATAAGTACAATGTGTGCTCGCAAGGAGGACGAGGCGCAGGTCGACTGCGACCCTCTCCTCTGAGCTTCACCACAAATACAACGTGGAAACCCTACCGAGTGAAGAGCAAACCTCTCACTAGGAGGCTTAGCTGCAGCCCAGTGCTCGCCTAAGGTATAAAAAATCCTACCGAGTGGAGAGCAAACCTCTCACTCGGGGGCTTAGCTGCAGCCCAGCGCTCGCCTAAGGTATAAAAAATCCTACCGAGTGGAGAGCAAACCTCTCACTCGGGGGCTTAGCTGCAGCCCAGTGCTCGCCTAAGGTATAAAAAATCCTACCGAGTGGAGAGCAAACCTCTCACTCGAGGGCTTAGCTGCAGCCCAGTGCTCGCCTAAGGTATAAAAAAAATCCTACCGAGTGAAGAGCAAACCTCTCACTCGGGGGCTTAGCTGCAGCCCAGTGCTCGCCTAAGGAATAAGTCGACTGCAGTGAGCATCTTGCTGTGAACCTGCAAAAGACAATTCGAGCCAAAAGCAATCATATCCAAACATCAAATCCAAGTTTAGGTCGATACCTAAAGGAACCGAGAGTGCTCAGGCACTAAGCCTGTTAAGGTTTATCGGTTACAATTCCACTCGGCATACCGAGGCAAATTTAAAGTGTCGGGCTTAAAGGAAGTTTTTTACCCCTCCTGTGGAGGGCTGGAAGGAGCAACGAACTCATCGAGGTCGATCCCGTCTGCGATCCGGGTAGCAGCAACGATGAAAGTTTCCATGAAGGACCTGAAGTCGTGTTTCTTGGTGTTGGCCACTCGGAGAGCCGCCAGCTTCTCTTCTCGTGCATCCTTGCAGTGGACTCGGGCCAGGCACAGGGTGACATCTGCGCCGCACCGAGCCGAGGATTTCTTCCACTCCTGCACTCGGTCAGGGACGGCGTTCAGTCGAGCCATCAGCGACTCGAGGTCATTTTGGAGTGTCGCCCTGGGCCAGAGCGTCGAGTCGATGCGGGACGTAGCAACCTTCAGCCTTGCGAGGTAGTCCACGACAGCTGCAACACGGGACTCCAGTCGGAAGACATTCATAGCAACTTCATCATTCACCGGGGAATTGACAGGGTCAAGGTTCGGCTCCAACTGGCTGGTTTCTTCTTCAAAGTTTCGACAGAATTCTGCAAAGACAAAACTCCGAGTCAAGATAATGGTCGAATGAGAGCATCACAGTTGGAAATGTTGGTCGAGTGTAAAAGATTAACTTCGAGCATAAGGAACAATTTCTTAGCAAGACCACCCAGGAAGCCTTCCAGGTCATTCTTCTTCCCAGTCAACTGGTTGATCTTCTCGGTCAGAGTGGTCTTGTCAGTTTTCAATCGGTCGACATCCTTGGTGGCAATTGCCAGAGCAGCTTTCAGATTGGTATTGTCCTGTTCGAGCTTGGTGACTGAAGCTAACTTCTCGTCAGCAAGCTTGGTCTTCTCAGATAGCTCAAGATCCTTCTTCTTCTGGGCCTCCTTCACCTTGCCTGCAAATTACAGTAAAGTCAGATCTTGAAACAAATGGGAGGAAAAAGGAGTCGTCGAGGTCTCACCGAACATACCTTTGGTCTCCTCCTTCGCCTTCGTCAGATTCTCCTGCACTAGCTTCAAATCCAGCTCGAGCTGAATGTGCTTCTGCTCCAGTTCAGTATAACGCGCCGCAAGATCACAGGATTTCTATGAAGAACCAATAGACAAAATGTCAAAGATGATTCACTTCCGAGTGAATAGGGAAAAATCATACGTTTCTAAGACCACAGTCGAATGCAAGCATTTGACCGTAGTCTCGGGGACTACACCCAGTGGGTGCACTCAGCGTGCCCCCACTGGTCCTATTCAAGACAGAGTCGACCAGTCGACCCAAAAAAAAACTTCTTCAGACTGTAATCAACTGCCAGCAGTCGACCACAGTCTCGGGGACTACACCCAGTGGGTGCACTCAGCGTGCCCCCACTGGTTTCAGAAACCCATTCGCCCTAGTCGAATGATGACCAATCTTTACTTATAAAGCCTAAGGCCGACTGCAAACAGTCGACCTTAGCCTTGGGGACTACACCCAGCGGGTGCACTCAGCGTGCCCCCGCTAACACGGAGTTTTCATCAACACACCCAGTGGGTGATTGCTATGAATTTCAGAAAGGAAAAAGTTTTGATAGCATATCCTAACAGAACAGGCGGTGGTCGACTGACCTGAACATTGCTTTGAAGAGCAGAGCTGGCGTCATAAGCTGCTTGGCTTGCATCCCGGATGATCTTCACCTACTCCATCATGATCCCTGCTTGGCGTATCGCCTCCTTAGCAGCGCTAGCTTGGTCCTCCGGGACGTGGTGTGTGGTGAAGAGTGAAGGTTGCCCAGCACTCGATGAAGTGGGACGAGCACTCGTCAACGGCACCGCGAAAGACACGGTGGGTCGAGTGGTGTTCTCCCCCTCCGTGGCAACAGTCTCGGGCGCTGTCACATCTTGGGCTGCTTTGCCAGTGGCTGCCTTCCTGCTCCTCCTATACCTCCGTGGTTCTTCGTCCTCATCATCATCATTAGGAAGGGTGATAATGTCATTGGATGGAGCTTCAGAGAAGAATCAAAGTTAGAAACCATGAGTCAGTCGACTAAGGACAGAATTAAGGGTATAGTACCAGGATTTGAGGTTGCCGCGTCCTCCATCTCATGGTCCTCAGCCTTGCCTGAGGTTTCAGAAGTTGCAGCACTGAAGTTCCGAAGAATCAGTCGATTAATTCAAGTATCAACCAGAGATAAAGCTTGTACAAAACAGGAAGACTTAAGTAATATGTTTACCCTGATATGGTGGGGATGGACACCTTCATTTTCGGCAGGGGCTTGGTTGGTCTCGACGGAGCTACCTTCGACTGCTTCGGCGCCTTCTCAGTCGGCACCGGAGAAGCGGTCCGAGGGCGTTTGGTCAACTGCGAGGCAGTCGCAACCCCCTTACCGCGTTCAGTCGCAGGGTCATGAATGAGTTTCGACCGCCTTTCCGAGCGCGGTGGTGCAACCTCCTCCTCCTCCTCTACTTCGTCTTCATCATCGTCGTCATCGTCATCATCATCTTCAGCAGCGTCTGAATCCCACTCTTCCTGGCTCTCACCCCCGCTGGCTTCTCCCTCCTTAGTCGGAGCCTGAGCACCGTTGGGCATTGAGTACAGCTCGGTAAGGGCCTGGAAGATGTCAAGACAGAGTTCAATCGACCAGATTGCAAAACATACAGAAACAAATTCAACAGATATACAATGGAAAGCAGAGCAGATTTACCTTTTCTGGAACGCTATGATGGTCGAGTGGGGAAATCCTCCAGGATCCACGAGGATTATCCTTGTTCCCAGTGATCGCGGCCATCCACCTTTCCACGATGGCGTCGTCGACCGCCTCCGGGTGGACTCGAGTCTCGTCTTCGGTTCCGCAGTACAACCACATGCAGTGGCTCCGGAACTGAAGAGGCTGGATTCGCCTTCGAAGGAAAACCTCCAGAAGGTCCATGCCAGTCACGCCGTCCCGAACCAACTGCACCACGCGATCCATCAACATCTTCACATCAGCTCTCTCCTCCAGAACCACCTTCAGAGAGGAGGGTTTGTTCACTCGACTCATGGTGAATGGAGGAAGTCCACTCGACTGTCCCGGCGTCAGCTCATTCTGGCAGTAGAACCAGGTCGACTGCCAGCCCCTGACCGACTCAGGAAAAGACATAGCTGGGAAGGTGCTCTTATTCCTCACTTGGATTCCTAGGCCCCCGCACATCTGGACCACTTGGGTTTTCTCATCGCCTGGACTCGCCTTCTTCACAGTCTGAGAACGACATGTGAAGATGTGCTTGAACAAGCCCCAGTGCGGTCGACAGCCCAGGAAGTTCTCACACATGGATACAAACGCAGCAAGGTACGCGATGGAGTTCGGAGTAAAGTGGTGAAGCTGGGCTCCAAAGAAGTTCAAAAAACCACGAAAGAAAACGCTTGGTGGCAGGGAAAATCCTCGATCGACATGAGTGGCCAGGAGCACACACTCGCCCTCCTCCGGCTGAGGTTGCCACTCCTTACCAGGAAGTCTTGCGGCGCCGTGGGGGATCAGCCCGTCGTCGGCCATGTCGAGGAGATCCTTCTCCCTGATGGTCGACTGGATCCAATCTCCCTGGACCCAGCCCTTCGGCAGGTGGGATCTCGACGAAGACCCGCTGCGGCTGGTGGATCTCCCCTTCGCCTTCTCCGCCGCCGATGCCTTCTCCGCCGTCGACGCCTTCTTTGCGCGCTCCAGCACCGCCGTCTTCTCCTTGCCCATGGCCGCCGGCGAAATGCGCAAGGGAGAGAGTTGCAGAGGCGACAGCGGTTGCGTTGGGCGGAGACGGGGAGAGCGGAGGAGGAAGAATGGAGTACTGTGCAGAAACCCTCACAAGTCGCATTTATAACATCCCTTCCGAGTGGATGACGGGTGGACCCGAGCAATCCAATCATATCCCGAAACAGTTGCATTGCACGATACGTGGCGGAAAAAGCGGCGCCGAGATCGAGGCGTCCATGTCCTGTCCCGTCCGAGCGCCGCGGTCCATTCCGCTTCGCGCGCTTCCCCAAATTTCGTATCCCGCGGAATCCGCGAGCGGCAGATCGGTCTGTCAAGTGCGAGATTTCCTGCGATTCGTCGCTCGGGAACAATGAAGTATAAAAGATCACTCGACGAAAGAACAAGAATGGATCGAGTCGACTGAAGAAAAGTTGCTCGTTATCAACAAAGAAGATCTTGATCCAGAACAACGCATAGCCAGTATGCAAAAGACAATCGGAAACAGCATCAACTCCTTCCTCACTCAAGCCTCAATCCATTCGGGGGCTAATGATGGATTCATGTACCTAGGGTAGGGTCATAGGCCTGACCTAAACGTCCTACCCAAGGGCGCACTTAGAAGAGATCACCTTCCAGTCGACCAACGAGGAACCCACTCGACTGACTAGAAGGACTCGACCATGGAGACTCACTCGACCATGAAGATACACTCGACCACCAGAAGATCAGAAGACACTCCGCAACGCAAGGGCCTGTAGTTGAATAGACTTAATGATAGTTAAGGCACTTTATGAGGGGGCGTTACCAGTAACGCCCCAGGCTTAATGTACTTTAACCCCTCCATTATGTGGGCTCGCTGGGGTCCTGGCACACTCTATATAAGCCACCCCCCTCCACGGGCAGAGGGGTTCGCACTCTTGTAACACCCATACACATAATCCACTCGACCGCCTCAGGGCTCCGAGACGTAGGGCTTTTACTTCCTCCGAGAAGGGCCTGAACTCGTACATCGCTTGTGTTTACAACCTCTCCATAGCTAGGACCTTGCCTCTCCATACTTACCCCCCTACTCTACTGTCAGACTTAGAACCACGACAGTCCGAGCGAGAGCTCGGCCATGCCAAGAGGCAGCTCGAGGACAAAGAAGGTGAGTAGCACCACTTTGAATTTTTACCTTACAGAAAAGGATTTCGGTTGCAATAAAATTAACAAGGATAACGTGGGTACTGCAGGAGCCACGAACGAGGTGGCAACCCTGAAGGAGGCTGTGTCCGCGGCCGAACGCTATGCGGCCGCGGAACGGGCAGAGCGAGAGAAGCTAGAGGCGCGGGTGGTGGAGGTGCGGCAAGAGCTCCAGGCTCTCATGGAGAAGCATGAGAGTTTGGAGCGCAACTCAAAGACTCGAGAGTCCGAGCTCGCCTCGGCTCTCGAAAGTGCCAAGTCCGCCAAGGCCGAAGCCCGTAAGGCCCTTCAGGAGGTTGAGGATATGAAGAAAATAGCGGCGGGTAAGGCATTTTTCATGCAAAGCAAGCATGTAAATGTAAATTACCTGACACTTACCTGAATTCGGAGCTCTCCAGGGGCGTTTGCAGATCAGCCTCGTAGCGTATCCGATGCCGCCGCATTCTATCGTGGCGAGGAGGGGAGCTCAACGGACAAGGTCTTCTGGTCTCAGTACGCTGAGGCCGGCCATCCGGTGCCCCCTAGCGACCAGCTGAAGCACCTGGTCGAGCTCCACAAGGTGGCTGAGGAGGCCATGAAGGGCCTCATAGTCTGGCTGTGGCCTGGACAGGCCATGCCTGGGAGCTACTTTGGCCACGTGCGGCGGCTGGTGGATGCATGCCCTGGGTGGAGGTCATCAAGCGCTCCGCCTGTATTGAAGGTGCTCGTCGGGCCCTTGCCCGCGCAAAGGTGCACTGGGGCAGGCTAGATGCGGAGAGGCTTCTTACTGACCCACCGCCAGCGGGCAAGGAGTATCGTACGCCCGAAATGTACTATAAGACTATCCTGAAGGGTGCCTGCAAGATTGCGGATGAGTGCCCAAGAGATGTAATTATTGAGTAAACTCGCTATGTATTATCCTGTGCGCTGAAAACTTTGTTCATATGCGCTATGCAACGCTTGTTTAATTTAAAATATTACCTTCTGTGCGGCCGTTTATAAAATCTGAGAGATGGCAAGTCGTTGGCTTCAGCCCCCAAGCCATGAGTGCTGGGGTGTTCAGGATAAACTTGAGCACTCTTGTTCCCATTTTTGGGTCCATCTAGGGAGGCGCTCAACACAACGAACAAGGCAACCGGACTTATAATGCTTGAACACTCTCACTTAGCCATAGAATTCTATAATTTTAAATTTCGGCGAAGCCCCTAGTATTCGGAAGACCGAATTCGGAGCGTATACACGCCTTCGTCGGACATTATCCGGTACTTCGCTCGAAGCGGCATAGGTCTTTAGGGACCCGAAAAGACCTCTCGAACAGCGACCAGTCTCTCACCTTATCATGCCAGTCAGTTTTAGCTTTCTCCACTGAGGTGCTCGCCCAGCTCAACCGGGGCGCAATCGCAGTGGTTCTCCCAATGCCACCTTAGCCGACAGAACGGAACGTAAGGCACCAAAACGTGGGAGCCGGGCAAACCCAACTATTGACCCAAGACATGATTCGGAGCCGATTCATATAATGCTATAAGTTCGGGGTGCCGCACTTGTGAAAGTGTTCGGACTTATCACACCATAATGCGGGGAACATAAGCCCCTGGTGTATTCGGACGTACCAAAATATACGGGTGCGAGATGTCATTAATGAACATATGTGTAAAGTAATGCAATAACAGGCAAAAAATGCTGCATTATTTATTCAAGGAATTCTGCTATGAGTGCGGAAGGATACAAATAGTGCGGTAAGCAAGGGATTGGACTAAATAAACATGTCCCCCTCCAGGGGTGTGCTGCAGACTGGTGTATATAATCGAATTTAATGCTCGTAATGGAGACCACCTGAATGTTAATCGCAGCCTTCTTTCTTCCCTGGTTATTGCATCGTGAGTTCGGCGGGTCCACCGCCGGACAGGGCTTCTGGTAAATGGAGTCCTGTATATAAAAAGAAAAAGAAAAAGAGTGACACACTTGGGAGCCCCTGGTGTGGTCGAGCCGCACTCTGGGTCTGTTGTGGTCGTGCCCCTCCCCCTAAGCCCATGGTATCTCCAGAGCGTAATGATGTACGCGGAGGGTTGGTCTTGCAATTATGCAAGGGCTGGGGTTGGGGCCGTATTGCTACGCGTGCTTGGATCGTGCCAGTGGTCTTGGTTAATGTTGCTTCGGGCGCGTTTGGCCGTACGGCCGTTTAACGGCCGGACTCAAAAATTGCCTTAAAAGGCTGCTCTGTACTTCTGCCGCGAGAGCCGCTGTGTGTTCCTCCGTTTGGAGGGAGCGTTCCGTATTTCTGTTGATCGTGATGACTTCACGAGGGCCTGGCATCTTGAGCTTGAGGTATGCGTAATGCAGCACCGCGTTGAACTTTGCAAACGCGGTTCGTCCGAGCAGGGCGTGATAGCCGCTGCGGAATGGGACTATGTCGAAGATTAACTCCTCGCTCCAGAAATTCCGGGGATCCGAAGACCACTTCCAGTGTGACTGAGCCTGTACAATTGGCCTCAACACCTGGTATGACGCCTTTGAAGGTCGTCTCTGTAGGTTTAATCCTTGAGGGGTCTATGCCCATCTTGCGCACTGTATCCTGATAAAGTAGGTTCAGGCTACTGCCACCGTCCATCAGGACTCTCATGAGGTGAAATCCATCGACGATTGGGTCTAAAACCAATGCGGCGAATCCGCCATGGCGGATACTGGTCGGATGGTCTCTTCGATCGAAAGTGATCGGGCAAGAGGACCATGGATTGAACTTCAGGGCGACTGGCTCCATCGCATATACGTCCCTTAGTGCACGCTTCCGCTCCCTCTTGGGTATATGGGTTGCGTATATCATGTTCACCGTCCGCACTTGTGGGGGGAAACCCTTCTGTCCTCTATTGTTCGGTGGTCGGGTCTCTTCCTCGTCGTCGCTGTGCAGCCCCTTGTCATTGTTTTCGGCTATTAACTTGCCTGCCTGCTTGAATACCCAACAATCTCTGTTGGTGTGATTAGCTGGCTTTTCGGGGGTGCCATGTATCTGGCATAAGCGGTCGAGTATTCGGTCTAAATTAGACGGACCCGGAGTGGTTCTTTTGAATGGCTTCTTCCGCTGGCCGGGTTTAGAGCCTCAGAATCCGGCATTGACTGTTGTATCCTCCTTGTCGTCGCCGTTAATGCGGCGTTTATTTTTGCTTCGACGCGACCTGCCATTGTGGTCCTTGGTATCCGGACTGCCAGAATTTTTACTGAGGTTGTTGCTGCGAGCTAGCCAGCTGTCCTCTCCCGCACAGAAGCGGGTCATTAGAGATGTGAAGGCTGCCATGGATTTCGGCTTTTCCTGTCCTAGGTGCCGGGCTGGCCACTCGTCGCGGATGTTATGTTTGAAGGCTGCGAGGGCCTCTGCATCCGGACAGTCGATGATTTGATTTTTCTTTGTTAAGAACCGTGTCCAGAACTATCTAGCCGATTCGTCTGGCTGCTGAATTATGTGGCTTAGGTCATCGGCGTCTGGTGGTCGCACATATGTGCCCTGGAAGTTTGTCGAGGAATGCAGCTTCCAGGTCTTCCCAACACCCAATTGACTCTGCGGGCAAGCTGTTAAGCCAATGCCGAGCTGGTCCTTTAAGCTTGAGTGGGAGATACTTGATGGCGTGGAGATCGTCGCCGCGGGCCATATGGATGTGAAGGAGATAATCTTCGATCCAAACCGCGGGGTCTGTTGTGCCATCATAGGATTCAATGTTTACGGGTTTAAACCCTTCAGGGATTTGATGATCCATTACTTCGTCAGTGAAGCATAGCGAGTGTGCGGTGCCTCTATATTGAGCAATATCACGACGTAGCTCGAGTGAGCGTTGTCTGCTGTGTTCGGCCCGGCCAGAGTTATTGTATCCGGCGCGACGGTATTCGTCGTGGGTTATGGGGCGCCCACGTGATCCATAGATGGATCTGGATTGCCTTGCTTTGTCCTCCAATATATCTCACAAGTCTGGCGCGTTTCCTCTTGGCTTCGTACTTTTGGAGCGATGCCGGGGTATGGTCTTGTTGGAGGGCCTAGATGCCTCTCTTTCGCGACCACGGGGTGGTCGGTCGGCCGTATTGTGCGCTGGTGATGAAGGTATGTATGCTTCCTCCTCTAATCGGGGGAGCAACTTGCGTTTTGGGTAGCTTTTGGAGGGGCGTTCGAGTTTGTACTCTTCGGCCGCGAGGACCTCAGTCCATCGATCGGCCAGCAGGTCTTGATCAGCTTGAAGCTGCTGCTGCTTTTTCTTTAGGCTATTTGCCGTGGCGATAAGCCTTCGTTTAAAACGCTCTTGTTCGACGGGATCTTCGGGCAAGACGAGTTCGTCGTCGTTGAGGCTTGCCTCGTCTTTGAAGGGAGGTATGTATTTATCATCCTCGACCTCTTCATCTGCCTCTCTCTTGTGAGGGCTTGCTTCTGCATCCTCCTGCGCTGAATCTTGCTGGAGGGGATTGTCTTCGACACTTTCTGGGGTATTATTATCTCCTGTGCCTGAATCTCCATTCTTGCTGTGGCGGGATTTAGAGCGGCGCCGCTGACGTCGGTGCTTGGGCTGTTTCTTTAAGGAATCTGCCTCCGCTGCTTCTTCGCCGTCCCCCTCTTTTGGGGTGTCCACCATGTATATGTCATATGACGAGGTGGTCTTCCAGTGCCCTGTAGGCGCTAGTTCTTTTTCGTCTCCGGCATCGTCGTCCATACCGTCGATGTCTTTGGAGTCATAGTCTAGCATGTTTGTTAGATCATCGACAGTGGCTACAAAGTGGGTGGTGGGTGGGCCTTGAATTTCTTCGTCGTCCGTATCCCAACCGTCCTGGCCATAGTCTGGCCAGGTCTCTCCGGATAGCGAGAGATGTTTTAGCGAATTTAGGATGTCGCCAAAGGGCGAGTGTTGGAAGATGTCCGCGGTGGTGAACTCCATGACCGGCGCTCAATCAGATTCGATTGGCAGGGGCGCGGGAGGTTCGGAGTTCGGCAGGGAGTCCGGCACCTCGGAGTCACGAGCTTTGCAAGGGACAAGGTTAGTGTTCGGCTCCATCGCCGTGGAAGTTGCAGCCCCCGAGGCAGTGTCCAGCCACTGGTCCTCGATCTGGGCGATCGGCTCCGGACTAAGGGCCGGAGTGGATTCGTGTGCGGCCACCAAGGCACTGTCCGGCGTCAGAGCTAGATCATGCCCATCGCGACCGTGCGGCACGCTCGGCTGTGGCTCGAGCCCGTCGAAGATCAAGTCCCCGCGGATGTCGGTCGTGAAGTTTAGGCTTCCGAACCTGACCTAACGGCCAGGGGCGTAGCTTTCGATCTGCTCCAGATGGCCAAGCGAATTAGCCCGCAGTGCGAAGCCGCCGAATACGAAGATCTGTCCGGGGAAAAAAGTCTCACCCTGGACGGCGTTGTTGTTGATTGAAGAAGCCATCATGCCTATCGGTGACGACACAGAGGAACTCTCAATGAAAGCACCAATGTCGGTGTCAAAACCGGCGGATCTCGGGTAGGGGGTCCCGAACTGTGCGTCTAGGCGGATGGTAACAGGAGACGAGGGACACGATGTTTTACCCAGGTTCGGGCCCTCTTGATGGAGGTAAAACCCTACGTCCTGCTTGATTAATATTGATGATATGGGTAGTACAAGAGTGGATCTACCACGAGATCAAGGAGGCTAAACCCTAGAAGCTAGCCTATGGTATGATTGTGTAATGGAGGTTATGTCCTACGGACTAAAGCCCTCCGGTTTATATAGACACCAGAGAGGGCTAGGGTTACACAAAGTCGGTTACAATGGTAGGAGATCTACATATCCGTATTGCCAAGCTTGCCTTCCACGCCAAGGAAAGTCCCATCCGGACACGGGACGGAGTCTTCAATCTTGTATCTTCGTAGTCTTGGAGTCCGGCGGACGATGATAGTCCAGCTATCCGGACACCCCCTAGTCCAGGACTCCCTCAGCTGGCTTTACATATTTACAACAACAAGAGCAAACAGAGTTTGTAAAAGTTTTTCTTTGTCACTTTCAGTTTATCAACTGAATTGCTTGAGGACAAGAAAAGGTTTAAGGTTGGGGGAGTTGATACGTCTCCAACGTATATACTTTTCCAAACACTTTTGCCCTTGTTTTGGACTCTAACTTGCATGATTTGAATGAAACTAACCCGGACTGACGCTGTTTTCAGCAGAACTGCCATGGTGTTGTTTATTGTGCAGAAAACAAAACTTCTCGGAATGACCTGAAAATCCACGGAGATAACTTTTGGAAAATATAAAAAATATTGGCGAAAGAATCAAGGCCAGGGGGCCCACACCCTGTCCACGAGGGTGGGGGCGCGCCCTCCCCCCTGGGTGCACCCCCCTGTCTCGTGGGCCCCCTGATGCTCCACCGACCTCAACTCCAACTCCATATATTCCGTTTCGCGGAGAGAAAAATCAGAGAGAAAATTTCATCGCGTTTTATGATATGGAGCGCCACCAAGCCCTAGTATCTCTCGGGAGGGCTGATCTGGAGTCCGTTCGGGCCTCCGGAGAGGGGGATTCATCGTCGTCGTCATCATTAACCATCCTCCATCACTAGTTTCATGATGCTCACTGCCGTGCGTGAGTAATTCCATCGTAGGCTTGTTGGACAATGATGGGTTGGATGAGATTTACCATGTAATCAAGTTAGTTTTGTTAGGGTTTGATCCCTAGTATCCACTATGTTCTGAGATTGATGTTGCTATGACTTTGCTATGCTTAATGCTTGTCACTAGGGCCCGAGTGCCATGATTTCAGATCTGAACCTATTATGTTTCCATGAATATATGTGTGTTCCTGATCCTATCTTGCAAGTCTATAGTCACCTATTATGTGTTATGATCTGGCAACCCCGAAGTGACAAAACTATTATCTTTACTTTTGCCACTGTTACCATTATTATCATACTACTTTGCTACTAAATACCTTGCTGCAGATACTAAGTTATCCAGGTGTGGTTGAATTGACAACTCAACTGCTAATACTTAAGAATATTCTTTGGCTCCCATTGTGTCGAATCAATAAATTTGGGTTGAATACTCTACCCTCGAAAGCTGCTGCAATCCCCTACAGTTGTGGGTTATCAGGCGCCGTAGTCGGCGCCAGTCGGCTGGAAGGGCGCGCCAAGGAACGCCTGGTGGCCAGCGGGGAGATCCTGCAGATAGTGCGGCGCCCCCCGGCGTCCGGGGAGATGCTGCAGGTTGCGTCGGCCCCCTCCCCCTTGCGGGTGCTACGGGGGAGGCGCTGGTGGCGACACCGGGTAACACCCGACGGGTGCGGGAGGGCGCGACTGGATCGGCGCGGCCGGTGGAGCGGTTCCACCGCAGATAGTGAAGTAGCCTGGAGAGTCCATGGAAGGCGTTAGAAACGGCGGGAAGAGGAAGGGGTGGCGGCGGCAGCACGCGGGAGCGCGCGGCGACAACGCGTCGGGTTAGGGTTGCGGCGCGACGGGGCGGCAGCGGCACGGCAAGGGGCGCGCGGCGGCGGCAGCAAGTCAGCGCACCGGGTGGGAGCGGAAGCGGCGCGGCGGCACGGGGAGGCGGCGCGTCAGAGGAGGACGCGGCGGCGGCGGTAGTGGCAGTGGGAAGCGGCAGCGGCGGCGGCTTGCCCTAGGTCAGGACCTTCAAGATGATAGCATGTAGACGGGAAAGTTTGCAATACAATAGACATTGTATTGATGGGGTGCTGGTGCACGTATATATAATACAAGGGAAGATCTCTACCTCAACTATACAATATTAGGAGGTGGGCCACAACTCCAATACACGTCCAGTACAAAATACATACTCAACAAGCAGTTCTCAAAAAAAAATGTCTGTTGTCCCCAACCAAACGAACCAACAATTTGAGAGCTAAAAATGTTTTTCTTGTTTTCCTCCTTGATTTAGATTGGATTGACCAGGATTTTTGAAAATAAAAACATAAGTGTGTAGGCATCAATCAACAACAAAAACAAGTGAATTTGTTGTCCTTCTGTCTCGATAATCAATATTTGCAAAAAAGGAGGAGGAATGCTCACTGTGATGATTGGTACCGTTATAACTAATTACTGGTCACGTACGGACAAATAAATAATCTTTGACCAGCAGTAAGGACTTTCCGTGTGTGCATAAACACTTTCCACATACATTTGTCTTCCATTGTGATTGATTCATTGTGATTATTCAATTCGCGTCAAAATCATCTCTTCTTGCAGATCGGTAATGCGCATTCGAGTCAAAATTATCTCTTGCAGATCAATAATGTGTATTCGTGTTCTTTTTGGCTTAATGTATGCATAAATGGGCTAGGTCATGTTTATTCAAGGATAATGTGAACAATCGATTATTTAATAAACCAAAAAAATGCCAACAATAAGTACTTGATAATGAAAATGTAGACAAATTGGAAAAATGAAATAGATTTTCTTTTGGGGGTCTGAAAGATGAAATGGATGGACCGAGTGAGTGAGTGAGTCTATGGGTAGGTTCTACTTAAATGAAAAAGATGGTCCGACTGTGTGCAAGTGGCCTGGCCAGGCCTGCTGCTGTGTGCAGAGGAGATCTGCCCAGACTTGGGCCATCCAGCCAGGCAGGACCAAGAACCCGCCCGGATTTAGGCATGTTGCCTGAAAATCTGCCTAAATCTCTACCTAAAAATAAAGAAAATTGGGTTTCTATCGTACGTCGCGACAATTTTGTAGAAAAGCCCCTCTGTTCTTTAGAATTTAACCCGCAGTCCTGATTTAAGTGGGTATCTTAGAAAACGCTTCGGTTTTTGCAAAAAAAAACTGCATTAGTTACAATTGTACCCGCACTCCTTAATTAAACTGCTTCACCACCAGGCACCGTCGCCGGGCACGGGCCGCCACTTGCCGCCGGCGTCCACGCCGCAGGAGCCAAGGAAGGGGTCCGCCTACTGGTTTGACGGCGCTGGAGAGGCTCGTGGCAGGGAGCTCCTCTCCTCTGCTTCGGGCGGGAGGCGGCTGAAGCGCTCAGGGTGCAGAGCTGCGGGGGCAGGGGCCGAAGGGTGGTGCGGGTGCTGGATGGGACTTTGTGCAGGTCTTCGACGAGATGTGGAGGGGGTCTGGACGCCGGCGGGTCCTTGGCCTGCGGCGCTCGGGCATCGGGCGGCCATGGCCGTCTATCTGGAGAAAAAACCCCAAATTCACTTTGTTAAAAAACTACTGAATTTATTTTTTACCAAGTCAGGGGTTGCCTATTTCAAAAAACCCCAAATTCTCTTTGTTAAAAAATTAAACATGTTTATGACAGGTCGGGCCCGCCACTAAACACACCGTTTGGTTGACCATTTGTTTGACCGTTAACTGACTTGTGGGGGCCACATGTCAGCGCCTCATCAACAGATTTTTTACAGATTAGCCCCTACAAATATTTTTTAAAAGCAGTCGGGTCCCTGGAATCATTTTAAAAAAGCAATCGGGTCCTTGGGCTATCGCCGCCGCGCCTCCAACAGGCTCTGCCCGTGGTCGCCGCGCCCGCAGCCTGGGTGGCCGGGGTGGTCGCCGGGCGTGCCGCCGTGGGGCTCCTGCTCAGGTCGCCGCGCCGCCGCGCGCCATCGGGATCCGCCTGGAGCGCCGCCAGCCATGGGGCTCCGGCTCAGGTCGCCGCGCCACTGCGCGCCATCGGGAGCGGCCTAGGGCGCCGCCGGCCATGGGGCTCCGCTCAGGTCTCCACGCTGCCCCCACGTCGTGCCTCGCCCGCGGCCGCCGCCATCCCCTGGCCCGAGCTCCTCTGGCCCGCGGCCGCCGCCATACCCTGCGCCGCTGCTGGAGTGTCGCGGACGAGGTCGGTCTCGTTGCAACCGTCGCCGAGCGCCGGCTTGGAGGGAGGTTCGCCGGCTTGGGAGGGGGAGGGAGTCGCCGGCTTGGGCGGGGGGAGGGGGGTGCTGGCTCGGGAGAGGAGAGGTCTGGCATAGGAGGCAGAGAAAGAAGAAAGAGAAGAGGAAGAAGAAACTTACATGTGGGCCCCACATGTAAGTTAACGGTCAAACTAAGGTCAAACTAACAGTTTGTTTAGCGGTGGGCCCAACCTGTCATAATCGTGATCAACTGATAAAGACTCGATGATTTGGGTTTTTTGAAACAGCCGACCGCCCATTTGGTAGTTATCTGAGAAAAATTAAAAACCGGTAGTTTTTTGGAACCCTAGCCTGTAAAGTAGTAGTTTTATGCTATTTACTCAGAGAAAAATAGAAGACAGAGAGAGCTCTTTGAGAAAAGAAGAACGGGAGAGAGAAGCGAGATGGTGGAAGAAAGGGAGGGCTCACCGACGCGGGGCTTGGCCGGAGACGCTCGGCAGCGAGCTGAAGAAAGGAAAGCGGTCGTGGGGCTCCTGGTTCCTGCGAAGTGCGAGCGTCGACATGTTGCTCAGGTGTTGCGGGCCGTGGGCGGCGCCGTGCTCGCGCTTGAGACCGACCTGTGTCTGATTTGGAGGGGGAGGGGGCAGCGAAGGCGGTGCTCGAGCTGCGATGACCGCCTCGAGCGGGAGGAGTGACAGAACCGATCTGATCTGAAAAACCAGAAGAAAAAGAACGGGCCGAGAGTGGCCGTCGGAGCTGGAGCGACGGCGGCCGCAGGTGGAGCGCGGGATCCGCCGGCGTGCGGAGGTGGTGGGGGTGTGCGGGAGATGCGCAGAGGGGAGGATCCTGGCGCAGCGGCGGCGTGTCCTATGGGAGGTTGGATTGTTTCGTGCCGAGAAAATGAGAAGATAAGTTTGCGATGGCAGATACCATAGGACGCGTGGAGTCTCGTTTCTTCTAGACGAGCTGACGTGTGACAGCTAACTAGCCCATGTTGACGATTAAAATCTCCGAGTCCATCGCGACGTGTGTTAGCGTGCTGAATTACTTTTTGTTTCAATAAGGTTCAATTTTACTCTGTTTAGAGCAACTCCAACGCAGTGACCCAAACAGACGCATGATTTGTCTATTTTTATTCGTTTGGGTCGGCCGAGCGGATGTCTATGTCCATTTTTTTCGTTTGGGGTCAGCCGGTGCGCGCTAACGGTAGCTGATTCATTTTGACATGTCCGCCCCGACATTCATCAAACATGTAGCGGGCAGGGGAGCTCGTAGCGCAAGGAGGCCGACGGGCGAGCTCGAGCCCTGCGGCGGGGGTGGCATAACGAGCACGAGGCCGGGGCGGTACATCGACTGTGGTGAGCATGGCGCGGCGAGCGCGAGGCCGAGCGAGGCGAGACCGGGCACGGCGCAGCTGGGCCCGGTCGCGTGATACCGGGCGCTACCAGGCGCGGCGAACCGATGTCGGGCCGAGCGTCGCCTATGGGGATGGGCGCTGAGCGGGTGTAGCTCCGGCAGGGGATGGGTGCCAGGCACGGAGTAGCTCCTACGGGGACGGGCGCCAGCATGGAGGAGGGCGGCGCGGGACAAGTGCATGTTGCCTTCGTGCCGGCAGGGACGATGACGCGAGCTAGCGGGAACGGGCACAGGCGGGGATTGGCGGCTGATGCCTGCGCGTCGGCACGAACGAGCGCCGATGGGAACGGACATCGGCGGGGATGGGTGCCTACGCGACGGGCGCCAGCACGGATGGACGTCGACAGGGACGAGCGGCAGAGAGAGACGGAGGCGAGATGTGGTGCGTAGGTCGTGGGTCAGCGGAGTGAAAAAGTAGGAGAGAGAAGCGGGTTGTGATAGGTAGGCCATGCCTCGCATGCAGCGTACAGAGGCGGATGAAGAGGACACATAAAAGGTCCGCTTCCTACCTAAATGTGACATAAATTTGAGACGGAAATGGGTCCATACTGACACAAAACGGACACAAAATAGAAATGGGTCTCCGCGTTGGGCCAACATTTTTGTCCGCCTTAACCCAAATGGACATACGCGAACAAAATGGATTGGCCGGTTTAAGTTGCTCTTATGGATTATGATTAGATAATGTTGAACTAAGGCTAACTTCAGTGAACAATCCCATTTCGTCCGGCCGCCTCCGTTCGCGGTGAAACTAACACAAATCGAATTTGGTTGTTATCTTTTTGTTTTTATCTGGAATTTTAATTTTTTATTATTATGACACAATATGATTTATGTGGTTGTAAACTATATGCAATGAGTGATTTTATTCGGTTGTGAAGCTATATGCAATATTAAGAACAAAAATTGTCTACATTTGGCCGTCCGGCAGGACGGACCAAATGCGTCGTCCGAACGCGTCCGCAAAAGAGGCCGAACGGTGCCCCTTTACCCAAACCAAACGGAGAAAATCCAAACAAAATAGATGTCTGTTTGGAATTGTCCGTTGAAGTTGGCCTAGCATATATGCACAAAAGTAGGGCAGGCACAGCAAAATACATATATGCTTGCATGTCCAGTAAAGTAAATACAAAATAAATTGTCTCCTGGCGCTATTGATCCCGGTTCATAGAAGTGCACAATCTAGGCGCTATTGATCCCGATTCATACAAGTGCATAATGAACCATCGACGTCAAAACATGGGTATTTATATGTCATGGTAATAGTTTTTAGTTGATCTTAATAAAACCATTGTTCCGGATCAGGAAAATGATGTCATGTCTGAAGTTCGTAAAGATAGGCATGTTGGATGTGGTATGAAGAAAACTTGACAACCACCTTATTCACACTTTTATCTCAAACATTAATGCTATGAAGGAACAACAACAATTGTATCCGGGTAAAATTACTTTCAAAGTGCTGCATGCACAACATTTTTATTGTCTAATGGTAATACAATAATTAATCCAACATCCCAAAGAGTTCTATTGTTAATTGATCCATCTTCTTGGTCATCGTCAAACTTAACCTCTACCTGCCCAACCTGATTAATGAAAATTGATGTTTGCTAAGGCATGTCAATTTTTATTGTCTCGTTGCAGTGCACGGACATGTTTGCTTAATAATAAAGGAACTATTTCTTCTGGTGGTACGTCATCAAAATTGTCCCAGATGTTATAAAATGTTACCCTCTGATGCTACTTATAAGTGATAGAAAACGTTTCACACAGGGAAGACATGTGCACCTGTTTGGACCGGCCCATGTCCGGGCAACCTGTTTTTCAAAATTTTCCTTTTTCCATTTTCTCTTTTCGTCTTTGTTTTTTCTACTTTAAATAATTTGGGAATCGAAAGAGTTCTGAAATTAAAAAAATCGAATTTTGAAACAAAATGTTTAGTAATTTACAAATGTTTGGGATTCACATAAATTTCGATTTAAAAAAATGTTCACATATTACAAAATGCAATTTTGAAATAAATATTCAGGAAATCAGAAAATGTTCATGATTTTAATAAAATTTGTTTTATTAAGAAATGTTAATGAAATTGAACAAAATTTCGCCTATTCAATAAATATTCATGAATTGAAAAATATTTCGCGACTTACAAAATAGTTTATTGATTCATAAAATGTTCGTTAATTCAAAAAATGATCATGCACTTTAAGAAAAATGTTCGTTAAATCAATAAAAATCATGAATTTCAAAATTTATTCCAACAATTTCCAAAAATATGTTCGCCTATTTGAGAAAAATGTTTTAAGAAATATTCCCAATTTTTAGAATTTTTTTGCAGATAGTATATAAAATGTTCATGAATTCAAAAAATGATCACGATTTTAGAAAATGTTCAAAATGCGTAAAGATGTTCAAGAATTTGAAAAATGTTCACGAGTTTAGAAAACGTTCATGATTTTCAAAAATTGTTCACGATTTGATGAAAATGAGAGTGATAGTGTATCTTGGTGATGCAGCAAAATGTAGTCATGGGCTCATGGCTTTTTTTTCTCCCGTTGCAACGCACGGGCCATTTTACTAGTTAAGGTTAAAAAGGCTTCACTTGTCGGTTTTTCAAAAATCTTCAATCTGCCCTGCATGGGGCAGGATTTAGGCGGTTTCTCTTGTTTCAGGCAAGGTTTGAGACGACTATTTGGCTGTTTCTGGGATCGCTCTTCACCTTCTTGTGCTCAACCTCCTCAGTAAGGATGCATGAACTACTTACAGGTACTCCCTCCGTTTTAAAATAGATGACCTAATTCTATACTAAATTTATACTAAAGTTAGTACAAAGTTAAGTCATCTATTTTGAAACGGAAGGAGTAGTTAGCAAGTGTGTGCGTGCGTGCTAGTTTGTGTGCACCTGTGACGTACGTACGTGGCAAACCGGCCGAAAAGACGTCCAACATAATTGGAACGCAACAAGCAGAAATCGCGTCCGTTAGGTTAATCTAGCACATATTTTTAATAAGGATAAAAAAATAAGCTTGTGGCTAATCTAGCACATGTTTTTAATAACGATAAAAAAAATTAAGCTTGTGGCTCTCTTGTATGTCTTCTGTCCTCCTTCCAAAGCTTATATATAGAATCCTTTCTGATCTAGAAAAAATCACGGTAAAATTTTATCGTGTTTAGACTTCGTTTGGTATAATTTTTTTATAAAATTAAAAACATGCAGGAAATAGGATCTGACATTGGGCACTGAGTTAATACATTAGAGTTGCTCGTCCATGCCACATACCAATAGTGTGCAAATTAATCATTTTGATATGCGTGTGGCTAGTCTAATTAGGTTGCTAGTGCCTCTCCAATGAATTCCCTACATGTTATATTATATATGAAGGCTATCTTCGTTATGAAATAAAGCATATGTATGTATCATTGGATTCTTGAACCGGATGTACATGTGAGACATATTTCATCTAGAAAGGATAATTCAACATGCTAATGATTTGGTGGCAAGCTCCTTGTAAATAATTATATGCTCTAGAATTTTCTTATTTATATAAACTATAATCATATATCAAGATATTTTTTTAGACCAAGCATTTCAGAGATCTCTACCAGGATACTTGAAGATACATAAATAGATATATACACTATGTGCATGTAAGTATAAAAAATAAATCTGCAAAAGAATATAATTGTGTGTTTATTATTTTTCTCACATTTATGGAGATTAATTTTAAATGTCTTTTAGGGCTTAATGTACTGAAAGAAAACAAAAATAATGTAACTTCCATTACAAACACATTTCAAATTTAGCACACAACATCTTTGTTAAACAAGACCGTTATTAATATTTAGCATAATTGGCATCTAGTTAATATCACAAATACGTACAAAAATACTTTAACTATGATTGTGATATTATAGAAATGAGTTATAACTAAGTATAAAAGTTTATTATAAATAATGGGAGTGTCTACTTCATATGTAACTAAAAGTCAATTGACATTTATTCAAATTTTATATGTAATAGTAAGATGTCAATTGTATGGATTTAACCTTGTATGTATAAGTTATGTATTTTGAACTAAAACCTAACAAAAAGATAACTGGATCTCTCACTAAACTGACTTTAACCCGCTAACAAAATAAGTGCCAAAAAACCAAGTGGCTATGTGTATCAAATACCTAACTTCACGAAACCAAAAAAATAGAGACTCACATAAAAACCTTAAACCAAACCTCTTCAAAAGAAACCAATATTTCCCGGAATCGACACCTTGTTTCACTCATTTCATTTATACGCTAAGCGTGGTTGTTGTAATATATAATTCCTCAAAAACTTTAAAAGAGATCGATCTTAAGAGGATCATTGTGTACTCCTAAGTAGCTCATATGAATTTGGTGACTATTGTTATGTTTAGTCGAGGGCCGGCAATTAGGTCACCGATTTTGAGTTATGAACGTACAAGCAAGGCCAAAACATGTGTACAAGATATAGTAAAGAAGGTTGTGTTTTATTTTATTTTAATATGTAAATTTAGTTATTAATGAACCTACCTCATTTGTTGACTCCATTCCATTCTCTAACTCTATATGTTATTTCTGTTTTTTTTCTTTGAAGCAAAGACTATGTATGTTTGATACCATGTATCTATTCTTCTTTTTGTATAGGATTTACTAGAGGAATCTAGGTTGTAAACCTAGTTACACCAAATCCAACTTTAAAATGATTGACTAGAGATATCTAAGTTTTCCCCTTTTTGTAGCAGGTTTCGATTATATGAGACACAGAAACAAAAAAATTGGTAATGTTTCTTGCCCTAATGAACCCATATAAGTGTTGGTAAATAAGAGAGGGGATGAAGGTTTGAGCCGAGAAGAGAGGCAATCGGAACTGATTTTGATGGCTCAATTCATAGAGAAATCAATCTAAAATTATCCGGCTTAGTAGCACCTACCTTCTTAAGGCAAGAGAATGATAAAAACCCTATTCAAAGGTCCAGGATCGGTGGCTGAATCAATGGACTGGTTAACAAGGGAGATCTGGTCATTTTTAACAAGATCCCTATTCTTCTTGAAGAATGCAAGGCCGAACCCATATGGCACGGGATTTCAATTGTCGGTCATGGCGAGGAGGGCGGTCCTAACTTTCTCAAAGCTGAAACGAGTGGCGAGGAAGTTGGCTTGAGCCGAGGAAAGCATGTTCTCCAACATAAGAGAACCCATGTCAAAAGAGAACGAAATACTAAATGTGCACGCTAAAAGGTTTTCGTACTCCCTCTAGTTTTGCATCCAAGGCCATACACCCATATTACAGGTGCCAAGGTAAAAAAAAAATACTGCTTAAGCCAATGTTGCAGTCCAGCTTGTCTCCTCGTATGCCACATTAATTAATATGGTGCACGCAGATGTGATTATTAATCACACAGTCATGCATGCAAAGGGGTAGTTAATGTCTGTGGTTGCTAGTGTGAGGTAAACACATGGATGAAGATTTGAGACTAACATAATCATGGCTGGATGATTTGCAGAGGAAAAAGTCCTTTACTCCTGGACCAGGCTGCTGTTGAAGATTACATTTGCAGTTATGTTTTTTAGGTCTAACCTATAGTTTATATAGTTTATATGATAAACTTGTGATCCTTGAAAAACCTATGTTTACTTCAGCTCCTAAAGATCTGGCTTGTATAACAGTGACGGAGCTACGGCTGGGCCAACCCATGCCCTGGCCCGCCCAATCATGCAAATCTACGCCTACTATGCAGCCATGGAATAACAACCTGGTAGTAATTTCCTTCAGCTAAGGCCCATCGGCCCGCTCATGTATTTTCATGAAGCTCCGCCACTGTTGTATAGGAATATATAATGAAGCAAGAGGCAAATATTATCAATATTGCCTCGATTAATGTTGATGGCTGAGTATAGCTGCAAATCATAATTTTGATAATTGCTTTGCATACAAAACCGAAGATAGCATTAGTCATGAAAAATGCATGATTTCTTAGTACAAGAGGGACAATCGAGTCATCGACTTCAGTAGAATTTATTTGTTATTTCTCAACCCAACGGATGTGTGGATGTGAAAGTAAATACATGAAAATGAATACCATGTGTGACCATCATATATACAACTAAAGTTTAAAGTGACGACACTTATTTTATATAGGAGGAAGGTTTATATCAAAATTTTGATGATTTAGTCGGGGCACAGACCAAAACACCCCCTCACGTGACCGTGCGTGAGTCGATTCTCGCGGAACCTCAACGACTCGCCCGAAAAAGGAAAATCCTACCCTCAAAAAAATGAAGGAAAATCCTCCCCCATCCTTTCTCCCCGTCTCTCCCGTTTCTTTGGCGGCGGCGGCGGATCGAATCGGGGGGCCGCTCTTCGCCGGCAGCGGAAGCGTATCGAATCCTGGGGGCGCTCCTCGCCGGCAGCGGCGAGCGAGTAGCGGCAGCAACGACGGCCAGCAGTGGCAAGCAGCGACGGCTTCATCTTTCTTGGTTCTTTTCGGGGTTTCTCCCCCTATTGGTCTACTTTTCTTGGTTCTTTTTCAAGTCACGGCAAGCAGCGAGGGCTCCGTTCTTCCCTCTCCCATAATAATCAAGCAAGGGAAGAACAAGCAGCATCTGTACGAGGCTGGTCTTGGCTCACATAGGCAGCGGGCGGCGGCCACATCTGGGAAGCGCGAGCTCGATTTGTGCTGTGCGGCTGCCACATCACTTCCCGGGCAGAGCGAGAGATTGAAACACACGGGATGAATTCGGCGAGAGAGAGGGGATTTTTCAGTTTGGCGGAGGAACCTATGGTGAAAGGATCGATCAACTCCGTGCTCGCCAAGCTCGACTCCACCAGACTGAAGAAGAATCACCCCAAGATGATGGAAGTGTTATGTCAAGGCGTGGTGAACCTAAAGAAGGGTTTCGACAAGCTCGGCGGGGGGTGGGCGATGGATCGGGGTGCCCTGTTGTGGACTAAGTTTGCGAGGGACCTGGTCTTTGACATTGAAGAGTGGATCGACGAGCCAAAGAGCGCATATTTATCGGAGAGAGAGATGACTATTTTGTTCAAGTCCCGGATCCACAAAGTGCTTGAGCTCTTCACGTGGTGCGACCTTCTCAGTCCAACTGAAGATCGGTTCAAGATCATCGATGATTTACATAGGGATCTGGAGAGCCTTAAAAAGGATCTCCCATATAAGTTTGGGCCACCGGTGAGAGTGCCGGTGAGTCTTGAGCAGTCAGTGTGGATGGATTGAACATGTGAGCTGGTCAGCGAGGTGGAAACTTTGGTCCATGAGAAGCCGGGAAAGAACATGGATGAATTGCAGAAAAAACTAATCCAGGACTATAAGACCAAGATACAGGAAACGCATGAGGTCTTGAAGCATTGTGGTGATAAGCTCAGTACAGCCCCCATGGATTGTCCACTGATTTATGAGGACAAAACCCGTGACCTCATTGCTCTCAAAGAATCAAGTAGTAAGCTTATCATGCATCTGACTGCCGCACAGCCGAGGCTAATGTTGGTATCTATCGTCAGAATGGAAGGCCTTGGTAAGACTACCCTTGCCAAGGTGGTATATGCAAAGCTTCAATGCAAGTTTGAGTGCCGAGCTTTCATCACACTTGGCCGAAAACCGTCTCTATCGGCCACTCTGTTGGATATACTTCATCAAGTAAAGCCTCAGGGTACTATTCCTCAGAATGGCACGGAAGCTCCTGAAATGAATCAAGTCGTAACTAAGCTCAGGGAATACCTCATCACGAAGAGGTATTTTTCGTTTACATTGGCATAGTGTAGATAGACATATTTATTGTGCTTTCATGTACCAACATCATGTAAAAGAGCATCACTGAATGTAGACTGAGGCTGTTGACTAGATGTATTCATTGTGCTTTTCCCATTCTTTTGATCTGAAACCACATCAAATTAACAACGGATAACGCTAACTGATGCATCACAAGATAATCATGATGAAAGTGAATTTTCAGCATTTTTTATCTCTGTATTTATTTGTGTTTTGCCAATCTTTTTATCAATGCAGACCAAACAAGTAATCAACGGAAAGAATAAATAAATCAAAATTTAGCACCTTTTCTGTTTAAAAATATTAGGATAACAAATGCATATGGAATGTACTGGTAACCAATAGAGATATTTGGTTGGATCTAACTGACTCTCAGAATTATTGAGTAGATAAGTAACAAAACAGAACCAGCTTGCTATAATGTCATCTGTATAAATTGATCATAAATTAGCTGATAGTGTTAACCATGTTCCTCTATATGCCAGGTATTTCATCTTAATTGATGACATTTGGAGCATCTCGGCATGGGATGTTATTAATTGTGTTTTGCCTGAGAATGATCTTGGAAGTAGAGTATTGATCACAACTTGCATCGGCGAGGTAGCCAAATGTTGTTCTATGCGCCCAGTTGATGTCATCCACCAGATGGAGCCTCTTAGCGAGGAAGAATCCAAGACTTTATTTCACGAGGAGGCAAAAAGGCCTGCTGAAAATGAGTTGTTGAAAATGTGTGGCGGCATGCCATTGGCAATAATTATTGCAGCTGGCAGGAAATCTGCAGTACTAGCTGAGCCAGAGATTCGTGAGAGACGTATCCTGTCAACATCAGACCAATGTTCCACATCAGATGGGATGAGAATGTTATTGCGCATGAGTTATGATGAACTGCCTGCCCCTTTGAAGTCTTGTCTTCTATACCTCGGCGTCTTTCCAGAATATTATACCATTAAGAAAGACCGTTTGATACGTCTATGGATCGCCGAGGGATTTTTCTTAGGAAGACATGAAGAAAATTCGTGGGGAACGGGAGAAAGCTATTTCAATGAGCTCATCTGTAGGCGGCTGATCCAGCCAGTGTTTTGCTACGAAGATGGCCAGGCTGTAGGATGTGTGGTGCATGGTGTGATCCTTGACTTCATCAAAACTTTGTCTAGGGAAGACAACTTTGTGACGACGGGTGCAGATATGAGGTACGGACTAACTCCATGGTACCCGATTCGACGGTTCTCATTCGATTGCTGCAGCAAGGAAGATGAAGCCGGCACGCTGCTCTCAAAAACCCTGCACCTATCTAGCATGCGAACCCTCCAAGTTTGCGGGCATGCTGGATGGACAACCCTCCTCACATATCCTAAGGTTAGAAAAGGGAAGCCTGCTCTTCGAACCTTCAAATTTCTACGAGTACTCGATGTGGAAGATAATGGTACTTTGCGAAGCCACCATCTGAAAGGCATTGGAGGGTTGACTCTGCTAAGATACTTGGGACTTAGAGGGGCTGCTATCCATGAATTACCAGGCGAAATTTGGAAAGCTGGAGCACCTTGAGACGCTGGATGTCAGGCACACTAACATGAGAAATCTGCCTGCATCTATAGCTGGATTGGAAAGGATGGTATGCCTACTGATTGAAGATACCGTGAAGATGCTGGGCGATATCCTTATGATGCAAGGACTACAAGAAGTATCAACGATCCGTGTCGACAACGTCAAGTCACTCCATAAGGTCGTAGAGCTGCTGGTTTGGTCAGGGAGGCTAAGTGTCCTTGGCTTGAGCTTTGACGGATTAGATCCATCTGTAGACAGTGCACGTGCCATCGTCGATTTCCTCAAGGCGGTTGGACACTCTAACCTTCAGTCCCTCTCTCTGCATTGTCTTGATGGTGACTTGGTAGGCCAACTGGACTTGTGTCCGCACCAGTTGCGAAGATTTGACCTGACCATATCTAGCGCAATCTTGGGAAGTACTGCATTTTGTATGACCTCCTGTGTCACCCACTTGAATATTGAAATGACTCAATTGGGAGAGCAAGGTCTGAGTATCATCGCGTCCGCACCCCATCTTATCCTTCTCAAGTTAGTATCTTCAGGACCTGCTGCTGCCATGACGGACACGCACTCATCTTCCAGAAGACAAAGAAGAAGGGTGATAATTTGCAGTGGCGCCTTTCCGTGTCTTAAGGTGTTCTGGTTCACATGCAAGGCTGGTGGGGATGAGCTGTTGTTTGATCGAGGGGCCATGCCACGGCTGCGGGGGCTTCGGCTCCACTTCAATGCTCTAGAGATGCTGTCTCTTTATGGAGATTTTGAATTTGGCATTGAGCATCTCTCTAGCCTCACCAGAATCCATGCCGCCATATTGGATGCGAAGATGCTATGGCTCCGGAGGTGGAGCTTGCAGAGGCTGCCATCACAGAGCAAGTCTGTCGGATCTCCTCTGCCAACACTCTCACAATAGAGTTCGGCAGAGAGAAGACCGGGATGTTTGAGGGGGAAAAGAAGAGTGTAGGTCCCCTTAAAGAGACGGTGACAACGATCACCAAGAAAAAGAGCTTGAGCAGATGGCTGATCACTCAGTACAAAATGATGTGGGCGCCTTGTGCTCTTGCAGTATGAACATCCTTGCCTGAATCTTTCCAGTCTTATATTTTTGGATAACTTGAAATATTTTTTTTAGCTGCGCGGTTTATCGTATTAATTTTGGTTCAGTTATTGCAATCACAGACCCCTTATGTACCTTGCTGATAGCCATTGCAATCACAGATGATATCAGCATGAAGTTCAGGCTGAAGGTTTTGTTTTTTGCTTACACTACGTAGCTGATAATCCCGGAAGGATGTTGTCGACACTTGCGCTTTCTATATAAAGCAGGCCGATTCTCCGGGAAGAAAATAGTCATTGCATCGGAGGAATATGCAGCAACGACAGTACATGTAAATGACACTGTTCACTATCCAGCACAGAAGCATCACAACTCAATACCGGACTCGGTATCCAACATATGCAGATTAGTCCCTTTTGGGTTTTGATCAGGTATGCCGCCGCTTGCTTCTTCGTCGACGCTAGCAGGTGGATCGTCACATTGCTCCGAGGTCGCCTCTTGTTAAGTCTCCTCGGTGCTTTTGCTGTAAAATGCAACTTCATCTGGATCTGGCATGTCTTCAGATTTCACTAGTTCGTTGTGCCGAATGTGCTGATTCATTCTCAAGCAGCACCTTCTTAGCCATGTTCCGGAAGGATTCCGTTAAAGGATCACTATGCTTCCTGACAGAGAGCTTCCTCGGCGAGCTTTCGACCCTTGAGGCGATGAAGTCGATAAGGGCGCTATGAGCATTTGTCGCAATGTTGGCATTCTCATCAGCCTTGTTTGCGCCATGGCTGGCAAATCCATCACCATTGGTTTCTTGTATGATGTCAGATGCATGAGTAGAAGCTGCATCCGGAGAGAGCCATGCCCCGAACGAGCTGGTCCTCTGGACGAGGTCACCGCTCCTCTCCTTGTTCACTGGTACTGAAGGGCATGGCACTTTAGTGTTTGATGTTTCAGGCGAATCCGATGAAGACAACATGTTTGCATCCGATGCTTCCTCTTCTGACGAATCTTTATTGTGGAAGTTGTGCATTTGACGCCTGATTCTTCCGATGATGTTTTGATACTTTTGTTGTCGGAGCGTTTTGAATCTGCAGGAGTCTCGAATGGCAAGTTAATTTGGATGCTAAGGAATGATGAACACTGAGAAGGAAAGCTGAAAAAAGGGAGAAATGAGGTAGGGAAATTTAAGAAGTGTTACTTGGAGTATTTTTTATGGTTGTCTGAACTCTGAATGTCTGGTTTGGTTTCATGCAAGATACGCTTATGCTCGGCACGAACTCTGAAGAAGGCGGGGTCGGTGTATCTCTTCAAGCACGCTCCCTTGCCACCAGCATCAAACCTGCACCGAAAACAAGCCAAAATTAACCAGGGGAAAACCTTTTTGAGCTATTTGGTAAGGAAGTGTTAACACTTGTCCAGCATGGATAGTTGCGGAGGCCCGCGGCAGCGCTGGATGAGCTTTGCGATGGAGCACGGCCTCGTTCCTCCCACCAGAGTCACCGGCCGATCGACACCGTGGCCTGCGACGACAGGGCTTCTGGCCGATGAAGTACACAAGCGCGTGTCTGCAGGAAGCAGGGCCGTCCACTCCGATGACGGTGGAGCTGCTCCTCGACGAGCGGCAGCGCCTCCTCGAGCCGCCGCGCCCCCAGCGTGAGGCTGCGCGCCCGAGTGGACACCGCCGTGGCCTGGTCGTGCAGGCCGTCGAAAACTTCCGTGGCAAGCCTGAAGAAGATCAGGTTCAGAGCCGCACGCACGTTAGAAAGCCATGGGGAAGCCGAACTCGTGCAGTTGCAGTATGCGGTCGGACGGAGGGATGGAGAGACAGGAGCAACGTACTGTGCGAGGTCCCCGAGCTGGCGGAGGAGGCCCACGAAGCCGGCCATGGCGGCAGCCGCATCCTCGAGGACGACAGTTTCAGGGAGCTCGTCGGCGTTGGTGGTGAGCTTGGGCCTTGACAGTGTTGGCGTCAGAAGCTGAGCACTCTGCTCCATGCGCGCATGCAGGTGCTGCTCGATCTAAATGGCTGGCTCGTGGCAAACGACTGACGTGACATGTAGCCATTGACGCGCCCTGACTGACAGAGATTAACCCCGCACCCACGAGCGGCCGGCAGTTTCGGCGCACGGCACGGGCGGTCCCCGAGAGTAGGAGGAGAGGTACCACCGTACCCTATGTTCTTTTTTGCCGATCACCACCGTGCCCTATGTACTGTGCATGCTTGTGCACCGCGCCATGTTAATACCTACGGAATACGGTTGCTACCGTTTGTACGCACGTCGCGTTGCGGCTACTCAACGCTGCCGATGGAACCGTACGTACACGCATCGTACTACTTTCTTTGGCGCTACAACGACTGCGTACTATGCTTTTACAACCTACGGAAAATCGTTAGGTTCTTACCTTATATTGAATAAAAGGTTCTCAGTTTATGATAAGCCAACCAGCTGTTAATAGACAAGGAAGATTGTGTATTTGCCACGGTAATGCTTGGTGATGAAAATAAACTTAACCCCTGTAGGCTGTAGCAGTAGATCACATGCCTCGCGATCTCGAGGCATTAAAATGAAATGGATCCAATTCCTCCAGGCAACAACACAACAAATGCTAGCTAGCTGTGTTTTGTACCATGCCACCGCACAAGTGTCAGGTAGGCCAACCCAGTGTCATGAGTCGCGAGATGGCACGACCTACTTATCCTTTCAGTTTCAGTGTTAGTTCACTGCAAACCAATCAAATCATGTGTATCAGTGCATGTACGTTGTTAGACTTCAAGTAAGCTATTCATGAACGGATTCATTTGGGACGTGGGTGGGGCTTTTCTGGGCTGGCACGAAACCCGACCGCCGTGGCACGGCACGAAGTAAATGGGCCGGGTTGGGCCTAAAAATAGAGAAAATGAGCCGCACAACCTGGCACGGTGATGGAGGCTATGCATGGGCCTGCTTGGCCCAGTTGGGTCCAAAATCTTGGTAAACGTGTGTTGTAATATCGAAAAAAGGCTTTCGTCCCGCTTTATATATAAAGCAACATGGCCAAACCGATACAAAGTGATGAGAGAAACCTCTTACAAAGCAGGTCAAAAATAGAACAAGATTACAAATGTGCCCACACTCCACCGAGACACACCTGAGGCTACTAACTAGAATAGAGACCGCGCCTCCACGAGAAACTACCAGACGTCGATGCAACACATACACCAAGTTGTCACTGGAGAGGGCACCCCTGCCCTCTCGCTGCGGACCGTGGAGCACCGATCCTGCCTGCAGACAACAAGGGCCAAGAGCGATGCCCTCGACATCACGTGTAAAGGATAGGAAGTTGTCGGCACCGCCCCAAGCCTTATCTGCAGGAGCTTCGAGATAGGATCCGAACTCGCCCGCTGATGGCGAAGAAACGCAACCGGAGGGCACCTACGCTCCACGACGACGCCACCAAGAGGGTGATGACGCAACAGGCCGCCACCGTCGAGACCGAAGACACGGTCAAGGATATTCACCCGGAGCCTTAACACGGAGAGAGATACCACACTGACGCCCCCAAGCGGGACACGACACCCACAAGCATCATCGCTGTCGGCGCCAAAGCACTGAGCTTTCCCCCAAAGACACACTTGCGCCACACAGGAGTACCACGGCCCAATATCAAGATATTTTTTAGACCATATGTATGTATCATTGGATTCTTGAACCGGATGGACATGTGACACACATTTAATCAAGAAAGGATAATTCAACATGCTAATGATTGGTGGCAAGCTCCTTGTAAATAATTATATGCTTTTGAATTTTCTTATTTATATAAACTATAAACCGATATCAAGATATTTTTTTAGACCATGCGCTTCAGAGATCTCTATCAGGATACTTGAAGATGCATAAATAGATATATACACTATGTCCATGTCAGTATAAGAAATAAATCTGCAAAAGAATATAATTGTATGTTTTTATTTTTCCCACATTTATGGAGATTAATTTTAAATATCTTTTAGGGCTTAATGTAGAGAAAGAAAACAAAAATAATGTAACTTCCATTACAAACACATTTCAAATTTAGCACAGAACATCTTTGTTACAAAAGACCGTTATTAATATTTACCATAACTATCATCTAGTTAATATCACAAATTACCTCAAAAGTACATTAACTATGATTGTGATATTATAAAAATGAGTTATAAATAAGTATAAAAGTTTATTATAAATAATTGGAGTGTTTATTTCACATATTATTATTTTTTGAACTCAGGACCGTAGAACAATCGTTCTACGGTAATTTTATATTAAAAATAAAGTATATGTACAAGACAAAAACATACCAATAAAAGAAACTACCCTACTCCAGTTTTTGGAAACCCACAATGAGTCATGACTAATTATTGTAGAAACTGATCAATCCTGACCGCATAGCGTTCCTGGTGCTTGAACTTGATTTTCCTTCGAATAAGCATTAGATCCTCCCTTAATTTAGCTTGCCAACTCCGAAAGGAATGAGGTATACGCTCAAAGATTTTGGCATTCCTTTGAATCCAAATGTTCCAGCAAGACATGATAATAACTTCCATAGCAAACTTCTGCGGCAATTCTTGTACTGTGAGCATTATTTGGTCCAGCACCGAGATTCCTCTCTTCCCGTGAGGTGCCAGGCTGTCCCAGCATTGCAGAGCGAATGGACAGTCCCAGAACAGATGAAGCAAAGTTTCTTCTGAGGAAGTGTTGCAAAGCTCACAATTATAAGATGGCAAGTGGAAGCTCTTTCTTTGAAGAAGATTTCTCGTGTTTACTCTGTCATGTAGCAAGAACCAGAAGAAGATCTTATATCTGAGCATAGCTTTATTCTTCCAAAGTGTCATGAAGATTGGCGCCGCTGGAGGAGCTTGAGTGATTGAGTTATACAGCTTAATTGAGGAGAAGTCAAAATTATTCCAGGTGTATTTCCATTTGTCCTGCACTTCCTGAAGTGTGATGTTTTGTAGAGTTTGAGTCAGGTTTTGGAATTGCATGAAGGCTTGCGCCGAGAGTGGAGTGTGGAAGAACTCAATTGGGTTGGCTGCTACACTCATTTCATGAATTGTCACTGTTTGTTTGCGTGTGAAGGAGAAAAGTTCAGGTAATTCCTCTGCTAGAGTGTTGTCCTGCCAAAGATCATGCCAAAGCTGAATCGATTTTCCGTCACCAATCATAGGCCTGATATGTTGCTTGAACTGAGGAAGTAGTTTGAGGATACTCTTCCACCAAAATGATCCCACCGGTCTATCAGTGAGAGGCCTATCCGAATAATATGTGTTCCAAATCAGATCTACCCAAGGTAGCTTGTGCTTGTTTAGAAACTTATGCAAGTGTTTCATGAGGAGGCAGATGTTGTGTTGCTGCAGGTTCAAAACTCCAAGTCCTCCTTGCTCTTTTGGCTTACAAACTTTGTCCCAACTGATTAGTGCAGTTCCTCTTTCCTCCAGACCATATTTTCTCCAGAGACAGTGTCTAAGGTATTTGTTGATCTGCTCTAAAATTCTCATTGGCAGAGTTAGTGTGCACATGAAGAACACAGGGAGACTGGAGAAAACAGATTTAATGAGGATGAGCTTGTCTCCATAGGAGAGCAAAGTTGATGTACCAGCCAAACGCCTTTCAATTCTCTGGATCATAGGCACAAAATCTTTTGCTTTAGGCTTGCAAATGCCAAGCGGCAAGCCAAGATAAGTGAAAGGGAAGGCACCCACTTTGCAGTCAAAGGAAGCTGCAAGGTGTTGAACATCAGTCTGACAAGTGTTGATGGGTACCATCACCAATTTTCAAAGTTAATTCTTAACCCTGTGAAAGCTGAGAAGTGTAAGAGCAGACATTTTAGTTGCTCCAACTAAATATCACAAGCAGGCATGATGAGCACTGTGTCATCAGCATATTGTATCACGGGGAAATCCTGACAGTGAGGAGTGCGAATTGGTTGTTTAATAAGATCCTCCTTTCTTGTAGCATTTAGAATGGATTGAAGCATGTCAGCCGCCAGGACAAAGAGAAGAGGAGATAGAGGATCTCCTTGTCTAACTCCCCTCAAGCATCTGAAGAAACTTCCAGGAACCCCATTGAGCAGCACTGCTGAGAAACCAGAAGTGAAGAGCATATCATCCACATGAGCCATCTCGGGCCAAAACCTCTAGCGATCAGAATATCTTTAATTGTTTGATGCTCAATCATATCGAAGGCTTTCTCGAAATCCAGCTTAAGCAGTATCAAATCTTCCCCAGAAGCATGACATTGGTGAATAAATTCAAAAGCCCATGCCAGGCAGTCTTGAATGGATCTAGCTTTGAGAAAACCATACTGGTTAGCATGCACAATCTTCAAAATAATTGTTTGCAGTCTGTTGGCTAACAGCTTTGTTATGATCTTGATTGAGCAATTTAGCAAGGATATTGGTCTGAAGTCATTTGGAGAAACTGGGCTATCCTTTTTTGGAATGAGAGTGATGAAGGAGGAATTAATACTAGTCAAGCTGATATTCCCATGATATAAATCATTCACCAACTCGTAGAAATCCTCAGCAATTATATCCTAGCAATGCTTAATGAAGCTAGTATTGAAACCATCGGGCCCAGGAGCTTTATCTGCATGCAGATTTTTGACAACCTCATCAATTTCTTCTTTTGAGAAGGGATCTTCCAAAAAATCCAGATCAGTTCGTTTTTCCAAAAGTTCATTGAGATTCAGCAAGTTAAAAATTGGCACAGAGGTTCCCAGTCTCTGTTTAAAAGCCCTTCTCAGGATAGAGGCTTTTCCTTGATGATCTTTGATAAAGTTTCCCTGTTCATCTTGCAGAGCAGTGATGTAATTCACTCTGTATTTCAACGTAGCTTTTGCTTGAAAGAATTTAGAATTAGCCCCCCCCCCCCAAAATTAACCCATCTGATAGTGGCCCTTTTCTTCAAGTAAATTCTTTGCATCTCTAGAAGTTGCAGAAGATGATCTTCCAGTATTCCATTCTTCAATAGAGAGAGGTCTCAGATCTTCAATGGAATCAAGAAATTTGATAACTTCATTAGAGGATTTGATAGAGATGCTAAGCTGTGAGATTGATTTGGCCCAAATTTTGAGTCCCTTTCTCAGCCTTTTAAATTTAGCAGTGATCCTCTTAGCACTATTTGTCTCTGTCACATTTTGATCCCAAATGCTTTTGACAGTATCTTTAAATCCATCAATCTGCATCCAGTAATTTTCAAACCTAAAAATAGACGCTTTGGGAATGAAAGTTCCAATCTGGATTAAGCATGGAACATGGTCTGAAATAGGTTTAGCAACAGGGAGAGCCAAGGTGTTGGGAAAATTTGAAGTCCAAGATTCTAAAGAAAACACCCAATCAAGCTTCTCCAGTAAAGGAGCATCTTGCATGTTACTCCAGGTATAATTTCTTCCTTTCAAAGGGATCTCCACCAAGGCAAGCTTACTGATCGCTTCATTAAATTTCAACATGTCATTGAAACTTCCTCCTTCTCTGTTTCTGTTATTAGGGTATCTCATGTAATTGAAATCACCCATGATTAACCAATTTGAATCTGCTGGCATTTGGATGTTGGAGAACCAGTCCAGAAAGGAGGCTCTAGCAGGTTCTTGACAGGGACCATAAATGTTAGTTAAAATCCAATGATCACCAGAGATTTTAGAGTGAAATCTAACAGAAATGGAGACGTCATTTTCAAACAATTTCTCCCCAGAAAACAGAGAGTCATTCCAAGCAATGAGAAGCCCTCCTGAAGCACCTACCGATGGCAAGAATTCAAATTTATTGATACGTCTAGGACAGAAATTCTTCAAGTATCTAGAATCAGAATGTTCTCGCTTTGTTTCTTGCAGACAAATGATATTACAGTGAGACTCTTCAATTTTATTTTTAATATCAGACCACTTGTTACTGTCGTTGATACCTCTGATATTCCAGTTCAAAATGTTCCAATTCCTATTCATGAATGATGCCAATGTAACTGCTGGTACTGATCACACCACTCTGAGCACAAAGATAAGCACTGCTGGACTGAAGTAAAGCAGAGACAGGTAGGGAAACTGCAGACATAGATTTCAAGATTCTCATCGTAGCATAAACTCCACAGATCCTGGCACAAGAGTGCAAGCAAACAAACCCAAAAGAGGTAGTCCAGGCCAATCTACTTATTACAAAAGACACGCAGCTCTTAGAGCCCTGCTTAATAGGAATTTGCCTGATGTGCAGCATAATACAAAGGTTTGGAAACATGACAGTATTCATAAGCAGAATACAACTTAAAGCTTGGATCCTTCTGCTGCCCCCTCATCGGCCCCCGGATGCAGAGCCTTTGTGTTGTTCACTTTCTTGGTTTCCTTGGCCCCCGCACCTTTGACCTCTTTTTTCCTCTTGGGCAGTTGGAGAAGTTCTTCAGAACAGTTTTTGGAAGCCACCTTGCAAAATGATACAGAGAGATTTTTAATCACCTTTGAGGAGACTGGCGGTGGTTTCACAGAGCAAGGGAAACAATTTATATCCAAGCAGGTTTGTTTCTTAAAACCTTTATTAAGAAGTTGCAGCCTGTCACTTCTTCTTACCTCTATCTCAACCATGGGGGCTTTTTCTTTTCTCTTTTTATTAATCTTTGCCTGTGGAGAAAAGGGCGCACTTTTGGACTGAGGAGTGGAAACTGTCGATGTAGATTGAATATCCAGCGCCTGGGTCTGCAGACATTGGGGTGCCAGATCAGAAGGACAACTATCAGGAAGCACAAAAAGTTTGCATGTGTTACTCTGAGCTCCTCCAATAATGTAATTCCATAGGGATGAGGATAACAACGATTTGGCCCAATCAAAGTTGTCTAGAGTAAGCAGAGCTAAAGATAGAAAACTGACCCATTCCTTAGGTACCTGAATGGTCTTGTGAGTGTCTGAAGTTGGGGCGAAATGTTTCTCCCAGAGTGCCACTCCTTCCTTGTGAATGGGTTCCATATAAGCACCTGAATCCATCACAGAATCCGAAGTAAAGCTATGAATCTCAGTGTGTGGCAGATTTTGAGTTTGGACTAGTGCTCCTTCATTGAATTTATACATGGGGTCAGGGAAACCAGGGGGTGCAGTACCTGTACTGTCCGGAGAGTTGCTGATTTGAGCCAAAACGCCTGCTGGCTGAACAACAGAAGTTACAGTGATGGGGAGCACTTGGTTTGAGGTTGGCTGCACTTCCCTTGCAGTGAAACTGAGCTTGGATGAATCAGGGATCTTGACTACAACCTCATTCTGTTCAGATCCCAAAGGATTTAAGTGCTGAGGTTTCTCAGGTTGCTGATCCACCATTGCAGTAATCATAGGGACCTCAATGTCCACATGATCAGGTTCTTTGTCTGTCGGAGAGGCTGGAGCAGGGAACACAATTGCAGCACCAAACAAATTAAGCTGTGGGGACATAGCCTGGGGAATTTCAGGCTGAACTTGGTTCTCTTGAGGTGCAAGTTCTGGAATGTTGAGGTCAAAATCTACAATGACAGGCTGAAGAGGCACAGGCATAACAAATGGGGCCAACAGATCTTGCAGTTCTAATTCATTGGGTCCAAGAATACCTCCAGTGACTGAGTCTTCAGAGTTAACACCCACCTCTGGAAGGCTTAAGGTTAGGGTGATCGAACTGTCCTCCTCATTTAGATTAGGCACCTCCTCATGATTATCCATTAGATCACTGAGCTGTAAAAACTCCCCTGCATGCAATTCCAAATCTACCAACTCATTGTTGGGGGGCATAGCCCAGTGATCCCAGGCCTCCTCCTCCAAAGGGTCCTCAGCAGCTTCCATGATCTGCTCATTGGGTGCATTGTGTTGTTGCAGTTGCACCAGATGCTGAGGAACTGGGCCAACCACAAAATTCTGCTGATTTGGGTGGTGAATTGTTCAGGTGGCCGGGGATGAGGGTTTCCATCAACAAGAATGGGATCTTCTTCTGGTGGTCCCTCCCCAATGAGCGCATCTTCAAAAATTACTACTGGGCATGTCCAAGATTCACCAGCAAAATGATTTTTGCCTGTAACTACAATACTGATGGGCACATCCCGAAGGGCGTCAATTTTGACCTTGACCATCACTACAGCTTCTGTGGTTTTGACTCTATCCCAAGTCATCAGTCTTCCAAAATTGGCCGTAGCATTTGCCAGTTCATGCATGTTTCTGAGATCCGCCGGAAAACCGACCAACAGAAGCCAAACTTCCCTGTTGAGACTAAACTTTTTCCAGTTGAACCCCTCATTATGCTTCTGGAAAGAGATGTGAATATCATCGAATGGATGAGGACTCCTATTGATGAGATAATCCCTATCTGCCTTACTATCAAACCTCACAAAAGCCTGACCAAACGGACACTTGGAGATGGCTGAAACAGGAATGCGTCTAGAGTGCAGAAAATCTCGAAGGACATCTCTGACATTGACAAATGCAACTTCACCTTCGGGCATGGGGAGCAGAGTGGCGATTGCTAGGTCTTCATTGGCAGGGGAGAGCGCTCCATGGATGACCCGCGACCGCGCTGGTCTGCCCTCCACTTCAATAGCTTGACATCCAGGCGGGAGGAAGGGGGTTGGATCGAAGGGGAAGGTGGCCATGGCTGCGGGAAGAGATGTTCTTAGTGGATTTCTGGTTTGGCTCTCAGGAACAGGGGAGAGGGGGTGGGAATGGAGGGCAACTGCAGGGATTTCGAGACGACCCACCGACGAAGAGGGAGGCGCAAGCTGGAGCTCGAGTATCGCAGGGTCACTGACCTGGTGGGGATGCTGGGATATGAGGATGCCATCACGGCTAGTTTCCAAAGTAGGGTTGATCGGTTGCCTAGGAATCCCCCCAAAGTTGGAAGGCGAGTCGTTAATTGCCCTGATTCCATAACAGTTGGCATGTACGTGGCCCCAACGAAAACACTTGCGACATTTGATCTTGTTAGAGCAAGCGGGCCGGAGATGACCCACTGAGAGACAACGCACACAGAATGGGCCGCGTTGGGATTGACTAGGCTTGTTGGGCTGTTGGGCTACCGGCTGCTGCACCACAGAAGAAGCCCTTCCATTTTGAATCACCGGCAATGCCGCGCTACCAATGGCCACATTATTGGGAGAAGTTAAGGGGTGACTAGAATTATGAACTGATTGCGTGAGACGCTCTGAAACTGAAAGATGAGAATGAGATTCAGATCTGCAATTTTTACCAGTGTTCACGAAAACTCGAGGAGTTTGCAGCGCTTCCGCATAGGATTTGCGATTGGATCCTCTAAGGACGGTTGTCCATTCTTGATCAAGCTCTTTTTTGATAAAGCTGGAATTCCTTTCTGAAACCGGGGCCGCCATTCCCCCAGAAGAAAAAACCCAGATTGAACAAATCATTCACAATGTTGCCCCCTTTCATGATTGCAAAACCCACAAATTTGGAGCAGACCAAAAACTTGAAAGACCAATTTTGAAGGAAAGAAACCTTGAAACGCGAAGCATGACCTCCAAAGCACGACTGAAGAATGAGACTCAGTCAGGGTTGATACGCAACTTGGATCGAGAGATTTCCGCAACCATGATGAATTCTCTGGTTGAAGATCCGTCGAAGTGGTTGACAGGCGATCCAAATTCTTTCCAGATGAAGGCTTCAAACGCGAGGCCTGCTTCAAACTTGAGATCAGAGAGTGCCATGATGAGGGGCGAGGGATTGGTGGCCGCCGAGGCCGGAATGGCCTTCGGCGCAGGCGACGAGGAGTGGTCGCCGCGGCCTGAGCGGCCGGCGGTGGAGGGCTAGAGGCGGAGGGCTAGAGGCGGAGGGCTAGAGACCATGTCTTTAGGGACATGTCTTTCTGACTGGTTCGAATATTAGACTTGATGTGCACCATTTATTTCACATATAACTGGGAGGTCATTGTGATGAGCAGTTTATGATAGACCCACTTGGATCGTGTAGGCTAGATCTTTCCGGTACACCTACCTTCTGCTGGTGCAGACGAACTCGATCCAGCGCCGGCCATGGTGAAGTAGGGGAACCCCATTAAACATTTTCAAAATCCTCAAAAACCTAACAGAAAAAAAGTTACGGGGCTTTTAAGATCTGGAGGCAAAAAAATTCATCAAATTTCAGTTTTTTTTAATTTTTGTTAAATCTGGTCAAACTATGGTCAAACTAATTATTCAAGAATATTAGTGTTACTAAATAATTATTTTAGTTTTTTTAATTTGGTCAAATCTGGTCAAACTGTGGTCAAACTAATTATTCAAGAAATATTAGTGTTACTAATTTTTTAGAACAATAGTTTCAAACTCAAACAGTGAAATGTGTGACTTCATGCTCAAGCTAAATTCATGAGGTTAATAGGATTGACATCTTACTATTGTCAGGAAAACAACAAGTGCAGACTTGGAAACGAGGGAGAATAGAACCCAGAAGTTAAGCGTGCTTAGGCTGGAGTAGTGAGAGGATGGGTGACCGTCCTGGAAGTTAGATGATTTGGAATGATGAAGGGTGATTAGAGATTAAATTGAGCAGCGATGAGGGGTGATTAGAGATTTGAGGTTAAAATAATTCAGAAATTTGAAAATTAGGGAAAAAATTGAATTTTTTTTCAAAAAAATTCAATTTTTTTTTCAGAGATTAGAGATTAGTAGTAGCGCGGGGTTTTACCCACGCTTCTACTAAAGGACGTAGTAGTAGCACGGGTGGCACCCGCGCTACTGCTATACGTTAGCTGTAGCGCCGGCCCCCGCGCTACTAATAGGCCCAAAACCCGCGTTGCTGCTAGGCTTTTCCCTAGTAGTGATTCTCTGATGATATTTTTATGATATATGCAGGATCCTCTTGTTCTCAGAGGCTCGACCCGTCCCATGACTGCTCATGCAGAGAGCTGGATCATTGAGATGGATGTGCCCATTGAGCCAACTTTTGAGCCTCAAGACTCTGAATTGCGTGGGAAAATATTCGAAACAACGATGTCATTGAATGGTGATTATAAGGATAAACCTAGATGTAGTTTAATATCCATCAGAGGTGGATTAGTAAACATCTCATCCATCACATTCAGCAACGTTGTTCGTTCTACAATCAGATTTGTTCTTGATGGCCCCCTGGATGTCAGTTTTGTCAAGCAGTTTAATGTTCGGGGTGAGCTTACATTATCTATTGAAGAGTATAATGCGAACTTCACAATTTTCAAAACTCAATTCCTGATTGTTACAACAAGTGTTGTTAGTCAGACAACAGTTAAAATCCCCTTGCTTAGTCATGTTCTTGCACTTCCTATTGAATCCCGTGTACATGTCAAGGGCATTTTGAAACTAAGATGGGAAGTGTCTGTAGATGAGTATCTTCTGCTTGACAAAGAGATTGTACGGTTGAATGGCCTATGGTTCCAGTGAGTAAGGTTCCTTTGCCTAGTCCCCTGAAGGCTCGCATATCCATTGAATTATGTGACTTTGTCTAGTCCGCACTACACACCAGGTACAATAATATTTTGTTGCATCTTTGAAGTGGGAATGAGTGTCTAAATGCTCTAGTCATAGGAGTTGTACCGATTAATATTTTCTGACCCGAACTTGTAGTTTTAATTATAATGGATTTAGTTACCATGTGCAGATAAAATAATGCTCTAGTTGTTAAATTAAAGAACGACATAATATTTGTCGTATGTATGTATCTATCTATCTCATTGATTGTCAGTACAATATCCACTGCAGTCAACTGTACCACAGGTTTATAGTCTATCAATTCATTATGTCTTTTTTTCTTGATCAGAACTTGTTCGCTCGTCGGAGGAGACACATTTTTTTGCTTAGCACATTGTGAGTCTATTGATTGAAGAAATGTTGCCCGGTCGCTGACTGGCATCTTGGATTTTCATCTGGACCATGGGTTTGGTCTGTCTTGTGCATCTGAAACTGTTGGTGAAGCTTTAAGAGGTGTGGAGCATAGTCCCTTTGTAGTGTCAATTGGTGATTTTTCAGAAACAGTAGGTAACTTCTAGCTGCCCTACTTATTATGTTGGTGCTCTAACACTAGTACTTGAGGCTGGATGAGGCCGGTTGCTGGTGACAGGATATGGCAGATGCTGGTTGAAATACTTATCTCTCTGCTACAGCAGTTCCCACACAGGAATGGATGGATTCCTTTTGATTTGGCAGTACGATTGAATTAAGGAAGGAGAATAACCATGATAAAGCACTGACCAATGTCCAATGCATCATTCATCACATGAACCATTCAGTTAAACAGATCGAGTAAAAAAATCATCCACTAGTTACTGTGCTACCAAGCTAAGATAGCGGCTTCTTCTCCGGCGCGTTGGTACTACAGGACCTTAGCACGACGAATTTAGAACATAATTCTTGTAAAATGCTAAGCCTTATTCTCATATAAAAAGAAAAAACCCAAAAACTAACGCCCACACGTGTGGCATCTTGCACATCGCCCACACGCCTCCATTACCCCTTATTTTGCCACGTATGAACATATGACATCAGCAGGATTCTTTTTGATTTTCGGCTTAAAAATGTTTTATCTTCTAATTGAAAAATCAAATTAAAACTCGTTTTCACCATTAAATCCGTCTCGACGAGATCTTCAAAACTAGACGCCATGTTGATATGTTTCGACAAAATTATTTTTTGCCCAAAAGTTGTCATGAAGTTTATAATGTACTTGCCATAGTGCTTAAACTAAAGTTGCCATGTGGCAATTTTAGTTTGTAGAGCATGAAAATTTTAGTTTTTTGCTGATGGCAAATCCAGTACTTTGACCATTATAATTATTTTTTGTATGAAATATGGCCAATTTTAAGTACATGTATCATGGCAATTTTAGTTTATGGTTCATGACAAGTCTAGTTTCTTAATTCCCCGTTTTATAATATGTCAAAGTTTACTTTTAAATGGAGAAGAAAATAGCTGAAACATATCATGATTCAGTGTAAACATCATGGCAATTCATATGCAATAGACATTGGCAACTTTTAAGCAAAAAAAAATCATCGAAATATGTTGATATGAGATCTAGTTTTGAAGATCTCGTCGCGAGGGATTTAATGGTGAAAACGGATTTTCAATCGGATTTTTCATTTAAGAGATAAAACATTTTTAAAACTGAAAATCCAAAAAGATTCCGACATGCATGCATGCAGTGAAGTGGTGTAGTATGCATGTGTGTTATAGGGCGTGTGGGCGGATTTGACTCCCACCACACGTGCGGGCATTAGCGTTGTCCAAGAAAAATTCAAATGATTATCTCTAAATTTTGAGTTTTCTTATTTCTAATTCATCAGTTGAACGACGCATCTGGCAGAGGGGGGGACAAAAGATGTAGGAATATCTTAACTCTTAAGACAAATCGACGTCTGACCAAGAGTGGTGACATGATAAAGATGTCTTGCTTGTTTGCCTCGGTATAGATTGGATTGATCAAAATTTAGCTTGTTCAAACAGAAATAAAAACAAAAGTGTGTATGCATTAACAACACTTGATGTCCTTTTGTTTTGAGCGTCAATATTTGCAAAAAAGAGAAGGAATGCTTATTGTGATGAATGGTACTGTTATAACTAGTTACTAGTCACAGATGAACAAAGAAAGAATCTTTGGCTAGCAAGTACTTTGTGTCTTTGTGTGCGCGCGCGCGCGCGCATAATCATCTTATGAGTACATTTAGCTTCCAGGTTGATCGATTCACTGTGATGATTCAACTCTGAGTCAAAATCATCTCTTGCAGACCGCTAATGTGCATATGAGTCGAAATTTATCGCCTGCAGATCAATAATGTGCATTCATATTCTTTTTGGTGAAATTACACAGAAATGTGCTAGCTCATGTTTATTCAAGGATAATTAACGACAATGATTTATTATTTAACAAATCAAATAAATGAAAACAATAAAAAAATACTTGACTATGCAAAGTAAACTAATTGGAAAAATGAAATAAATTTTCCTTTGAGGGGTGAAAGAATGAAATAGATGGGCGGTTTGTGCATTGGTTTGGTTTCCTGCAAGAAAAGCTCATGCTTGCCAGACTGGGCTCTGAAGGAGGACGGGTCCGTGTATCGCTTCAGGCACGCCCCCTTGCTGGCGGCATCATACCTGCAATCTTTGAGGCAGCTGCTAAGGTTTTCCTAGACACAAGATCAGGTGTTAATAGTACTTGTCAAGCAGGGAGAGCTGCGGAGGCCTGCGGCACCGCCGGATGTGCTCCGCGACCGCAATGGGACGAGCTTTGTTCCTCCCACCACAATCACGCTGTGGTTCACCGGCCTGGCACTTGGTCGGCGCCGGTGCACGCGGTGGCCTGCGACACGACACAAGCCTTCTGACCGAATGCCTGACGAGAAGCCTGAATTGCTGCAGGCAACGGCGATGTCCTGCTGCAGCAAGCAGGGCAGTTCGTTCTCACGATGGCACCTCGATCTGCCGTACCCCCAGCGTGAGGCTCCGCGCCCGAGCGGACACCGCCGTTGCCTGGTCTTGCAGGCCATGGAACGCCTCTGCGGCGAGCGTGAAGAAGATCAGAGAGCTAATTCAGTTTCAGACAGTAGCAGTAACGTACAGAACGGAGGGAGGAGTAGGATCCACGTCCCGTGCGAGGTCTCTGAGCTGGCGCAGGAGGTCCACGACGCCGGCGCTGGTCATGGCGGCACGCTCAAGGACGGTGGCCTCGGGCAGCTCGGTGCTGCTGGACTCGTTGCCGCCGGTGGTGACCTTGTGCCTTGACAGTGCTGTCAGAAGCTGAGCACTCTGCTGAGTCTGCTGCTCCATGCGCGCAGGTGCTTTCGATGATTCCATGGATGCTCAATCAAATGGCTGGCTCATGATGCACGGCGACGCTTTTCGAAAAAGGCTTTCGCCCCACTTTATATATAAAGCAATGACCCTCATATAACCGAACCATACAATACATCACCCAAACACACACAGAGCAAGATACAAAGGTGTCGGAGATCAGCTAAGCCAACTCGAAGCGGACAACGAATGTACAACAAGCATCACTACGAAGATGACGGAGCCCTCCAAGGAGAACAAGCCACCATTAAGAACATAGCTGACCGCCGACGAACCGCGAGCTTCAAGGTAGTGCCTTCAGGAAGGGCACGACACCGGAACGCCGACACCACCCGATCCAAAGATCAAGATTTTCATCCGGAGCAACACGGAGAATCAGGAGAGACCGCGACGGAGCCTACAGGAAGGGGACGACGCCCTCGGACGCCGCCCCCGTCGGTCTGACCGTGGTCAGACAGGGATTTAACCCCGGTATACCTCTCCATCTCCGATCACCATGGGTCGCCGAGCCCGAGCCACCCTGCCGCCCACGCGACCAAGGTTACCAGTCCGCACCCGAGCTGCGAGCTCCGCTCACTAACACCGCAGCTCCCACCGCAGAGCCGCCGCCCTGCCACCCGACACCCCCAACGACCGCCCAAAGGAACGAATCACCACCACCAGCAGACCCCCACCATCGTTGGAGCCGCCAGCGCCTCAACAGATGGAGCCGGTGGCAACCAGGCCAGGGAGAAGAGGAGGGGCGGAGGGTGCGAGACCTCGACCGGCACACCCCCGCACCGGTGACGGGTGGGCAGACCACCCACCCCTCCAGCCAGCCTCCTCACGTTTGCCCCTTGCAACGCCCCACCACGGCCTCCAAATCAGATCAGCGAGGAGCACGTTGAACACCCGGCTGACGACAAGGACGCGAGACGGTCAGATCCGTCCTGCAGACGACAACAGGAGGTGCCACGCCGGGCCTCGCACATCTGCCATCGGCAGCCGCGCGAGCCGCAGGAGATGCACCGCGACCCGCCGGCGAGATGGCCCGCACCGTCAAAGGCCGCTGAGCCGCGGATCTGGCGGAGCCAGACCCAGCCGCTGCCCCAGCCCAAGACGCGCGCACACCCGCGAAGCCCACCACGCCGCTGTGCCGCCACGCCCCTCGCCAGCATGGCGTAACGCCCGCCGCCGCCGGCCCGCTCCAGCTGCCGCAGGGCGAAAGGATGAAGGGGCCCCGCCGCCGCCGACGCCCGCGGGCTTTGCCCGCCGGCGCTGCCTGGCGGCGGCGAGGAAGGGAGAAGGGGAGGAGGGGGCTGAGGGGAGGTGGCTATTGTTTCCCCCAGGTTGCTCGCGGGAGCGACACGGGAGGGGGAGGGAGAGGGGGGAGTCGTAGATTTGGAAGATTCCACGGCGATGCTTTCACAACTCATATGCAGCCATTGACTCAACTTGTCAGAGATCAACTTCGGTGGGCTGTTGCGTTGCGGTTACACAACTCGCCCGTGGAACAGCACTTCCACGATAGTACTGCATTTTGAGAGAGAGAGAGATAGTACTGCATTTTTACTCTACAGCAACAATGCAACAAGCTACGCGAATTTGTTTGGTAGTACCTCCTCCTACCAATAATCCTAGCATTACTGCTCTCCTACTCTCCGAAACAATGCATTGTTACCGTTTAGGGGCACCCTTTGAGGAAAAAGACGAGAATCCTTTCTGTTTCATTTCCGGGTCACCAATGAAAGTAATACAGAGGCGATCGTGGAGGAGAACGCAACCAGCTACGCGTCCTCCATTTCCATCGTGGACATCATGTCCACCGACGGCGGACAAGTCACGGACTCCGTCGAAGATGAGTAGAGCATTGGAGGCAGCAGGGCATCGTGTCCTATGTAGGCCGATCCTTTCCCATGTTCCACTCTTCCTTGCCGGCGACCGTTACCTTCACTTCACGGGTCTTATCGCTGCCGCTCATGGAGATGACGGATGGAGGACATAGTTGCAAAAAGGAAGCAAGAAGGACTTCGACGACGGACACCACCATAGTCTAGATTTAGGTCTCCCCCCCCCCCCCCCCACACACACCTTTTAATGAACACCGTCCGAAATGTAATGAAAGCGTTCCGATTTCTATGTAAAGCATTCAGTTTGCATGAATTTCGTTCAGTTTGTTTAAACTTGCTTTGAAACGTATGTGGATAGCATTGGATGATTGTCTCTCTCATCCGTGTCTGCGGACCACCTTTCCCTATCCGCGGACGGATACTATATCTAGTTTGCGGGTCAGGTTGGAGGTGCCCTTAACCCGCATCGTCCTCGCGTGTCTTCGAGTAGAAGCAGCCACATGCAATTCTGGGATCTTTTGACTTCACGCTGGAACCTCCAAGTTTACAGAAGAATGAGAAGAATCTTCGAACTTTTCACCTAGTGCAAGGACCTCCAATGTAAAGTTCCTTTGTAGCTCGTCCTATCCGGTGCCCCTTATCTGTGCCGTTCGCTACCATATGGATATGTGTGCTAGTGCATGCATCAATAGTAGTATCCCTGTAGCCACTCTGAAAAGCAGGGCTACGTGAATAGTGACCAGATTCCTTTCGTAGGTCTTGCGTGCCCAGCAGCGCTGTGCCCCGTCGTGTCACTCCTAGTCTCCTCCCCGTCGTGTCACTCCCTTGTCCCCGTGCATGTGAAGGATGAGAGAACAGAGATACCATTTTCTTTTCTAATCCCATGTGTGTGAGAGAGAGAGTGGACAAATGGCAGCATGAGAGAGAACATATTAATCTGGTTGTAGAGGTTGGGAGAGAGAAAAAAGAGAAGTGAGAAAAAGAATAAACTTTTTCCATGAGAGAGAGAGAGAGCCGTAGTGAAAGTTTTGGAGAAGAGAGATAGGGGTGTGAGACAGATGAGAGAGAAAAAGCTCACGTGCCCACCGCCTCTAGCAGAGAGTGTGAAAAATCTTTTGACTTTTTCACACACATGCGCATGTGCTGCATGTCATTAATAAAGTTCACACGAGAGAGTTCGGCGTTCAGAAAAAAATGAGAGTGTTGAACAGTGACACATGATGTGATGAGTCAGTCAGGTTGCTGCATGTGAAGCAATGAGTTTCATGTGAGCGAGGCCCCTCATTCTGACGCTGACACCAGTGTTATTAAGCATTGATCCATCTGACACTCTGCAGTCTTTCAGAACTATGCACATATCCAGATGCATCTCAGTCTAGTTTGAACGGCCATGATATAGGGTACCATGGAGCTCGGCCTACAAAAAACTGCACTCGGACCTCCAATCACTCGAAGAACAAACGCTGGAGTACGTGTTTCTTCTGAAACATTGTAACCGTTTTAGTATTTGGTGTGGTACTTGCGTTTATTCGGAATCGGGGCAGCTTCATACATCTCGTCTCGTCTAGCTACTTCCTATGTAAAGAAATATAAGAGCGTTTAAAACACTATTTTAGTGATCTAAACGCTCTTATATTTCTTTACGGAGAGAGTACCTCTCATTGTGCCGGGCGAGCAGTGTTCCCTGTACTTGCACGGCCGGTGCGGGGTGTAGCCGTCGCCTAGTCCTTTGGCCAGGCAGTTCTTCACGCACCCCGCCTTGTTCGGGTCGAGGGCCCTGCCGTAGACGGGATCTCCCCCATGGAGGCTGTCCACCCAACTCACCTCCTGCTCCACCTCGTCCTCCAGCCGCCTCGCCAGCGTAGACGCCGTAGGGGGATGAGCGCCAGCCCTCGCCCCCGCCGCGGCGTGGCTACTGACGACCCGGCCGCTGTGTTCTCCCGGAGCTGGAGAGACAGACGCCACGAGGAGAAGGGCGGTGAGGAGGAGCATGCGGGCCGGTAGATTCCCATGCATTGTGCTATCTATCTTTTATTCTTTGATGAATGCTGGTCGCCGGACAATTTTTGGTGCTCATGTTGTTGTGCGTGCTTTGATATATATATAGCATTCCGCAAAAAGGTAGGTTGGGCGGACATCCTCGTTGGGTGCACGTACAGAATGCACAGGTCATAGTCTCTTGCAGGTCGTGTTCCGCAATCTCCAAGCGCGGAGATATTGCACAAACTTGATGGTACATCTGGGTATACAATTTCATTCTGAAATACTCCTACTAGTCAATGATGCTCCACAAAAAAAATGTAAGTACGTACGGCTACCACAAATTGCATGCAAAAGTAGGGTAACATGTAGCTCAGGAAAACTGAAAGTATAATACTTCCTCCATCTCAAAATTCTTGTCTTGAATTTGTCTAGATATGGATGTATCTAATACTAAAACGTGACTTAGTATATCCGTATTTAGATAAATTTAAGACAAAATTTTTGGGACGGAGGGGGTATTTGTGTGTTAATTTTGTTGCGCAAGGTACCACTAGGCATGAGTGGAGTAGCTAACGCGCTTAATCATTTGGACCACTGGATAGCCAACCATAACACATCCGTTTCACCGCCTCTGCATTGTGGGAGTCCCTACAAGTTCCATTTGAGCAACAAACGTGCGCGCGCATCGACGTGTACTAGCAGCAAAGTTAGCTGCAGGATGCCGTTCAAGAAAAGAAAAAACTAGTTACGAGGATTCCATTCAAAGAAGAGTTAGTACGTACAAAATCATCATTTTAGGCTCCCACTGCATCAAGTTGACCCGAACATAGCCTGCCTTCTCGTTGATCTTGAAATCAAACATAACATTAAGAAGAAAAAAAGACCCCGCCCTTCGTATGAATCACACGACCAATATGAGTTGGTTTTTTTTTTTTTGAAAAGGAGGTCAGCCCCGGCCTCTGCATCGGATAGATGCATGCATCCACTTTATTAGAATAGGTTCAACAAACAAAAAGTCTGGTCTACGAAGTACAGCTCACAAAAGGAACAAAATAAAAAATAAGCAACTCAAAGCCACAACCGGCTGGACGAAATGACATTAAGGACCTATCATATTATGCGACTGCCATCCAAACCGGTTGAATATAACTCGTGCTACCATCTCCCACCGGTTGCACCAAGTAACCAACTGCTCCCTAGAGCCTGTAGGAGTGAGTAAGGACCACGTACGGATCCACGCCGTAGCCCTGAAAATAACTTGCAAGAAGTTAATCATAGAAAATCTGTTAAAAACCATATCATTCCTGCAGTTTCATATAGCCCAAAGAAGTGCGCATATTCCAATCCGAATACTCGACGCAATATGAGTAGTCGCTCCATTTAGCCACGTCCCAAACAACGCGTCAATGCTAACTGAATGGGTAATATTAAAGGCTATATGAACAGACCGCCAAAGTAACTTCACGAGAGGGCAATCAAGAAATAAGTGTTGGATTGTTCCATCGTGAACACAAAAACAACATCGTGAACTGCCTACCCATCGCCATTTTAATAAGTTATCTTTGGTAAGGATCACTTGCTTGTGTACAAACCACATAAAAAATTTAATTCGCAAGGGAACCTTAACCTTCCAAATGTGTATCGATCTTGAGATTTGGCCAGAATTAATGAGTTGTAAGTACATTGATTTGACCGTAAACACTCCATTACCCGTTAGCTTCCAGTTCAATGTATCTTCTTGATTAGAGAGTTGAACATCCATCAACCTCCTTACCAAGTGTAGCCAGGAATCCCAATATGAGTTGGTATTTTTTTTTCAAAAAAAAGTTGGTATATTCTGGGGTTTCCATATTGTCTAAAACATTCCCATCTCTTAGAGACTATCCCAACGGAAGTCCCCATTTGTCTGAGGGCTACTCGTACTTGAATATTGAAATGAGTCAATTGGGATAGCAAGGTCTGAGTATCACCGCGTCCACGCCCCATCTTATCCTTCTCAAGTTAGTATCTTCAGGACCTGCTGCTGCCATGACGGACACGCACTCATCTTCCAAAAGACAAAGAAGAAGGGTGATAATTTGCGGTGGCACCTTTCCATGTCTTAAGGTGTTCTAGTTCACATGCAAGGCTGGTGGGGATGAGCTGCGGTTTGATCGAGGAGCCATGCCACGGCTGCGGGGGCTTCGGCTCCACTTTAACGCTCTAGAGACGCTGTCTCTTTATGAAGATTTTGATTTCGGCATTGAGCATCTCTCTAGTCTCACCAGAATCCATGCCGCCATTAGATGTCAAGATGCTACAGCTCCGGAGGTGGAGCTTGCAGAGACTGCTATCACAGAGCAAGTCTGTCGGATCTCCTCCGCCAACGCACCAACAATAGAGTTCAGCAGAGAGAATTCCAGGATGTTTGAGGGGGGGAAAGAAGAGTATAGGTCCCCTTATAGAGACGGTAACCACGTCACCAAGAAAAAGAGCTTGAGCAGATGGTTGATCGCCCAGTACAAAATGATGCAGCGTGCCTTGTGCTCTTGCGGTTGCGCAGGTTGACGCAGTCCGAAATGACGCAGCGCGCGTTGTGGCCGCGACCTTGGCTTGGTCGTGCAGGTCATTGAACTGAGCACACACGTATAGAAATCCAGTAAATTATATCGTATGCAACAGGAGGAAGGGAGGGACAGGAGCAACATAGTGCACGAGGTCTCCGAGCTTTTCTGAATGTTTCTCGATGATCAGTTTCCTCAGGCTCCTTATCGAGAAATATATCTCCGCACGGTGCGTCTCAGTGGGTGGTATCAGCATGAACATCCTTGCCTGAATCTTTCCAGTCTTATGTTTTCGGATAGCTTGAAATGAATTGTCATTAATTAGCTGCACGGTTTATCATGGTAATTTTGGTTCAAGTATTCTAAGTTCAAGCGATGCAATCACAGACCCCTTATGTACCTTGATTGATAACCATTACAATCACAGGTGATATCACCATGAAGTTTTTGTTTTTTGCTTGCACTATGTAGCTGATAATCGCATCAGGATGTTGTCGACAGTTGTGCTTTCTGTATAAAGCAGGGCTTGAAGGTGTATGCAGTCCATGTAAATGACACTGTTCACTGTCTGACACAGAACATGGTTTTCACTTTCAGTGAGATTTTGATGAAATTCACTGAATTTCACGAATTTCAGTAGACACTTAATTATTTACCTTGGTCAAAATATTTCAGTAATACACAGGAATTCAAATATTTTTAAAATGCTTTAAAAGATTCAAATATTGAATTGAATTCAAGTGAATATTTCAGCCCTTTGGCTGAAATGCAACCCGAAAACATGAGGATCACAGTTGAATCTTGGTTGGTGCTGATTTTTTTTCTGAAACTGAAGGTGAAAACCATGCACAGAAGCATCACAGCTGAATACCGGATTGGTAGCCAAGATACACTGATCGGTCCCTTTTCGGGTTGTGACCGGTGATACCGCCGCTTGCTTCTTCATCGATGCTAGCTGGTGGACAAGGTTATTCACAAGGATCGTCGGATTGCTCCGAGGTCGCCGCCTCTTGGTGATTGTCCTTGGTGCTTTTGCTGTAAAATGCTACTTCATCTGGACCTGGCACGTCTTCAGAATGCACTAGATTGCTGTTACGAAAATTCTCTGCCGATTCAATACTCAAGCAGCAGCTTCTTAGCCATGTTCCGGAAGGATTCTGTTAACGGGTCACTGTGCTTCTTGAGAGATAGCTTCCTCGGCGAGCTTTCAACCCTTGAGGCGATGAAGTCGACAAGGGGGCTACGAGAATTTGTCGCATTGTTGGCATTCTCGTCGGCCTTGTTTGTGCCATGGCTGGCGGATCCATCAGTATTGTTTGGTGTGTTTTCACACGCATCAGTACAGCAGGCTGCACTTGGAGAGAGCCATGCCCCGAACGAACTGGTCCTCTCAACGAGGTCACCGCTCCTCTCCTTGTTCACTCGTACTGCAGGGCATGGCGCTTTGGAGTTTGATGTTTCACGCGAATCAGCTGAAGACAAAACGTGTGCTTCACATGCTTCATCTTGTGACGAACCCTGATTCTGAAAGTTGTGCTTTTGACGCCTCTTTCTTCTGATCATGTGACGATATTTAAGTTGTTGGAGCATATCGGACAATGCGCCTGTTTTAAATCTACAGGAGGTTCAAATGTCAGGTTAATTTGGATGCTAAAACACCTAGAAGGAAAAGTGGAAAGAAGGGAGAAGTGAGATAGGGAAAGTTAAGAAGTGTTACTTGGAGTATTTGTTATGGTGGGCTTCCTTGGCAGGAGGTTTGGAATGGTTGTCTGAACTCTGAAGGTCTGATTCATGCTCTGCAGACTGGGCTCTGAAGAATGAAGGGTCGGTGTATCTCTTCAAGCACGCTCTCCCTCGCCACCAGCATCATACCTGCACCCAAACCAAGCCCAAATCAACCAGGAAAAGAAATCCGTTTTAAGCTGTTTAATTTTTGGTATAGAAATGTTGTTACTTGTCCAACATGGACAACTGCGGAGGCCCGTGGCATCGCTGGATGAACTTTTCGATGGAGAACGGCCTTGTTCCTCCCACCAGAGTCACCGGCCAATCGACACCGTGGCCTGCGACGCCACACAGAGCTTCTGGCCGATGAAGTACACAAGCCTGTCCATTCCGACGACGGCGGAGCTGCTCCTCGATGAGCGGCAGCTCCGCCTCGAGCCGCCGCGCCCCCAGCGTGAGGCCGCACGCCCGTGCGGACACCGCCGTGGCCTGGTCATGCAGGCCGTCGAACAGCTCCGCGGCGAGACTGAAGAAGATCAGATTCAGGGGCTAGTCTGGTGAATTTGTAGCAGCCAGCAGGACAGGAGCAACTGTTAGAATAAACCTTGCTTGTTCAGTTTCAGTTAGTTCAGAGTTTCAGTCAGATAGCTCAGGTGCTTGTTTCTTCAGTTTCGTCAGTTAGCGTTGCCGCGGGAGTAGCTCGTCTGGCGGCGATCGAGTCCGAGTCCTGCGCCCTCTAATCTGTTCGTGGGATGGCACGAACGTTGTGGAGAGGAGTGGCGCACAGTCCGGAGGCCATGAGCCCCGTTTCCTTCGTTGTAATCTCACATAAAAGATGGATCAGTAAAACAGAAAACTGCGACAAGTTTGCGCAGACAAAAACCTCGACTTCCACCTCGCTTCGCTAGATCGTCGTCTCAACTCCGACAATTGGCATCAGAGCGGGTTCTTGATCGTGGGAATGGCGGGCCCAGACGACTCCAGTGGTAGCAAGTCGCCGCCCACTCCGCGGGCACGGGTTTCCGACGGCAACGAGCTTGCCGTGGCCGAGAGACCCACGGCGCGGATGGCGCGCGACATCGGCGGCGCGGCGTGGCCGCAGCTGACCCGAACCAACTACACCGACTGGGCCGTTCTCATGCAGGTCATGATGGAGGGCCGCTACCTCTGGGACGCCGTGCAGACGGGCACGGCGGAGCGCAGCGACGACCGGCTGGCGCTCGAAGCAATCCTGCGCGGGGTGCCACCGGAGATGGCGCCCACCCTCGCCGGCAAGGCCACGGCGAAGGAGGCGTGGGACACTGTCAAGACGATGCGTCTAGGTGTGGCGCGCGTCCGCGAGGCTAAGCTCGCGACCATCTCCAAGCAATACAGCGACATCCGCTTCGCCGACGGCGAGACCGTCGATGATTTCGCCATGAGGATCTCAAACATGGTGGCCCAGATGGCACAGCTCGGAGAAACTGTGCCCGAGAAGCGGGTTGTGCGCAAGTTTCTCTCCGTTGTCCCCAAGAGGTACTCTCAGATCGCGCTGTCCATTGAAACTCTCGTCGATCTGGACACACTGTCGGTGGAAGAGCTCACCGAGCGGCTCAAGGCCGCTGAGGAAAGGTATGATCTTGAGCAGGCTGAGACCGGCGTTGGCCGGCTCCTGATGACGGAGGAGGAGTGGGCTGCACGCCTCAAGGGGCGGGGCGGCTCAAGCAGCAACGCGCCGCGAGGCGGCGGTCGGCGCGGCTGAGGCCGTGGACGTGGCCGCGGCGGGTGCGGCAACGGAAAGGCCGACGACGACAAGTGCAGATACTGCGGTATCCCCGGCCACTGGGCTCGGGACTGTCGCAAGAAGAAGAGGGAGGAGGCTGCGAACCTCACTCAGGCAGAAGGCGCAGATGATGAAGATCCTGCCCTCCTCATGGCGCAGGTGTGCACCATCACCAATGACGGCGAGCGCGTTGACGAGTACGTCGAGCTCGTCGAAGAGCACGCCGAGGTTCACCTCGGGCGCACGGAGGAAGAGTACGACTCCAAGTGGTACTTGGACACCGGCGCCTCGAACCACATGTCAGGCAACGCGGCGTGCTTCCACGAGCTCGACCGCCGCGTCGCTGGCACAGTCAAGTTCGGGGACGGATCGGTCGTGGCGATTCACGGACGCGGCTCCGTCCTCTTCACCGACAGCAACGGGGGCCACCGCGTCCTCACCGGCGTCTACTTCATCCCTCGCCTGCGTAGCTCCATCATCAGCGTCGGGCAGCTGGACGAGAGCGGCTGTCGGACGGAGATCGCCGACGGCATATTCACACTAAGTGATCGGCGTGGCACTGTGTTCGCTCGCGCGTCCAGAGCTCGCAATCGCCTCTACCCCTACGACATGCAGCTGGCCAGGCCGGTGTGCTTGGTGACACGTGCGACCTCCGACGAGGCGTGGCGGTGGCACGCAAGGTACGGGCACATGAATTTCAACTCCCTTCAGATGCTGGCTCGACAGGGCATGGTGCGCGGCATGCCGGCGGTCGAGCACGTCGATCAGCTTTGCGACAGCTGCCTGGCAGGCAAGCAGCGCCGTGCATCGTTCCCGGACGCGGCGAATTATCGAGCCGAGCATGCACTGGAGCTTGTACACGGCGATTTGTGTGGCCCTATCTCTCCGGCGACTCCTTCTGGCTGTCGTTATTTCCTGCTCCTCGTTGATGATATGTCCAGGTTCATGTGGCTGACACTACTAAGCAGCAAGGACGCGGCGCCGGACGCGATCCGTCGCTTCCAAGAGCGCGTCGAGGTCGAGTCAGGGCGCAAGCTCCGTGCGCTGCACACTGATCGCGGCGGCGAGTTCACCTCCGTCGAGTTTGGCGAGTACTGCGCCGATCGAGGCGTGCAGCGGCAGCTCACCGCCCCATACTCACCCCAGCAGAACGGGGTGGTCGAGCGGCGCAACCAGACGGTGGTGTCAATGGCGCGGAGCATGATGAAGGCGACGGCGATGCCTGCCAAGTTCTGGGGGGAAGCGGTGACCACGGCCGTTTTCCTCCTCAACCGCGCGCCCACGAAGAGCGTGCGCGGCATGACTCCCTACGAGGCCTGGCATGGGACGCGTCCTGCGGTGCACTTCCTCCGCACCTTCGGGTGTGTGGCACATGTCAAGAACGTGCGCCCGCACCTGAAGAAACTCGACGACAGATCGACACCGATGTTGTTCATCGGCTACGAGGAAGGCAGCAAGGCGTACCGTGTCTTCGACCCGATCGGTGGGCGCGTCCATGTGACGCGCGACGCCGTCTTCGACGAGGGGGCGCACTGGAACTGGGAAGCGGATGAACGCGCTACGGGCACCAACGCCTTCACCATCGACTACGAGGTGCATCGCGTGCCTGCAATGGCAGGGAGGATTGTGCCCAACACGCCGCCGCGTCAGTCTCCTGGTGTGGCCGGAGCGACGCCCGAGCCGGAGAACGCAGCCGTAGCAACGGCGGGCGGCGCATCAGAAGCAGCGGCAGCAGCGTCCCCAACACGCAGTGAGCCCGCGACGCCCCGCACAGCTGCGACAGGAGCATCTCCAACATATGCTGAGCCCGCGACGCCCAGCTCAGCAACAACTTCAGCATCTCCGGCGAGCAGTCCACGGATCACCTACGTCACGCCACCAACGCCATGCTCGGATATGCACGATGTAGCCGTGGATGCCCACGGTCCTCTGCGCTTCCGGCGTGTGTCGGATCTGTTCGGTCCGGACCTGGATGAGGAGGAGGAGCTGCTGCTCACTTCTGCAGAGGAGCCGTCCTCGTTCTCTGAAGCGGAGCACGAGCCGAGCTGGAGAAAGGCCATGATCGAGGAAATAGGCTCGATTGAGGAGAATCAAACCTGGGAGCTCACTGATCTTCCCCCAGGTCACATTTCCATCGGATTGAAATGGGTGTTCAAGGTCAAGCGCGACGAGGACGGAGTGGTGACCAAGTACAAAGCGCGGCTGGTGGCGAGAGGTTTCGTCCAGCAGGAGGGCATCGACTTCGACGAGGTATTCGCGCCGGTCGCTCGCATGGACTCGGTGCGTCTGATGCTCGCACTCGCCGCGCAGGAAGGCTGGCGCGTCCATCACATGGATGTGAAGTCTGCCTTCCTCAACGGCGACTTGGCGGAGGAGGTGTACGTCCGGCAGCCGCCGGGTTTTGTCGTTGCAGGAGAGGAGCACAAGGTGCTGAAATTGAGGAAGGCACTCTATGGCCTACGACAAGCACCGCGGGCTTGGAATGCCAAGCTGGACGCCACGCTCGCTGCTCTGGGCTTTGTCAGGAGCGGCTCAGAGCACGCGGTCTACGTCCGACGCGGACTCCTGGTGGGCGTGTACGTCGACGACCTCCTCATCACCGGACCAAGTGACGCCGACATCCGCAGCTTCAAGGGGGAGATGATGGCCAAGTTTCGCATGAGCGACCTGGGCCTACTCACCTACTACCTCGGCATCGAGGTGCACCAGAGCGCGCATGGGGTCATGCTCGGCCAAACTGCGTACGCGCGCAAGATTCTGGAGAAGGCGGACATGCTGGACTGCAACCCCTGCCACGCGCCTATGGAGCCCAGGCTCAAACTGAGCAAGAACAGCGAGGCTCCACCGACGGACGCCAGCAACTACAGAAGCATCGTCGGCAGTCTCAGGTATCTGGTTCACACTCGACCAGACATCTCGTTTGTCGTCGGGTATGTGAGCAGGTTCATGGAAGCACCAACGACGGAGCACCTCACGGCGGTCAAGCACATCCTACGCTACATCGCCGGCACGATCGACTACGGCTGCAGCTACCGGAGGAGCGGTAGCCCTGTTCTGTCCGGGTACAGCGACAGCGACCTGGGAGGCGATCCAGACACACACAAGAGCACCACTGGTCTCCTCTGGTACCTCGGTGACAGTCCAGTCTCATGGCAATCCCTGAAGCAGAAAGTGGTGGCACTTTCATCCTGTGAGGCCGAGTACATGGCCGCCACGGCGGCGGCGTGCTATGGTGTGTGTCTCACTCGTCTCCTGAAGGATCTGACGGGGAGAGAAGCTGGTGTGCCCACTTTGAAGATGGACAACAAATCTGCAATCGCCCTCGCCAAGAACCCTGTCCATCATGATCGCAGTAAGCACATAGACTTGCGATTTCATTTCATCAGGGACTGTGTGGAGGAGAAGAAGATCGCGGTGGACTACATCGGCACTGCCCTTCAGCTCGCAGACATCTTGACAAAGCCGTTGGGCAAGATCAAGTTTCAGGAGCTGAGGAGCAAGATTGGAATCGTCAAAATAAGGTAGGAACAGCAAGGCTTAGGAGGAGATTGTTAGAATAAACCTTGCTTGTTCAGTTTCAGTTAGTTCAGAGTTTCAGTTAGTTCAGATAGCTCAGGTGCTTGTTTCTTCAGTTTCGTCAGTTAGCGTTGCCGCGGGAGTAGCTCGTCTGGCGGCGATCGAGTCCGAGTCCTGCGCCCTCTAATCTGTTCGTGGGATGGCACGAACGTTGTGGAGAGGAGTGGCGCACAGTCCGGAGGCCATGAGCCCCGTTTCCTTCGTTGTAATCTCACATAAAAGATGGATCAGTAAAACAGAAAACTGCGGCAAGTTTGCGCAGACAAAAACCTCGACTTCCACCTCGCTTCGCTAGATCGTTGTCTCAACTCCGACAGCAACGTACTGTGCGAGGTGCGAGGTCCCCGAGCTGGCGGAGGATGTTATGCCTAGTCTAATCTCATGCTTGCAACGTAGTTCCAGTTCTGTTTTTCTGTTTGTAATAATGTGTGTGCACGCGGGATGATATAACCTGGACGTGCACTTAGCTAGGTGGTGGGTCAAGTGCCGTAGCATGCACTGACCACTTCTCCCTTCCGTTTTCTTCTCCTGGTGGGCGCATGCGCTGTGGGACGTGGCCGTGGGATGGCGCGGTCATCGCGGATCATGGCGCGCCCGCCGGGAGGTAGCTTGCTAGGTTGTTGCAACAGATAAAGAGATAAAAGGAAAACAGAAAAGCTGCGCAGTTGAGGCGGAACAAAAACTCCCTCTCGTTCGTGTTCATCGCTCTCGCGCTCTCACTTTCTCTGATCGATCGCGTGTGTTGGCAACGACAATTGGCATCAGAGCTACGTGATGTTCGATCCACTCTCCGGTGGCCGGCGGTGTCCGATCCGCGGCGTACCATGTCAGACACCGATTCTGAGAAAGGGCAGAGCAAGGGCAGGACGAAATCGCCGTCGAAGTCGCCACCGACCACGGCGCCCGTGGCGCGCCTGACGGGAGGCGGGAGCGACGAGCTGCGCATCGTCGAGCGAGTGGTGCGGGAGAGCGAGACCTCTACATCATCCATGGTCCTCACCCGCACCAACTACATGGAGTGGTCCCTCGTCATGCAAGTCAAGCTTCAGGTGGCCTGCGTTTGGTCCGCGGTGATCAACGACGGAGCCGACGAGCACGACGACCGGCGCGCACTGCAGATCATCCTCACCGGCGTGCCGCCGGAGATGATCCGTGTCCTGGCCACGAAGGACTCGACCAAGAAGGCCTGGGAGACGATCAAAACTCCCCGCATGGGCAGTGAGCACGCGCGCGAGGCGAAGGCGCAAGTGCGTCGCCGGGAATTTGAGGACCTTCGTTTCAAGGAGGGCGAGTCCGTTGAGGATTTCGCGCTGCGGCTCTCTGGTCTCGTCGCCGATCTTGATCTGTACGGTTATCCGGTGACAAAGCACAAGGCTGTCCAGAAGTTCCTCCGCGTCGTGCCGCGCAAGTACCGGCAGATGGCGATGGCGATAGAATCTCTCATCGACCTAAAGACCATGACGATCGAAGAGCTCACGGGGCGTTTGTCGGTGTGCGAAGATCATTACGATCTGGACGACACGGCGCAGTCTAGCGCGCGCCTCATGTACACCTCTGCAGAGTGGGACGCGCGCGAGCGGCAGCTCGGCTCTGGCGGCCGGTCGTCAGGAGGCAACAACAACAACAAAAGCAAGTCGCCTGGGAAGAACAAATTCCAGGGCCGAGGCAAGTCGATGTTACCGAGCGCAGGAGCAAGCGGATCTGGTGGCTCTGGCGGAAAGAAGAAAGGCAAGTGCCACTATTGCAACAAGCAGGGCCACTGGAAGAAGGAGTGTTACTCCAGAATCAAGGATGAGGAGCAAAAGGGCAAGCAGGAGCAGGCGAATCTTTTCCAAGCGGACGCTGAGCTCGATCAAGGCCTGTACATGGCCGTGGTCACCACAGTGGACAGCACACAGCTCGCGGCGCCCCAGCATGTTTACCTCAACGAGGAGAAGGTCATGCCCGTCCCCTCACCGGACGGGGTGTGGTTCTTCGACACCGGGGCCAGCAGCCACATGACGGGCGATCGGCACGTTTTCTCTTCGCTTGACGAGACGGTGCACGGCTCAGTGAGGTTCGGCGACGGCTCGGTCGTGGCCATCCGCGGGCGAGGCAGTGTGGTGTTTCGCTGTCAGGGCGGCAAGCAGCGCGCTCTCACCGGCGTCTTCTTCATCCCTAGCCTGCGGACGAACATTGTCTCCGTGGGACAACTGGACGAGGCCGGCTGCATCATCAACATCGCCGACGGCATCATGGGCGTCCTGGACCCAGCACGGCGCGCGCTGGCGCGCATCAAGCGGTCTGGAAATCGCCTGTACACCGGAGTGCTCACCATTGACGCACCGGCGTGTCTGATGGCGCAGGGCGACGACGCAACATGGAGATGGCATGCCCACATGGGGCATCTCCACTTTCGTGCGCTCCGGACCATGTCCATGAAGCAGCTCGTGCGCGGCATGCCGGTGATCGACCGCGTGGAGGAATATTGTGACGGCTGCGCTTTGGGAAAGCAGCACCGAGCACCGTTCCCTCAGGCCACGGCGTACCGACCCGAGCGTGGCCTAGAGCTCGTGCACATGGACCTGTGCGGACCGATCACTCCAACAACTCCGGGAGGTAACAAGTATTTCCTGCTTGTTGTAGATGATTACAGTCGCTACATGTGGCTAGAGCTCCTAAGGTCCAAGGATGAGGCGTACTCCCGCTTCAAGAAAATCAGGGTGATGGCCGTGGCTGACGGAAACTGCAAGCTGCGCGCATTCAGGTGAGACCGCGGCTGCGAATTCAACTCCATCGAGTTCAGAGAGTACTGCGAGCAGATCGGCATCAAGCACTTCACCACTGCCCCGTACAAACCACAGCAAAACGGCATTGTTGAACGCCGAAATCAGACAGTGGTGGAAATGGCCCGGTGCATGATGAAGAGCATGGGAATGCCAGCGTTCTTTTGGGCAGAGGCGGTGAGAACGGCAGTATACCTGCTAAACCGCTCGCCCACCAGAAGCTTGGAGGGTGTCAAGCCCTATGAGGCGTGGCACGGCCGTAAGCCCAATGTGCAGCACCTGCGCACGTTCGGGTGCACGGTTCACGTGAAGCGCGTAGGCACTGGCATCACTAAGCTCAGTTATCGATCGACACCTATGGTGTTTGTCGGCTATGAGGAGGGCTCCAAGGCATACCGAGCATATGATCCAGCAACCAAGAAAGTCCAGGTAACACATGATATCATTTTTGAGGAGAACATGCCATGGATGTGGAGCGCTCAGGATACGAGCGCGGTCACCACCGCACCAGCGACTTTCACTGTGGTCTACACCATGGAGAACGGCGTCTAGGAGGTGGACAGCGGATCATCTACCCCGCCGGTCATACCACAGCCAGCGGCAACACCCTCTACACCAGCCTTGGGGACGCCGCGATCGGCTGTAGTCGCCACGCCGGTGGTGAGCATGCCGGACTCGTCACAGTCCGGGCCAGCGACGCCCGCGGACTTGTCAGGCGGCGAAGGCATGCCTCCGTCACATGACTCTAGGCATGATGTGCCCACGGGGCAGCCAGTGCGCTATCGGAGCTTCACCAGCGTGCTCGAGGAAACTGAAGACCAGGCGGTGCACGAGCAGTTTGAGCGCTGCCTACTCGTGCGCTTCCTGTTCAGCGCTGAGGAGCCGCGTGACGTGGATGAGGCGCTTGCTAGCAAGGCGTGGAAGGGTGCCATGGACGTCGAGATGCAGTCCATCATCGACAACAAGTCTTGGGAGCTCACTCAGCTGCCTGTCGGACACAAAGCGAACGGACTGAAGTGGGTTTATCGCGTAAAGCGTGATCCTGCAGGCAATGTCGTCAAGCACAAAGCCCGCCTCGTCGCAAAGGGGTATGTACAACGTCAGGGGGTGGATTTTGAGGAAGTGTTCGCTCCTGTAGCCCGCATGGAGATAGTACGCCTCCTGTTGGCTCTCGCTGCACATTCAGGATGGGAGGTCCATCACATGGATGTAAAATCGGCTTTTCTGAATGGTGACCTCACTGAAGAGGTTTATGTTGCTCAGCCGCCAGGGTACGAGGTCACCGGCAAGGAGGAGAGTGTGCTGCGCCTTCACAAGGCGCTATACGGACTGCATCAAGCTCCACGCGCCTGGTATGCAAAACTAGATGAGTCTCTGGCAGCTCTTGGATTCACTCGCAGCCCTTTGGAGCATGCTGTCTACAGGCGCGGCGATGCTCACTCATATCTGCTGGTGGGAGTCTATGTGGATGATCTAATTATCACTGGGACTGATGCAGTGGACATAGCCGTGTTCAAGGAGCAGATGCAGCAACTTTTCAAGATGAGTGATCTGGGAAAGCTGAGCTACTACTTGGGCATAGAGGTGGAGCAGAACAGCAGCGGCATCACACTCTGTCAGAAAAGCTATACCGAGAAAATACTGGAGATTGCAAATATGGCGGGCTGCAACAACTGCCACATGCCCATGGAGTGTCGACTCAAGCTAAAGAAAGAGGACGACGGTGAGCCCTTCGACGCCACCCTGTATCGCAGGGTGATTGGTAGCCTGCGCTATCTGGTGAACACACGGCCTGACATAGCACACTCTATCGGTATCGTCAGCCGGTTCATGGAGAAGCCCAGTACACATCACTGGGCTGCTTTCAAGTAGATATTGAGGTACGTGAAGGGCACCAAGCACTATGGATGCAGCTAAAAGAGAGGTCAGGGTGCAGCGAAACTGCTCGGGTTCAGCGACAGCGATCACGCCGGCGATGTCGGCGATCGCAAGAGCACTTCAGGGCATGTTTTCTATCTTGGCAAGAACCTGATCACCTGGAGTTCTCAGAAGCAGAAGATAGTTGCGCTTTCTTCATGTGAGGCGGAATATGTGGCCATTGCAGTAGCGACATGCCAAGGATTGTGGTTAAGCAGACTGTTGGGAGATACAACTGGAAGTACTGCTGTGAAGTTCAAGCTCCAAGTGGACAACAAATCTGCTATAGCTTTAAGAAAAAACCCAGTACATCATGATCGCAGCAAACACATTGATGTGAAGTTCCATTTTGTGAGAGATTGCATGGAAAAGGATCAAGTGGATATTGATCATGTGGGCACGCAAGATCAACTTGCCGATGCTCTGACAAAAGCGCTCGGACGAGTTCGTTTCATTGAGATGAGACAGAGGCTTGGAGTGATCGGCTTCGAGCAGTGAGATTAGGGGGGTGAAATGTTATGCCAAGTCTAATCTCATGCTTGCAACGTAGTTCCAGTTCTGTTTTTCTGTTTGTAATAATGTGTGTGCACGCGGGATGATATAACCTGGACGTGCACTTAGCTAGGTGGTGGGTCAAGTGCCGTAGCATGCACTGACCACTTCTCCCTTCCGTTTTCTTCTCCTGGTGGGCGCATGTGCTGTGGGACGTGGCCGTGGGATGGCGCAGTCATCGCGGATCATGGCGCGCCCGCCGGGAGGTAGCTAGCTAGGTTGTTGCAACAGATAAAGAGATAAAAGGAAGACAGAAAAGCTGCACAGTTGAGGCGGCACAAAAACTCTCTCTCTTTCGTGTTCATCGCTCTCGCGCTCTCACTTTCTCTGATCGATCGCGTGTGTTGGCAACGACAATTGGCATCAGAGCTACATGATGTTCGATCCACTCTCCGGTGGCCGGCGGTGTCCGACCCGCGGCGTACTATGTCAGACGCCGATTCTGAGAAAGGGCAGAGCAAGGGCGGGACGAAATCGCCGTCGAAGTCGCCACCGACCACGGCGCCCGTGGCGCGCCTGACGGGAGGCGGGAGCGACGAGCTGCGCATCGTCGAGCGAGTGGTGCGGGAGAGCGAGACCTCTACATCATCCATGGTCCTCACCCGCACCAACTACATGGAGTGGTCCCTCGTCATGCAAGTCAAGCTTCAGGTGGCCCACGTTTGGTCCGCGGTGATCAACGACGGAGCCGACGAGCACGACGACCGGCGCGCACTGTAGATCATCCTCACCGGCGTGCCGCCGGAGATGATCCGTGTCCTGGTCGCGAAGGACTCGGCCAAGAAGGCCTGGGAGACGATCAAAACTCTCCGCATGAGCAGTGAGCGCGCGCGCGAGGCGAAGACGCAAGTGCGTCGCCGAAATTTGAGGACCTTCGTTTCAAGGAGGGCGAGTCCGTTGAGGATTTCGCGCTGCGGCTCTCTGGTCTCGTCGCCGATCTCGATCTGTACGGTGATCCGGTGACAAAGCACAAGGCTGTCCAGAAGTTCCTCCGCGTCGTGCCGCGCAAGTACCGGCAGATGGCGATGGCGATAGAATCTCTCATCGACCTCAAGACCATGACGATCGAAGAGGTCACGGGGCGTTTGTCGGTGTGCGAAGATCATTACGATCTGGACGACACGGCGCAGTCTAGCGCGCGCCTCATGTACACCTCTGCAGAGTGGGACGCGCGCGAGCGGCAGCTCGGCTCTGGCGGCCGGTCGTCAGGAGGCAACAACAACAACAAAAGCAAGTCGCCTGGGAAGAACAAATTCCAGGGCCGAGGCAAGTCGATGTTACCGAGCACAGGAGCAAGCGGATCTGGTGGCTCTGGCGGAAAGAAGAAAGGCAAGTGCCACTATTGCAACAAGCAGGGCCACTGGAAGAAGGAGTGTTACTCTAGAATTAAGGATGAGGAGCAAAAGGGCAAGCAGGAGCAACGTACTGCGAGGTGCGAGGTCCCCGAGCTGGCGGAGGATGTTATGCCTAGTCTAATCTCATGCTTGCAACGTAGTTCCAGTTCTGTTTTTCTGTTTGTAATAATGTGTGTGCACGCGGGATGATATAACCTGGACGTGCACTTAGCTAGGTGGTGGGTCAAGTGCCGTAGCATGCACTGACCACTTCTCCCTTCCGTTTTCTTCTCCTGGTGGGCACATGCGCTGTGGGACGTGGCCGTGGGATGGCGCGGTCATCGCGGATCATGGCGCGCCCGCCGGGAGATAGCTAGCTAGGTTGTTGCAACAGATAGAGATAAAAGGAAAACAGAAAAGCTGCGCAGTTGAGGCGGCACAAAAACTCTCTCTCGTTTGTGTTCATCGCTCTCGCGCTCTCACTTTCTCTGATCGATCGCGTGTGTTGGCAACGACAGAGGAGGCCCACGAAGCCGGCCATGGCGGCACCCGCATCCTGGACGACGACAGCTTCGGGGAGCTCGTCGGCCTTGGTGGTGAGCTTGGGCCTTGCCAGTGTTGGGGCCAGAAGGTGAGCACTCTGCTCCATGCGCGCATGCAGGTGCTGGCTCATGTGACGGCTCGTGGCAAACGGCTGACATGTAGCCATTGACCTCCAGCAGTGCAACGACATGACGACACCCTGCACCCACGAGCGTCCGTTCATTGACGTGAGGTGACAGAGCACCGCACGGGCGGTCCCCGAGAGCAGGAGGAGGTACCACCGTACCTTCGTACTGCGCATGCTTCATGCTTGTGCACCGCGTCATGTTAATATCGTACGGAATACGGTTTTGTACCGCACGTCGCGTTGCGGCTACTCAACGACTGCCTACAAAATGCATTTACAAGCTACGGAAAATCGTTAGGTTCTTACCCTAGTATAAAAGGTTCTCAATTTACGATAAGCCAATCTGTAATAGGCAAAGGAATATTGTATATTTGCCATGAATGTAAATGACATGTGCATATGGGTGATGTTTTTATGAACATTTTTATATCCTATTTTGCATTCGTCTGAGTTCATATGAATTTGTTATGAATTTTCAAAGTTTCAGTCAAACAACTTCGACGAGATGAAAGGGCATTCTTGTGACCTAAAATGCTTTTCAGGGACAAATTTGGGCACATAAAAAATTAAGAGTAAATTTAAGTAGTGGGTTTGAGTTAGGTGCACACATATGAATGTCCTTTAATTAAATTGAAAAGGATCCAATTCCTCCGGCTCCAGGCAACAACACAACAAATGGTAGCTAGCTGTGTTTTGTACCATATGCCACCGGACAAATATCAGGTAGGCCAACCCAGTGTCATGAGTCGCGACATCGCACGACCTACTTATCCTCTGAGTGTTAGTTCACTGCAAACCAATCAAATCATGTGCATCAGTGCACGTACGCTGTTAGACTTCAAATAAGCTATATTCATGGACGGATTCATTTGGGACGTGGGCTGGGCTTTTATGGGCTGGCATGAAACCCGACCGCCATGGCACGACACAATGTAAATGGGCCGGGTTGGGCCTAAAATAGAGAAAATGGGCGGCACAACCGGCACGGTGATGCAGGCCATGCATGGGCCTGCTTGGCCCGGTTGGGTCCAAAATCTTAGTAAACATGTGTTGTAATATCGAAAAAGACTTTTATCCCGCTTTATATACAAAGCAGCATGACCGAATCGATACAAAGTGATGATAGAAACCTCTTACAAAGTAGTTTAAAAATAGAACAAGATTACAAGTGTGCCCACACTCCACCGAGACACACCCGAGGCTACTAACTAGAAGAGAGATCGTGCCTCCATGAGAAACCACCGGACGTCAATGCAACACACACACCAAGTTGTCGCCGGAGAGGGCACCCCTGCTCTCTCGTTCCGGACTGTGGAGCACCGATCCTGCCTGCATACAATGAGAGCGACGCTCTCGACGTCACGTGTAAAGGATAGGAAGCTGTCGGCACCGCCCCAAGCCAGAGCTGAAGGAGCTTCGAGATAGGATCCGAGCTCGCCCGCGGATGGCGAAGAAACGCAACCGGAGGGCGCCTAAGCTCCACGATGCCGCCCCCAAGAGGGTGATGACGCAACATGCCGCCGCCGTCGAGACCGAAGACACGGTCAAGGGTATTCATCCGGAGCCCTGACACGGGGAGAGATACCACAACGACGCCCCCAAGAGGGACACGACACCCACTGGCATCGCCGCTATCGGCGCCAAAGCGCTGAGCTTTCGCCCGAAGATACACTCGCGCCACACTGGAGTACCACGGCCCAATATCAAGATATTTCTTAGACCATATGTATGTATCATTGGATTCTTGAACCGGATGGACATGTGAGACACATTTAATCTAGAAAGGATAATTCAACATGCTAATGATGAGCTCCTTGTAAATAATTATATGCTCTTGAATTTTCTTATTTATATAAATTATAAAACGATATCAAGATATATTTTTAGACCATGCGCTTCAGAGATCTCTACCACGATACTTGAAGATACATAAATAGATATATACATTATGTCCATGTCAGTATAAGAAATAAATTTGCAAAAGAATACAATTGTGTGTTTTTATTGTTCTAACATTTATGGAGATTAATTTTAAATATCTTTTAGGCCTTAATGTAGCGAAAGAAAACAAAGATAACGTAACTTCCATTAGAAACACATTTCAAATTTAGCACACAACATCTATGTTAAGCAAGACAGTTCTTAATATTTACCATAATTATCATCTATTTAATATCACAAATTACCTACCAGAGTACATTAACTATGGTTGTGATATTATAAAAATGAGTTATCAGTAAGTATAGAAGTTTATTATAAATAATGGGAGTGTCTATTTCACATCTATCTCATTGATTGTTAGTAGAATGTCCACTGCAGTCAACTTTTGATGTGGGGTGCTGGATCATTAAGATGGATGTGCCTGTTGAGTCAACTTTTGGGCCTGAAGACTCTAAATTGTGTGATAAAATATTTGCTTTTGATGGCCCCCTAGAGGTCAGTCTGACGAGCAGTTTAAAGTACGTGGTAAGCTTACACTATCTGTTGAAGAGTATGAAGCCATGTTCACAATTTTCAAAATTCCAGTCCAGATACATCTTGTGAGTCAGACAACATTTGAAAATCCCCTTGCTTAGGCATGTTATGGAACTTCCTGTTGGATCCCATGTACATGTCATGGGCAATTTGAAACTCTTTTTGCGGGGAAATTGGGAAGCTTTATTCAACAGAAACCACCCGGCAGAATCTGCCAGGAGGCTAGTTGCAAGTAAACTAGGAGTAGAGTTTAACCAACAGTCTGTAACATCTAGCATGCTAGCCTGCTTAGCACAAAGGCGAGTAGGAAAATTTGCTGATCTCAACACATGTTGAATAAGAAAAGATTTAAAAGAAAGGGCGTGCTCCCAATTCTTGGTAAGGATTGGCGCTACCACCGAGCGATCATAGCGCGAGTGCCAGAGATTTACGATCTCTTGGCTATCAGTCTCCAAGATGAATTGATCATAACCTCGAAGCTTTGCAAAAATTACGCCATCTCGAAGAGCCAACACTTCAGCCAGAAGAGGGTCCGTGATTCCAGTGTATGGCTTACACCATGCAACCTTGAGAGACAACAAAGATCGTGCCACCCCTCCAACCCCCCTCAGCGAGCCTCCATGGCAATGCTGCCATCAGTGTTGATTTTTATCCATCCATCATCCGGCGGCCGCCACCCATGGCCAGGCAATATGCCCGCATGATCTTGAGGTAACTCAAGTGTCGCTAGAGATCTTCCTAGGTTTGCTTCATATAAGGAACATGATCAAAATCACCTTTGTCGTGTGTGATGTTGTTACGTGAGTTCCAGATAGCCCACATAATGGACACTAGTTTTGCTCTATCAGAGTCTGAAAACAAGGAATCACAAAAGACATCCTTAACCCAAGTGAGAGGGTGCAGGTCTGGTCACTTAGCATCTAGCCATTCCGGAACTTCATTCCAGAACCTTCTCGCATGGGTACAATGTTGGGGAACGTAGTAATTTCAAAAAAATTCCAACGCACACACAAGATCATGGTGATGCACAACAACGAGAGGGGAGAGTGTCGTCTACGTACCCTCGTAGACCGTAAGCGGAAGCGCTATGACAACATGGTTGATGTAGTCATACGTCTTCACGATCAACCGATCCTAGCACCGAAGGTACGACACCTCCGTGATCTGCACACGTTCGGCTCGGTGACATCCCACGAACTCACGATCCAGTAGAGCTTCGAGGTAGAGGTTCCTCAGCACGACAACATGCTGACGGTGATGATGAAGCTACCGGCGCAGGGCTTCGCCTAAGCACTACGACGATATGACCGAGGTGGAATATGGTGGAGGTGGCACCGCACACAGCTTGGAACAATCAACTTGTGTGTCTCTAGGGTGCCCCGCTGCTCTCGTATATAAAGGAGCAAGGGGGAGGCCGGCCGGCCTTGGGGCGCGCCAAGGAGGAGGAGTCCTCCTAGTAGGAGTAGGACTCCTCCTTTCCTAGTCCAACTAGGAGGAGGAAGGGGGAAGGAAAGAGAGGGAGAGGGAAAGAGGGGCCACGCCCCCCTCCCCTAGTCCAATTCGGACTCCCCTTGGGAGGGGGCGGGCCACCTCCTAGGATGTTGCCCTCTCTCTCCCCTAAGGCCCACTAAGGCCCAATACTTCCCCGGGGGGGGGGGGGGGGGTTCCGGTAAACCCTCCGGCACTCCGGTTTTCTCCGAAACACCCGGAACACTTTCGGTGTCCGAATATAGTCGTCCAATACGATCTTTATGTCTCGACCATTTCGAGACTTCTCGTCATGTCCGTGATCATATCCGGGAATCCGAACTACCTTCGGTACATCAAAGGGACATTCACATTTGTGCCCCTAACTCGAACCCACTACTCAAATTTAGCCCTAACTTTTTGATGTGCTCAAATTTGCCCCTAAAAAGCATTATAAGTCACAGAAATGCCCTTCCAGCTGGTCAAAGTTGTTTGACCAAAACTTTGAAAATTCATAACAAATTCATATAAACTTAGAAGAATGCAAAATAAGATATCAAAATGCTCATAAAAACAACACCTATATGCAGATGTCATTTACGTTCATGACAAAAGCACTCTTTAAAGCTTTTAAGGGTTTATAACATTAAAAAACAATTTAGGGTGAATTCAAATAAATGCACATGTAGGTGAGGAACGTAAATGACATGCGTGTATATGTGATGTTTTTATGAACATTTTGATACCTTATTTGCATGTTTCTGACTTCGTATGAATTTGTTATGAATTTTCAAAGTTTTGGTCAAACAACTTTGACCAGATGGAAGGGCATTTCTGCGACTTAAAATGCTTTTTAGGGGCAAATTTGAGCACATAAAAAATTAGGGGTAAATCTGAGAGTGGGCGCAAATTAGGGGCATAAATGTAAATGTCCCTACATCAAAACACATAAACTCATAATACCAATCGTCACCGAACTTTAGGCATGCGGACCCTATGGGTTCAAGAACTATGTAGAAATGACCGAGACTCATCTCTGGTCAATAACCAATAGCGGAACCTGGATGCTCATATTGGTTCCTACATATTCTATGAAGATCTTTATCGGTGAAACCGCATAACAACATACATTGTTCCCTTTGTCATCGGTATGTTACTTGCCCGAGATTAGATCGGTATCTCAATACCTAGTTCAATCTCGTTATCGGCAAGTCTATTTACTCGTTCCGTAATGCATCATCCCGCAACCAACTCATTAGTCACATTGGTTGCAAGGCTTATAGTGATGTGCATTACCGAGAGGGCCCAGAGATACCTCTCCGACAATCTGAGTGACAAATCCTAATCTCGATCTATGCCAAATCAACAAGTACCATCGGAGACACCTGTAGAGCACCTTTATCATCACCTAGTTATGTTGTGACGTTTGGTAGCACACAAAGTGTTCCTCCGGTATTTGGGAGTTGCATAATCTCATAGTCATAGGAACATGTATAAGTCATGAAGAAAGCAATAGCAATATACTAAATGATCAAGTGCTAAGGTAACGAAATGGGTCAAGTCAATCACATCATTCTCTAATGATGTGATCCCGTTAATCAAATGACAACTCATGTGTATGGCTAGGAAACATAACCATCTTTGATTCAACGAGCTAGTCAAGTAGAGGCAAACTAGTGACACTCTGTTTGTCTATGTATTCACAAGTTTCCGGTTAATACAATTCTAGCATGAATAATAAACATTTATCATGGTACAAGGAAATATAAATAACAACTTTATTATTGCCTCTAGGGCATATTTCCTTTAGTCTCCCACTTGCACTAGAGTCAATAATCTAGATTACACAGTAATGATTCTAACACCCATGGAGTCTTGGTGCTGATCATGTTTTGCTCGTGAGAGAGGCTTAGTCAACGGGTCTGCAACATTCAGATCCGTATGTATCTTGCAAATCTCTATGTCTCCCTCCTTGACTTGATCGCGGATGGAATTGAAGCGTCTCTTGATGTGCTTGGTTCTCTTGTGAAATCTAGATTCCTTTGCCAAGGCAATTGCACCAGTATTGTCACAAAAGATTTTCATTGGACACAATGCACTAGGTATGACACCTAGATCGGATATGAACTCCTTCATCCAGACTCCTTCATTTGCTGCTTCCGAAGCAGCTATGTACTCTGCTTCACATGTAGATCCCGCCACGACGCTTTGCTTAGAACTGCACCAACTGACAGCTCCACCGTTCAATATAAACACGTATGCATTTTGTGACTTAGAGTCATCCGGATCAGTGTCAAAGCTTGCATCGACGTAACCATTTACGACGAGCTCTTTGTCACCTCCATAAACGAGAAACATATCCTTAGTCCTTTTCAGGTATTTCAGGATGTTCTTGACCGCTGTCCAGTGTCCACTCCTGGATTACTTTGGTACCTCCCTGCTAAACTAATAGCAAGGCACACGTCAGGTCTGGTACACAACATTGCATACATGATAGAGCCTATGGCTGAAGCATAGGGAACACCTTTCATTTTCTCTCTATCTTCTGGAGTGGTCGGGTGTCGGTGTCAAAACCGGCGGATCTCGGGTAGGGGGTCCCGAACTGTGCGTCTAGGCGGATGGTAACAGGAGACAGGGGACACGATGTTTTACCCAGGTTCGGGCCCTCCTGATGGAGGTAAAACCCTACATCCTACTTGATTAATATTGATGATGTATATTACAAGAGTGGATCTACCACGAGATCAAGGAGGCTAAACCCTAGAAGCTAGCCTATGGTATGATTGTTGTAATGGAGGTTATGTCCTACGGACTAAAGCCCTCCGGTTTATATAGACACCGGAGAGGGCTAGGGTTACACAGAGTCGGTTACAATGGTAGGAGATCTACATATCCGTATTGCCAAGCTTGCCTTCCACGCCAAGGAAAGTCCCATCCGGACACGGGGCGGAGTCTTCAATCTTGTATCTTCGTAGTCTTGGAGTCCGGCGGACGATGATAGTCCGGCTGTCCGGACACCCCCTAGTCCAGGACTCCCTCAGTAGCCCCTGAACCTGGCTTCAATGACGATGAGTCCGGCGCGCATAATGTTCGGCATTGCAAGGCGGGTTCCTCCTTTGAATAATCCAGAGAAGATTGTGAACACCCGGATAGTGTCCGGCTCTGCAAAATAAATTCCACATTCCACCGTAGAGAGAATAATATATACACAAGTTCGATCTGCTGACGTATTTTGCGGCGTGACGTCACACCACTACCAAGCTTTTACTTGAATCGTTTTTTATTATACCACCTCAGCGCGTTTAGCAAAGCGGTTTCCTTGGCACGTCTTGTCGAAGCAGAGATCGTGTTCCCCTTATTCCGGGATTCTCATTAATACGGACGTGGGTAACCCAACCGCGCCATTGATGGTGGCGCTTGGGAGATAAGTGAGTTTTACCGGGCTAGTGGGGACACATAGTCTTCGTCCGCCTATATATAAGGGATAAGGATTCACCTTCTCACCTACGCCTTCTTCCTCCTTTGCTTATCCACCTCCGCGCACTCGAGCTCCAGCGCCCAAGTCCGCGCATCTCGCCTCGACCTTCTCCGACCATGTCCGGAGCGGGAGGTAAATGGTTTTCCTCCACCGTTAAGGAGGAGCACATCGCCAAGCTGCGCAGCGCCGGATACCTTTCCGGCGACATTGCGCATCGGCTGCCTGACGAGGGGCAGCTCATACCCACCCCCGGGCCCCATGAGAGGGTCGTTTTCCTTCCCCACTTCCTCCGCGGACTGGGCTTTCCACTTCACCCCTTTGTCCGGGGGCTCATGTTCTACTACGGCCTAGATTTCCATGATCTGGCGCCAAACTTCATCCTCAACATCTCGGCGTTCATCGTCGTGTGCGAGGCCTTCCTCTGCATCCAGCCCCACTTCGTCTTGTGGCTCAAGACCTTCAATGTCAAGCCGAAGGTTGTGAAGGGCACGCAAGCGGACTGCGGAGGCGCCATGTTGGGAAAAATGCCCAACGTCCTTTGGTTCGAAGGGGCCTTCGTGGAATCCGTCAAGGGGTGGCAATCGGGGTGGTTCTACATCACCGAGCCGCGCGAACCTACGTGGGCGGCGGCCCCCGAGTTCAGATCTGGCATCCCTACGTAGCTCACCTCCTGGAAAGAGAAGGGCTTGCTGTGGGGTAATTCGAAGGAGCTGACGGGACTCCAAGCCTGTATCCAGAAGCTGGTGAACAAAAAGCCCAGGCTGGTTAACGTGGTCCAAGTCATGCTCGTCCGCCGGATATTGCCCTGCCAAGAACGGGCATTACATCTGTGGGAGTTCAATCCGGAACAGCACCAGGCGCTGAGCGGGCTCTTCGACACAACGTACGAAGGCGCCTGGAGGGTGCTGTTTAAGGGCGCCGAAGCCCCCGCATCCGCGATGGAAGATCGCGGATTCCACTCGCAGCGTCTAGCTGACGAGGTAAGTGATTCTACCCCTTTATGGGACACTTGTTGTTAGTAGTTCAATCCTAAGCGGGTTTTAATCTCCTTTTTCCTTTGACAGGAATGGATGAAGAAGGCCGAGCAGCTCATCTGCCCGGCTCCCATGCCAGAAGACCCAGTGGACGCCCGTCTAGCGGGGCTGCTGGTTCCGGCACCGCACGTGGTGCCGGAGAAGAAGGCCAAGAAGGTGGCCACGGGCACTCGAAAGAGTTCCCGTTTTCAGGCTTCCAACGACTCCGAGGCGGATTCCTTCCCCGAAGATGAGGAGGAAGAAGACTCTCTCCCAGAGGAGGGAGAGAGAAAGAGGAAGGCCTCCCCAAAAGGGGAGGCCGAAGGGTCCAAGAGGGGAAGAACTATTCCCCCGAACAGCTCCGCCAACACCAACGTTGGCGATGAAGAATGGCCCTCAAGGGCCAGGCCTCAGGCGAGATCGTAAGTATCCGGATCCCCCACTACAAGAAATATGTCAACTTGTGACCACCACTATTGGTCACTGAATGGTCACAAATTTCCATTTACGACCTTTTTATGACCAAAAACAGAAGGTCAAAAGTTGGCGGTCGTAAACTGACTATAGCGACCTTTCTTCTGGAATGGTCAAAGACGTTTATGACCAAAATATTCCTACTGTGGCGTTTTGGTCACTAGCAACCTCCCCCAGGCCACGTAGGCATCCAACATGGTAAGCTGATGTGGCACAAGATTCAGCCCGGTCCAATTCGATTTTCTACATGGGCCGAGCCCAACAATTCAGCCTATTTGTGTTTTTTCTGTCTGTCAATTTTTGGTTGGGTTCATGGGCCAAGCCCAATATTGCAGCCCTTTTATTGTTGGGTTGTGGCCCTTTTAACAGCAGGTTTTCTCTTGATCTTTGTTTGGGATATTATATTTTAGAGCTGGTCCCACCAATCAAATGGGTGCCACTTGTCATCATCTCACACATTGGGCCCACTTGACAGAAATTTCAAAATTGCTCAAATTATTTTCATAAATGGGTCCCACAAGTCAGGTATCCATTCCACAAACCAGATTCAATGCCAATATATTTTTCATTACAGAAATGCATTTCAGGTAAACAATATTATTCTAAGAATATGTACATAACTCCCAGCATTTGAATAACAATTAGCAAGGACATATACATCAAATTCTCAGCAAAATCAGCAGTACATCCAAATTCCAAGGAGCAGCAGGGATAAGAGAGCATGCATGAAGGCTTGCATGCCTTGCTTCTTCCAACTTCGTCCTAGAGCTCACGTCAAAACATGAATGAAGGCAATCATCTGCATGTTATAAAACAAACTGGTTATGAAAAAAATGTATGAACTGAAAGGAGCAAGCTATTTTATATTTGAGAAACTAAAAAATGCACAAACAATTTTTTAGAAGATAACTGAACTTTTGTGCATGCATTTAGACAGGAAAACAAGGGCTTGTAGTATACACATTAATTAGAACAGGATCGCAAGACACAAATATAAGCTAGAATTGACAAGTACACATTAATTTTAACATAGCATCACTAGCTTTCTTGTTGTCTGCATATTAAACCATATGGAAAAATGCTCAGGAGTGGGATTTTTGTTGGAAGGGACTTACGGTGGCCACCGACTTGTTCTTGGGGTTCTTCTGCTTGAACTCCACGCGGAACTCGCCCCTGACAATAACCAACCAACAAACAGCAAGTTTAGAACAACGGCCGCCCGGAAACCACGGGGAAACAGGAAGGTGGTAAACATAAGGGCAGGTGAAACTAATAATTAACATCACAGGAGATAAAACATAGATTGACTATATAATAACAGTATATTCCTTCGCAAAAGATGCCGCTAGGACCTATACAGATTGACTGAACAGTATATTCCAACACAAACACATGACAACAAAATCCTCTTCAATTTAACATGAGATATATAATACGTAAGTCACATCTAGCAACCTGTCTAGACTCTGGACATTATTACATAGAGCATCCTCTTCAAATTCCAATCTTTCTCTTCTTCACATATACTCTGTACAACATAATGGACAAGCCAAGAAAAATCTTCTAACTTAGTGGTAACAAGTGTACATATTTCAACTTTGAATGCCTTCAGATTAATTAGCAACTACCCAGACGCAAGGAGAGGAGAAGAGCATACCTCGGTTGCCGTCAACAGCCCAGCTGGGTCCTATGTTCTACAAATCTGCAGCTTGTCGCCGAGCTCCACTAGTCAGCCATGGCACTCAGGAACCAGCTTCTGCTTCAGCCCCAGGATGCAACAAACGCACACACGACGATTTTGTGAATGACATGTGAATGTTATGGAATCCAAACAAAAGTCTAAGAATGTACCCCTAAAATACATCTGGAACTGAAGTAAAAAGGCAAGCGGTTTGTCGAGATGCGCCCACCATCTGATGAAGTTGATACGGCCGATGCCGTCGTCGAGCGTGATTATCCTGCAGAACTTGTACACATTTCTGAACCTGCACAAAAGTAGGTTCCATCATGAGTTATGCACTGAAGAACATTACAAAAGCTAACGGGTTACAGTTACTGAAAGGAAAACTGGGTGTAAGGTAAGCTATTTAGCTTGATTGACTAGCACTACTAAAAGCTAACGGGTTACAGTTACTGAAAGGAAAACTGGGTGTGACTAAGTAGATGAGGTGCTACTTGCAGTTACAACTAGAGGGAGTACCCATGGTAACACTTTTAATCCCAAATAAATAATCATTTACCTTTGATATGGACAAAATGTTGCATAAAGGGCACATGTATAGGTGAGAAGAGAAGTTGACAAATCTACAGCTAGTCTCAAAGTTGCACGGCTGACAAATAACTTAATCTTGGATTACTATTCCAGTACCAACATATTTTTCATGATACGGTGGCAACCGACGACCACAGGTGGCATTACATAGCATGTGTAACACGAAATTTCGAGTTAATAGGTACTGTATTAGGTAGTATTAACCCTCACAAGCAGCTTGTTTCAGCTATATATATGCATTGGATCTAGATAGCGACCGAACTATGCGGGTCAGATACAACAAGTTTATCAATAGTTAGTTTGTCAGAAGCAGGAGACACCCACAGCTAGAACAATTCTCCTGTGTTTTGCTGCAAGCAGTTAGTTAACAGCAGGAGCCATGAGCCCCCAACTAATGACACAGAGATCTCGCTAGTAGGCGGAAATGAACCATGGAATCCCCGTATCGGGCTGAATCCTTGGCCCAGATGTGTCAGCAGAGTGGTGCAATCTACTACTAGTATCATATTTCAACCTCATACACCTAGAAATGGCAGGGAAGCTCCCAATCCAGCACAAGGCGCAGCAGAGGACATGCACATGCCCGCCATCGTCGCGGCAAATCAGGACGAGGCAGGCCGCAGAGGGCGGCGGGCAGACCCAGCGGCCGCCGCGCGCACGCGCGATACGCGGCGCAGTCCCGGGACCTACTACTCCTAAGCAAGCATCAACACAGCAGCAGACACAAGGCACGGATCTGGCACAGATGGATGGATGGATGGAGAAGGAGCTGACCTCTCGGTGGAGCGTGTGGTCGAAGGAGCAGCGGGCGAGGTCCGGGGCGAGGGCGAAGGGGCCGGAGACGGAGGCTGGCCGCGCCGGGGACGCCATCAGATGCGATGCTCCGCGAACTGATGGTGGTGGCGGCGCTTGGCGCATGAGGATGAGAGGGTGGTGGTGTCGATCTGGATCGGGCAGACGTCGGCGGCGCGAGGAGGCGCGGATCCAGCTCGTTGACGGCGCGGATCCGGAAAGCCCGCTGTGGCCATAGCGGGGGACATGACCCACTTGAGGACAGGGAGGCGTGGGGATTCGGGCTCCTCTCTGTCGACGACCATGGCGCGGGGGCGGCGGCGGCGGCTAGGGTTTGGCGAGCGGGTGCGGGTGCGGGAGAGAAGGGTTGGAACGGTGGGGAGTGGGGGGCGTGGGGGCTGCGTGGGTGAGGGGGTGAGAGGGCTACGTGGGTGAGAGGGTGAGGGGATGAGGTCCGCCGTTGGATCCGGGAGCATCCGACGGTGTCTGATGTATGATCCACGTGTCAATGGACCAATCAGAACGCAACAAACAATTCGACGACTTTGTGACCTTTTAAATAAGTCATGGAAAAATTATTTTCAATTTTTCAGTATTCAAAATGAGTTTTTTAAAGACCTATCAAATATTTTTTCAAGTGATATCATACTCTACAAAAGTTTACATCTTGGATTGGTAAACACTATCGACAAAGGGATTTTTTTTCTTTGCGAAAAAGAAACATTTTCCATTTTCCGAGTGCCCAAAAGGAGTTTTTTTGTAAAGGACCTACCAAATATTTGTTGAAAAATTGGACCAAATCATTTTTCTAAAATACTAGGCCATATTTAATGCACAATTGACCAAATAGTTGGGTGTAAAAAGTTTTGATCCACCTCTGGTGAAAAAGACAAATTGCCGTCGATTCAGCTGGAAACGGGTCAAATTTGAACTGTAGCTGCCTCATAGTTTGCTATTTATTTTTTCCAAAAATTATTTCTAGGTACATAAGTATCTATTTAATCAGAGAAACACCAAAAAAATTCCAATATTCAACCACTAGCTAGGAACGGTCAAGCCCGCCGTTTTGACCGCATTTTGAAACGGGCATAAAAAAATCAAAAAAAATCAAAAAATTGGAAAACCTTCGCATGGTGTCATTATATGTGACCAAGTTTCCAGGAAAAATAATAAACTTGTAATACGGTAATTATTTTAAAAAAGTTTTCTCAGAAATGAGCTATCAAGTGTGAAGATTCATGGCTTTCAAGCCAAATGATCAATCTTATGACCACATTCATGGCATAGTTTGTTCAAATGATCTCATATTGTGCACAAGGGTGCATATTGGAATTCCAAAAATGTTGCCAAAGGGAGTTTTCATTTTCTTTGCACGGAAAATTCATTTTCCATTTTTCGAGTGCCCGAAATGAGGTTTTTTTGTGAAGGACCTACCATATATTTGTTGCAAAATTGTACCAAATCATTTTTATAAAATACTAGACCATATTTAATGCACAATTGACAAAATGGTTCGGTGCCAAAAGTTTTGATCCACCTCTGGTGAAAAAGACAAATTCCCGCCGATTCAGTTGGAAGCGGCTGAAATTTGAACTGCAGCTGCCTCATACTTTGCTATTTATTTTTTCCAAAAATCATTTCTAGGTACATAAGTATCTATTTAATTAGAGAAACACCAAAAGTTTTCCAAGATTCAACCACTAGCTAGGAACGGTCAAGCCCGCCGTTTTGACCGCATTTTGAAACGGGCATAAAAAATTCAAAAAAATCAAAAAATTGGAAAACCTTCGCATGGTGTCATTATATGTGACCAAGTTTCCAGGAAAAATAATAAACTTGTAATACGGTAATTAATTTATAAAAGTGTTCTCAGAAATGAGCTATCAAGTGTGAAGATTCATGGCTTTCAAGCCAAATGATCAATCTTATGGCCACATTCATGGCATAGTTTGTTCAAATGATCTCATATTGTGCACAAGGGTGCATATTGGAATTCCAAACAATGTTGCCAAATGGAGTTTTCATTTTCTTTGCACGGAAAATTCATTTTCCATTTTTCGAGTGCCCGAAATGAGGTTTTTTTTGTGAAGGACCCACCATATATTTGTTGCAAAATTGGACCTAATAAATTTTATAAAATACTAGGCCATATTTAATGCATAATTGACAAAATGGTTGGGTGCCAAAAGTTTTGATCCACCTCTGGTGAAAAAGACAAATTCCCACCGATTCAGCTGGAAGCGGGTCAAATTTGAACTGCAGCTGCCTCATAGTTTGCTCTTTATTTTTTCCAAAAATCATTTCTAGGTAAATAAGTATCTATTTAATCAGAAATACATGGTTTGATGGCGAGACATCCAGGTTTGGACGGTGGCCGAGGGCCCCAACTCTAGAGCGCGTAAGCTCGCATGCCCGCCGCGTGGTCACCGCGTGACTGTGGCGTTTCCATGTGTTATGTGCGGCCTAGGCATGTCTAGTGGGTTGGGCACTCGCCAGGTAGGTGCTAGGAAGAAAATCACAACATAAGATTCTCACGAGGAGACCGATCGATGCTCAAACATGAATAAGCAGCCAAGTGTTTGATTTGCGGTACGGGAAATGCACATTTCCAATGGGCGTGAGTTTTGGCCGAGGATGATCATCTACTAAGGAGAATGTATTCACAAATTTTCACCTCAAAAGGAGGAGCCTAGGTGGTACTTGCTTTGCAAAGTACCACACTGGACAAAAATATGAATGTTGAAGCGGGGCTCAAAATAATGAATGGATTGAGCTGAAATTTGGTGGAGGATGGTTATTTGGGCATAGGAAAGCATTGTAGAAAATTGATATCATTTTGACATGCCAAAGTAGTACTTCCTTCACAATGCTCTTCTATGGACAAAAACTTGGGAAAACTAGTGAGAGAGATTGGATGAATGAAATAAGCTAAAAATTGGTGTAGGTAAGTTACATAGGTATGGTCATGCGCTGGTAAATTTTCAGATCATTTGGGTAAGCCTAGTTAGTACTTACTTCACAAAGCTTCTCTCGAGGTAGAAACTTTGGAAATTTCTTGAGAAAGATTTACAATGAAAATGGAGCTGAATATTATCATGTGGCAATGATTTGGGTATGGAAGAGTGTCCAAAAAGTTTGAGGGTAATAGGAGGGGTATATATAAGACTTGCTTTGCAATGTGCCAATTTGGCCATAAAATATAAACTGAACCTGGGCTCACATAGATGATTTGACTGAGCTACAATTTGGAGGAGGGTGATAATTTGGGCATATGAAGGAACTGTATAAATTTCATGTCATTTAGAGATATAAAAAAGGTACTTCCTTCACAATGCTTCTAGGTGGACAAAAACTTTGGAACTTTGCCGAGGAAGATTTGCTAGGCAAATGGAGCTGAATTTTGTCATGCGGTAATGATTTGGATAGGAAAGAGTGCCCAAAAATTCTGAGGGCAATCAAGAATATATAAATAGCACTTCCTTCATAAAGTGTTGTTGTGAACATAATAGGAAAATGAATATTGTTGAATTAGTTTTGAACTAGGCAAGGAAGGATTTTTACATATTTGATGAAGATATGACCCAAAGAATTTATGAGATTTTTTGGGGAATTTTGGGAATGACAGAAATATAGGTTGCTTCACAACCTAGGGCAAAACTGCCACATGGACTGACACATAGGCAAAACTGATGAGGTGGCGCCTAGTCATAGCAACCCACCACAATTTACAAGGCTATGACTGTCTATATTGGTCGTTAACAACTAGAAATAAGGCAGCGGACTAGCGCTGTTTGCTTTATGACCATTTCGTGTAAGGAAATTATGACCTTTCTGACCAAAATGGTCGCAATGGTTTAGGGTTTGGAGCCCCTCAAACAGCTTTTGACCAATTGGTCTCAAATGGTCATAAATCTATGACCAATTCTTCCAAGGTCACTGACAGAAGGTCATAAGTTGACATATTTCTTGTAGTGCCCGAATGGTCTGCAATTTCTCTTTGTCACATAGTGTCCTTCTAATGCCGCACACTGCCTGCAGTCCGGCCGACGATGATCTCCCTGCTTCGTCGAGCGGGTCGTTGGTTGCGTCGGATGTGGAATCCATTCCGACTGCCTCCACCCCTCGCGCCGCTGAGGACGCCGAGGTGGGGTCCCGGGAAGGGACCCATCGGGAGGAGGCTCCGGAGGCACCGCAAGGCAGCCTCCCGGACTTTGCGCCGGACTCTACGCCGGAACCTGCAGTGGTTCCAGAGTCCGGCAGGCGGCCCCTTCGCAAGAAGAGCAAGACCGTGACACCGGCGGCCACCGTCCAACCGGAGGCGCCGGACAACTTGTTGGAGGCGCTCAAAGGCGCTTCCATCGAGGAAGAACACCGCACTATCATGAGTGCGGTGATTCAGAAGGTTCGTCTCGCCAAGAGCGGGCTGACCAAAGCCTGCAGCAGCCTTCTAACAGGCTTTGAGGTAAGAAGTTAAGATTATGTAATGTAATACCACATAGACAGTAGCCCCTGATGCTCAGTTCGGCGTTCGGAAAGAAAAAGCCGGACTTATGATCTAAAAAGATATACGCAGGGTTGCTAAAAAATATGCCAATATGGGTTTGCAGGCTGCGCTGCTGACCTCTGCCGCACTGACTGTGGAGGTCGGTGCATTGAAAAAGGATCTCGAGCGGTCCAAGCAAGAGCTCGGCCGTGCCAAGAAGCAGCTCGAGGACAAAGAAGGTGAGTAGCACCACTTTAAAGTTTTACCTTACAGAAAAGGATTTAGGTTGCAATAAAAATAACAAGGATAACGTGGGTACTGTAGGGGCCACTAACGAGGTGGCGACCCTGAAGGAGGCTGTGTCCGCGGCCGAACGCAATGCGGCCGCGGAACGGGCCGAGCGAGAGAAGCAGGAGGCGCGGGTGGCGGAAGTGCGGCAAGAGCTCCAGGCTCTCATGGAGAAGCATGAGAGTTTGGAGCGCGACTCCAAGACTCAAGAGTCCGAGCTCGCCTCGGCTCTCGAAAGTGCCAAGTCCGCCAAGGTCGAGGCCCGTAAGGCCCTTCAGGAGGTTGAAGATGTGAAGAAGATAGCGGCGGGTAAGGCATTTTTCATGCAAAGCAAGCATGTTAATGTAAACTACCTGACACTTACCCGCATTCGGAGCTATCCAGGGGCGTTTGCAGATCTGCCGCGCAGTGTATCCGATGCTGCCGCATTCTACCGTGGCCAGGAGGGGAGCTCAACGGAGAAGGTCTTCTGGTCTCAGTATGCTGAGGCCGGCCATCCGGTGCCCCCTAGCGACCAGCTAAAGCAGCTGGTCGAGCTCCACAAGGCGGCTGAGAAGGCCATGAAAGGACTTATAGTCCGGCTGTGGCCTGGACATGCCATGCCTGGGAGCTACTTCGGCCTCGTGCAACGACTGGTGGATGCATGCCCCTGGGTGGAGGTCATCAAGCGCTCCGCCTGTATTGAAGGTGCTCGTCGGGCCCTTGCCCGCACAAAGGTGCACTGGGGCAGGCTGGATGCGGAGAGGCTTCTTACTGACCCGCCGCCAGCGGGCAAGGAGTATCGTACGCCCAAAATGTACTATAAGACTGTCCTGAAGGGTGCCCGCAATATTGCGGATGAGTGCCCCAGAGATGTAATTTTCGAGTAAAACTCGCTATGTATTATCCTGTGCGCTGAAAACTTTTGTTCATATGCGCTAAGAAACACTTGTTTAATTTAAAATATATACCTTCTGTTCGGCCGTTTATAAGATCTGAGAGATGGCAAGTCGTTGGCTTCAGCCCCCGAGTCGCAAGTGCTGGGGTGTTCGGGATAAACATGAGCACTCTTGTTCCCATTTTTGGGTCCATCGAGGGAGGCACTCAACACGATGAAAAAGACAACCGGACTTATAATGCTTGAACACTCTCACTTAGCCATAGAATTCTATAATTTTAAATTTCGGCCAAGCCCCTAGTATTCAGAAGTCCGAATTCGGGGCGCTATCCACGCCTTCGTCGGACATTATCCGGTACTTCGCTCGAAGCGGCATAAGTCTTTAGGGACCCGAAAAGACCTCTCGAACAGCGACCGGTCTCTCGCCTTATCATGCCAGTCACTTTAGCTTTCTCCACTGAGGCGCTCGCCCAGCTCAACCGGGGCGCAATCGCAGTGGTTCTCCCAGTGCCACGTTAGCTGACAGAATGGAACGTAAGGCACCAAAACGTGGGAGCTAGGCAAACCCAATTATTGACCCAAGACATGATTCGGAGCCGATTCATATAATGCTATAAGTTCGGTGTGCCGCACTTGTAAAAGTGTTCGGACTTATCACACCATAATGCGGGGAACGTAAGCCCCTGGTGTATTCGGCCGTACCAAAATATACGGGTGCAAGATGTCATTTAATGAACATATATGTAAGGTAATGTAATTACAGGCAAAAAGTGCTGCATTATTTATTCAAGGAAGTTTGCTATGAGTGCGGAGGGATACAAATAGTGCGGTAAGCAAGGGATTGGACTAATTAAACATGTCCCCCTCCGGGGGTGGGCTGCGGATTGGTGTATATAATCAAATTTAATGCTCGTAATGGAGACCACCTGAGTGTTCATCGCAGCCTTCTTTCTTCCCCGGCTGCAGCATCGTGAGTTCGGCAGGTTCACCGCCGGACAGGGCCTCTGGTTAACGGAGTCCTGTGTATACAAAGAAGGAAAGTAATAAAAAAAGAGTGACACACTTGTGAGCCCCTGGTGTGGTCGAGCCGCACTCTGGGTCTGTTGTGGTCCTGCCCCTCCCCTATGCCCATGGTATCTCCAGAGCGTAATGATGTACGCGGAGGGTTGGTCTTGCAATCATGCGAGGGCTGGGGTCGGGGCCGCATTGCTACGCGTGCTCGGATCGTGCCAGGTGGTCTTGGTTGATGTTGCTCCGGGCGCGTTTGGCCATATCCGGCCGTTTAACGGCCGGACTCGAAAATTGCCTTAAAAGGCTGCTCTGTACTTCTGCCGCGAGAGCCGCTGTATGTTCCTCCGTTCGGAGGGAGCATTCCGTATTTCCGTTGACCGTGATGACTCCACGAGGGCCTGGCATCTTGAGCTTGAGGTATGCATAATGCAGCACCGCGTTGAACTTTGCAAACGCGGTTCGTCCGAGCAGAGCGTGATAGCCGCTGCGGAATGGGACTATGTCGAAGATTAACTCCTCGCTCCGGAAATTATCCGGGGATCCGAAGACCACTTCCAGTGTGACTGAGCCTGTACAATTGGCTTCAACACCTGGTATGACGCCTTTGAAGGTCGTCTTTGTAGGTTTAATCCTTGAGGGGTCTATGCCCATCTTGCGCACTGTATCCTGATAAAGCAGGTTCAGGCTACTGCCGCCGTCCATCAGGACTCTCGTGAGGTGAAATCCATCGACGATTGGGTCTAAAACCAATGCGGCGAATCTCCATGGCGGATGCTGGTCGGATGGTCTCTTCGATCGAAGGTGATCGGACAAGAGGACCATGGATTGAACTTCGGGGCGACTGGCTCCATCGCGTATACGTCCCTTAGTGCATGCTTCCGCTCCCTCTTGGGTATATGGGTTGCGTATATCATGTTTACCGTCCGCACTTGTGGGGGAAACCCTTCTGTCCTCTACTGTTCGGAGGCCGGGTCTCTTCCTCATCGTCGCTATGCAGCCCCTTGTCATTGTTTTCGGCAATTAACTTGCCTGCCTGCTTGAACACCCAACAATCTCTGTTGGTGTGATTAGCTGGCTTTTCGGGGGTGCCATGTATCTGGCATAAGCTGTCGAGTATTCGGTCCAAATTGGACGGACCCGGAGTGGTTCTTTTGAATGGCTTCTTCCGCTGACCTGGTTTGGAGCCTCGGAATCCGGCGTTGACTGCCGTATCCTCCTTGTCGTCGCCGCTAATGCGGCGTTTATTTTTGCTTCGACGTGACCTGCCATTGTGGTCCTTAGCATCCGGACTGCCAGAATTTTTACTGAGGTTATTGCTGCAAGTGAGCCAGCTATCCTCTCCCGCACAGAAGCGGGTCATTAATGATGTGAGGGCTGCCATGGATTTCGGCTTTTCCTGTCCTAGGTGCCGGGCTAGCCATTCGTCGCGGATGTTGTGCTTGAAGGCTGCGAGGGCCTCTGCATCCGGACAGTCGACGATTTGGTTTTTCTTTGTCAAGAACCATGTCCAGAACTGTCTGGCCGATTTGTCTGGCTGCTGAATTATGTGGCTTAGGTCATCAGCGTCTGGTGGTCGCACATATGTGCCCTGGAAGTTGTCGAGGAATGCGGCTTCCAGGTCTTCCCAACACCCAATTGACTCTGCGGGCAGGCTGTTAAGCCAAAGCCGAGCTGGTCCTTTAAGCTTGAGTGGGAGGTATTTGATGGCGTGGAGATCGTCACCATGGTCCATATGGATGTGAAGGAGATAATCTTCGATCCAAACCGCGGGGTCTGTTGTGCCATCGTAGGATTCAATGTTTACGTGTTTAAACCCTTCAGGGATTTGATGATACATTACTTCATCAGTGAAGCATAGCGAGTGTGTGGCGCCTCTATATTGAGCAATATCATGACGTAGCTCGAATGAGCGTTGTCTGCTGTGTTCGGCCCGGCCGGTGTTGTTGTATCCGGCGCGACGGTATTCATCGTGGGTCGTGGGGCGCCCACGTGATCCGTAGATGGATCTGGATTGCCTTGCTTTGTCCTCCAATATATCTCGCAAGTCCGGCGCATTCCCTCTTGGCTTCGCGCTTTTAGAGCGGTGCCGGGGTACGGTCTTGGTGGAGGGTCTGGATGCCTCTCTGTCTTGACCACGGGGTAGTCGGTCGGCCGTTTTGTGCGCTGGTGATGAAGGTATGTATGCTTCTTCCTCTAATCGGGGGAGCAACTTGCATTTTGGGTAGCACTTGGAGGGACGTTCGAGTTCATACTCTTCGGCCATGAGGACCTCGGTCCATCGATCGGCCAGCAGGTCTTGATCAGCCTGAAGCTGCTGCTGCTTTTTCTTTAGGCTATTTGCCGTGGCCATTAGCCTGCATTTGAAATGCTCTTGTTCGACGGGATCCTCGGGCACGACGAATTCGTCGTCGCCGAGGCTTGCTTCGTCTCCGGAGGGAGGCATGTAATTATCATCCTCGACCTCTTCGTATGCCGCTCTCTCGTGAGGGCTTGCTTCTGCATCCTCCTGCCCTGAATCTTGCTGGAGGGGATTGTCTTCGGCACTGTCTGGGGTGTTATTATCTCCTGTGCCGGAATCTCCATTTTTGCTGTGGCGGGATTTAGAGCGGCGCCGCAGACGCCGGCGCTTGGGCTGTTTCTTTAAGAAGTCTGCCTCCGCTGCTTCTTCGCCGTCCCCATCTTTTGGGGTGTCCACCATGTATATGTCATATGACGAGGTGGTCTTCCAGTGCCCTGTAGGCGCTGGTTCCTGTTCGTCTCCGGCATCGTCGTCCATACCGTCGATGTCTTCGGAGTCGTAGTCTAGCATGTAGGTTATATCGTCGACAGTGGCTACAAAGTGGGAGGTGGGTGGGCTTTGAATTTCTTCGTCGTCCGCATCCCAACCATCCTGGCCATAATCCGGCCAGGGTTTTCCGGATAGCGAGAGATGTTTTAGCGAATTTAGGATGTCGCCAAAGGGTGAGTGTCGAAAGATGTCCACCGCGGTGAACTCCATGATCGGCGCCCAATCGGATTCGATTGGCAGGGGCGCCGGAGGTTCGAAGTTCGGCAGGGAGTCCGGCACCTCGGAGTCACGAGCTTTATAGGGGACAAGGTCAGAGTTCGGCTCCATCGCCGCAGAAGTTGCAGCCCCCGAGGCGGTGTCCAGCCACCGGTCCTCGATCTGGGCGACCGGCTCTAGACTGAGGGCCGTAGCGGATTCGTGTGCGGCCACCAAGGCGCTATCCGGCGGCAGAGCTAAATCATGCCCATCGTGACAGCGCGGCACGCCCGGCTGTGGCTCGAGTCCGTCGAAGATCAAGTCCCCGCGGATGTCGGCCGTGAAGTTTAGGCTTCCGAACCTGACCTGATGGCCAGGGGTGTAGCTTTCGATCTGCTCCAGATGGCCAAGCGAGTTGGCCCGTAGTGCGAAGCCACCGAATACGAAGATCTGTCTGGGGAAAAAAGTCTCACCCTGGACAGCATTGTTGATTAAAGAAGCCATCGAGCCTATCAGTGACGACACAGAGGAACTCTCAATGAAAGCACCAATGTCGGTGTCAAAACCGGCGGATCTCGGGTAGGGGGTCCCGAACTGTGCGTCTAGGCGGATGGTAACAGGAGACAGGAGACACGATGTTTTACCCAGGTTCGGGCCCTCTTGATGGAGGTAAAACCCTACATCCTGCTTGATTAATATTGATGATGTATATTACAGGAGTGGATCTACCACGAGATCAAGGAGGCTAAACCCTAGAAGCTAGCCTATGGTATGATTGTTGTAATGGAGGTTATGTCCTACGGACTAAAGCCCTCCGGTTTATATAGACACCGGAGAGGGCTAGGGTTACACAGAGTTGGTTACAATGGTAGGAGATCTACATATCCGTATTGCCAAGCTTGCCTTCCATGCCAAGGAAAGTCCCATCCGGACACGGGACGGAGTCTTCAATCTTGTATCTTCGTAGTCTTGGAGTCCGGCGGACGATGATAGTCCGGCTGTCCGGACACCCCCTAGTCCAGGACTCCCTCATCGGGCATTGAGTCTGACTCAACTTCACACCTTGTAGCACAGGCAATAACCCTTTCTTTCCTTGATCCATTTTGAACTTCTTCAAAACTTTATCAAGGTATGTGCTTTGTGAAAGTCCAATTAAGCGTCTTGATCTATCTCTATAGATCTTAATGCCCAATATATAAGCAGCTTCACCGAGGTCTTTCATTGAAAAACTCTTATTCAAGTATCTTTTTATGCTATCCAGAAATTCTATATCATTTCGAATCAACAATATGTCATCCACATATAATATTGGAAATGCTACAGAGCTCCCACTCACTTTCTTGTAAATACAGGCTTCTCCAAAAGTTTGTATAAAACCATATGCTTTGACCACACTATCAAAATGTTTATTCCAAATCCGAGATGCTTGCACCAGTCCATAAATGGATCGTTGGAGCTTGCACACTTTGTTAGCATCCTTTGGATCGATAAAACCTTCAGGTTGCATCATATACAACTCTTCTTCCCAAAATCCATTCAAGAATGCAATCTTTACGTTGATTTGCGAAATTTCATAATCATAAAATGCAGCAATTGCTAACATGATTCGGATGGATTTAAGCATCGCTATGGGTGAGAAGGTCTCATCGTAGTCAACTCCTTGAACTTGTCGAAAACCTTTTGCAACAAGTCGAGCTTTGTAGATAGTAACATTACCGTCAACGTATGTCTTCTTCTTGAAGATCCATTTATTCTCGATGGCTTGCCGATCATCAGGCAAATCAACCAAAGTCCACACTTTGTTCTCATACATGGATCCCATCTCAGATTTCATGGCCTCAAGCCATTTCGCGGAATCTGGTTTCATCATCTCTTCCTCATAGTTCGTAGGTTCGTCATGGTCAAGTAACATGACTTCCAGAGCAGGATTGCCGTACCACTCTGGTGCGGATCTTACTCTGGTTGACCTACGAGGTTTAGTAGTAACTTGATCTGAAGTTATATGATCATCATCATTAGATTTCTCACTAATTGGTGTAGGAGTCATAGGAACAGAATTCTGTGATGTACTACTTTCCAATAAGGGAGTAGGTACAGTTAACTCATCAAGTTCTACTTTCCTCCCACTCACTTCTTTCGAGAGAAACTCCTTCTCTAGAAAGGATCCATTCTTAGCAACGAATGTCTTGCCTTCGGATCTGTGATAGAAGGTGTACCCAACCGTCTCCTTTGGGTATCCTATGAAGAAACATTTCTCCAATTTGGGTTTGAGCTTATCAGGTTGAAGCTTTTTCACATAAGCATCGCAGCCCCAAACTTTAGGAAACGACAACTTTGGTTTCTTGCCAAACCACAGTTCATAAGGTGTCGTCTCAACGGATTTAGATGGTGCCCTATTTAACGTGGATGTAGCTATCTCTAAAGCATAACCCCAAAATGATAGTGGTAAATCAGTAAGAGACATCATAGATCGCACCATATCGAGTAAAGTACGATTACGACATTCGGACACACCATTACGCTATGGTGTTCCGGGTGGCGTGAGTTGTGAAACTATTCTGCATTGTTTCAAATGAAGACCATACTCGTAACTCAAATATTCTCCTCCATGATCAGATCATAGAAACTTTATTTTCTTGTTACGGTGATTTATCACTTCACTCTGAAATTCTTTGAACTTTTCAAATGTTTCAGACTTATGTTTCATCAAGTAGATATACCCATATCTGCTCAAATCATCTGTGAAGGTGAGAAAATAACGATTCCCGCCGCGAGCCTCAACATTCATCAGACCACATACATCAGTATGTATGATTTCCAACAAATCTGTTGCTCGCTCCATTGTTCCGGAGAACAGAGTTTTAGTCATCTTGCCCATGAGGCATGGTTCGCAAGTACCAAGTGATTCATAATCAAGTAATTCCAAAAGTCCATCAGAATGGAGTTTATTCATGCGCTTTACACCAATATAACCTAAATGGCAGTGCCACAAATAAGTTGCACTATCATTATCAGCTCTGCATCTTTTGGCTTCAATATTATGAATATGTGTCTCACTACTATCGAGATTCAATATAAATAGACCATTTTTCAAGGGTGTATGACCATAAAAGATATTACTCATATAAATAAAACAACCATTATTCTCTGATTTAAATTAATAACCGTCTCGCATCAAACAAGATCCAGATATAATGTTCATGCTCAACGCTGGCACCAAATAACAATTATTCAAGTCTAAAACTAATCCCGAAGGTAGATGTAGAGGTAGCCTGCCGACCGCGATCACATTGACTTTGGAATCATTTCCCACGCGCATCGTCACCTCATCCTTAGCCAATCTTCGCTTAATCCATAGTCCCTATTTCGAGTTGCAAATATTAGCAACAGAACCAGTATCAAATACCCAGGCACTACTGCGATCATTAGTAAGGTACACATCAATAACATGTATATCACATATACCTTTGTTCACCTTGCCCTCCTTCTTATCCGCCACATACTTGGGGCAGTTCCGCTTCCAGTGACCAGTCCCTTTGCAGTAGAAGCACTCAGTCTCAGGATTAGGTCCAGACATGGGCTTCTTCACTTGAGAAGCAACTTGCTTGCAGTTCTTCTTGAAGTTCCCCTTCTTCCCTTTACCCTTTTTCTTGAAACTGGTGGCCTTGTTGACCATCAACACTTGATGCTCCTTCTTGATTTCTACCTCCGCAGCCTTCAACATTGCGAAGAGCTCGAGAATTGTCTTATCCATCCCTTGCATGTTATAGTTCATCACGAAGCTCTTGTAGCTTGGTGGCAGTGATTGAATAATTCTGTCAATGACACTATCATCTGGAAGATTAACTCCCAGTTGAATCAAGTGATTGTTATACCCAGACATTTTGAGTATATGCTCACTAACAGAACCATTCTCCTCCATCTTGCAGCTGTAGAACTTATTGCAGACTTCATATCTCTCAATCCGGGCATTTGCTTGAAATATTAACTTCAACTCCTGGAACATCTCATATGCTCCATGACGTTCAAAACGTCGTTGAACTCCCGGTTCTAGGCCGTTAAGCATGGCACACTGAACTATTGAGTAGTCATTAGCTTTGCTCCGCCAGACGTTCACAACATCCGGTGTTGCTCCTGCAGCGGCTCTTGCACCTAGCGGTGCTTCCAGGACGTAATTGTTCTGTGCAGCAATGAGGATAATCCTCAAGTTACGGACCCAGTCCGTGTAGTTACTACTATCGTCTTTCAACTTAGCTTTCTCTAGGAACACATTAAAATTCAACGGAACAACAACACAGGCCATCTATCTACAACAACATAGACATGCAAAATACTATCAGGTACTAAGTTCATGATAAATTAAAGTTTAATTTAATCAAATTACTTAAGAACTCCCACTTAGATAGACATCTCCCTAATCATCTAAGTGATCACGTGATCCATATCAACTAAACCATGTACGATCATCATGTGAGATGGAGTAGTTTTCAATGGTGAACATCTCTATGTTGATCATATCTACTATATGATTCATGCTCAACCTTTCGGTTTCAGTGTTCTGAGGCCATATATGCATATGCTAGGCTCGTCAAGTTTAACTCGAGTATTCTGTGTGTGCAAAACTAGCTTGCACCCGTTGTATGTGAAAATAGAGCTTATCACACCTGATGATCATGTGGTGTCTCGGCACGACGAACTTTCGCAATGGTGCATACTCAAGGAGAACACTTGTAGCTTGAAATTTAGTGAGAGATCATCTTATAATAACTACAAAAAAAGACACATCCATGACATTTTGGGCTGAACGATTTTTTTTTCTGTCATACATATGACACTTCTATGACGATAATTGTGACAAAACCCGGTATCATCATAGATGTGGTGAGCTCCTACTTCTATGACAAAAAATCATGACAGAAAATGGGCTTTTCGTCCTGGGCGGGCCGGAGACGCAGCTGCATGACATTCTTTGGGCCGTCCATGACCGGAAAAACCGTGGTAGAAGTGAGGGCGAGGAAAATTTCGGGGAGTTCCCGGTTACGGTGGGAGGTCGGGGGCCAAGCGATGCGCCTTTCTCTCGTACACGTAGGCGCGTGTGTGCGAGGCGTTGGCTCTAACTGAACCCGAGCGAGGCATTGGGCTCTAACTGAACCCGAGCGATTGCACTGCAGGCTACGCGTTACTGAACCCGAGCGATCGATCGATGGCTGTTAACTGAACCCGATCGAGCGATTCCTTCGCTACTCCTGCTAACAGAAGCCGATCGATGCTGCCTCTGGGATGAACAGTGACATTGCAGGGGGGGGGGGGTTGGATGAACAGTGAGCGATGGCGTTGCGTCTGGATGAACTAGACACCGTGGTGTGGTGGAGGGCTGGATGAATAGTAGACGGTGGAGGGGTGCGCGTGGAGGGGTGGTTGAACAGGACCCCGTGGTGTGGAGGGCTGGATGAACAGTAGACGGTGGAGGGGTGGTTGAACAGTAGCCGGTGGAGTAGCACGCGGTGGAGGCTGGATGAACAGGAGCCCGTGGAGGCTAGAGGAGGTCGACGGTAGCCCGTGGAGGCTGGAGGAGGTCGACGGTGGAGATGAACAGTATCCCGTGGAGTCCCGTTTTGCGGTACGCCACACCCCTCCCGATGAACAGGACCCCCATTTCGACCGTAGGAGGTCCATTTCGTCCATTTTGCGGTACGCCACACCCCTCCCGATCAACAGGACCCTCATTTCGACCGTAGGAGGTCCGATTCATCCATTTTGCGGTACGCCACACCCCTCCCGATCAACAGGACCCCTGTTTCGACCGTAGGAGGTCTGTTTCGTCCGTTTTGCGGTACGCCACACCCCTCCCGATCAACAGGACCCCCATTTCGACTGTAGGAGGTCCGTTTCATCCGTTTTGCTGTACGCCAGACCCCTCCTGATGAACAGGATCCTATTTCGAACGTGGCCGGTTAAACACAAGGCTGTTTCTTCCGTTCTGCGGTACGCCAGGCCTCGTTTCCATCATCTGTTCCGTCCAAGCCCTCCTGATGAACACGACCACGCATTCCGTTCCGACCCAGCCGGTTGGCTCCCACGCGTTCCGTTGCCTCCCGATGAACACGACGCATTCTGTTGCCTCCCCATGAACACGACGCATTCCGTTGCCTCCCGATGAACACGACGACAATGTTGTTTGTCTGTTCCGACCTAGCCATGTACACGAGCCCTGGCCGTACATATGCGCGGGTAGGCATTCGAGACCCCACCCGTATGTACACATACGTGGCCGTACACCCTGGCCGCTGTACGTATGTGTACATGCTACGTGTGCGCCTCTACTATGACACGTACGTGCCTCTACTACGACATGTGCGCGCCTCTACATCCACCAGTATATATGTACGTACACGTTCGCGACCAGAATGATAACGCTACGTATGCTTCGACCAGGTGGGTCCCGACTGTCAGGCACTTCCTCGCCTGCGAAGATGTAGCTGGTGGGTCCCAGCAGTCAGGGGGGCGAATCGTTTAGTTTTTTTTGCCCAGACGCACTTCCTTGCGTGCGAAAGTGTAGCTGCTGGGTCCCAGCAGTCAGGGGGGCGAATTGTTTTTTTTGCCCGGATGCACTTCCTTGCGTGGAAGCTGTAGCTGGTGGGTTCCAACAGTCGGGGGGCGAATCGTTTTTTTTCGGACGCACTTCCTTGCGTGCGAAGATGTAGCTGGTGGGTCCGAGCAGTCAGGGGGCGAATCATTTTTTTTTCGGACGCACTTCCTTGCGTGCGAAGATGTAGCTCGTGGGTCCCAGCAGTCAGGGGGCGAATCATTTTTTCGCGAAATACGGTGGCCCGTCCGGTGGGTCCCCGCTGTCAGGTGGAGGAATAATTATTTTGTGTGTAATAAGGAGGCACTTCATTGCGGCTGCCGTGGACCCAGCTGTCAGCCTCTCCACGTACAGTCCACGTCCGATGGAAGTCGCTCCTTGACCACGTTGACCACGCCGCGCCGAGAGCACCAGGGCGGTGGACAACGGCGAGGCCTAGGAAGGGGACGACGCGGAGCCGGGGAAGACGTGGCAGTGGATGCACACGCGGAGAGGAGTACGAGGGTTCACTAGTTCGGCTGCGCTGCCGTCGCCGCAGAATAGCAGGGGGTGTGGGTGAGTGGAGGGATGGCCTGGCCGGTGGGAGTAGTAGGGGGCGGTGAGGCCTCCACGGAGCACAGCCGGCCACGGGAGGCAGGAGCAGGCGGCACGACTGGCGCTACTTTGGGCGGCTGGAGCAAGAAGACCAGAGGTTGAAGAAGCACGACGGCCGTTGGATGGACATCGTACGGTCACTGCAGCTAGAATCGTTTATATTGACTAAGTTGACAAAGCCCTTGGTACGTCAACTTAGTAGGACTAGATGTCAGGGGGAGGAATTATTTTTTGGGCGGGTGAAGATAGAATATCCGAGATTGAAGAAGAAGCACGACATTCGTTGGATGGACATCCAATGGCCACTGCTGCTAGAACCGTGTGTTGACTATAAGTTGACAAAGCCTTGGGTACGCATCAACTCTGTTTTTTTAGGGGACGCGTCAACTTAGTAAGGCCAGAAGTGTGTGGCAGAGAACTTATAGCCCATTTGAGATTTGTAAGAATGTGTAGCCCATTTTTGAATTCAAATGGAATTTACTACAGCCCATTTACAGTTTGTTAAAAGTACTTCCCATTTCAACCAACCGTTCAAAACAGAATTCAATAAAATTTCCCACATTTTGAAGGGATCCAAAATATTTATCTCGAAATTTCTAGTCAGATTAAATACAATTTCAATATAAATTTATATTATGTAAAAATCCAGCAAAACATTTAGCTCACAACAATTAATGAAATTAAAATTTTCAATATCCAAAAATAATATTTTATAAAGTAATCACGTGTTTGGTGCATTTTTTTATAGTTACTGCCCAGTTTTTATAATTACATCCCATTTATTATTTCTTCAAGCCCATTTTCTTGTTAAGCCTAATGCATCCCTCCTAGGAAAGATTTGCAGCCCAGCGGGGCGGAGAATAACAACTTGACCTTGCCTGGGTATTCCTAAAAAAAAGTATAGCTGGGCTAGCCATTTTCAGCTTGAAAAAAAATTAATATCTAGGCTGGATATCTGGCCTGAGCTAGACGGGCCACAATCCGCCCAATTAATACCTGCAGCGATGTTTTTGTTGTTGTTCAGAGGAGAAGAATTAATATCTGGGCTAAACATGGCAAAACTCTGCAGTGCTCACACCTCAAAAACACAAATACTGCTCGTGCTGCTTGGTCCCAGTTGTCGGCCGCTTCTTGTGCAATTCTCTCGTTTATTGACTACTACATAGGTTGACAATGGTGTGGGATCGTGATGTCAGGAAACCAGGAGGAAGCAAAATAAATTATAGTTATATATATATGTATATAATAAGGAGGCACTTGCGTACGTGAGGCTATGGACCTAGTGGGTCCCTATTGTCATCCTCTCCAAGTAAAGTCATCTCCTCGCTCCCGCGTGCTTTTTGTCCGAAACAGTCATCGCCGCCCGCCCCGCTTCCCGGTGCAGACGATTGCTCCGCCTTCAAACGACACAAGTGTCGTCCGTCCGTCCATCTGCCGCCCACATTAATGATACGTGGTTGCCGAGGCAGCTACTCCGGCGCCACACGTCCGTCCCTCCGCCCGCCCACTATTGCTATATAAACTGCTGCGCCGGCCATAGCCGCAGTCATCCGCATCCGTTTCCTTTCTCCTGTCCACGCCACTACTGCCCACCATGGCTTCCTCGCGCTCCAGCGCTCTTCAGGACGGGCGGACGACGGACCACAAGGAGATGGCAGCCATTGCTGCCGACCGGCTGGCCGGCAGGCAGTCGGAGGACGACGACGTCCCAATTGAGAACATGGTAGTCGACGATCTGGCGCCAAGCCCCTCCTCCGTGCCATCCTCGCCGGTGCATTGTACCATGACCATCGGCGAGGCCCGTGCCCAATATATGGACAGGGTGAGGTAGATGCGTGAGGAGCAGTTCCGGGAGGTGCAGGCTGACGCCACCTACAACCACCATCTCCTCTAGGAGCACCTGCAAGCGGAGGAGCAGATCGCCACGGAGCGGGCAGAGCAGGCGGCGCTGCTCGACTCGTACCGCTCCGCCCGCAAGGGCCGCCTCGAGCGCTGGCGGTACCGCATGTGGGTGGCGGAGGCTGCGGCCGCCTACAAAGATGCTAGCAAAGAGGGCGATGAAGCGGGCGAGGCGCTGTTTGGCGAGACCGAGGATGAGGCAGAGGACAATGCCGGCTCCGACAAGTCCCCGCTCCACTGGCGTCCACGAGGCCCTGCTCCGCCAAGGCCCCGCGGCACCAACAACGAGGCTGAGGACACCGCCGGCTCTGCCGAGGCCCCGCCCCGCCAACAACGAGGCAGAGGACATCGCTGGCTCAGCCGAGGCCCTACCCTGCCGGCAACGTGGGGGAGTATTTCCACCGCTTCGCTGAGGCGCCGCCCGCTGGCAACGAGACAGAGGACATCGCCAGCTCCGCCGAGGCCCCGCCTGCTACCAACGAGGCCGCGCCACACAGAAAATGAGGAAGAGTAGAACACGGTAGGTCGCCGCCACTCGGGTCTAAGTAAGGCCACCGCTGCTACCCTCCAGTTGAAGCCAAGCTAGGTGGGTTGACCATTGACGGCTGGTTAGCTTCTTGGCGGCGACGTGGAGTCGGAGAGCTGTGCTGGAGAAGGACGCTGCTTCTACTTAACTGCTGGTGCAGTTGGCTGACTGACACGTGGGCCCAACAAGCATCTGGGCCACATGTCAGTTACGCAACTGCACCTGCAGTTAAGAAATTGAAGCTTATGTTCGGCTCAGCGGGACACAGGTGGGTAGCTCGGTTAATTAATTATACCTCCAGCGCACCCCTTTTTAGTTGAAGAATGTATGAAATGTAATGAAATCTGACATGTTTATATGAAATCTGTCCATGTATGAATGAATTTATTTCGATTAGTTCAAATTCCTGTATCACTGGCATTGGATGAACATGCAAAACAATACGTACTAGCATTATTCCCAGGGTGATCACCTCGTTTGCAGCAGTTTCACATGTACTCCCTCCGGTCCTTTCTAGTCTGCATACAAGTTTTGTCTGTAGTCAAAGTATCTCTACTTTGACCAATCTTATACAAAAAAGTATGCACTTTCACAATGTGCGAAGTAAAAAGGAACAGAAGGAGTACAAAGAGTTTGAGCAGCTTTTTAGCGTTTCTGTACATTGCAATCAAACACACAGGCTTGGCAATTCATAGAGAACATTCAATCGATGATTATGCATCTCAGCGACTCACATGTCAGAGGCAATATTTACTTCACAACTAAAGAATAAAGAAAAAATTGATCGACGCTGCTGACAGCAAAGGGCGTCCTATTCGAAAATATCAAACGCATGTCTTGCTAAAATCAATGAGCAAAATTTGACAAGGTTGTCCCAATCTAAAATATCAAATGCCTACGATTGTGGAATGGGCAGGGTTTGCCATCAGTTCGGACATTGACATGGCACCTCGTGCTAAATAAACCAGCTGTTCTTTTTGTGCAGTTCCACCAAAATCGACCAAATTCACGCGTAGCTTGTATGATTTCGCCCTTATATGTTGCAACGCCTTGAACTTATCGGGCACCTCCTTTCTTGTGGTGGAAATGAATGATTCGATGTATTCATGAACATTTTGTGCAGTTTCCATTGAAATCAAGCTGAGCACCCCTGTTTTGCACAAATACAAAAAACTGATTAGTATAAAGCAAACTGTACTATGAATTGATAGTTTCAACAGGCACATACATGGTCCATGTAGAGCACACTTTTAGAAAAATGGAACTCACCAGAAAGAATCCTAGAACAACATTGTACTCACACATCACAGCAAAAAAATGGAGATTTTTCAGTACTTCTGAGCTGAAGTTAGTTTGGTCTTGTGGGGAGTAATGTAACCATCCTTCAACTGCTCCTTCTGACGAGAAGATAGACATGGCTTCTTCATCCTGGCATAATCGAAACTAGTCACTTCACGTACTCCATATTCTTCTTCAGAGGAAGATGATCCTGTTGTGCAAAGACAAGAGGACTACTAAATGCTAGCATCCCTGTTTGCTCGAAAAAAGGAAAGGAAATATTTAAAACAGCACAGATGAAGCACTTCTCAAGGACAATACCACTTTTTCATGACAGTATCTAAACAGTAGCACAACACCAATAGAGATGACAAAGCTCAATCATATGGATGAAATCAGTGGGCGAGTACCAACCTTTGTCAGGAGGCTTATTGTGTAGAGCATACAGATGAAGCACTTCTCCGGAACCATCTGTTGCTACCTACGGTGGTGGCCATGCTGACTATATACTCCTCAATTAGTTTAATGTTTCCAGCATCTTCTTGTGCGGTTCCACTAAAATATATGGTATCTTCAAAGAAGATCCCTGTTTGCACAAGTCGAGATAATTACATATTACATTAAGAGTGGCATCAAATCAGTGGCAAAACAATTGCTCGTTCCAGCCATAGCAATGAATTAAGATGCAAAACTATATCATTACTTGTGTCATCACAGTTCCAATGCTTCATTACAGCACCGAGAGTTGATTTTTGTTTTTCTTCCGCTTTATCTTCCCCTTCATCACTTGGTTCAATAACAGATAAGCTTCGCCTTCAATGCAAGATTTGGCATGTCAATTAGGGAGCACAAGTATAGTACTAAAATTAATTTTCTGATGAAAGTGGCAAAATACAGGCCAGCAGTTGTGAAATATCCTTATCTTACCTCAATGGGATATTACGGTGCACATACAGATTGGAAGTCTTGTCTCCATTTCTGCAGTTCACTAAAATCAAGCAACATTATCGTACAAGTAGCACAACATATGAAAGAACACTGCAGAATCATGTGAAAGAAGGCTAGTACTGACCTCTCATGATGCGGAATTCAAACAACTCACAAGAAGAAGATCTGAACCAAATTCGCCTTAACGGATAGAAAGTAAGATCTCCTCTTGTGCAGTTCCACTAAGATCAAGCAATCAAGCAACATTGTCGGTGTGACATTTTGGTTGAACTGCACAAAACACTCTTAAAACAAAAGTGTTTTGTGCAGTGCAACAAAAGGTCACAATGGCAACAAGGTGAAGTAGATAACCCTGTTTACACAGAGGTGCAAAGAAAACAATTAGTGGTCAATAACGGTGGATGACACAGAATCCAACAGAACGAAGCATCTACCTTATCTAAATGGGAAAGAAAGCAAGACAGTAGCATTTCTCAAATGGTGGCATTGATTAATATTAACATAGAGAATATATTAATAATAAAATTCTTTAAAAATGTAATTTGCTTTTAACTGTGGCATTGCATCAATTTTCCAGCGGCATTATTAGAGGGTGTTTGTTTACAGGGACATTTCGGTGTAGGGACTAAAATAACTCCGTGTCATTCCCATCTAAACCAAACAGGAGGGAATTTTAGGGACTAAAAGTGGGCATTTGGGACCAAAGAAAGAAGACCCCGAGGGAGTCTTTTTGGCACTTTTTCCAACAGTTGCCCCTGCCACGCATCGCACCTTGTCTCTATTAGTTCATTATTGGGGGTAACATGGTCTTTTAGCATGTCATTTAATAACCTCTAGTCCATGTTTAGTCCCTGGAACCAAGCAGGTAGGGACTAGGGAGTTTTTAACCAAACATGGCCTTAGATTAACAACAGCTAATGAGTTGCACGAGACAGCGGACGCACTAGCACCATGTGCATCTACCTATGTACTGTGGTCATGCACAGTCTGTTGCAACAAAGAACAAACAACCAAGGAGCATATTTGTGTTGGTCCCAGTTTTGTTATCTTTAGACACCTTTCCCTATGTGAGCGCAGCAAATCTAGTCCTGCTCAAACTCTACAGCCTTGTCCCTTCCTTTCCTTTTTGAACTAGTACTTTCGCCCCTTCCTTTCCTCTTTAAACCACGTCCTAGATTCATGCGATACAACTTTCCCCACTACTTTCCCCCATTCCTTTCCTCTTTGAACCACATCCTATATTCATGCTATACAACTTTCCCCCTTCATTTCCTCTTTGAACCACGTCCTAGATTCATGCTATATACAACTTTTCCCACTACTTTCCCCCACTCCTTTCCTCTTTGAACCACGTCCTAGATTCATGGTATACATGTAGCTAGAGCAATGCATGTGGAGTAAGTAAATTATACCTTAAGGTTCTTGGGGCATGGTTCGGTGGGTGACGGGACAGCGGCGAAGAAGAAGGGGTCGGAGGCCCTCCCGCGCCACCGCTGGGTGGAAAGTGAACAGCTGCACCGGTAGTCCCTCACCGACGGCGACAGCGTTAAGCCTCCTTCCCTTCCCGACGGACGGATCCTGCCGGCTCTTTGAGCAGCAGTGAGGGGTGAGAGAGGCCAACGACGTCTCGTTTAAATCTGGAGAGGGCGAGAGAGTGTGAAGAGAGCAACTACAAGCGCTGAGGCTCCAGCGGAAGAGGGCGAGAGAGTGTGAAGAGAGCAACTACAAGTGCTGAGGCTCCAGCGTGTATATATATACTGGAGAGAGAGTGTGAAACGTGCAAACCCTAGAAAACATTTTGACCAGTCAAAGAATCCTCCTGGCACAAATTATGCTCACGTGTAGTTATCGAACCCGAGACCTCAAGTTTGATGAGCGAACAGGCTAACCAGCTACACAACCCTCCCGTTATGTTCAACGTGAGGGTAATAAACTTTTATACTTTCCTGCATTCGTGTGACAAGCATGCCGTGTTTTTGTGTGTGTGTGTGGGAGTCATTGGGATTTCAATCATAATCGTGTCATGTGGCTTTGGTGGTAAGACTATCCAAAGTGGTGCAGAAATAATGCAGCCTTAGTCATCTTACCTATCTCCATGTAGTACGTTGGGTCCCACCAGTCAAAGGGTGAAACAAACAAATTAATAAGAAAAATTAAAAGCGCCAGCGGTGTATCTTACCTCACACATCTCGCTACTCCTCGGGAACACTGTCCAATTGATCCCTCTGTTCGCTCACGTACTATTTTAAGTGAATCCTTATTATAACATGCACACAAATTTTGGGCACTTGTATTCGACTTAAGTCAGTGTGCCACCGTATCTCGTATACTTACTACTCCCTCCGTCTAGGTGTAATAAGTCATGTTAGAAGGTGTAATGGGACCAAGGTGCGTGCGTGTGCGTGTGTGTGTGTGTGTGTGTGTGTGTGTGTGTGTGTGTGTGTGTGTGTTTAACAGCATGTGTGAGGGAGTCCTGGACTAGGGGGTGTCCGGATAGCCGGCTATCATCGTTAGCCGGACTCCAAGACTATGAAGATACAAGATTGAAGACTTCGTCCCGTGTCCGGATGGGACTTTCCTTGGCGTGGAAGGCAAGCTTGGCGATATGGATATGTAGATCTCCTACCATTGTAACCGACTCTGTGTAACCCTAGCCCTCTGCGATGTCTATATAAACCGGAGGGTTTTAGTCCGTAGGACACACAACCATTACAACAATCATACCATAGGCTAGCTTCTAGGGTTTAGCCTCCTTGATCTCGTGGTAGATCCACTCTTGTACTACCCATATCATCAATATCAATCAAGCAGGAGTAGGGTTTTACCTCCATCGAGAGGGCCCGAACCTGGGTAAAAACATCGTGTCCCTTGTCTCCTGTTACCATCCGCCTAGATGCACGGTTCGGGACTCCCTACCCGAGATCCGCCGGTTTTGACACCGACATTGGTGCTTTCATTGAGAGTTCCTCTGTGCCGTCACCGATAGGCTTGATGGCTTCTTCAATCGACAACAACGCCGTCCAGGGTGAGACTTTTCTCCCCGGACAGATCTTCATGTTCGGCGGCTTTGCACTGCGGGCCAATTCACTTGGCCATCTGGAGCAGATCGAAAGCTACGCCCCTGGCCATCAGGTCAGATTTGGAATCCTAAACTTCACGGCCGACATCCGCGGAGACTTGATCTTCGACAGATTCGAGCCACAGCCGAGTGTGCCGCACTGTCATGATGGGCATGATCTAGCTCTACCGCCGGACAGTACCTTGGAGGCCGCACACGAATCCGCTCTGACCCATAGCTCGGAGCCGACCGCGCAGATCGAGGACCGGTTGCTGGACACCGCCTCGGGAGCTGCAACCTCTACGGCGATGGAGCCGAATACTGACCTTGTCCCTTATAAAGCTCGTGACTTCGAGGTGCCGAACTCCTTGCCGGACTCCGAACCTCCTGCGCCCCTACCAATCGAATCCGATTGGGCGCCGATCATGGAGTTCAGCGCTGCGGACATCTTTCAGCACTCGCCCTTTGGTGACATCCTGAACTCGCTAAAGCATCTCTCGCTATCGGGAGAGCCCTGGCCGGACTGCGGTCAGGATGGTTGGGATGCAGACGACGAAGAAATTCAAAGCCCACCCACCACCCACTTTGTAGCCACTGTCGATGATCTAACCGACATGCTAGACTACGACTCCGAAGACATCGACGGCATGGACGACGATGCCGGAGACAACCAAGAACCAACGCCTACGGGGCACTAGAAGACCACCTCGTCATATGAAATATACATGGTGGACACCCCAAAGGATGGGGACGACGACGAAGCAGCGGAGGCAGATTCCTCTAAGAAACAGCCCAAGCGCCGACGTCAGCGGCACCGCTCTAAATCCCGCCACAGCAAGAATGGAGACTTCGGCACCAGAGATAATAACACCCCAGAGAGTGCCTAAGAGAACCCCCTCCAGCAAGATTCAGCACAGGAGGACGAAGAAGCCAGCCCTCAAGAGAGAGCGGCAGACGAGGAGATAGAGGATGACAATTACATGTCTCCCTCCGGAGACGAGGCAAGCCTCAACGACGACGAATTTGCCATGCCCGAGGATCCCGTCGAACAAGAGCGTTTTAAACGCAGGCTGATGGCCATGGCGAACAGCCTAAAGAAAAAGCAGCAACAACTTTGAGCTGACCAAGACCTGCTGGCCGACAGATGGACCGAGGTCCTCGCGGCTGAAGAGTATGAACTCGAACGCCCCTCCAAAAGCTACCCAAAACGCAAGTTGCTCCCCCGACTAGAGGAGGAAGCATACAAACCTTTATCACCAGCGCACAATACGGCAGACCGACCACCTCGTGGCCGCGACAGAGAGGCATCTAGGCCCTCCGCCAGAACCGTACCCTGGCACTGCTCGAAAAGCGCGAAGCCACGGGGAAATGCACCGGACTTGCGGGACATATTGGAGGACAAGGCAAGACAATCCAGATCCATCTACGGATCACGTGGGCGCCCCACGACCCACGATGACTACCGTCGCGCCGGATACAGCAACTCCGGCCGGGCCAAACACAGCAGACAACGCTCTCTTGAGCTATGTCATGATATTGCTCAATATAGAGGCGCCGCACACCCACTATGCTTCACAGACGAAGTAATGGATCATCAAATCCCTGAAGGGTTTAAACCCGTGAACATCGAATCCTACGATGGAACAACAGACCCCGCGGTTTGGATCGAAGACTATCTCCTTCATATCCATATGGCCCGCGGAGACGATCTCCATGCCATCAAGTATCTCCCACTCAAGCTTAAAGGACCAGCTCGGCATTGGCTTAACAGCTTGCCCGCAGAGTCAATTGGATGTTGGGAGGACCTGGAAGCCGCATTACTCGACAACTTCCAGGGCACATATGTGCGACCACCAGACGCTGATGACCTAAGCCACATAATTCAGCAGCCAGACGAATCGGCCAGACAGTTCTGGACACGGTTCCTAACAAAGAAAAATCAAATCGTCGACTGTCCGGATGCAGAGGCCCTCGCAGCCTTCAAACATAACATCCGCGACGAGTGGCTGGCCCGGCACCTAGGACAGGAAAAGCCGAAATCCATGGCAGCCCTCACATCACTTATGACCCGCTTCTGTGCGGGGGAGGACAGTTGGCTAGCCCGCAGTAACAACCTCAGCAAAAATTCTGGCAGTCCGGACAGCAAGGATCGCAATGGCAGGTCGCGTCGCAACAAAAACAAACACCGTGTTAACGGCGATAACACTGAGGATACGGCAGTCAACGCCGGATTCAGAGGCTCTAAACCCGGTCAGCGGAAGAAGCCATACAAAAGGACCACTCTGGGTCCATCCAATTTGGACCGAATACTCGATCGCTCTTGCTAGATACATGACACCCCCGAAAAGCCAGCTAACCACACCAACAGGGATTGTTGGGTATTCAAGCAGGCATGCAAATTAATTGCGGAAAACAATGACAAGGGGCTGCACAGCGACGACGAGGAGGAGACTCGACCGCCGAACAGTAGAGGACAGAAGGGTTTCCCCCCACAAGTGCGGACGGTAAACATGATATACGCAACCCACATACCCAAGATGGAGCGGAAGCGTGCACTTAGGGACGTATATGCGATGGAGCCAGTCGCCCCGAAGTTCAATCCATGGCCCTCTTGCCCGATCACTTTCGATCGAAGGGACCACCCCACCAGTCTCCGCCATGGCGGATTCGCCGCATTGGTTTTAGACCCAATCGTCGATGGATTCCACCTCACTAGAGTCCTGATGGACGGTGGCAGCAGCTTGAACCTGCTTTATCAGGATACATTGTGCAAGATGGGCATAGACCCCTCAAGGATTAAACATACAAAGGCGAACTTCAAAGGCGTCATACCAGGTGTTGAGGCCAATTGTACAGGCTCAGTCACACTGGAAGTGGTCTTCGGACTTCAAAGGCGAACTTCAAAGGCGGCATTCCTTTCTTTTTATTATATGTTCATCTATGACATCTTGCATCTGTACACTTTGGTACGGCCGAATACACCAGGGGCTTATGTTCCCCACATTATGGTGTGGCAAGTCCGAACACTTTCACAAGTGCGGCACCCCGAACTTATAGCACTATATGCATTGGCTCCGAATCATGTCTTGGGTAAATAGTTGGGTTTGCCCGGCTCCCATGTTTTGGTACCTTACGTTCCATTCTATCGGCTAAGGTAGCACTGGGAGAACCACTGCGATTGCGCCCTGGTTGAGCTGGCCGAGCGCCTCAGTGGACAAAGCTAAAACTGACCGTCATGATAAGGCGAGAGCTGGTCGCTGTTCGAGAGGTATTTTCGAGTCCCTAAAGACTTATGCCACTTAGAGCGAGGAACCGGCTGTGTCCGGCCAAGGCGTGGATAGCTCCCCGAATTCGTTCTTCCGAACACTAGGGGCTTCGCCGAAATTTAAAATTATAGAATTTTATGGCTAAGTGAGAGTGTTCAAGCATTATAAGTCTGGTTTCCTTGTTCGTTGTGTTGAGCGCCTCCCTAGATGGACCCAAAAATGGGAACAAGAGCGCTCAAGTTTATCCCGAACACCCCAGCACTCGTGGCATGGGGGCTGAAGCTGACGACTTGCCATCTCTCAGATTTGATAAACGGCCGCACAGAAGGTAATATTTTAAATTAACAAGCGTTGCTTAGCGCATATGAACAAATGTTTTCAGCGGACAGGATAACACATTGCGAGTCTATTCAAAAATTACATCTTTGGGGCACTCATCCGCAATCTTGCGGGCAACCTTCAGGACACTCTTATAGTACATTTCGGGTGTACGATACTCATTGCCCGCCGGCGGCGCGTCCGTGATAAGCCTCTCCGCATCCAGCGTGCCCCAATGCACCTTTGCGCGGGCAAGGGCCTGACGGGTACCTTCAATGCAGGTGGAGCGCTTGATGACTTCCACCCAGGAGCACGCATCCACCATCCGCTGCACGAGGCCGAAGTAGCTCCCAGGCATGGCCTCTCTAGGCCACAGCCGGACTACGAGGCCCTTCATGGCCTGCTCGGCTAGCTTGTGGAGCTCGACCAGCTGCTTCAGCTGGTCGCTAGGGGGCATCGGATGTCCGGCCTCAGTGTACTGAGACCAGAAGACCTTCTCCGTTGAGCTCCCCTCCTCGGCCCGGTAGAATGCGGCAGCATCGGACACGCTGCGAGGCAGATCTGCAAATGCCCCTGGAGAGCTCCGAATTCGGGTAAGTAACAGGTAATTTACATTCACATGCTTGCTTTGCATGAAAAATGCCTTACCCGCCGCTATTTTCTTCACCGCCTCAATCTCCTGGAGGGCCTTATGGGCCTTGGCCTTAGCGGCTTTGGCACTTTCAAGAGCCGAGGCAAGCTCGGACTCTCGAGTCTTCGAGTCACGCTCCAAACTCTCATGCTTTTCCATGAGAGCCTGGAGCTCTTGCCGCACCTCCGCAACCCGCGCCTTCTGCTTCTCTCGCTCTGCTCGTTCCGCGGCCACGTTGCGTTTGGCCGCGGACACGGCCTCCTTCAGGGTCGCCACCTTGTTCGTGGCCCCTGCAGTACCCACATTATCCTTGTTATTTCTATTGCAACCAAAATCCTTTTCTGTAAGGTACAAATTTAATGCGGTGTTACTCACCTTCTTTGTCCTCGAGCTGCTTCTTGGCAAGGCCGAGCTCGTTCTCGGACCGCTCGAGGTTCTGCTTCAAAACACCAACCTCCGTAGTCAGTGCGGCAGAGGTCAGCAGTGCAGCCTGCAAACCCATATTGACATAATTTTTAGCACTCCTGCATATATCTTTTTTAGATCCTCAATCCGGTTTTTCTTTCCGAACACCGAACCGAGCATCAGGGGCTACTGTCTATGCGGTATTACATTACATATTTTAAAACTTCTTACCTCAAAGCCTGTTAGAAGGCTGCTGCAGGCTTCGGTCAGCCCGCTCTTGGGGAGCTGAACCTTCTGAATCACCGCACTCATGATAGTGCAGTGTTCTTCCTTGATGGAAGCACAGTTGAGCGCCACCAACATGTTATCCGGCACCTCCGGTTGGACGGAGGCTGCCGGTGTCACGGTCTTGCCCTTCTTACGAAGGGGCCGCCTGCCGGACTCCGAAACCAATGCAGGTTCCGGCATGGAGTCTGGCGCAAAGTCTGGGAGGCTGCCTTGTGGCACCTCCGGAGCCTCCTCCTGATGGGTCCCCTCCTGGGATCCCACCTCGACGTCCTCGGCGTCGCGAGGGGTGGAGGCAGTCGGAATGGAATCTACATCCGACGGAGCCAGGGACCCGCTTGATGAAGCGGGAAGATCATCCTCGGCCGGACTACAGGTAGTGTGCGGCATTAGAAGGACACTACGTGACACAAAAGAGAAATTATAAATCATTCAGGAATCCGGATACTTACGATCTTGCCCGAGGCTTGGCCCTTGAGGGCCACCCTTCGTCGCCAACGTTGGCGTTGGCAGAGCTGTACGGAGGGAGGGTCCTTCCCCTCTTGGACCCTTCGGCCACCCCTGTTGATGAAGCCTTCCTCTTCCTCTCTCCCCCCTCCTAGGGAGAGTCCTCTTTCTCCTCTTCGTCTTTGGGGGAGGAGTCCGCCTCGGAGCCATCGGACGATGAGTCCAATATCACCTGGCGCCGGGAACTCCTTCGGGTTCCCGTGGCCTTCTTCTTGGCCTTCTTTTCCAGCACCACGTAAAGGGCCGTAACTAGCAGCCCTGTCAAACGGGTGTCCGCTGGGTCTTCGGGAAGGGGAGCCGGACAGTCTACCTGTCCGGACGTCCTCTGCCAGTCCTGTCAAAGGCATTGGGAGTTTTAGATCCCACATAGAATTAAACTATGAAAGAAAATAAGTGTCCCATAGAGGATAACAAAGCTTACCTCGCCGACCGGGCGCTTGGTGCTGAATCCGCGCTCTTCCGTCGCGGATGCGGGGGCTTCTCCGCCTTTGAACAGCACCCTCCAGGCAGCTTCGTATGTCGTGTCGAAGAGCCTGCTCAGGGTCCGGTGCTGTGCCGGATTGAACTCCCACAAATTGAAGGCCCGCTGTTGGCAGGGGAGAATCCGGCGGACGAGCATGACCTGGATCACATTGACAAGCCTAAGCTTCTTGTTCACCAAGGTCTTGAGACAGGACTGGAGTCCTGTCAGCTCCTCCGAACTGCCCCATAGCAAGCCCTTCTCTTTCCAGGAGGTGAGCTGCATAGGGATACCAGATCTGAACTCGGGGGCCGCTGCCCATTTAGGGTCACGCGGCTCGGTGATGTAGAACCACCCCAATTGCCACCCCTTGACGGACTCCACGAAGGCCCCTTCGAGCCAGGTGACGTTGGGTATTTTGCCCACCATGGCGCCTCCGCACTCCGCTTGGACGCCCTTCACTACCTTCGGCTTGACATTGAAGGTCTTCAGCCAGAAGCCAAAGTGGGGCCGGATGCAGAGGAAGGCCTCGCACATGACGATAAACGCCGAGATGTTGAGGATGAAGTTTGGCGCCAGATCATGGAAGTCCAAGCCGTAGTAGTACATGAGCCCCCGAACGAAGGGATGCAACGGGAAGCCCAGTCCGCGGAGGAAGTGGGGAAGGAATACGACCCTCTCATGGGGCCTGGGGGTCGGGATGAGCTGCCCCTCGTTGGGCAGCCGGTGCGCGATGTCGCTGGAAAGGTATCCGGCGCCGTGCAGCTTTCGATGTGCCCCTCCGTAATGGAGGAGGCCAACCACTTTCCTCCCGCTCCGGCCATGACTGGAGAAGGTCGAGACGAGAGGTGCGGACTTGGGCGCTGGAGCTCGAGTGCGCGGAGATGGATAAGCAAAGGAGGAAGAAGGCGTAGGTAAAAAGGTGGATCCTTATCCCCTTATATTGGGCAGACGAAGACTATGCGTCCCCACCGGCCTGGTAAAACTCGCTTATCTCCCAAGAGCCACCATCAGTGGCACGGTTGGGTTACCCACGTCCGTATTGATGGGAATCCCGGAATAAGGCGAACACAATCTCTGCTTTGACAAGACATGCCAAGGAAACCGCTTCACTAAACGCGCTGAGGTGGTATGATAAAAAATGATTCAAGTAAAGGCTTGCTGGTGGTATGACGTCATGCCACAAAATACGTCAGCAGATTGAACTTGTGTACATATTATTCTCTCTACGGTAGAATGTGGAATTTATTTTGCAGAGCCGGACACTATCCTGGTGTTCACAATCTTCTATGATTAATTCAGAGGAGGAACCCGCCTCGCAATGCCGAACAATATGCGCGCCGGACTCATCGTCATTGAAGCCTGGTTCAGGGGCTACTGAGGGAGTCCTGGACTAGGGGGTGTCCGGATAGCCGGACTATCATCGTCAACCGGACTCCAAGACTATGAAGATACAAGATTGAAGACTTCGTCCCGTGTCCGGATGGGACTTTCCTTGGCGTGGAAGGCAAGCTTGGCGATACGGATATGTACATCTCCTACCATTGTAACCGACTCTGTGTAACCCTAGCCCTCTCCGGTGTCTATATAAACCGGAGGGTTTTAGTCCGTAGGACACACAACCATTACAACAATCATACCATAGGCTAGCTTCTAGGGTTTAGCCTCCTTGATCTCATGGTAGATCCACTCTTGTACTACCCATATCATCAATATCAATCAAGCAGGAGTAGGGTTTTACCTGCATCGAGAGGGCCCGAACCTGGGTAAAAACATCGTGTCCCTTGTCTCCTGTTACCATCCGCCTAGACGCACAGTTCGGGACCCCCTACCCGAGATCCGCCGGTTTTGACACCGACAATGTGTGTGTTAGAGAGAGCGACAGATCAACCTACTCCTACAGAGAGATGTTGTGTAGTGTACGATTTTAGCCGCGAGAGTCGGTGCATCCTCTCATTTCCGGGCGTGTCCGGTAGGGACATGCGGACAGCTGCCACGCCCGCTCCTGACCAGCCTGGCCCACCCAAAGCCCCTCCATCGCCCGCGCGCACTTCCCGCCCGAAACGTTCAGCGCCGCTCCAAAGAACCGGTGCCGCATTCATGCCCGGGCAGAGCGGACGCAACCTCTCACTGGCGCAAGAGTGATGGTTGCTTCGTCCGTCCAACTTACGGCTGGGTCTATGTGATTTGACGGCTCATTGGTCCTTATTACCGAGGTGGTAGGACTGCTGGATGTCCCACGCTTTCGGCGAAAGGAGGTACTACTACTAGATTACAATTTTCTCCATTCTTACAGCGGAGGCGTGCAAGAGCAGTGAAAACACGTAGGCTCAGTGATTACATGGCCCACCTCACACTATTACCGTGCGACACCTAACTATTTACATAGTACTCCCTCTGTTCCTAAATATTACTAGATGAGTCCCCGCACGTTGCCACGGAACAGCGGTATATTTCTCTGCGCAAAATTATCGATTTCATAGAACTAGAAAAACTCTATAACCGCATGACAAATGTGGTAGCCAAACTAAATAAACTCCCATCATCATTTAGATCATCCCACGTAAGGAAAAAAGATCAGCCAACTCCTACTACATAATGGGATTATATTTTTCTTTTTGACATGTTAATGGGACTTAAAAGCTCAATTACATGCATGGAACCGGTGCATGCTTGCATGCAGACATGTTGATGTGATTTAAAACCCACTCAACATGCATGTGCCATGGTATTTCTGCATGCTTGCATGTGGCTTAGTGCGGAGCCTCTCAACGTCTAGATCAGCCAGCTATTATGGACTGATTTACTTCATCTAACGGCTACATCAATTTTGATGATGTGGCTCAAGGAGAGGATAGAGAATTCCTAGTAGTGGGGGCTAGCTATTTCTAGTAGATAAGTCTTTGTAGAGATTCCACTACATACAGAACAAAATGAATGAATCTACACTTAAAATGCATCTATATACATCCGCATGTGGTTCATGGTGAAATCTCTACAAAGACTTATATTTAGGAACGGAGGAAGTACTAGTATAGTACGTACTGTAATTTATCAGCGAGATAAATTTGTACAATGCTATGAAGCTTCCAGCTTCTGTTACATGTATCTTGCATCCAAGGTTGCCCATTGCAGCATTTCATCAAATACAAAGGAGACTAACATGCATGCTATTGCATCTCAATGATTGATATATCATAGCAAATATGTACTCCCTCCGTTCCAAAATAAGTGTCTCAACTTTGGGCAAACTTTAGTACAAAGTTGTACTACTACTAAAGTTGACACTTATTTTGGAACAGAGGCAGCTAAAGAAAAAAACGATCCATGCAGTCCCTAGCCCTTGAACCGTGAACCCTGACTAGGCTTCAATTTGCTGGCAACGTTCGAGCGTCCTAATATATGAAGTTTGCAACCTTTTGACCATCGGATCATTTTGTGCAGTTTCACCAAAATCGAGATGAGCATCGCTGTGGCAAAGAAATTGAAGAAGCGTGATTAGAATAAATTACTGGGACTAGTTGATGAGACATAAACTCATCACAAATACAGTAAGTAGAAACCATTAGAGGTATGTGCGGAGCAAAGAAGTAGAGAAATATCCACAGGGAGTGATGTGGGCAACTGGAGCAGTGGTGCAAGCCGGCTGTAAAGGGAGTTGTACCTGAGGGACGTAGCTCAACCTTGAGGAGGGCGGCGGGAGGCGGCAACTTCCCATGTCGCGGCAGTGAGCAAGGGACGAAGGCAACCTCACCGGCTTTGTGAGAGAGAACGGCGGGGACCCCTGGTCGGGACGTGCCGACAGTGGGTTTTCGCCGTCGGCGATGGCCACCACACCTACACTAAGCATCCACTCCTTCCCCAAGCGGACGTGATCCACCGGGATGT